>JBAMNC010000157.1:135000-735000 GCA_037902135.1 Cetoscarus ocellatus | reverse complement strand
TTCTATATCTACCTATCTATCTAGCTATCTATCTATCTATATATAAATATATATATATATATATACACACACACACACATATATATACACACACACACGCATACATACACACATGCATACATACACACATATGCATTCATACATACATACATATACATACATATAGGTGTTTATACTGTTTTTTACTGTGTTTTAAGTAGCCAGCAGCAGATTAGGTACAGACTTCTGAGATCTCAATGTCCCTGTATTTAAATATATATTTATCTTAACTGCCGTGCAGAGTAACATGAGCCAGAAACATCACATAATACAGAAAGAATGAACATCAATATCTTCACACATATATACAGTATATACACAAAATGTTGTGTAGAAAATCATGCAGTTGTCTGCATCTGATGCACACGTCACAAGAAATATGTGTGCCTGTAATGTACACCTGCAGAAAAAATACACCTCTTAATAGTTAGTACTCCCAAAGAAGGATTCAGGCTGAGAGCCCATCATGTAATACTTTCTACAAGAGGCAATTTAATACTAACATTGGAAAGGGATTTCAGTAACACATTATCCCTTACCTGCACATGATCTCGTGTGTGAGCAGCACTCTGCACATCTCAGGGTTCTTGTCTTGGCCCTCATAAACAATTGGCTGTGGATGTAGGGAAAGAAGAAACATCGTTAGCTAACAAGGAGCATAAAGGAAAAAACACAGAGCTCACATCCCGCACTTAGCTCCCACTAAGGGTGTGCATCTTCAGTGGTCTCAGTTCTGTCATGTTTACTTTGTCAACAGTACAGCAGCATTCAGTATCACAGCACATCATGATTGGATGCAGGGGTTCCCAATGTTTTTGGCCTCCAACCCCCCAAAAAATCAATAGAAGGGGCGGAGTCTATACAGAGCAGTAGACACTGAAATTATTACTGTCATTTAAAAACATGTATTTTGAAAATCTTGACCTTTTCAGGGTCAGTCTCACCTAATGACCAGTGTTTCTTCAACCAGGTGTTTAGTTTGTTGGACCATCTCTCAAACACAACCTCCCACCTCTCAAATTTCATCTTCTTTAAGTGCTCATTTTTTAAAAACATGAATATCTTTTACTGTGTTTCATTATCTGCTTCAGCAAATTAAAAGATATATATTCAGATAGCAACTACAGTTTTTCATGTCTGACTAAACAAACAGTTTATATCCATCAGCCCCCATCAACTGCAAGGACAACACCCTTGACAAGTGGGGGACGACAATGACTATTGTTTATTCTACATCAAATTTGTTTATGTATAAATCTGAAAAATAAACGGTAATGTTTACCATTTGAAGTCATTACTTTTTTTTTTTTTTAATTTCAGGACCTCTCTCCTGAGATGTTGCTAGGGGGTCCCAATCCCCACTTTGTGAACCTCTGTTCTACAACAGGTATAAATCTACTTTTACATTACATTGCAAATCATATAGATAATTAAAGTCACATTCGCAAACTAGAGTTTTTTTTTCTTTTTATACAAAACATGTCCATGGCCTGTCTTCAAGCCCCTTCAAACCAAGTGATAAGTACCAAGATCATTTATTGTAGTAGTAGCAGTGTAGTAGTCTTTCTTGATTAAGATGTCAAATTATAGTTCTTTACTTTCATTCCTGAACAAAAAAAAGTGTTGGTGGTTTAATGATATGCCTGATTAATTTCTGACTTCTCAGAGAAGCCCAGTGATCCGGGCTGAATTGTTTATCAGTCAAACAAAAATAAAGACATCTAAAAACTTAAATTGTTAAATTACAACTTAACAAAGAAGTTAGTTTATAATTTTGTTAGAGGCACTGAAACACTGTCGGTCAAACTTTTCTGAAAAATACCAGTCATGTTCTTCAGAAGTGCACTGATGCACAGAAGCATATTTGCATGTTTTCAGATGGCCGCACTTGACAGCTGAAAGGAAATGACTACAGTTAGCAGCAATGGACAACAAGGAAACAGTGATGATGTCTAACCTGAGGGTATTCAGTATATCTTCACTTAAGCTGTGGAGGAGGTCGTGGTGTTATGATGTTAGATTATAAACTTACAATTAAAGGAAAGGCAACTCTTAACCACAACCACACACTATGAAGCATTATCAAAGCATTAGTAAATACCCAACAAATATCCACAAAGAACTTTTTAATCATTTATTGGTTAAGGTCAAGGACCACCTCTGCTCTCTTGATTTATTTTCTGCAGCGTTTAGTTAAAAAATTTGACAAGATAACTTTTCTTTGGCATTGTTCAGTACAAACAGTGATTACCATAAACACATATTGCATCAATTAAAACATGATTTTTAAGGATCAAATATATTGCTAACCCTCTGAGCACTCATTGTCTTCCATCAGATAATTGATTATCACTGATAGATGATCACTTTGATTTCCAGTTCAGTTCAGCACTGAGACTTCAAATCTACACACGCTTGTGCTCATCAGATGTATGTCACACCCCACCATCTCACACACACCAAGTTCACTTAGACTATTTTAGGATGAGAAAGAGACTGTATTTACCTAAAGAAAGAGCTTTGACATTAGGTACAACAGCTTAGGTTTATGGCATATAATTTTATTTGAATCATATCACCCAATATGTTCTGGTGAGAAGCTGAAGTGAAAGCAAAGTCACACCGCTGAGCCATCTTTCAGTCCATGCAGCTGCCTCAGTCTTTGGTCTATTCCAGTCTGTTTGATCTGTCGATCCATCTGCAGCATGTCTCACCGAGTGACAAGCTCACTTTTCTCAGGGAGAGCTGAAAACGTTTCTCTATCCTCCCTGATTGCTTTCAGCCAAGGTTCAGACTACACAGACTGCCACCACGCCAACATCAGTTTGTACATAAAGCTCATTTAACAGAGTGACGGCCTATGCCAACAAAACTGAGGTGATAAATGTAAAACCTCTCCTCTGTTTCCATCAGGGGCCCCAATGTGAGCCAAAGGTGCAGATGGAGCCCCAAATGCACTCGTAAGAAAACTAGCTTAGAGCGCTGCAGCAATAACAAAGAGCAGATCGACTCTGAGGCTGCTCATACAATAATGTTATAGCCTTGAGCTTTTTTGCTAACAGCCAGTTTTCTCAGGACCCTCTGTGTTTTTTGGGAATTGGAGCCCCACACTTGTCTCAGGGCCCCAGGGCCCCTGTCAGTTATAATTTTCCATGCATGTGCAAATATTCCAATTGAAAAACCTCTGCAGGAAATGTATCGACACCTGAGCCGGCAGCCTGCAAGGGGGACTGGAGCCCAGGTTAGGGGTTGCTCAGTCAGCTATGAAATATGAAACAAAAATAATGTAACAGCAGAACAGACAGTGCTGCTGAAAGAGGCCTATCTTTATAGTAAGATGTACAGAGAAACAAGATATATGTAGCCAGGTGGGTGGTAAATGTATCCTTTTCAACTAGGGGGTCAAAACCCCGAACTGGGATTCAGAATCTTTTTAAGTGGCTTGTTGGTATGTGTCTAAATAAGCAATGTGGCATAAAGTGATGTGATGATGAACTGATGTGATATAATGCTGTTGTGTATATGACTACTGGTAGTATCGTCTGTCACTTACAAGAAACTTGATAAGCCCTTTTAGAAGATTCACATTTTTGGTTTATCTTGGCTGACAAAAGGCTTCAAACCAAATGAATCTGAGGGGAAATGATTTACTTTCCGCCCTGGTTGAAAATCAGACTGTTGTGTTTTTTAATGTTTTAATAAATGTTGTTCTCTAAAAGGTATATGGTATAGGTAATGGATTGATAAATGGAAAATCTGGGATTTGATAGGGGAGGGTCCTCGGGCTGGAACAGTTGGGAACTACTATTTCAGAGCAGTGGTTCCCAAAGTAGGGGTAAGAACCCCCAGGGGCTAAAGAGAAGCCTGCTAACAATAAGATCCCACAAATGTAAAGAACTGAAATACAAATGTGCAGCTTTTAATAAAAAAAATAAATAAGTAAATACATTTTTCTTTGTGAAAGCAGTTTTCTAATACAAATTTAATATGCAATAATAGCCATTACTTTGCAAAAAACTCTGGAAATTTAAACTTTCCTACATAAAAACATAACAAATCCCTGTGAGCACAACTGCAGTTATATTAATGGAATATTTTATTACTTTTGTGGTAAGCTAGTAACAAATGTGGGGCTATGAAATCAAAAACTATACAGCTTTGTTTTAAATTTGAAGTTTGTTGTACTGATAAGCTGTCATCACGCTGAGGGGGTCTAATGGGGATACTTAAGGCCTTTCAAAAAGAAAAAAAAAAGAGTCTGCTTGATCTGCCTGATTTCACAGGTTTGATTTGAGTTGAATATAAACCACATTCACAGGCTTAAGGTAACATTTATGCTGATTTTACATAAGTGTGTAAGACTGTGCAACATTGTGTGCTTTAGCCACCTCCGAGAGCAGGGGTTGCCCAGTCTCCTGCAAGGTTAATTATGGAGTCTTGGATTGGGGAGTTTGGGAACAGCCTGTTTTAGAGCACAAACTAATGAGGTTTCAGTCCTGAAAACATTTCAGCCAAAGGCAGCCAAAGCAAAGTAGCTCCTGTTAACACTCCACTGACAATCATCCAACAGACACTAAATCTGAAACTGTTTCTCTGATCTCTCTTGGTCTACGTTATAACTAATATTTATCTTCAATAATTGCGCAATGAAAGCAAATCTGAGTGTGGGAACCATCAGAAAGGATAGCACCAAATGAAGGCAAACTTGTGTCTGTTTGAGCTGGTCAGTGGGAGAAAATGGGGTCAGAATAACTAAAGCTGTGTGAAAACATATAGCATGATCCATTACTGTTATGGTCAACTGAGGCAGTTAATGTGAATTTATCAGCCCATCTTCAAATCAGAACTTTTCCCATCAACGTTAAGGTTTTTATTGACCTAAATGTCAAGTTTAGAAACCTGAAAGCAAACACTTAACTGTCACATTCACTGACCGGTCTGAGATTTTTTTGAAAGGAAGCTCAGGCTCAGAAACCTGATTCTGTTCACAAAGATGAATGCTCTCGCCTAGCCCTGGGTGGGAAAGTTGTCTGAAGTGTGTGTGAACGTGAGAGATGAGAAAAAGAGCCAAAGTGTAGAAAGAGATGAGACATTGAGCGAGGTTGAGATGGCAGTGATGCATGTTTGTCCAATGAGGAAACAAGTTCAGAGGAAGTAGTCTGACTCAGACTAGTCTGAGTCAGACTACTTCCTCCAGGCTTTTAATGGGTGGGTAAGTTTGTTTTTACCCTACTAGAAGTTCATTTTAAATTTAATTGACAAAATTGATGCATTATTTTGATTATAATATTATATTAAGGGACCTATAAAAATATATTTTAAAAAATCATGGCAAAGCAGGAACAAGATAGGAGAACTTGTAATACACAAGTGCATGCAGATTATTGCAGAGGTTTATTGCACTGCTCATTAAATATTTCTGTTACATTGTGTGAAAGCCTTTGAAAAATTGCAGAAAGAAGACTTGATAATGCTATCAAGTTATGTGTTGCAGTTTACTGGTGAAAACAGTGGGGTTTTATTAGTCCCAAAAGTGTAAACGTCACAAATTCTTTACCTCTTAGGTGTATGTCCATTACAGAATTATTTTTTAATCTACTGGAGCTTTTAGATTTGACACTTACCTTGTACCTTTCCAGCTTGTACCGTTGTGCACAGTATAAAATCAACGAAAATAGACCAACAAAATGTATATCTTGTCTTTAAATGTTGTAGTTTTATTATGGCAACTAAACATGTGATAAAAAATAATAAATATATCAATATAAACATATATAGTATTGTCATTATATATAATTGTATACCATATGTTTAGTTGCTATAATAAAATGTTCTATTTGGATACAAAGATTATACATTCTGTTGGTGGTTTTTGCTGACTGAATACTGCACATAACGGTACAAAGCTAAAGTATTCAAAAGCTTTAGCAGATGGAAACAGACTCCTGTAAAAGTGAAGTTTATTTTTTTGACTTTTTAAAATTTGAAGTAATTTTGCTGAAAACTATAAATGTCATCCAAACACTGACAGCCTCCATTTCAGTTGTGAGAATCAGTCAGCTGGCGTGAGCCGTCTGCCCTTTGTGCTGCATGCTTGTATCTGATTTTTTTTCTTATTTGTTTTTTTTTTCTTATTTGTTTTGTTTTGTTCATACTTTTTACAGTTAATCTATACCAAAACTATATCACATAGTTTTACCTTTAGTTTTAAAGCATAAGTTTAGTGGTACATAAGATTCTGTTTGTGTTTACAATCTTGAGCCATGAGACATCAGGTATAAAGTAAGACACTGTTCAGGTGACACAAGAAATGTTCATAAAATAGTGAAACTGACAGAAATTATAGCTTTATTTTATGGGAGCAGGTTAAACTTTGGCTGTTTTACTGATTTTTTTCAGTAAATACTGATGTTAACTTTTGGTAATAAAATGTGCTTTTCTATGTATTTTTTAATGACAGATTCACACAGTACCACGCCATGTTTCCTGAAGATTCCCTCAGCAGCACCTTGAAGGCCGACCCAGTGCTCAACTAAAGCAAGCTAAAGACAGAGCTCAGTCTTATGTACAGCAAGGAGGAGTTCAGGGCCTGCTGTGGAGCTGTGGATCTTATCCAGTTGTTGATGGAAAATAATCTTGGAGAGGTATTTTCAGAGACTGTCACTCTGCTAAAGATCCTCATCACCACACCCATGACCACTGCAGAAGCTGAGGTGTTTCTCAGAACTTTCCTCAGAAACACCATGAACCAGGACAGGCTGAATGCACTGGCCATGCTGTCAATGGAAGAGAGACTGGTGACGGATATGATGGACTTCAGTCAGAGGGTCACTGAGAAATTTGTAGCCCCGAAGGAAAGGAGGGCAAAATTTCTGTTCAAATAGTGCATATTTCAAAGTAGGTTGTATTGTGATTATGTTTTGTCTTTAGTTTCTTTTCACTGTAGTATGGAGTGCTTCTTTGGTTTGTTTCCTCCAAAGCTGTGCCCCCCTTAAAATTTTTGGCACCAGCCGCCACTGGTTATTCAGCAAAGAAAGTGAGCATCTCCACTAAATGGTACTGGCTCAACTGGCCTTTCTCCTCTTTTTATGTTTGTTTGATTGTTTTGTTGGTTGATTGTTGATCATTTTAATTAACATCAGGGATTGTATCACATTTTGTCATGTCATCTATGATGAGGTTTCAAACAAACCGATCCGATGCTGAATCATTACATGGGGACACTGCTGACCACTGAATAGAATTTCCACAACTGGATGAAAATGTCTGACAGGGAAATTGAACACCTCATTTTGTCTGCTCTTTCTTGCTGTATGACTCCCCAAATTCTCCTCTGCTTTTAAAAATGTGTTGTTTTGTTGCTCGCAAGTATCTCCGGAACAAAACGTATCTCCTTACTGCCGCAAAAAGCGACAAACAGAGAGCCAGCAACTTCATTCCTTTAGCTGTTGTTTTGATGAACATTACAGCCATTACAGAGTCAAGTTGAGCAAAGTGGGCCAATACAACTAACAGAACAGGAACAAAGAGCTGCAAGATTCTTGCAAGATTCTACTGAGATCCAAATCTCTCGTAAGATGCTTATTTCATAAAAATGTATTGCTTTGCATTAAAAGCATGCCATCTGGGGCCTTTAACAGACATTCCCTAAAATAAAAAGCAAGGCTCAAACTCATTCGTGTCTTTGTGAGTCATTACTACTGGCAAGGGTGTCATCATCAGTAGGGCTGTCACTTTTCCCAAAAAACAAACTTGACTGGTTTTTGATGCCCACCACCCCGGCTGCAACACGACATGAGGCATTTCCATTAGATACCGTATTTTCCGGACTATAAGTCACACTTCTTTTCATAGTTTGGCTGGTCCTGCAACTTATAGTCAGGTGTGACTTATTCACAAAATATACATAATTTAACATGTTTTTAAATGTTGATTCATACTGACTGACATGAACCAAGGAGTAAACATTACCATCTACAGTCGTGAGAGGGCACTCTAGGCTAGGCTAGACATAAACAAAATGCTCTCAAAATAAAATTCCTATTCTGCAGATAACAAACTGCAGGTAGTAACATATGAAGTGGTAATTGATGATGTTAATCGATAAAGTTTGGAGTGAGTGAGAAACTCTTGAGGGACTGGTGAAAAGCAGAGGTTACTCTTACTGCAATGAAGAAAATAAAGAAAGCTAATCACGAGCTGAAAGCAAGATGGCCAGAGCTGGAGGAACATGACCACAGATGGGTGCTTGAACAACGTGCTGCCGGGGAGACTTGTTAATAGTGCAGTTACGTCTCCATGCCCTGGTAGCTGCCAAGGAAATGAATATAAATGAGGCAGGTGGGCCTTCTTGGTGTTGTCGCTTCATGCAAGGCAACCACCTCTATATCAGAGCACTAAATGAATGCAACTTATAGTCCGGTGCAACTTATAAATGTTTTTTTCCTCTTCATGATGCATTTTTTGATTGATGTGACTTATACTCCGGAGCGACTTATAGTCTGGAAAATATGGTAGATTTTACTCTTCACCGCTCCCGAGGCCACACTGGTGGGCTGCATGTCCTCGCACATGAATCTTGCAATCTTGTCCGTGATGGCCTTTATCCCAAACCTCTGGCAGGTGGCCTGCTGAGGAGGATGTGGTTGCACGAGGCTGAGCACTTGACAAGGCGGCACTGTCCTGCTATGGATGGAAGGTCAACAAACAGGCCCTTGGATTTGTTGATGAGGAGTGGGCCAGATGTTTCACACACAGCTGACACAACTGTGTACAGCCTAAAGTGCTTCCACAGGGTAGCTTTTTCTGTCCTCTATTTCTCAAGGTGTACTTCCTGTTGCTGAGGTAAAGAGAGTAATGGATGGTCATGTTGCACTGGGAGCGCCCTCTGTTGAATCAGGCGGTTGACTGCTCCAAGCACCCTAATGTGCTGCTCAAATGTATAATTGCAGTTCAAGCCTGGATTTAACCCTAAGCTTGAACAGATATCCGAATATCTAGTGTTAAGTGACAGCCCCGGCCTTCAGTCAAGTCGGATCATCTACTAAATGGCTTCAGAGGATCATAATGTTAGAAATGGGCTGATTCTCTAATGTCATTAGCCTAGCACATTTTTAAAACTAGGAAAAATCTGAAATCTCTGTAAAGTGTAGTCAGCCTTTGGCTCAACCCTTGATAAACTTTTAAATCCTGACAATACTTTGTTTAATTCTTGTTCGGTATAAAAGAGTGATTTTCATTCCATCACCAGGACTGCTTAAACAATCAACATTAAAAGGTTTTTTTTTCTCACACTGAGCTGAGGTCATTAGTTTTACTGGTCTTTTCTGCTGAGGTATCTCCAGGTCAAAAAAAGAGTAACAAGAAAATATTCCCATCATCGCCAGAGACACACTCCTGTGTGAAAAACTTCCTCTGCCACCCAGTCCGTCGTTCATCCCTGCTTCTTCTTCACACTGTCACCTCTTCTCTCTGCTCTCATCTCCCATCTGCTTTATCCCTCCTCTGTCTCCTCCCTCTCTACTCCTCACCAGGCCTTTCATGCAGCATCTCCACCGCTCGCTCCTCCACCTTTGAAGTAGTGTGACATGCGCGGCGTGTAAACAAGGAGCCGATAAGCGGGGAACACACTTCCTCCTGCGTTAGTGTCAGGTGTACCAGCAAGCGAGTGATCCAGTGGGGCCGCACTGACAGACGCTTTATTCTCCGGGACAGAGTCGTGATCAACAACACGCCTAAATCTGCTTCTGACGACTATAGGAGGCACTCTCCTCCACCTACGTTTAAGTCTAATACACCAACTCAGCACATACACATCCACGCAGGTAGAAGTAGAAATAGCAGAATGTCAGAGTACAGTGGCAGCTTTTAGTGCCAAATATTGGTGTAGGAGGAATGAAAAACAGTGTGATATGATTTGAAGACCAGATATATATTGAACAAAAACTTAAGAAATGCATTTCCATGTTTGGCAGCAGTGACAAAATTCTCATTAAGACAATTCCTGAAGGTTTACAAGAGTATCCAGCCAAAGCTTTCAGATAAGCTACTTGTCCACTAGTATATGTTACCCACACATTTTCTTTATCAGGCATTTTCTTGATCAGGTATTCAAATTTTTAGGTTAGTCATCAGTTTTTGTATTTATTCATTTTTAAAGAGATTTGATTATGTTTTAGCACTTATTTTTAGGGTTAAACTCCATTTAAAGCTACAATAAGTAATTGTACCACCTTCAAATTTCACACTGAATTGTAGGAGGACAGCTGACCAAAAAGAGAAAGAGTTTGTTTGTCTCTGTACTGTGTTCCACAATGGCTGAGCCTAAGAGGTGAAAAGGATGGTAAAAAAACCAGGTTAGTTAAAGGGAAAGAGAGTGACCTTGCAAATGTCACTGAACCAGAATACTTATTGGACAAATATTACACATTAGCAAAAGCTTCATAAAACAACAGGCTGCAAGTCAGGTACATGCCTGGTTATGTCAAATAGTCATTTAAAGCATTTGCTGCATTTGTTGGATCTGCTATGGTTATCAAGTCATTATCTTCATCACTGTAAACTCGTAGCATGTAATCAATTGGCCTCTTCCAAGTGCTCTGTAGCCCCAGACTACAGACATCATGGCAGTTGAAAACACATACTATACATGGCCAAAGGTAATGAACAATAGGCAGCAGATGAATAAAAAGCCAAATTTTTGCACAAGAATAAAAATACTGTCTCTTGAAAGTCAAAATAGCTCATTGGTTTCTCACAGCATCTTGTCCAGCCAGCTTTATCATCCTCTGTATGTCAATAAATGCACATTGTCTTTGAGGAGGCACTGTCAGCACTGACTGTTTTGACGACTGTGCAGTTACAGTCAGAATTCAAAGGACATTTGTCTTTAGCCTGGTGATAACTCCTCTACGACATATCATAATAGCAGAGATGTTGTTTTCAGAGCTTGAAAAATTAGTTTACATCTGTGATTGTAGAACATGCACAGCTCTCTCTTCTCTCAATATCTGGCCAATATCTCTGACGTGAAGGAATAAATCATAGGAGGCAGGACAAAAATAAAAAATGCTAGACTTTTGGTCATGAGGCATCCAAGACTGGTCTTTTGTTGTCTATCACTATGACACACTACATGAAATGAAACAACTGACTACAGCGACTGATGGGTCCCAAAACCCAGGTCGTAGTAATGCATAAATCCTGTAGTCTAACCTTGACCCAAGTACCAAGTACTGTATGTTTTTGACATCATTTTGAGAGTATCACAGTGAGATGCCTGATTGGTCAAGGTGGATGTTGCCTGCAAATTCCAGCCACTGGTTGACACTACTGTAGCACAATGGTCATGCAAACAAATGTGCAAAACAAAGAACAGCAGATATGTTTGGGCTAGTTTGTAGTCTTTGATATTTGTTTATTTATTGGATTTCTGCTACTGCAATACTGAACATTCGCACGTCTTTAATTTTTCTTACATGCCTTCTAGTAACACTAGTGTATAATATCTTTGGTTTTACAACACCTCAAAACTTTAAATGGAGAAACTCCTGACATTACTTAAGTCTCTCCTGATACTGAAACTACATGACCTGTAAGATCACCCTAAGTGAAAAATCAAACAAGATAAATTATAGCATGGTTTATAAAATTTGGTTTGTTGTGGTTTTTTATGTATATATTTTATTTCCTTGTGCAGATGATTTTTCTGTAGTTATATCCGTTCTCTACATTGATATGTTGTTCTCCAAAAGATATCTTTGAAAACATTAAAATCAACTGCACCTTTGCTACAGCCACTTCATTTCAGGGCATCCCCCAAGGTTTAGTACTTGGTCTAGTACTTTTCATTGTTTACTCTCTCTTCCTTGGCAATACCTTCCATCTCTATGGCCTCCATGCATTGCTATGTCAGCTAGCTCCAGCTTTACATCTCCACATATTCCATCACAATCAACATCAGATCTGCATTAACCGTTGCCTCACTGGAATAAAAACAGGAGTGTACACTGATTAACTACCTACAACAAATCCAGCACTATTGTCACTGGCTCCAAATCTCTCACCAAATCCATTCAGAATTATATCCTTTAAATTTACAGTTCCACCCCTCACCTCACCTTGCCTCCATTCATTATACTTCCCTTTAGATGATTAATACTCATAAGGCTTTGTTAATGATTGGACATTAAAATGCCTATCAGTAAATTTTGGGTGGATAAATTGTTTAAATGTTTATTCCATTTCATTCTTTTGGGCTTTTTATGTCTTTTTTAGAGATAGGATAATAGATAAAATTGAAAATCAGAGAGAGGTTGGGAAATGACATGGGGACAAAGGAGCCACATGTTAGATTTGAACATGGGCCTCCTGCTTTTAGGACATCAGCCACAGATCATCGCTCTGCACACTAGCCACTAGGTCACCAGCACCCCGATCACAATATTTTTTTTAACTGTAATATCATATTAGATAAACAGTGACGCAGACTTTGTTCCGGTGAACAGCATCAGTTTTCGTTTAGAGAGACAACAGTGGCTTAGACCAAAGTGTGTGTGTGTTTGAGTGTTTGGAGAGACAGTGGCCATGACATCACCAACTAAGCCAACCACACGACTGTTTTGGTTTAACCACCTGTTACTGTTTCATTCTTCCACTGCTGGGAGTAACACACACACACCCACACACACACATATTACTGCTCCATATGCTGAAGTAGTCTCTTATTAGGGCTCAGAAATATACTGAGTGTTCAACACATAAACATATTTTCAAACAAGATATAATGTAAGACGTTATTGCCTGCATCAGTATAGTTGGTGCTGATGCTGACACACAGACAGTACTATGATTCTTAACAACAGGATCATTTTTCAGTTTAGGTTAAAAGGGGAATTATCTCTTTTGTTATCACATATGGAGCTTTTGTATAATTTGAAAAAACAGCAGTTTTGATATTAGTTTGATACCACAGAAACAAAAACAGAAGTCCTAAACGCCCAATACTTCAGACTTTGTGTGCAAAATTGTTAATAATAAAAGTATGGAAAAGTAGCTTTATTTTTATGTGAATCCTTTTAAGCCATGACATCAGACAATAATATATATTGTTTAAATTTTACTACCATCACATTAAAGTTTATAATTACCATTATATCAGCAGATATTTGCCCAAAAAGCGAACAGTAGATACAACAATTTTGCCGACATTTACAGACGATATTTTGACCATTCACATAGGCCGTAAATGTCTCATATATAATATATAATATTGGCAAAAGGTACAATGTATCTATCATAATGGTATCCCTTATCATCAGTTTTAAAGTGTAATTCATTTAAGTATAAAGTGTTGGGTTGATTTAGCTTCACATTAATTTCTTACACAGATGGACAGTAACCGTGAAAGAAACACATCAAATTTTAGTTAGGAAGAGACTTTGAGCTGTTGACAAAAAATGACAGAACTGATATTGGTATCAGTCATAATTAGTTTAGAAATATTGATGTATTGGCATATCAGATATAGAAATAAATCCAATATTGCCCACCCAATTTATATATATATTTTTTTTAAATTGCATTGCGGCTCATCACGAACCACTCTAAACCTTAAAATAATAAAATCTATCCATACATTTTTGAGAACAAAAATTTGAATTTTTTGTGTTCCTGTTGTCATATTTACTCAAAACCGAACTCAATATTTTTCAATTAAAAGTTGAAAACTTACAAGAAATAACTTTAAAACCCGGCTTTAAAGAGACCTGAATAATAGACAACCCAACTTGAAGACTGTGAGTTCAGTTTCTCATACATTCCTGACTTTAAAATCTCTTGTTTTCTTGTAAATGATCCATATTTTCAAGAGTGTTATAGATATGATGTCATAGATTCATTTTTAAATTAGATATTTTTTTAATCAGGATAGATATCATGCATTGCCAATGAGGAAAAACATACTGAGGTATGGTCCATACCATTGAGCCCCCATATTCCTAAAAATCAGCATTATAAAGCTGTTCTTTTCTATTTACGAATATCTGTATCACCTTTCTCCTCATTTTCTGTTTTGCACACACTTTAACCAACTACACACATGTAGCTATAGTCCAAGCATGCACACAAACAAGAACACACACACACACACACACAAAAGAGAAGCAAACAGGTTCAGCACACACCTGCACACATCTGCATCCTGATGAAAAATGACTGTCCCTTTCAAATATAGGATTTCCTCACACTGGTCAAAAAGAATGAACAGACATTTCATTATTCTAAGACAGCTACATGAAATATCTTTGTGAGGATTTGTGTGTCTGAATGTGAGTGTGAGAGTAAGAGCTGATGCTCCACTTTTTTCCCACCTAAACTTGGACAGGAAGGGCAGACTTAGAGTGTGTATGTGTGTAACTGCTGTCACCCTGCCATGCTAAGGCTAAACCATGTCATTAGTGAACAGTGTGGTCCCTCAGGCCTGCCCGACACACACACATGCACGCACTCGTGCACACACACACACAGTTTGTGGTGCAGCGTGGTAGCAGGTATGTGAGACTATCCGAGCCTGGAGTCACATTAGCACGTGTTCAGATCATGGCACGGCTTCTTGGCTCCTCAATCATCAGACACACACTCAAACATGCACACACAGACACACACTAAATCACACAAGTAAAAAAAAGGAAAAATTCATCCACCAGGGGGCTCTCAAGTAAATAAAACAACCACAAATGAGTCAAGACCATAGGCTGAAAAAGAATCGAACAAAGCCATGAGATGTCAGATAACGTTGTGAATGCCTTGTGGATGCTTCCATACTGCACATGTCATCTCAACCAAACTTTGACTCTACCTACTCACAGACATGGAGGCCGTGCTGAGGTGGGATTTAAGGCGGTCTGACCAACAGACGACTCCATGAGGACATGCAGCCATGTCAATCATGTCCCTACTTCCAAAACTG
Source organism: Cetoscarus ocellatus (assembly GCA_037902135.1). Classification (NCBI taxonomy): domain Eukaryota; kingdom Metazoa; phylum Chordata; class Actinopteri; order Labriformes; family Labridae; genus Cetoscarus; species Cetoscarus ocellatus. Next base: position 719,993 of record JBAMNC010000157.1, on the reverse strand, counting down.
GAAATCCTCAATAAAATTTTCATTTTCCCGCACATGCAATCATAACACATACAGTTTCTGCAGTCCGCCTCAAGTGGACACATGAGGAACTACATCTTATGGTACTTCCCAGTGGGCCACCATTTTCAGCCTTGAAGTGCCGTCTACTCAGGACATATATATATATATATATATATATTTTTTTTTTTTATTATTATTATTATTATTTTTTTAAAGGACTTCCTGGAACTCACAAAGCATTCTGGTGCCACTTCTTGGATATCGGGAAGTCCTGTGAATACACCCGAGGGACATTTTTGTTGACCAGTGTCCTTAGTTCTAACACTGAAGGACGAAGGAGACAACTCCATCCTTCAAAAATAGATGTTTATCTATTTATGGGGGATGGAGTTACAGGAGGAAGTAAGAGGAAGAGAAAGAGTAAAGGTGGCCCATCACAGGTAAGCAGCACAAAAAAAGAATGAGAAAGGCAAACAGAACTGTAGCAGTACCAGGTCCTGCTTAGCTGTCCAGCAGCCTTTCACGCATTACAAAGTGTTCTCATTGCAACAATAGCATGTGTCATCTGTAGAATTAAAGAATTTCGCTGTCTCTGAAAAATTAAAGAAATATTTGGGGTAACTTGTGCTTTCTACAAATGTATATAATACACAATACCTGGCCAAAAAAAAAGTTGCCACCTTGATTTAACTAACAAATAGGTACGAGCCTCCTATTGGATAATTACTGCATGGGCAATTATCTTTCAGCTGGCAACAAGTTATTAAACCCCAGCTGATGCAATGAGTAGCTTCTCGTTTCTTAAACAACAACTGTGATTGTGGAAAAGATGTTAGTCTGTTAAAGACAGTCAAATCATTGGCATGCATCAAACAGAGAAAACATCTAAGGAGATTGCAGAAACTACTAAAATTGGGTTAAGAACTGTCCAACGCATTATTAAAACTGGAAGGATAGTGGGGAACCATTGTCTTCGAGGAAGAAATGTGATAGCAATGAAAATATGTGGCCAAAAGAATAAGGTCAGCTGACTACCTGAGTATACTGAATGACCAGGTTATTCCATCAATGGATTTTTTCTTCCCTAATGGCACGGGCATATTCCAAGATGACAATACCAGGATTCATCGGGCTCAAATTGTGAAAGAGGGGCTCAGGGAGCATGAAACTTCATTTTCACACATGGATTGGCCACCACAGAGTTCAGACCTTAACCCCATTGAGAATCTTTAGGATGTGCTGGAGAAGGCTTTGCGCAGTGGTCAGACTCTCCCATCATCAATACAAGATCCTGGTGAGAAATTAATGCAACACTGGATAGAAATAAATCTTGTGACACTGCAGGAGATTATCGAAACAATGCCACAGCGAATGTGTGCTGTAATCAAAGCTAAATGTGGTCCAACGATATATTAGTGTGTGACCTTTTTTATTGGTGGTGACGTTATTTTTGGCCAGGCAGTGTAGAATTTGTTAATTGTTAATTTGGTACAAGAAATAAAAAAAAGTCTACCTTTACATGCTGTACATGTAATCAGTGTCTGTGTTTCCAGCTTGGAAACACAAGCTGGAAACATTCATTAAAGTATCATGAAGTATTTCTGGTCCTAATTAAACATTATGTGTTGTTGTGTTTGTCCTCACCTTTTCAGTGTTTGCTGTTTCTTAAAAATCTCATTTAGGTTCATAGTGACATTAAAACACTGCATATGCAATTAATTTTAAGGCTACTTTCTGTAAGTCTCAATTAAAACAGATCAATTATTTTTGCCCTGATTATCTAATATTTGTAAAGCTGCAATAAAACACCTCCAGCCATTGTACTTTTCAGTAAAACTGAGCTGGATCTAGAGGGATAATACGAGGTAATAAATGCAAAAAAAAAGGTCTCTCCCAAACAAGCACAAATAACTATAATGTTAATGCATTTTAGCTGTTGTTGAAAATAACATTAAAATCACTTGACACTGTGTTCTCTGTCCTCTTGAGTTCAAGCATTTAACCAAACACTCATTCAAAAACCCCACAGATGTCAAGACGAGGAAACTGAAAATACTGAGATGCTTTAGCTCTCATTACTGCACTGGGCCTCATGAAGCACCCCCTCTCTCCCTCCTTCTGAGCAGCCTTGTTTGTGCACAAACAGAATCAGTCCTCACTCTTACTTGAGGAACAAAAATGCACAAACACTTAAAGTGTCTGTCTGTCTCCTGTCTGTTCTTCAGTCCCTCCTCTCTTTCGCTCCTATAAAGCTCCATATCAACAATAACACAAACATTAACAGAAAAATTGGATGTGATCAGAAAACTCTCGCTGCTCGGCAGACCAAATCCCAAAGGTGCCGTTATATCTTTTCCACTTGCTTCAGCAGCAGCAGCAGCAGCAGCAGCGCTGTGCCCCTGTTCCTCGCTGCCTCCTCGCTCTAATCACAGCAAGGGAAGAAGTACATGTGAGAACGCCTGGAGCCATGCGGTGTGTGTAAGAGTGTGTGCCCCCACCCACATGTACACGTACACACACTGTAGCAACCCACCCACTGGATCACACCCACACACACACATAGATGTTTTTGTGTGCAAGTACATGCAGAGAGAAGAAGGCGGCAGAGTACAGGCGGATCAGTGGAGCAGCTCATTGTCAGCGAGGTAACATGAGAGGTGACAGACCTGTGTGTGCAGGAGGAACTGTGTGTGGGTGTGTGTGTGTGTGTGTGTGAAAAAGTGTGTTTACCTGTTTAGTCATGGAGTCTATGAGTCGAACGTAAAAGTCCTGCTCTGTTCTGATGCCTGATGGGAAGCAGAAGACAAGACAGAAATTTAAAACTTTAATTAGCTGCTGATAAAGAAAACCATCACACTAAACTCCATTTGAAAAAATGTTATTTAGAGTCGAGTTTGAAATGTGATTTTTGTTCTCTTGGTTTGAATGTCAGGGAGCATTTACATCAAAGGTCACGAGGAGCATATGAAATCAATACATAAACGTTGTTTTATTAATCCCCATGGGAAAAAAGAGCAACATATTGTAAAAGCTATACACTACTCATAGCTAAAGAAAGGCTTTAGAAATGCTGCACCAGTACAAACACACGATATGTAGCATTCATAAATACTCAAGTCATCATCTGTTGGAATATGTTACAATAGCAATAATATGTCTATAAAGCATTACTAATCACAGTTTTAAAAGTTGAATGTTACAAGTACTGGAAAACCTTTAACTCATCATTTATCACTACTATTTTAATGTATTTACTAAGTTATAAATGCTAAATTGATGTATAAGGCTTTAGTAAAAACATTTTTTTCCACTACAAGCCTTTGAAATCAATTGATACGTCACTTTTAAACTCAGCTGTAAATGCTTTATTGGTGTTGTGGTGAAGGTGTAAATAATTAACTCGTCATCTAAAAAGCCTTTTGAATTACTAATCACATTTACAAACTTAACTATTTATGTATTATTGGTTCATTAGTAAATCACTCAAATGATAGCCATGCCATCCATAAAGCATTATTAATGACCCAAAAGTCTTTAAAAACTCTGTGTCACAGCTTTAATTGCCAAAGCATAATAAACACTGAAATCATTATTAAGCATAATTATCTTTTTATACATTATTTATCAGCTTAATGCACCAATGCCTTATTGATCTGTTAGTAAAGCATTAGTAAATGTTTGACTTATCCTCTATAAGAATTATTTATTAACTGAAATGTCATTTTAAAAAATTATTTAAATGTAAATCAGTTTATTTGTAAAGCAACAATAAAACACTCAACAGATCATTTATCCAGTGCATCAATCATTTATATGTCATTTATGAAGATGCAATATTGATGCAGCAGTAAAGAATAACTAAAGGCTTAACCTGTCATCTTTGAAACATGATTTACATTTTAATACAGCGGCAAATGCTTTATTATTTTTTTTAATGTGAAACATCAGTAAATACTAAACCATCTCTAAGGCATTGTTAAAATTTAAATGTCACTTAAAAACAGCCTCAAATGCTTTTCTGGTAAAACATTAAAGGTTATAGTAAAGATAAGTCATCTCTTTAAATACTTACATCCAAATGTTCAAATGAACATCTAATAACTTATTAATAACTGATTCAAAGTTGATTAAATAGTTAATTTATGAGTGCATGTCTTTCATTTAAAAGTATGAGAGTAAAATAGCAATACGGCATTACAGATAAATGAATAAATAATCATGAAGTGTTGATAACTGTGTTTAGGAATAAAATATTAACCAAATAAATGCATTTTAGGTGAACAGTTAAGTATTTCAGTATTTACATTTTAAAATGCATGGTGCTGTTATTAGTATTACTAGAAAATCTTTTAAAGGTATGATTTACTTCCACTGCTCATAATGTAAAACTGGAATAACCCAAGGTCTCCCCACACAGAGGACTGGCCTGATAAAGTCATGAAGACGTCCCCATGTGAGAGCAGGAGGGGAACTGAAATGTGGGGTCAACACTGGATACATGATGAAGAGTAGAACGATATTGTAAATTATATATTTCATGCTCAAGACTGCACATCATGCAAATGTCACATATTCTTGTAAATGCCCTGTTTAATATCTTTCCATGAAATACTGCACTGTTAAAAAATGTTTTGATATTTTATTTATAACAGACCAAAAAGGTATTTGCTTTACAGCAGCTTCAGCAACTCAAGGGCCTGCTTAAAACACAATAGCTGGAAATTAGCAATGGCTATTCACATTGCTGCAGACAAGTTTCATTATGATAAACTGCATTGCCCCCTTTGATCAAATACAAATAAATTTAAGTACTTAAAATGATACGAAACCTTACTTGAAATGTCATATATTTAAACATGTATTTATTTTTTTTAAATTGATTATGGATGATCAAATGATTTAATCAAACATTTTCTGCAGGAGCTGAGTTTTATTTGATTTCATTAATATGTTTTACTAATATTTCTGCATTTTATGTTTGTGAAAGTAATTTATTTTTAGCTTTGATTTTCACAAGACTAAAATCTGGTAATAATGTGGGTCTTTGTTTAGTAACACTGTGCAACAAAAGTTCAGATTGTGCACACAAAAAAACAGGCTTTTCTAAACTGACTTTTGTTCATCAAAACAAAGTTTAATCAATAATATTTACTCAAATTGTTTTGCAAATAGCAGACAGAGGCCTTGCTATTAAAGTTTCAAACAGATGATAAATATTCATATACACTGCATTTAAAGACATATTTACTACATTTACTGCAATCATAAATATATTTGTCAGAATATCTACAACCATGTGTTTCTGCCCACAAGTCCAGATGTGTTTTATTATGAGATATTTAAAGCAATCTGTAACATGGTCTATTTTTACACCCCTGACCCTTTATTCCAGAAAACTGTGAACCCATTAGACACCCATTAAATGTTCTGCGTGTGATGTTTAATGCCTGAACTGTGCAATTAATAGCCCTGAACAAGGCTGTGCTACATCCATTTGTACATGTGAATGATATAAAAATCAATAATGGCAGTTCAAAAACTGTATGCACTGATGTCTTAACCTCAGATGAGGCTGCAGCTGCGAGCTTCCTGCTGATAGGCCCGAAAACCACAGTCCACAGCCACCACTACAACATGTACTGAAGCAGCTGTAATGGGGGGCAGTGACAGCGGGGACAAAGCCATGAAGTTTGAATAAATCTTCTGCAACAGCCGCTTCCAAACTGGGACATTTTGGGCACAAATTGGATTGGTTTTGAAACAGTGCGGTTCAGTTTATGTGACTTTAACAAAGTACGGCAGCCTGTTGGCAATCTGCTCCACAGTTCTGCATATGAGGGTGCAAATTTGATGATCGCAGGAGACAACATTCATTCAAATGAGTGTGCTAAAATGTAAAAGTGTGTGCACATGTGTGCGCACTCACCGTTACTGTAGAGAAGCTGCAGCCGGTAATGAATCCCGTTATTGGTCTTCTCTCCGCTCGTCTCCTTAACGCACACACACAAACAACCACACACTGTCAAGTGTTTTATTGAAAATTTCAGGAACTTGAACTTATTGTGATCCTTCATTGCGAGATTTATTTCACACATCGAAACGGGGCAGCTTTAACACGCAATCAAAGTGTAATTGTGGCTTTTTAATTAATGTGTAATTACTGCACATGTTTGCAGGGGGAATGAAACACAAGCCCGACTTCGTCCCTCTGCGTGTTATTTCAACGGAGTCATGATTGATGCAGAGGGCCGACCGCTGTTTGGTGAGAACAAGCGGCTGAAGCGATGAAAGCCGTCAATTAAAATTATTTGATGACGCAATGACGTTTTCTTAATTGTCGAGTCAAAGAGAAAAAAACGAGGATTTGTTATAGTTTATATTTAATTTATTTTAAGTTTAAAATACTTGCACATGAAATAATACTTGGAAATAAATAAATCCATTAATATTAAATAATAACAATAATAATAGGCCTAAAAATAAAATAAATAAAATACATAATAATAATAAATATCATAACAGTAACAACAATAATAATTATAATACAATTTTAAATCTTAAATAAGCATTCAAACAAATCTGCAATAACAATTAAATAATGAGGCCTTTGAGGAAAAAGAAATCCCTAATCTGAGTGCACGTAAATCTGACGTTCACGCACCTTCTCCTTCTCGATGAAGTCCACGAAGTTCGTCCTCTCGATCTCCACCGGCTGGCCCTGCCGGTCATACAGAGCCAGGACGAAGTGGAAGAAGTTGGACTTGCGGAGGTTCGAGGGCGGCTGCTTCTCAAAGTGAGCCCGGGCCAGACCCACTCCACTGCGGACACACAGGCGAGAGAGAGTCGGCGTTAAGTTTGGAAGGACAGAGGTGGAAATTTGGATTTTTATTTTTCGGTAGAGATGTAAATAGATTTTTTTAAATGGAGAGAGTGTAAAAAAAGCATGTGTAGATGTATTGTATTTGATTTAATTATGTTTTTATTGGCATTTAGATTTAAGACATCAAAAGGGTCTATTTCTGAATCATTAATACATTTATTAATTCGTTGATGATAAAAGAGAGAAGTGTGCTTCTCTGACTTTTCATACCAGCAGCAGCCTTTAAATATGAATAGAAAATGTGGTGATTTAAACTTTTACTCGCTTAATTCAAACAGATTTAAATCTCCATGTGAGCAAACTAAACACCAGCCAGAAGGCGCGCTTTTTCAGTGCGTAAAAACCTTTGCACCCACGCGTCTTCTCTAATTGTTTGATAAGTTCTCTAGAAATAATGAGAGGTGTTCACACTCATTTGAAGCTACATCCTTCACTGAAATAACATAAATCCGGATTTCTAGCGCCATGCACTGATTTCTCAAGGGTCCTGCCCGAGGAATCTGGCTGTTTCCGTGTCTCGGTAGGTGAAGCAGGGGTAATCTCATCTCTCTGGCCCCAATCAGAGCTCACCTCTGGGCGGCCGTGTTGGCGTCCAGCACGCCGCCCCCCTGCATCCAGCTCCGGACAGCATTCATGCCTCCCAGCGGCTCTTCCTTCAAGCTGCTGCCGCTTCTCTGGATGCTCTCCTGGATCCCAAACATGAACAGACCCCCCGTGGACTCTTGGACTGGATGTTGCACTTGTTCTCCTGCCGTGGACCCTTCAGTCTGATTCAAGAGAGGAAGCAACGTGGGTGCGCGCTTTCCGTGCGCTTCGCAATAAACCAAGCGAAGAAGTCAGTTTATCCTTCTAAAATCTGGTCCTGAGGAGTGGTTAAGATTTAAAAATGAGAGGATATCATATCGGAATAGTAGAATCCAAGAGCCCAAACTCTTTTAAAAGATGGTAAAATCGTTTGGAAGAAGGCAGGGCGTGAAGGAGCTCTAGTGCGCGTGGAGATCCACAGCTCAAACTGTCAGAAAGAAAAAAGATCAGCTCGACCCCGGATCAGATGTCATAATTTTTTGACTCTTCTCTCTTCCTCTTTTCGCCCCCTGCTCCCTTTCTGTCTCTTTCTCCTTCAGCCCTGCGCTGCGGGACGTGCTGCGCTCTCTGTGGTGTCCGGAGCAGCGCTGCTTCCTCCTGCCGCTCTGCTCCTTCTCTGAAGAAAACACGCGCTGTGACTCTTCCCACAGGAGCTTGTCTCCTTCTCTCTCTCTCTCTCTCTCTCTCTCTCTCTCTCTCTCTCTCTCTCTCTCTTTTTCTCTCTCTCTCTCTCACGGGCTTCTCCACCCAAGGGGAGAGGGAGAGAGGGCGCTGGGACGGAGAGTAAGCAGGGGAGGGGACGGGGAGGGGAGGAGTGGAGACGCCCCCAAACAAAGAGGAGAGCGGAGTCAAGTCGCACGGAGCTTCACTTTTCTGTCCCAAACTGAACGGCCAGGGCACTGAATCCTCTCTGCCCTTAAAGCTATTCGGAAAATGACATCTCCTCTCAGACACTGTGGAGATAAACTGTTATGCCGAAAGAACGACCATGAATGTCTATTTTGCGCAGGCAGGGCTGCAGTTTGATGAGGAACAAACTGCTGGATGCCTCTGAAGCAGGGCAGAGGAGATCATTTTAAAACCACAACCGATGAAGGTAAAAAAAAAAAAAAAAAAATACATAACACTCTCTGTTGACGTGCAGGGGCGCTGCCAGAAATATAAGGCTCCATGAAAAGACCGTTTGGTCCCACTCCCAAACCAGCACCTTTAAAGCAAACTGATGAATAGTATGTTGACTTATCATCTGAAATTGTAGAATTAATAGTAAGTCAAACTATGTAGGCTGCTGCAGAGCATTCTGGCCTTTGGACCATGTGAGGCATTTAAATGTTTTAATTTACAGTATAACATTTATAAATAATCTCTGATCTTTCAAATCAGTCACAGATTCAAGACGAGACGCTGTAGCTCTAATAAGGTGAGAGATTCAAAAGACATTAATTTATATATCCTAAAGGTGGTGTATAAAATACATTTACATAATTGACATAGATCAATTTAATACACCGGACTCCAATGGAAACAAGCCCTAGTGCTTGGGTTTATCATTTTATACTATAACATCCTTTTTGTATACAACTCTACCCCTGTGCTTTTTATGCAAGCTGTGGATAACCTATTCTATCAATCAATCTAACCCAACTTTCTGATTCAATTAATGGGTAACTCTCAGAAAAATAACCCATAAATATTAACCCAGTCAAAAAAAAAACAAAAATTGGGTTAAAATAAAATCCCTATGACCCAAGAAATGGGTATGGCCCTGAAAAATAACCCAGAAATAAAACCCAACATGTATATCCCAGGAATTGGGTAGAAGAAAAGACCCAGGTGTTTTTAGAATGTTGTACAGATTATTCATGTAAAATGTTTTTTTCTCTGGTAACTCAAACATTTTAACATGCTACTTGGTACAAAGAAAAGAAAACTATCCTTTAATAAATGTTCTAAATGGCCTCTTTTTATATTTTTTATGTAAGTTAATCTATATAAGGGTGCCTACATTTTTATTTTTGCAATAATCATACAAGAAAAGCCTAGTATTTTTGTATGTGAAGAAAAAAGAGATCTTTACAGATATGTAAAAATGATATAACCATTATTAGGGGCTCCCATCAGTTTTGGGTCCTTATAATCATCCTAACTTTCCACCCCTTTAATAGCCCCCATGTTGACATGGTAAAACACGCTTGACCTCCAGATTTACTAAATAGACTGTCCTCTTGTTTTGATGTGGCTGCATGTTACTGGTTTCATTACTGTTTAACAGGTAGAAAGTGAACAATCACTGCAGGAAAAGTAAAGTCACCCTTTCTGGATGTCAGCTTAGGTGTACACCAGAGTTCTATCCTTTGGCCTCTTCTTTTCGCATTTTAAGTGAACAATATTGCAGAACATAAGAAACCGCAGGGTTACTCCTTGCTTATTATACCCAATTTATCAAGCCCTGAGTATTGTGTGACCCCATAAAATTACAAGATTCTCTCAAAGATGTATGTTGAACTCAGTGTTGTCCACTTCAGATCCTGTAACACTGAAGTATGACTGAACAATATTGTGGAAAATTTTACAATATTTTTTCCCTCTGTGATATATATTTTTAGGGGAGCTTGTTAGATAAATAAATGTGTCTTTTTATATACAATAATTTAAATTGGAACTCATTTTTGAATAAACCTGATGGTCAAGTATTCATTTAAGGCCCATACGATGAGTATTTAATCATCATATAACATAAAATATCATTAAAATAAGGCTAAGGAGGGAAAAAACACCTAAAAGACATATTTTGAGTCATGTGACTGACAGTGCATGCCCTGTGATGTGACTTTTCATATGCACACATTGCAATTGCGATGTAGGAACAATATATTGTTCTATCTTACATTGAATTTTCCAGCAGTTTCAATCAGGTGTGTGAGAAAATATTGATACATCAATATATCAGAATAATAAGCCTCTAGTTAGCAGCAGGCATTCAGCCATTTAATTGTTCAGTTACATTTATCGTTATTATTTCTTTAACTGGGACAGCCAGTGAAGTTCATTCATGTAGCAGAGGCCATGCTTTGATTACACCGATTAGAATCTGTATTCTAAATACCCATAGTATTGTAGGTTCTTTATTCTGTTTTTTTTTTCAAAAGCGTTGACTATTTAGTACAAAAATAGTGATGCATTGCCCTGCTAATAGGATCATGAAATATCATATTTTATTGTTCCGTCACGACTGTGTCAGGATATGTGTCACATCACCAGATTTTTGCAAATTCCCACCTCTATGTTTCATACTTGGACATTTGGCTGGATCAGGATCAATGCCTTCGGTCAGACAATTCATGCTTGACTAAAAAAATGGGTCTCTGATTGATTTTCATAAAGTGAACAAATCCTGCTTCACAGTCACACTCTACACTTTTGTAATTGTCAGTCTTACAGCCTGGGAATTCCCCCTTTGGTTGGAATTTTCTGCTAAGGAAGTTGGATAGTCTTCAGGTACCCCGACTTAACCAGCTTGTAACTGAAACATATTTAACTTGAATGTGATGTAATTCCCAGTTCCCAAATCCAGGTTCAAAGGTTTATTGAATGCATCATAATAACAAGGTTGGACCAAAAAACTAAGATTTCTACATTTTCGAGCTGGAGACACAAAATAAGTTTGTAAATCATAACCATAATTATGGTCACCATGACTGCACATTGTCTTATTGAGTTGGCTGAACTGTCCTCCAGTGCTTTATCTGAAAGAATCACATGAATGGTCACCAGGCCCAAGAGCACTATGACAAGCATCCCAGCCCAAACACTTGACAAAAGTTTTAAGAAAAGTAAAGCATGGTAAATAACAACAGTTTAATGATAGTTACCAAGTGGGCTTTGCTGGAAAGCCAAGACTAGGCTCAGGTTAAAGCTCCACTTCTTAAAAGGTGTTAAATTGTAAAATATCAGATCTACTGGGAACTATAATCACAAAATTAACTTCCGAAGAGCAATGTGACAACCAACCCCGGTTTCCCCCTAAGTGTGAAAACACTATGGGTGAATCCCAATTCTACCCCTTAGCCCTTCCCCTTCTCCTTAGCCCTCTGTTTTGAGGGTCAAGGGGAAGGGGTGAAAACACGCTCCTGAGAAACAAGATGCCACTCGATTTCTATTTTACTGTTAGACCTTAAAGGGATAGTTCAGTATTTCTGAAGTGTGGTTTCATTAACCACAGAGGTTTTTATCAGCTCTATTTTGCTCCAGATGGGACCGAGAGCTCTGCAAACATACTTAAAACAGTGCCTGGGTGATTGTACATTCTACTGAACATGCAAACAATGCTTTAGTTTCCATTATTGCAAGCACTTTTTTGTGCTATGTGTGCTTCTGCCTAAAGAGAAGTAGTACCAAAACAAAGGGGCTTGCTAACAAAATAGTAAAATATTTTAACTGAATGGTTAATTTCACTAAAAGCACTAGTCTAATCTTTTTGACAACTTAAAGCACTTTTACACTGCAGGCCACATCAACCCATTCACTCTCACATTCACTCACTGATGGTTATGAGTTTCTTTGTAAGTGGTCCACTAGCATTTGCTAACACATCCTCACCCCTAAACCCATTTACACGCCACTGCTTGAGCAATGGAAGCAACTTGGGGCTAAGTGTCTTGCCCAAGGACATATAGCCATGTGACAGTCCTCAACCTTCCGACTGATGGAGCATTAGAACTGGACAAAGCCAAGACACATTGACTTGAACCGTGTTTGGTTCAGTTTTTTTTGCTCCCACCTTAAGTTCAGTTGATAATACAGAGCTCTTGGTCCCATCTGAATCTAAAACATTACACTACACTTTCAGTTCTCTCCTTATAAGAGCAGAGCTGATCAAAATAAATGTAGCTATATTTTTACCTTTACCAAGGAGAGTATGTTTTTTTCAGTGCTTCTTTGTTAGGACTTTTTGTTTATTTGTTAGTTTGTCAAGAGGATAACTCAAAAATTTATAAACAGATTTTGATGAACTTTCGGGGGAATGTTGGTCACAACAGGAAGAAACTAGAAAAGCACTCAGAGAACGCAGACCTCCGCCAAGCAGCTTCGGTCCACTTTGGTGAAAACAGTCCTATCTGGCAATGTTAAAGAATCCTATAAAAAATTCCTGGATCCAGACGGTGATCCGGATCACCCCCAAAATCTAATCAGTTCTTCCATATCCCATTTCCAACAATTCCTGAAAATTTCATCCAAATCCGTTCAGAACTTTTCAAGTTATTTTTGAACACAAACAAACAAACAGACAGACAGACAGATAAACGCCAGCAAAAACATAACCTCCTTGGCAGAGGTAATAATTTGGTTTTGGTGGTGATCTGAATACGGATGTGCATCCAGGAATTTTCAAGGATTTGTTAACAGTATGAGATAGGGCATTTTTTACAATTACTCGCCTGACAATGCTGGAAATACCTTGGCGGAGGTTTGTGCTCTCACAGCACTTCTAGTTACTTTTGAAATGACCACTTAAAGTTTCACTTCAAAAATACTGAACTACCCCTTCAAGCTTTCATCCACTTTAGGAAATAATATTGCAGGCTGCATTGACTGTTAGCTATGCCCAGGGGAGTAAAGTGTCACAACAGACCACAGCATCCCCTAATATTTGTTTTATACACTGTTTTATACCTAAAAGAAGGACCTTGGTCTTAGTGGGTCCTTCCTGCTGAAATTAAGGATGAATAGATAAAAAATAATTACATCTATCAACCAATCAATCATTTAAGACTCTGGAGCATATGATTACAGCTATAATCAAATTAGATTTTCAACTTTTCATTTTTTCAATTGTTTGAGAAACACAAATAACACTTCAAATATCACATTCAGTTTCCCCACACATAAACATTCACTGCATTTTAAAGAAGTGAAAACCAATTGATACAAGCCTATCAGTCCATAGATCCAATATTAGCCTCAATGCAGCCGCAGACTTTTGGTTAAACTGATATGAAACCTCAGCCTGCAAATTTAGATCTCAGCTTTTATTTAGACCAAACTGGTTAGGCTCAAACTATGAAAGCTATATTTCATCTCCACAACAGATCCCTGTTCCCTATTGTCCTCCGCAGGCCCTCTTCTTATTGCAGCCCATGCAGCGCCGCAAGACGCACAAACAAACAAAAGTGACAATAACAATAATTAGCTCAAAATAACAATGAGCATAATTGAGGATAATTGCTACCAGATTTGCGAGCGTTGTCTCTCCCCGCAGCACCATCTGTTATTTGGGACTATTTATCACTCCGCCGAGAGGAGGAATCCAAAACAAAAATATTAACAGATAATTCAGAGAAGTCTTATAATAAAATGAGGCTGAGGCGTATTGATCTGCAGAGGTGCCAAAAGGTCAACAACTTTTGTATTATTCAGCCGGCTGTGGGGGATGATTGGCAGGAGGAGCTGGCGCCGTTCCAGGCTTTAATTCCCAGAGGTTATTGAAAAACGCTCTTGACCTTGATTATGGAGAATAAGAGTCTTTTATGCTCCAGTTTCCTGCTTAAAGAGGAGGGGAAGAGAGAGGATCAGCCCGCAGAGCTGAGGGAAAGATACATGTGAATGGACGGAGGGGTGTTAAAGAGGGGCTGCTGTTTGCATGGATCTGAGAGGGATGTATCACTTTATTCAAACGGATATTTATCTCTGGATGTTAAATATCAGGTGTGCCGTAAGGGAGAGAAAGTCTGGACACTCCTAAGGGCTGATGGGGGCACTACAATATCAAAATTAGAATTACTTTTCCACAAATTATAAATTTGTCCAAATAAGCAAAGACTTTTTAAAAAAAATCTCTATTTTGTTTTGATTACAAAAAGGCATTATTCAGGTTGCCTCCACGCTGCTTATCAATCAATTAATCAATCACTTTATTCACAAAATAAATTAAGAGCAGGTGTGTACAGTCCTAATTGCTTATGAAACAGTCGTCTGTGAAATGGGCTCCACAAAAGCTAGCTGGAGCTTACAAGTAGGCATTAGGACATCAAGCAATAAATCAGAACATGACACAAACATGACTTGTTATCCTATGACCTAGTACAAAACCAAAAACTAAACTTTCCTAAGTTAATATAAGAACCTGTTGCATCCACAAACAATACATGAAGATGAAGGCACATAGTAACAGTAAAATCATTTAGGTTGCCATATCTCATTATATTCCATGAATAATGTTATTTAGACTTCATTTAAAATCCTCAGCCAGAGTATTAGGAATTGATATATTTTTGTAGCAGCTTTTCCTTCAGGTTCTTTTTGAAGCTGGAAAGAGATGAAAACGTTTTTATGGTGCTTTAAAGCTCATTCCAGATCAGTGGACCTCTGCAGGTCACACTGAAGCTTGTACACCTAAGATTGCTTTTCTTTCCCCCTATGAATTGTTTTGAATTTTTCCTCGTGTTTTGTGCATGAGAGGGAGAAAAAGTTGGGATAAGAATGTAGAGTCCATCATTTAGTGTATACACCACATGATACAACAGACAACGTTATGGAAAGTGTTGCATTCAGTCAGTTTTCGGAGTTTGTAATCATAAAACAGAGGAGCAGATGGAGTATGCATCTTGGACCACTATATGGCTCATATGAGTTTCTTTTCGTTATATCTGTAATTTCTCCAGATAACTAGGGCACATATAACACCACATGACATTACAATAGTTTGGGTGGAGCTCAAATAGAGATCTGTACAGGGTTAAGACAGCTTCAAGGGGGAGAAGATATCATAGTTTGAAAAGTAAGACACTTTATTTTGAAAATTTCTTTGTTAGTTCATCTACATGCTTCGATATGAACCCTAAAAAATGTTGTGGATTTTACCCTCTCACAATTAAGTTTGTTCGACTGAAATTTAATTATAATCTATTACATTTATACCAGGTGATGACCTTCTCCAATTCCTCATTTACTTTATTTTGAAGATAAATCAAGCTCTTCTGTGACATAAATAAATTTGTATCATCAGCAGAAGTAACTTTGTGTAAAGTAGCAGAGGAATCAACAAAATCATTGCTGTAGATAATAAAGAGGAGCCCTAGTAATGACCCCTGTGGGACCTCATACCTAATGGTTTTACTTTGAGAGTTGATACTATTTAAGTGAACATATTGTTGCCTCCCACAGATGTAGCTTCTGAACCAGCTTAATGTTGTAGCCCTGACACTATAAAAATGCAGTTTGCTGAAGAGAATTTCCAAATCAATAGTGTCAAATGCTTTTGATAGATTGAGGAAAATTCCAATGCCACATTCACCTTAATCAATAGAATCATAGATTTTTTCAAGAAGATCAAGAGTTACCATACAAGTCGTGCTTTTCTTTCTAAAGTTGCATTGTGCCGGAACGAAAATGTTCAGTTTATCTAAATAATTCATAATTCTACAAAAAACAATTTTAAGTATACTTTGGACAGAGAGGACAGTATTGATATAGGATGATAATTTGGGCACCACCCCAAGAAGCAGAGAAAGATTTATGGAACAGTCTAGCAGCTCCAAAATATCAATCATAATAGCTTTTTGTGGTTTTACTGCAAATTCCATCAACACCTACTGTATGGGAACTTTTCTTGCCCTCTGGTGGCCTAATAATTTTGGAGAGATTTTCCCCAATGGTGATGAAATAATCATTAAAACTGTTTGCAAGATCATCACCAATAAAACTACTGCTGACATTTTCCACAGATTAAAAGAAACCACTGGGTGTTTGGGAATGGCCCCAACACCTAAAGGTCCTCACATTACAGTTTAATTCATCATGTGGCCCCTTTCACTGGGGAAAAGGGCAAAAGATGGAGCCTGGACCAGTGCCACCTGCGTAGGGGACAACAGCCTCTGTGCAAGGGGCAGGCAGACATAATTGTTAGGCTAGGGGCCCCCATTAAATGGTGTTTTACATAAAATCACGTTTTTTTTTTTTTGTTATTTTTATAATGAGGGTGTTTAAGTATAATCTGGCACACCAGATGAACCGTTCATCTGGGAAAGAGTCTATAGAAAGTGTTTGGGGAAGGCAGAACCTGTCAGAGGCATTTTCAGCAGGTCGTTCTGTCAATCACATTTAACACGGGCCAATCAGAGAATGTTGTATGTGGGTCCTACTGCGCTACAGAACGTGAGCCACTTGTTGTTATTCTTATTGTTATTATATTGTTATTTGTTTTTCATTTAACCAAGAAATGTGGTCAAGATGTGATAAAACTGCTACTAAAGCTGTGAGCATATGCTAACCTCTGTCGGAGCAGTCCCCTCCTGCTGTCATCTCACTCTTAGCTCGTTCCTCTAAAAGGACACTGATTGGACTGTGCCACTTTAGGCCGCTAACAATCGTTGTAGATTGGAGCTTGGCAAGATGTATCTGCTTGATCACCGACATTAAATCAGGCGGATGAAGCTGCTAAGCAAGGTTAGTTTAAGCAATTGTGTAGGGTTAATTTGGACAGTGTTAGGGCCCACAATGATATCTCTCCATGGGGCCCCTGCTGATATTGTACAGCTTCATATTTTTAATTTTAATTGCAATGTGATATTAAATCAATGTTATGAAATAAAATGCAATAAATAACTTGCACATAAAAGCTTATATTCAGGATTGACTGGATTGAATTGAATTGTAAAAAAAACAGATGCATCAATCATGTCATACCAGTTAACAATATTTCCATTCTTAATAAGATCAAATCAAAGTACCTGAAATACTTAAATGCCTAAAGTAATCACAGTTTGCTTAAGATGGACGTGAATCACATTATTGTTGATATAATGACATTTTATTTGTGAAAAATTGAAACGTTGTAGGCTGTTCAGGGTTTTAAATTTAGGGGAAAAACACATGTTTGTTACTAAAATTGTTCACATTAATGTTAGTAAAATCTGAGGACTTCATCAAGGACCAGCTCTCATCTATAACGAAATACCATTTCATTTCGATTTTAAACAGGTTATATATTCAGTCTTTTTCTCTGTGGTCCAACAGAAATAGTCGCGTGTGGATCCAGCAGTTTGAACTAAAAACAACACAACAGCGCCATCTTGTGAACGTTCCGTCTAATTATTTTAATAATCATCTCAGCTCGAAGGTGTCCCAGAAATCTCCTCTGGAGGATGTTATGAATGTATGTCAGGGGTGCTTAAGATCAAAATTCCACTAAATGTTGAACTCTCTGTGCTTGAATATCCGATAGGCTCTCATAAAAACACAGAAACGGACTGAAAGGCTGAGTGCTATCAAAGCTACTTTAGCAGAATATCATTATAATCAAAATGGTGGCTGACGCATTAAAAACAAAACAGACTCAGGCACTCTGGCTTACGCATCCCATAATGCTGGGCCTGGTTTTAATTGATTTGGATAAAATAATACACAGAAACATTTTTACATCCATGTGTGTTTTTAGATTGAGCTCCTCCAAACTGTACGTGTAAATAAAAAACACATTTCTGCATAATGAAGTCTCCAACATCTCCACGGCTGATTCTGTAAACTCATGCCAAAATGCAGAGTGTAGTTGTACAGTTTTGAATAAAAAGGTTGTATCTTTGGCTGAAAGTGTCTCCATATTTCTGCTCTAATGGGTGAGTTTTGGAACACAAAGGTCACCTTGAAATTTACCCCGCCTTTGCCAAAAACTCATCAGTTTGGTTTGTTTAGCTCAGAGCACTACATTATAATGAGATGAACCTTTTTAACTAATCAGTGACTCCTCAGATTAAAGCAAATGAACTGAGCCCTGATTTGATTTTATTTATCAAAATTTTAATGAAGATTTTTGAATCTCAGGGCCTTAAAAAAGTATTCTGAAGTCTTAAATAAGATTTCTAAATCACAAAGCCTATATATAAAGCCTTAAAAGTTTTTAAAAGTCTGTTCTTCTATTGTTGAATTTTAAGGTCTTAAAAAGTTGTTAAGTCCTGAATTGCATTCTTGAATCATTAGGCTTTAAAAAGCATTTAAAAAAGTATTGAAAAGATTTTAAAATGATTTGGAGTTTCAAGGCCTTAAACTGTCTTACTAAGTATTCAGAAGTCTTAAATGAGAATTCTGAAATACAAGGCCTTATAATGTGTTCAATGAATTTTTGAATTACAAGGCCTGAGATAGTTTGAAAAGTCTCAAAAGGTGTTTAACAAAGTTGTTAAATAATAAGCCCTAAAATGCTTTGAAATAATATTTTTGAATCATCGGGCCTTAAAAAGTCTTTTAATGTCTTAAATAAGATTTCTGAATTACAAATTTGATGGTTTAATTATAATGCCTCTAGAAGTCCTAAAATGTCTTGATTTTCTTTATTAAGTATTTAAATACTTAAATAAGATCTCTGAATTACAAGGCCTTATAGTCTTCAATTAGATTGTTGAATTAAACGTCCTTATAAAACTTTAAAAGTCTTATAAGGTCTTTAACAAGGTTGTTGAGTTTTAAGGCCTTAAATTACTTTCAAAAGTATCCTATCTCGCATTCGCCCTCAGTACCCCTGAAGTACACCAAGACATCACGACAGAGTCTAATCGTCAAAGAGATTCTAACCACAGAGACATGACACTTTTTCAATCATATCAACTTGTATAATAAATAATTGTTCACTCAAATTTGGTCCCTCCTGATTGAATTAGTATTAAAAACATCTCAGAGCAGGTGTCTGTCTCCATAGCTCAAAGAGTTAAGAGAGCAGACTGTGAGCTTGAAGGTCAGAGGTTCAAGTCTTATCTGAAAAAGAAAAAAATCAACAGAATGGAGTGAATGGTTCATTTTATTACTAACATTCAATTTTTGTAAAAGAACCAAGGCAATGCCAGGCATAGAAAGTCCAAAACCAACCACGGAGCATTATAGCATTTTACAACTGGCATTCAGAGTCTGGTTTACAAATCAGGTTCCTAATCATGTTAGGGAAAGATTATCCTAACAAAAAAAAAAAAAAAAAGATCCATATCTGCATGCATCAGAATCATAGTGACTCTGATCATGATTGACCTACACCAAAGGAAACAGGAGGGGGCGTCTTTTCCAAAATACTCTTTAAAAAAGCATTTAGAAAAGACGCGTGTGTTCAGGGAGCTCTGTGGCAGCTGCAGATTCCAGCAACTCTCTCGCTCATGTTGTATACGATACCACATAATTAACTGTTCAATAACTTGAATCATTGGGATGTCAGAGTGGAGCATAATTTTAGGGTTACAAATACCATGTGAGAAACATTTTTTCTGATTACATAATTAAAAAAAATATTAACACTGTATTAGTAAGACATACACAGACAGTCACACTAGATGGAATTGGTCTGCTTACATGAGTTAACCAGGAAGTCTACGTGAAGCATTAGATCATAGTAATTAGATGTGTTAGGACATCTCGAATGCCTTTTTCAAAACCCTGATTTCACACAATAAGCAGCAGCAGTAATAGTCTGATTCTTTTATTTGGCACTAAAGCTTAACAGTCTGATGTCAATCCAAGGCAGACCTCTACGAGTAGACCATAAACAGTATTTTAAACACTGAAAGGGTTTTAAAGCGTTTTGGCATTAAGTTTATCCAGTTTTTGGCGTAGACATGATTATGTTATATTTAGAGCTTAGTTTGTCTTCAGCTATTTAATGCTGAACTTTCCAAACAGCATAAAAAATAACATCAGATTCTACAGCGTGGAGGATAAAACTACTGTAATTTCCCCAATGTGGACTACAAACAGAGCAAACACATCTGGAATCAACAGCTGACAGGCTTCTCCGACAGTTTAGAACTGTAATGCACAGTTTCCAATGATGTTTACATGATGAAAACTAAGATGTTTACCAACCAATTTAAGTGTTGAAAGCATTTCAAGTGCTGTGTTGTAAAAATCAAAGTCTATGAGGAATGGAGCTGATGATAAAATGTCATTCAAGATTACAGAAAGTCCTTATGTTCATCTTTGACAGCAACATGTGCAAAATACGTCAAATTCTACATTTCATCTGTTAAAAAATAATAATAATCACACACAGTGTTGGTCAGGTTTGATCATACAATGGTTATGTATTCATTCTCAACCCTGCAGCCAACTAATTCTATGAAACAAACAAAAAATCATTCATAGTGATAAGACCTTTAGTAATAGTTGTAGTAATACTGTTGCGGGTTAACTTGTGCCTCTCCTGCACTGTCTGCGCCACGCTGATCCCACCCCTAACAGTAGAGGGCACTGGAGTGATCACACCAGCTTTAGGACGCGTCATACCGGCAGGAGAGGCAGTAACACTGGCTGGTCTCAAATATCAGAGGGCTCTTGTTCCCAAAAACGTCTCAGTTTGAAGTTTGTCTTCAAGTAACAAGGACTTCAAACTGCGGGAACACTTTGGGGAAAGCAAGCCCTGAAGTCAACTATTTAACAACACTCCTCGGTTTAATATAGATGTCATACAGAGCAACATTTATATACATTACACACAAACAGATTGGGCTGTTTCTTCATACACAAACATGTCAGAGGGTATTTGGTTGCCGACAGCCTCAGAACAGCTTTGGAGCGTTGCTAGTAGAAATGACATTAGTGCAAATGCAACCAAAACAAGGAAAAGGCCATGTAAAAAAAAGCATTAGCTGGGAGTGGGAGCACGTTAGGGATGAACATAAAAATGCTATGGTAACAGTGGCAGCGTGCAAGCTCTACATACAAGCGTGCATCGTGACTCTCAGGCATTCACAAAATGTCAGTCTTGGTTCAATCTACATGACTTTTCCTCTTTTTCAATACAAGAGCCAGCTGAGTGTGAGCATGTGTTAATATGAGAAAATAAAAGTTTGCCTTCCTTTAGTAAAGCACAATTCGCTGATGGAAACATCTCGGGGCAGCAGCAGGAGAATGATGGTCCTCGGTATCACAGGGTGCATTGATTTGATTGGCTGATGCAAAGCAAGATGGAGTAAGGTCATGAAAAGGAAGCAAGAAAAAGCTTTGGAAGGATGAATGTGGGTGAGTACCGTAAATAACAAACTTCTGACAACATAGTTATGGCTCCATGCTGATTCCTTGGACCACTTTATAATCCACATTCGTAAGCTCTAACTCAAACAGTGACCTCCTTTCTCTCTCGTTTGATCCACCTCGCCTCATCTGTTTGCTGTTCAATAAGCATTAATGTAAAAATGATCTGAAAAATAACATCTCTTTAACAGTAATACAAAAGTTTGGCGATGAGGAGAGTAACAGTTTTTTTTCTCTTTTTTTGCTGGGACCAGCCAAACAATTTTGATTTAAATACAGGAGTACAAATCAGAGAAAGCTTTGACACATGAAATGAAGTTACACCATTGTTCACATTTAGCTTGACCACACTGTAAGTCTTCTGCTTAGCACCAGGCTTCAGGTCATGATGAGATGGCCTCAGGTAACATTCAGTCTTTTCACATGTACACCTAACTACTGTCACTCAAATCAAAGTAAAAATCTCTGTCAAAATGTCTTTATGAAAAGTTAAGACTTTGTCGCTCTTTGAAATGTAACCGAAAGTTATAAGCTGTGTCTGGGTGTTAAAGGTCACATATTTTACTCCTTATTCAAAAGTTTACTTGGGCCTGAGATGTCGGGATCAATGGATCTTTATAAGGACAAATGGATTTAAAAGCTGGCCGTTTTGTCAATCTACGGAAGGTTTCAGCTCAAATATATCCCTTGCATATCTTTTTTTAATCCAACCATGAAGAACAGTGTTTTTTCAAAATTGCTGTATTTGTGGATCCACAGTGATAGTTGTGTTATTGGTTATTTGAAAACGTAGCAGTGATGCTCTGAGACCTCCATTGTGACCCATCGGTTTATTGACCAATCAAATGCACCCAGTGTCGTCTTCTCTTGTTTTCCTGTCTATAGCGTCCAGTCAGGGTGCAACCAACAAGAAACAACAGTTTTCCATCATTTCCCAAAATCAATCAAAGAAGTCTGGGTAATGCGATGTCGCCTTTAACATTTCAGACAAAAACTGCTTCCAAATGTGGTGCAGATTACTAAATGGAGCAAAAAACGTCAAGAACTGACATACTGTTCCTCTATTAGCTGAGGGTTGACAGAACCAAATTCTGATCTGAAAAAGGCTTGTTTGTTATTGTGTGATTTGTACAAGATTAGGATTTATTTTGTTTTTTGTCTCTAAAGTCATACAATTTAAAAACAATGTCTTTAACGTGACTCTGTTTGAAAGCATTGATGTTTAACAGAATTATTACAATAAAAATCTAGGTGGACTGAAGGTAAAGGTTGATTGTTTTTCTAGAGATCTGTGCATGAAGTCCTCTCTGAAATAGGGTTTTGGCATGCCTATTAACCCCACGCTTCAATCCTCACAGCTGTATCTCACCACGTCCCTCCCAAGAAGGTGAGGCTCAAGTTTCTGGAGGTCCAGGACACCCACACTGTTGTTTTTAATCACTTTGATTGATTAGACAGGGGGAGTTTTAAAACAGGTTGTGATTACTACATTGTGATTTTATCATGTCCTAAGTTTTAAGGACTAAATGAACTGAAAACAGGTCAACTCATCCTCCTACTAATACAGGCTCTACAAATGTCACAGGGTAGTGGAGCCGTCAGTCAAACAAACTCTACCACACCCGCACAATCATGAGAAGAGGTCTAAGCAGGGTCTCTCTTACAAGCACCTATGTGTGTTCAGGGTCTCTAAGTGTCATGCTCTGGTGTTTACTGTGGCCTCAAACACATGCCAGAATGTTCCAACACCGGGCTCAGGGAGTGTGTCCTATCCAGGGAGAGTGGTTCATCCCTTATTGGCATCACAAGGGAAAAACATTTAAAACGATTGTTTAAGCACACATTTTTCTGGCAAGTTAAACCAGCAGAAAGGAAGAGAACAGATTTTTATGTCAGGTTGATTTGTACACATTTTGGTATAAAAACCATTAAATAGTGTGTTTTGTATAATATGTGACCTTTAAACCCATCTGAGCCATTTCTCATTATACGGGACCAAAGAGAAAACCTCAACACTGAAATATACAGCAAAAGAGTGAAGATGCATGAACTAAAGGTAGGAAAGATGAACAGGACTGAAAAGAGAAGCACAATAAAGGATGATACGCAATCCGTCTGATATCGCCCCCAAAATCTAAGAGACAAGGAAACTAGGTAAAGCTGACACTTCAGTTTCAAACAGGACTTCACATTTTGTGGACATGATGAAGACGTACCAAGTCATTCTGAGATGAGATTAAGAGATGCTTTCCCATTTTGTGTTCATTACAAATCAGGGTTGGAAATTCACTTTTGTCACCTGTCACTGTGGCTAATGGCTTCAAAATTATACCAGCCACCTTTTCTTTTCTTTTCCTACATGTGATGATCGGCGACACTGTGCCATGCCCTAATGTGTTGTTAATGGCTACAGTATTCATATAGCACTTGTTTCTATTCTGTGTTTCTCAAATGTCAAAACTGTGTTATGTTGCTACTGCTGTAAACACCCCATTTCCTGATATGGCTGTATCAAAATAAAATCATTTTAACACTATAGAAACTAGGTGTTTGAATTGTGAATAACTTTTTGTTTCTGATTCTGACATAGAACGTTTTATCATTAAATTTACTGAGCTGTAGCAAAGCAACAAACAGCAGCGTTTTTCAATAACGCTGTAGGAAGAAACAGTTTGTAGCTGCTACTTTGACAATGAGTTAAAATCACAGCCCACTTTTTTAACCATCTTGAGCTTCAGACAAGTCAGTGATTGGCTTAAAAGTGGAAATTCAGTTTCAGTTGATTTTGTTACAATTCACCCTTTTGCATTACTCTTATTTACCTGCCACTGCGGCTGGTTGGTTGAGCAAATTCACAAAATACTGAGAAAAAACACCAGTGTTTTGCAGCTGGCAGGAGCTATTTCCTACAATATTATAATCCCTCCCAAAAGAGGAGAAAAAACTAGAAAAAGTTTCACCCACCTTTCTGACATCATTGCTGACATTAAATTTAAATTAAGCATGGTAACAAAATTTTTGACAAAGTGCTAAAAATGCCATTTTAAAGCTGATTGAAGAACACCTCTGCGCCGATGTTTTTGCATCTTTTAAATGGTAATGGGGGATTGGTTTGACCTAATGGGATAACCTGTGGAGTACAGGCAGAATTGTGACAGATTGTGTTTATATGCGCATGCATGCATTTCCTTGTGTCTCACTTTGGGGCTCAGAGGCTGCACCGAGAAGATGACTGTTCCTCAGAGGGCTGTTCCGGCTGTGATGATGGGCCTGTAGATGACTCCTTCCCATCAAGTAGAAATCCTGGGTATAGCTGAGGGGCAGGCTCAGGTTCGGCAGAGGTCATCTCTGCCTCAACTGAGTTACATGAGGTCGAGTGGGGAGAGACAGAGGGGGAAATGTCCAGGGTATCAGAGGAAGACCGAGAGGGATCATCTGTGGGGGTCTTAGATTCAGCCACAAGAGAGGAGGGAGGGAAAGATGGAGAGGAGGATGATGTAGCTGGAGTGTTAACAGAAGTAACCCCAGAGGAAGAGGAGGTGGCTTCTCTATCTGATGTAGCAAGTCTGATTCCTCCCTCCTTCTCTCTTGGTTCCTCCTCTTTCCCATCATCTGTAGAGGTGCCATCGTTTTGCTTATTATTGGTTTCTTCCTGTCCTGCAGGGCTCTGATTGGCTGCGGCATTGTCCTGGCCATTGGTGGTTGGTGATTGGCTCTTGAGTTGGGAGTGACAGAGGGGGCATGTCTCCTGGACATAAAGCCATTTCTTCAGACAGCCAGCGTGGAAGAAATGACTGCAAGGAGTTATCACCGCACTGTTCATGTCCTGGAAGGAGAAAACAAAAAAAAAAACAGAGAGGCCAAGTTGTTATTTAGCTTTAAAAGGCCTCCCATGAACTGCAGTTTTAGTAGATGCTTTAATCAGCTGGGCACATGTTTGTTTAGCTTTTAATAGCTTCTGTAAACAAAAAATGTATAATGTCATTTAAAACTCAATTATCAGTGGCCTTTAATCCAATTACATTTACAGTTCATTGACAGATTTTCAAATGCACACATACTGGGTTTACAAAAAATCAATTTTGTTTACAGAGTTAACTCTTTTTCTCAGACCAAGTGCAAGTTAAACACTCGTATAGGGATACTCATTGAAACCAAGTACAATTGTGTACATAAAAATGACAATACAGTTTTAAAAAACAGAATATACAGATATTTTTTATCATCATTTGTGTTAAAATGTCCCCAAACTTCAAGATGGTTTCAACTTCACCTATCTGCTCAGATGATGCAGTAAATTGATAATGAGTGCAGGACTTGTGATGCTTTAGGAGTACTACGACGAGTACTACCCAACTATGTGTACTTAGGCTTAGTATGGGTACCAGTGATTGATACTGGTATCCATGCATCCCTATTTATAGCCTAAGAAAGAAGAAGAATTCAAACCTGCTCTTACATGGCCACATTCACAGTTTACTTCATGTTTTCAAATGAGCACTCTACTCAATCAGAAACTTCCCTCCATGAGAAGTAAACCAGTGTTTTCATTTTGTGCATAAATTTCATATTATGAGGGTTAAAAGCTCTAAAAGTGGACTTCCTGGTTTGCACTGTTGGATATTAACAAAGCATCCAATGATTGCAAAGACCAGGGAGTCCACTTCTACAAGCTTTTTTTGCATCATTAGATGATATTTGTTAACCAAAAGAAACACTTGTTTTCTGTTAACTTCAATCTTCTTGGGAGGACATTTTTATTTATCTATTTAGAGAGTAAAAATTAAAACAATCAGTAAATAGTAAAGGCCATGGGAGATGAGAATAAGCCCTTCTACACTTGGAAATGTCTAGTTTGGCAGTTCTGTTAGTGGTATTATGGGGTGGACATGTTAAGGTGGGAGTTTGGGCAACAGAACAGATTGTAGTAAGAGTATAACGATTGTCCATCACTGGTAAGCATCACAAAACTTATAAAATACAGTTAACCTAACACACAGGATTGACTATCAGGTTCTTTGTACAGCAGTGTTTGATGTAACATTGCGTACTTACGTCATGTGACAACTACAGAAATAAAGTACCATAATTTCTCGTTTATAACACGCATTTTTTTGCTCTTAAATAAGGTCTAATTTTAGGGTGCGTATTATACACAGGCACAAGCAAAATACTTACCATATTTTGTCTCGCCAACATCGCAATTACAACACATCTGATACAAAAAGCCGAAATATTCTCTCACTCTCTGTGAAACATTACTGCCAAACTTGCGTAATTCTTATTAAACTGACTTTTAAACTGTTGTAATCCAATATTTTGGGTCTAAATTAGTTTAACTTTGAGTGATGACTGTGTAATTCTCAAGTGTCATGGTACCACTTACATGCAAACACAGGGTGCTGCTATCTTGTGAGCAAGGGGACCAAAACAGCTGCACTGTGATTGGTCGAAGACATCGGCATGTTGATACTGCTCTCTGATTGGTAGATACACTGCCACTGAGCATGCTCGGGCGGAAATTGAGTAAGAGTAAATTGTGTACGGTATTTGCTGTGAAAATTCTAAAATTTTCTTGATTGAAATTTCAAATAAAGGTAATTTTTGAGTTGTCTGAGAGAGTAAGGTTTGGGCAAAATGTGGGCATATGATATATTTGAATACAGCGTTATTCCTGGAAAAAGCATGAAAAAATGGGGTGCACATTATAATTGAGAAATTACGGTATTTCTAATTGGTTAAATGCTCAGAATCAAAAGGATCAATAATTGTATAAAAGGGAGCACATGGAAACACAGACTGTAGAGGTGGCCTTTCAGATATGGAGCAGATTTTAACAATAGTATTATCTTCTTACAACAATTATCTGGACAAATTACTATCAACGTCAACATCTTTGTTCCAAAACTTCACCTGACAAAGTTTAAAGGTCTGTCAACTGTACCCACCTCTCCATGAGTTAACTCCTTTGCCCCTCTTTAAATAAACACAACCACACAAACCTAGCTCATACCTGGTAGCAGATAGCACAGATGTCGTTGTACTGCTCCAGCTGTGTATTGCTCGCTGTGGGGAGGCTTTTGATCTTGTTAACAGCATCTCTCCTTAGCAGGAAGCTCTGCCAGCCCAGCTGTGCTCGGAGCCACACATTATAGTACGAGTGGACCAGGATGATGGTGCTGCCCATCACACTCCACTCCCCAAATACCGTCTCGGACACACCATAGCACACCACACACACTGCAACCTGGCAGAGAGAGAGAAATCAGCAACAGGGACAAAAAGGTTTTACGTTTTAATTGAATGAGTTCTATCAGAGTGAGTGCAAATGCAGAACACACCAGAAACTCCAGCAGTCTGTAAGTTCCGTTGACACAGTAGATAACTTCATCCATGTTTTCCACTGGAGCTTTACGAAACTCCTCCACCATGAAGAGGACATAGATCAGCAGAGTACCAAGAACCTGGTGATGTTTGAGGAGTATGTGTCAGCATTTTGATCAAATTTAAAACCTAACTAATCACAGGGTGTAGATACCAGAGGATCCTTCAAAGACTTGATATGAGATTTTTCTTTGAGGTATTGAGGCGTATGTGCTTATTTGTATTACCTGTAGTGAGGTGAGGATGGAGGAAGAGATGATAATTAGAAGCCAAAAATCCATGTGAAAGAACTGACAGATCATGTAGGCCATGTAGGCTGGAAATATTAGCAGGAACAGACACAGAGACACAGCTCTGAAATGTTTCCATAAACTCCTGCAAAAGATAAAGAAGAAAAAATCATTAAAGACTTCAATGTCTTGCAAACATTTTGACAATCAAAAGACAAATATTACTAGTTTCGGCCTTAAAGTGAACTGCCAAAAGTTGGCACTGTTTCTATAAATACGGCATCCTGTTATAAATTCAGAGATCTTGATACAGGGTTCCCACTCGTTTCTAGAAATCATTTTCAAGGAGTTTTCCAGGACGCTTTCCAGGATGTTTATGTAGTGTCTCACTATTACAAATTTATGATTTATACTTATTTCTTTTATCTTTATTTACTCTGCCTTTTTAGAAATAGATTGTGTTGATGTAATGTTTAAATAGCCTAAGTTTACTTTGTCATTTTTATTATTTCTCTTTGTCACCATTGTTTTGAGTTTTAATACTTCATTCCTTAACTTGCATTGTTTTATCCACTCATATTTTATGGCTAAGTGTGCATTAGTTAACAAGATCATTTTTACTTCATGTCCTATGTTTGACTTTTGCTTACTAACAAGGTAGAAGGATGATAAATAATTTTCCAGGACAATTCAAGCTTTTCCAGGACAATTTACTTTTTTTCTCATTTTCCACTGATTTTCCATGACTGGAAAATTAGTTAGTCATTTTCCAGGTTTTTCTAGGACGTGTTGGAACCATGTAATAGCTAAGAAGAATGGATAACAACAAAATAACAAAAAGGTCTCACTTGTCTCTGGATGCTCCCAGTGCTAGCACTATTGGGTCCGCTATTTCCAGCATGGACTGCAAAATGGAAGCAACAACAATAAAGAGGATGATGGAGAGAAGGAAGGCTCGATGGATGACCTGAAGCTCAATGAGGCCGGTCTGAACAGCGAGGATCAGCAGGGTGATGCCCTCTGTCATCCCTCTGCAATGACAGCAAACAAATGTGATCAAAACATCCCTCCACAAGTCAACAAATCATTTGAACAATCATGCAGACACACACAGATATCCATAAATACTTACCTGTGCATGGTGTTGTCATTCATAAAAGCTCTGTAACCTTGTAGGTAGAACTTGCAGAGTGTGAGAACTCCCAGAGCAATAAAGGAGACGGTGAAAACCAGACCCAGCAGGGAGTATGGTGTACTGCAACATTCTGCAATGCTGAGGGCAGAGAGGGAAGAGGGAGCAAAAGAAGAAAGACAGAGTGAACATAGCGAAACAGACGGGAAATGTCTTTTAAAGTGTTTTAACAAGGTTTTAACTGCAACAATGAATCGATAAAATGATGTACCCGACTTAATCTGAGCAATTTAACGCAAAAGCCTACATGTCCATCCACAGCTGTATAGTAAAATAACTCTATCTAAGCAGAAGGGCTTCAGTCTTAAGTTTAAGGTATGTAATGTCCAGAATTAACAGTTGATTAACATTCG
This sequence comes from Cetoscarus ocellatus, assembly GCA_037902135.1. Classification (NCBI taxonomy): domain Eukaryota; kingdom Metazoa; phylum Chordata; class Actinopteri; order Labriformes; family Labridae; genus Cetoscarus; species Cetoscarus ocellatus. Next base: position 690,365 of record JBAMNC010000157.1, on the reverse strand, counting down.
CAAAAGATTTCTTTATCAAGAAATGTTTTTTTTTTAATACCAGCCATGCAGCAGTTTAGAGCAGGACAGTATGTCAAGTTTTTTTTAAATGTATTGACAAATTTTCAACAAGATCTTTTTTCATCTTTCCCATCTCAGAATCAGCTCAAGTCTTGTTTAAAACACTTGATACCTTCCCAAAATACAGGTAGTCATTTTTCAGTCTGAGGCAAACATTCATCAATCAGCCTTTAGCACTTTTCATATAACAAAGAAGAAGCACAAAGTGGCTGTGCATGGACAACAAACAAATGCCTTTTAGTTGAAGTTTTAACCCTTTGACTTCCAAACTAAGAAATACATTTACAACAAATTATTTGTTAGTAAAATTGTGTTCCTTCCTCTCTTTTTAGCAACATTTCAGTTTTTATTTTTTCAGATTACCCAACTGGAAAGCAGATATGTTGGTCACAACTGGTTGGCTTGCCTGATAAGGGCTATTCTGGGCATGAATAGATTTCTTTCATTTCTGCAACAAAGTTGTTGTTTTTTTGGTATGAAACATCACAGAAGCCAAAATTTACATATGTAGCGGTTGACACAGTTCTCTGAGGAATCATAGATACATTTTTTATCATCAAATTTATTTCCTTCAACCAAATTATGATTGCTAGAGGATCTGGAAATATGTCAAAATATATTTTTTTACTTTGATGTATGATCTTACTGTCAGATTTCTGAAGAGCTCTGCAGCAACGATTAGCTTCTGATGTTTTCTAGTTTTCAAACAATTATATTCATGTACAGCAGCGCCAGCCAGTGGACACATATTGGTGTTACAAACATTATTCAGAGAGGTGAAAAAGGAAAAACAAAGATGGGCTTTCAAAATTTTACATACAGAGGTAAGGTGGCAAAAAGTCAACCGCATGGTTACAACGCCAATCAAAGGGTTAAGGTAGTTTAGTATGTGGTACCCAAACGGTCTCCTGCATGGCACAACTTAAAAAAAATTCTATGTGATAATGACTGAAAAAAAGTTCCAGATGACGTGATGTCAGACTACTGCTATAGTCTTACCTTGTTAGAAAAAGAAAAAGGAGCCTCTCCCGTGAGGTAGGCTGGTCTCTGGTACTGAAGTAGGAGTAGATCTGCAGAGCAAAAAGCAGTAGCCAAAAACACATGAAGAGAACGGGGAGGACCAGCTGGTTCCACAGAGACATCCCAAGAGCCAGCAGCCCGTACACTTCCACCACCTGAGGACAGAGACAGAGAGATTAGGAGGAGAAATGATAAATCAGACCAAAACGATGTCATGAAATCTGAAAAACATTAAACAAAGGGCCACAAAACTATTTTTTCTTTTTTAAATACCTGAGCTAGCTCCCTGTAGGCAGTCTTGGCCAGGTTATATGGTACCAACAAGTTAGAGGCCAGGAAGTAAATGACCTCCAGGCCTGTGAAGATCATGGAGAACTTATTGATGAAGACGATGGTCTCCAGAGGGACCAGGCACAGTCTGGCCACCAGAGGGAGGAGGTGGGCAGAGAAAAGCCAAATCCTTTTGGTCTGCATCACACAGGAGCACAGTGTACACACCACCAGCTGACCTGACAGATGATAAGAGAGGATGAGGTGGAAGAAATAGGAGGAGTGCTCTGAAAAAGTCCCCCATACACACATGAATCTGCATGCTGAAAATTATCCAAATTTAATCGATTGTTTGAACAATGTCTTCTAATAACAAGATCAAACTTAAAACTTCAGTAAAAGCTGGGTCTGGGTGATATGGCCTGATGACCAAAGTTTTGACTTTTAAGTTGTTTTTTTTCCTAAAGAACAACAACAAAACATAAATTACAAAGAAATTCTGCAGAACAAGTTTTCACTAAAATTACACAAAAGCAAACTTTAACTGTAAACTTGTGAGATTGGGAATTATTTATGAAAACTTAAACATCCATCATCAATACAACTTGGAAAGTTTATCCCAGCTGACATTGGGTAAGTGGTGGGGTACATCCCTGAACTAGTTACCAGCCAATCACAGGGCAGCTTAAACATACTAAGTATTTATTTGGTAAAAACAGTAAACAGCTGTTTCAATGTCGATCTAATAGTGGAAGAACTTTCAAAACAGAGAATTGCCTCTATCCCAGTGTTAATGTTGACAGCACTTTTTAATTTAGTTTTAGTTACAGTCTTTGGCCTAAAATATCTTTTATTTTTAGTCATAATCTAGTCATCTAAATTGTTTTAATTTTAGTCTAGTTTTAGTTGATAAAATTTCACAACATTTTAGTCGACTAAAATATGAAGTGTAAAGTGTAAGGCATGTTTTAATGTTTTCTTGAATTTCTGAAAGTCATATTTTACACTTGGATCCCACCACCACCATGAAGCTAAGGCAGTTGTGATTGGATGTCCCTCTTAACTCATCCAACCTTTCCACACAACCAAAGTAGCTGTGATTGGATATACTCCCAACTTGTCCCTTCTTTCTACATGACCAAATTAGGTCTGACTGGATTAAGTCTCTGTCAAACATTTTCATCTCGTTTTTATCTGCTGACAGAAATGTCAGTGAATTTAGTTTTAGTTTTAGTCTGTGGTTTTTTTTTTAGTTATAGTCTAGTTTTCGTCGAGGAAAAAAGGTTGTTGACGAAAACTATGAGGAAAATATTTAGTCGACAAAATTAACACTGCTCTATCCCACCCCCTAAGAGGGCCCTGGTCATCTGCACATAGCACTATACAAGTTTGGTTGTGTACAGCAGTGCATACTGTTTTTTCTTTATGAGTTTACACTCAGCCACAGTAAGCCATTAAGGCAGGAAGAGTGGCAGTTTGCCTGACTCTGTTCTATGTTTCACAACTGAAAAGGTCAAGAGACAAAAGAAGACTGTTAGGATTGAGGTCTGGTAGAGAAAGAGAGTGTGACTGAGCAAGAAGCCAAAATAAAAGTCAGACAGGCTGTTACAAATTAACACGATCTTTGACAGACAACATGCTGCAAGACGTATTCTGAGATGGTCATGTTGCTTTTGAAAGGTAGAGTTCAGTGGTCCTTTCAAGCTTTTGGTCCTGTTTGGTGGATCTGCTATCATATAATGAACTTTTAGCTTGAACTATGGACATCACGTGGCAGTTGAAAACACACAAATACTCTACATGTAAACAGTTATGTACGTGTATTTAAACAACAGACTGATAATGCAAGCAAAGCCACGTTTTTGCACATAAAAATAATAATAACGACCCTCATCAGTCAATGTAGTCAACAAATGCATGTTGTCTGAGAGAAGGAGGTGACAGGCATCTGTGTTTTTAAGACAGTGCTTTTACAAAGAATAACAGAACCAAATTCTCATATATTGCTGCTTCAAAGGCATCAAATGAAGCATTTGTCTTTTCCCTGATCCTTTTATTCATCACTGCACACCAGAACAAAGCACATGTGTATTGCAGATGGATGAGTGTGTGTATGTGTGTGGGGGTGTGTGTGGGGGTGTGTGTGTGTGTGTGTGCGTGGGGTGGGGTGGGGTGGGGTGGGGGGGAGTAGGTGCAAAAAAATCAACATTTTGCTAATTCAAATCCAGAGTGTCAAATCAGCTTTAACTTTCCAAAGCATAAGGATAGTGTAGGAAGTTCAAGAGAAAATCTAAGTTTTCCTTTTTTTCTATCTTCCTAATCACTAAAACTGATTTAGTGATTAAATCACCCTGCATCAGTGTACCTCTGTCCCTGTATTCTTGTTATTTTGCTTTCTCAGGCTTTAACTGTGCAGTGGGAATCAGCACAACCTATTTATAGAACATTAGACTAGCACATATTTACTGTTCTGCAAGGTGAAACCAGATCATATAGACCACAGAACATACAGTACATTTCAACATACACCAAATGCCATAGGTGAACAGGGAAAAGGTTTGACCTGAAAGTGAGCATGTCAGTTGGCATTATAATAACGTTTTTTAGGATGCTACTACTTTTAAGTTGATCTTAAAATTTGAACATGCTAATCTTCTCTACCATCAGTTCTGCTGAAACACAGAATCACAGACACTAGCTGAAGTTCAGTCTTTTTCAGACCATAATGTCAAGAGTGCAAGTGATGGAAAATCAAATTTTCAAATTTGGAGACTTTCCATGGGAATTAAAAAGAATTTTTGGGAATAAACAAGAATAAACCTGGAATTCGCAAAACTGAACGTTGTCCCTTCACAAGGATTTTAAATATAGTATGCTAAAATATACTTAAGCATTACCTTGATGAAAACAACCAGTAAACTTGAGATTATCTTTGCTATCCCTTAATTACATGCACATAGCACACTGCTTACTGCAGGGGTACTGAGGCCACACTCCCTATTTGCACTGAGAATTCCTCCATCACATGCTTGATGAATAAAATGTTTATTTATTGTATTCATTTACATGGATGTCTGCCTATGACAAAACAAAATGATTTGGATATAATATGGTTGTTTAAGTTATCCCTAATTTTCAGAAAATTCCCATTAATTCCTATGAATTCCATAATTCCCAAAGTTTCCAATTTGGGATATCTCCAAAACTCCGCAGCTTAATTTTCCATGGGTAGTTTCTGGACTTTTACCGGAAATTTTCCACCCCTTTGTAGCCTTAATTGACTCACATTCAAACTGCAGGAGAACTTCCTGCTGATGTGGACATTTGTGAATAAGTAAGTCAAGAACTGTTCAGGGTGGGTTGTCCTAATATTTTCAAGAAAATTTCATACCTGCAATTGCCCTTAGGTGTGAGTGTGTGTGTGGATTAGTCTCTTGGTGATGGCCCTGTGATTGGCTGGCAATCAGTCCAGAGTGTAACCCCAAAAGGCATCACTGGTAATATATAATGGGTGCATGGATGAATTTGAGAAAGGTTCTTATGTTGTGCTTGTGCACAGTATGGCCATTGCCTATAGCGTGTTCTACAGGTTTTTCTCCATGTATGGATGTGTGTTTCATACCTATGAGAGCAGTGGTGAATCTGTTCATGGAGAGGGGCTCCAGGTAGACTGGTCCTTCATGACCAGACTCCAGCTCACTGCGGACATAATCCCTGACAAACAGAGATCAAAATGATTAACTTACAGCATCGTCTGCAGCCTTTATACAACTAACTTTTAACTGGACGTACAAATTTCCAGCTTTTTATCAAAGTTTGTTGCAATGCACATTAAATGCTCACCACTGTCCCTTTTGAACTTGCACATGATAAACATAACAAGCCGTTGTAGGTGAAATGATTAACTTTGATACATCAGAAAAAAACCCTTCCTTAAAATGCCGCTGTAACATGTAAGAATCAGGTCTGAAAGTGGTGGTGATTTCTATGTCTTTACCAAAAGTGCATGAAACATTCTATGCAATGTTGAATGTTAATCAGTTAATGTGGGTCTGTATATACCTTGAAACCTGGTGACCAGCAAACAGCAGCAAAGCTGTAAGGACGTACAGGTAGAGTTTAACCAGGTGTTGCCGTGGCAGAGTCAGGAGCACCAAGCTTAAGATGTAACCTGAAAAGTGTTCACACAGAGACAAAAACACAAAACCTGTATAAGACGTTTAACAAACACCAAAGCACCAAGAAAAGATAAGTGGCCACATGTGCACTGTAAAAGCATTTTCACAACTTTCTGTTTGCTGACCACAAACTGTTTTCAGTCTGAAAAGCCATCTGCCTAATGTGCTTGAGTGTAACAGATATATCTTACATAATAACACGGAGCTATATCTATAAGTCAACACAGCTGACTCCTCCTCGGGCAACAGGCTTCTATCTTAAACCAAGTAAAAAGAACAGACAGTACTACTCAGAGCATCACAGCAGTTTAACTGGTTTTTGGACTTTCTTTCGGTTTATTCTGCCGGGACAACAGGCACATACCAGACCTGTTGGCTCATGAAGTGACTGCAGCCAAGTCTGACAGAGCACAATGAATGACATAAAAAGAAATACTCACACACAGACTATGAACCCTCTTTGACCACAGGAACTTTCATCAGAAACGAGGGACTTAATAAGGAACTTTGTCTGTGCTGTTGGGTCTGTAGCTGTAGCAGTTAAGACCATCTTTGAAGACTTTTTCAACCCTTTGGTGCACAGCAAGTGAACTTGAGTTCACTTTCCAAGTTTGTGCTGCTTGTTTGCACTGGTGTGAAAGCTGTCAATCAAACTGTGGTATGCACAAAAGAACCATACCGAGGCTGCCAAAAAAGTCAGGTCTCGGTCCACATATACTAGCACTTGAGTGCGGTTTGTTTGCAGTGAGACAGGGAGCTGACCGCAGTCCTGACGAACTGTTGAAGGTAATGAGCTTTTGGAATAAAGACCTCCATCCAACTGCTGTCTATATGAGCAATATTACAAAGGCAAATAACATTTAGAGTTTCTCAAACATAGATTTTACCTGGGCATCACTCCCGCGTATATTAATGATCAAATAATATATCTATTTAAGGAGAAATAATGTGGCATGCCATATGAATAAACACACTTTCCATATGATTTGATACTTTGATACTGTCACTCCCTTTTCCCTTTTTATAGAAACAGACACACACATATTGTGGGATACACACAGAGAGCTAAATCCACCAAGGGCTCCTTGTGCACAGGAGCACTTCTACAGACAGCAGTGGTGTAAAAATGAAAGATCCAAACATTGTTTTACTTATAAAATGTCTAAACTGTAAACTGTAGGGTATGGTGTCTGTTAACAGGGCGATTCTGTCTCATATAAACACCCGCATGTATTTCATGCACAGAAGTGTCTGCGCAGACCCGTCCTCTCATTAAATGAATATCTCCATATCAGTGGCGTAACACTGTATGTATCTGGCTGTTTGGTTTAGGTGGTTCAGATGTGTAATGACAGAATACATTTGAACAGAACTGTTCTTCAATCCAGTGCTCTGCATGGACCGTTACCTGAAGCGCACCACACACGCTCAGATCTGCAAAAACAAACCTCCTGGCTGTCACACAAGTCTCGAGTCAGAGAAAACTTGTCGTATGACAAACAACGAACTTGACAAATATGAAGAAAGACAAAGTAACAGTTACGTGTGTTTTCAGTGTTTCATTCATGCACATTCAGCCAACCAGAGAGGAAACAGTCTGTAAAAACGGTTAAAGTACTGTTTTTGAAACTTGATGCCAGTAAATATTCATTCAAAGCATGATTTTTGTTGGATAAACTCAGGCTGCGGACTCTCGAACTTTTTAAATATTCCCCTTTAATGTTTGGACTTGCACAGAAACGTTTCTGCCTCGTAGACATGCATCCTGTCCCCTCCTTCAGCCCTTCTCTACAGGTAAGGGGTGCTAATGGTGCCAGTATGTTACGTAAACATTAGATATTAAAGACTGTCGGACCTTAAATTGACCGGGGAGGTTTAATGTTTTGAGTCGAACTCGAAGTTATAGCTATGACTCAAAGTCTGAGCTAGCAGAGCATTTGTGAGTTTAGATGTACTGTGCAGAGAGTTTTAACCTACTTTTTGGCAGGTGGGGATAAAAGAAAGATGTTTGTGAATTTCAGAAAAGACTACAAAACAATAAAACAAAGAAAAAAAAAGAGAAAGTTGGACAACAGCTTAGTTTGGATGAGTTATAGCATTCTCATCGAGATCATTTCTTTGTTATTTTTCTCCTCTGGCTTTGTTTGACAGAGTCAACAAAATATTGGAAACCTGTCTCACACTGAATTTTACTGGCACTGTTGAAATGGCGCTGTGGAACCACAACACAGCTGAGGAGTCACACTGAATTACAGCAGCATCATTCAGCATTTTAACATTGAGTACAGCAGTTTGGATGAAACAGCACTTGTCCTCATGCCACACAATCATCACCTCATGCCTGACTCCCCTGACATCAGTGCAAAGAGCAGCCTGATGGCTCACTGCCTGTAACCACGTGTGAGCATTCTGAAAGTTGCACAGTTTGCTGCTGAGGCCCAACATTTGGAAAAGAACAATTCTTAAAAGCCCTATTAACAAATGCACAAAACCAGTGAAACTTTCATCATTCTGAATGTGGGCTGTATACTGTATGTGGACTAGGGGATGGGGGTGATGAGAGATAATCATTGCATGAATAAAGTTATATTAATTTTTCACAATTATCTCAACTACTTTGGGTTATTTCAGCATGAATTTTCGTTATAAATAATTCTTGAGCTCACTGCAAAAAATGTTAATTTATCCTGTTTGGTAGCGGTTGTTTCTTTGTGTGAATCTAACTTGTTGGCACTACTGGCAGAAAGACACATAGGCTGTGGCGCGTCTCAAAAAAGTGTCTAAGTAATTTCCATAAATGCAAGGCTAAAGAGGGCCTGAGAGAGACGTAATCATGAGCGTTGAAACTCTGTCACCATGTTTGGGGACAAGTCCATAAGACAAACAGTATGACAAAGAAACTGCAGCTGTTCACAAAACCCAACTTATAACACTGGCAGGACAACTGCTGCTTCATTATAGAGGTTATGCACATGACGTTAGTCAGTGAGAGTGAGCGGAGTTTCATCCACTGAGAGGCAAGAAGCACAGACTGAAAACAGCAAGAAGAGGTAGGTAAGCGAATGCTTAAATTAAGCAAATTTTTCGTTTGAATTATTTAATAGTGTTCATTGTAACAGTGTAGATTGTCAGCTGATGTTGAAACACAAATTTCTGCAAATTATTCATTAAACAGACGATGTATTCATGCTTGAAGCCATCATTAAACCCAGAGAAGTCTGGTTATAAAGGCTGGTTTGCCAATAAACAATTAAAACAAATAGTTCAGTAGATAGATTTTACCACAAATTGATGAATAATCAAATTCATTTGACTTCCATTTGGCTAATTATTGACATTATTTTCGCACATTCCTTGTTAGATTAAGGCATATGCAAAATAATGCTGCATTATAAAGGTAGCTCTGTGGCTCCAAAAGTTTATTTAGTCATTTTAAACATTAATCAGACATTAATGAACATCATAAAAATAATCAGGCCTTCTAAAAATGACCAAAACACAGCACTTTTTTAGATGAATTAAAGTATTTACTTGTTTCTTACTTCTAATATCAATTACTAGATATTGCTCTCTGCCACTCAGCAGGCAGAAATGCCAGTCTGGTGCAAAAACTGTGACATCAATGCAAACGATATGTAAAAGTGTTGAATGCTTTGTGATGCAGACGGTGCAAAGCACTCAGTTTATGTTTTCTTTTTTTTTTTTTTTTTTTAAATCCCTGCAATACGTGTTAATACAAATGTAACTCTGAAAAAAACAGTGAATGTATGTGTTATGTGTTGAGTGTGTTTGGGACCAGCACTGACCTACGTAGTGCAGGTAGAGAGCCAGGTATTTGTACTGAAACAGGGGGTTGTTGGAGAGGCTGGATCGCTGGATCTTCTGGAAGAAGGAGCTGACGTCCCAGCGGTACAGGACATCCAGCAGCATGATGCTGGGTACGCGAAGACCCACATTGAGCACCGCCTCGACACGGTCCTTCACTGCCATGGCCTCAGCTGAAACTCTGATAGGCAGGCAGAACTGACCACTAACAGGGGATGTAAACAGTGGGCACACTGCAAAGAAAAAGTGAACAATCACAAAATGAGGATGTACAGTGAGAGGGTATGCAGCAGTGATCACAGCTGATATAAAAGGAGAGGAAAGAGTTCACTGCTTAACTTTAAGTCTGGAGACATCCCCAATATAAAGACGGAGTTGTCAAAGTAGATGGATGGGGTCAAAAATCCTTTCACCTTGTATAGGTTTTTGTGATGAAAAGTCAATGCTTACATAATAATTTAACCTGAATGATTTTTTTTACTTATAGCATGCATACAAAGCAAACCAAGACAGAGCCAAGTAGTATAAGTTCAAGTTCAGTTTGTACAAGTTCACAAAGTGGTGTCGAACTGCTCTCACTGGGTTTTTGTAAGACTATTTATGATGAATCAGTCAACAAAATCAAACACCAACACCAAATACAACTTTGCTTGTTTGGTCACTATGTTCCCCCTCTCATTTCCTTGTGCCTGACAAAGACAGGTTTCCCCCTGGTGCTGATTTAAGGACACATGAAACACAATCCTGAGAAAACAGCAACTCTGGAATAAGATGAAACTGCAAAAAATTCCCCCCAAATACAAAGTTGTGACAGCTACAGATTTAAGCCTGCCAGTATCTTGTTTAAGCATAAAGTGTGGCACAATATACAAAACTTTATGCTTAAAAAACTGCTTCATATCTCGAACTATGATTTTCATGGACATTTTGATTAATCTAAGACCAATTTAGACGTGTCTGCATGCGTAAGTGTCCAAACATATGTTTGATCAGCATAATAAACATGTGAGTAGAACCTTATGAGCGCCATAAAAGCATTTTAAAAAATACCAGTAACAGTTTCAGGTGACGAGGGCTAAGGATACAGGATTAAAAAAACAAACACTGACCATCATTTTCAATCACACATCATCTATCAGGGATTTGTTATGTTTTCACTACAGCTCATCTTTTCAGTATCGTGCATTATTCTCTTTAACGCTCGAGCACAAAGTTGAAGCATGATGCACATCCACTAATTTTGATCTTACAAGAAAAACAATGCAGTCAAAATTGTTTTCGGTCTTTGTCACACATTCACACCATAAATCTGACAGAAGAGTTAATTGATATATTTATGACAGCACAAAACACCCGACTACTCTTTTGGTTAGCCGACCTATAAGTAAAGGGTGCAGAGGAAATGCTGACTTCATCATATTGATGAAAAAATCTTGTTAATCTAATGTTGCTATAAAACTGTCCTGCTCAGTGATTTGCAACACTGCCCTGCTGCAATGACAGCACAGTGATGTGAGATATGCAGGATATATACAATATATGAAAACAGTGCTGTAACTTCTCTTGTGGCAAAAATCCTGTAATTTCTCAATGGACAGTGTCACAGTACGGACATCAGAAGGCTGGAGGGCTGGTACAAGAGGTGAAACAGGACATGGACAACACGCGACTCATATGATGTGTGGGTCTGGGAGGAGAAAAGAGTGAGGACGATTGTCCAAATTTGTGGGAAATTTGATGGGATTGGACAAAATTGTGAGGCCACACTGAATTTGTGAGGACTGGCTGAATTTGCATGAATTTGTTGTGATGGTGAAATTTACAATTTCCTGGAGGGCCTGTTAAACGGAATTGTTACATACCTTGAGGACTGATGTGTTAAATTTATCAACGTACAGCCCCAGAAAATTAGACATACACTGCATGCCACTTTAAAATATTTTTTTTTTCCCCAGGTAACTGCTGCCACATTTTTATGTATTGAAAGTAGGGCTGAAAAATTTATCATTTTCGGATTGAAATCGCAATTTCAGACAACGCAATCCTGTGATCGCCAAAGCTGTCACTTTTTGCAGTCCTTCTGACTGACCCAGGATCTGTTGTGTCAACTGTTTTACATAAACTATTTTACAAATTTGCAGCAATATGCATTTACAGAAGTGCTGGTAAGCAGGTCAACAACACAAAGCCTCTGTTTAGGAGTAGAAGTTGGAGTATTCCTTACATAATGAAAACAGATTATTGATAATCAATATGAGATGATGAATAATGTGTTAGGTGCTTTTGATCATTGATTTCCTTACTGTTGTCTTTACTGTGAACATAGTGAATATTGCACTGAAGATCGATTTGAAGAAAATTGTAAATTGAATTGAAATAACGATATCTGCCAGAAAATTCAATTAGATCTTTTTCTAAAATCATTCAGCCCAAATTGAAAGACAATTTTCATTCATTCATTCATTCATTTTCTATACTGACTATCCCTTTCGGGGTTGCGGGGGGGCTGGAGCCTATCCCAGCTGTCATTGGGCGAGAGGCGGGGTACACCCTGAACCAGTCGCCAGTCGATTGCAGGGCATGAAAGACAATTTTGTTCTACTTAATGCATTTCTCCTAATTTACAAATAAAATATCATGTGTGCCTTTCATTACAGAAAATGACCTAATGAGATGAAAGATCAAGAAATATTCAGTGCTCAAAATTGTGTCCTAAGTGAAAGCGAGTCGCACGCTCGCTGCCCACACTGCATTCACTAAATATTTAACCCTACACCCTGCCCTTGTAAACAGAACATCAACTACTTTGATTGTACAGAAAGAAAAGGACAAAGTAATGTGATGTCAGTTGTTTCATTACAATGTTGAGGCAAGGGCTGGGAAATATATCGATCAAATCAAATTATTTTCTGCAGAAGATTTAAAAAATCAAAAATTGAGGGTTTTTTTCTTGCCCTAGTCCCATTGTAAGTTGTTGCAATGTTTGAAAAAATTACAGTTTTCATGATTGTAGGCCCTGTCAGGTTTTGCACAAGCACTTTCATAGGCTTGTATTAGTTTTTCAAAATAAGACTTAATATTGATCAGAGAGTTTCATGTCAATGTACTGTGGAAATACCTTAGCCTTTAGTGTTTATGTAGACAAACCTGCCAATATTTGAACTACATAATCAACATTTTATGAACACTTTAAGAGGGAAATTCTTTTTGGTTTGGGAATATTTTGACAACATGAAGGCAAAACTTGATTTATGTCAGTTTTGTGTCACTGTGTCACAAATCGTAAATCCAGTGTTGTGGAAAAATCATGAATTTTATTTTTAGGCCATATCGCCCAGCCCTAGTTGAGGCCAATCCATGGACGCTGTCATACAGGTCATGCCGTCTCAACTGAAGTATAGCTTGACCTTCTCACAGAGAGCCAAGCTGAGGTGAGACTTAAGGCCATCGGACCAATGGTGACTCCATGCACTTCTAGCAAAGTTAGCAATGTCCTTAGTTTCCAAAACCACAAACCGTCGATAAAAAGGTACATGAAATTAATCTAATATCATCAATAATGATATTAATAATGACAATACAATAATTATTGCTGTAATGGTCATGATAAAGTAAAAATGCTACTTAAATAACAGTGATTGAAAATAATTACGTTTCCTCTTTATACCATACATTTCAAATAGACCACACTGTGCTTCATAACCATAAAACTGCTGAAGGGTCTCATTGCACTATCTTTCTACTAATCACTGTACATTAGGCATGACATCTTTTGTTTCAAATCAATATAACTATATCAGTATGAACTCTCATCCTACTCAAAACATCGTTATAAGTCAATAAGTATTGAGCCTGACATATTATAATGATCATCCCACTGTTTTCAACAAGTGTCTGTGGATATGAAGCAGCTTTGATGGTCAAACTTCTACACACAAGTCTCAAATTTTAGTAAATCTGCACTGATTACAGTAAATTCACCGACTGAGGAGTTTCCTTCCATTTATATCTCTGCAGCGGAGGACAGGACCGTCATATCTTACATAACTCTGAATTCACCGGCCGTCCAGAGAGAGATCACTCACAGAATACAGCTTATATAACACTTAAGTTTTCACAGCCGCTAGTCATACAAAGGAAAACGCAAAGCATGATCAGGCTTTCTTCCGTGTGTTTTCAGATCATTCCTTGCTCAGCTGAAGCCCCGAGCAGACAACCACCGCGGATGAGTGAGTGCTGCATTGATTGTGGTACGCCATGAACTCTAGTAACCCCACCGTCTCGACGGGAGGAAAAAATAGCTACGCCGCAAAAGACTGCAACAATTTGCTAACTGGACTGGTATGAATGTAGCGGATTACAATTAAAAACAAAATTATAAATTGGCCGCTGTAGTTTCTGTTGTGTGATAAACTGCTACGTGATGTGGCCGAGGCTGTGAAGTGATGAAGAGCTGCAGCAGGCACTGAGCCAACATTTCATGCTAATATAGTCTGCTAGCATCGCTGTCAGTTAGCCGCTGTCAACCATAGACAAAAACAGGTAGATGCCACATTCAAAGTAATGACAAGCGTCTATGCGGGCGCCATTTTGGGTAGGTATTGCAGCAGCTTGTAATCATACAAGTCTGGGTATCTATCAACAAAAAGAAGCGATTTTCAAGCTGTTTAATTAATTAGCCCGGAAAGTATTTATGAACAAGAAACTTTAAGCGGAGGTGAAAGCATTTTTCAACAGAGGTTTGGTTTGATGTAAGATCATTGCAATCCCCAGATGCCAACAATATGTATATATACACCCACCCACACACACATACCGATATACAGTAGTAATATCTGTGGGGAAATGGGCATCAAGTTAAGCCATTTGCTATAACAAGAGGCATTCAGTGAGGAAACATTGATTTTCCTGATACATCAATTAAAATAGCACAAAATTAGGTAATTACTTATTTCTCATTTTAACACGACACAAATTAGAAATAGGGAAACAGGATATTGTTTTTTAGCTAATATTTCCAAAATCTTTCACTCTGATACTGATATCAATCCCAATATTATTTGTCAAGAGCCCAAAGCCCCATTCAACTAAAACTGACCTGTTCTTTTCATGATGACAGTCTATTTTTGTTAGAAACAGATATGAAACAAGGGAAACAACATTTCATTCTTAATTTCTGATGTTGTTAAAAGTGGACATTCAGTGATAATGGGGAAAGCCATTATGGTACATTCTGCTTTTATTATGGCTTATTTATGGAATATATATGGACAATATGTGCAGTCAAACTGTTGTCTGTAAGTATCTGCAAAAGTTTTCATATCCTCAGATAGATGATCAACATTTTAGACAATTATCTGCCGATACTGCTATAGCTCCAACAACATCAAATATCTCTAGTTAGGAATGATGAATCAAGAACCAGATCCTACTATTTTGAAAACTCAGTGTAATTTACCATTAAACTTAGTAATGCCCTTATCAATGTTCTCCACATATGCTGCCTTCAAATGGAACTTCTGAACTTGTCAAGCTGTCCTGAAGTCATGTGAACAAAAGGCTTGGCATTCGAGTGGTATATGGAAGAAAACCACATAAGACACTGTTGCATGTAACAAGAGTAACATGGACACCAAAAGATTGTTTTCTTTCTAGCTTCATGTAGCGAAGTGCTGGCATAATTTTATTTCTTTAAGCTTCAAAACCACATCTGCCTGACAACAGCAAGGCTGTGTTAAGAATTACAATTTACAGTATATGCCTACTTCAAATGACCTACAATTGACAACAAACCAATGGCTAGGATTGTTGTTGTTTATCTGCATCAAACATGAACTTCAAGATTTGAGATCTTCCACTTATGATGTAGTATATAAAGCAAGAGGGGGCATTCTGTTGAGGTTATCTCATACACACAGTAAACATAACACTGAAAGGAACCATTACCTCCACATGCCTTGCAGAATAATGCTATCCTGCCCTATTAAGAGACAGCAAGTATGCACAACTATGGATAGGAATTGATCAGACTTTACTGAAGCTGCTGTATATTCTGCCTACCGATCCAATTCTCTATTGTTTCCTTTACCAATTCTTGTAGATTCTCTGTGAAGAAAAGGTAGGCCTACACAGAATTTACAGGGCCAACAATGTCAAACACATAGTACTCATGGTATTTAAAACTGTTCTGCAGAGACATGTGCTTCAGTAAATTGCTGTTGTTTCCACGCTAGGTTGAACTCTCACACATTCAGACACTGGATGTTGCGAAGTTAGCATCATGCTGAGTGAAAAAAGCCACATTTTTAATGGCTTCTGACTTCTGTCTGCCATGATTACTTCTTTAACCCCTTTGCTGTTGTTTGTGCTGACTGCCTCTGATGAGAGCATGACCTTGATATGCAAGACATGCAACACTAGAAGCGCGGCAAAACCACTAACCTCTATCAGGGGATTTTCAACATTGTCAGGCAAGTTCTTGTCAAACTGTTAAAACCCGCCATCTCTCTCACTATCAAGCAATTTAATAAAAAAAATCCTGGATCTGCATACGGGTGCAGGTTACCTCCAAAATCTCACCACTTCTTTGTGCCACAAACAACATTCTCTGAAAACTGTTGTGAATTTATTGAGTTATTAAAAAAAGTGGATAATTGTCCTACCTCCTAATACTAACAAATCCTTCAAAATATTCTTGGAACTGCATACCGATTCAGATTACCACCAAAATCTGGTCACTTCTTCCCTGTGCCATGAATAACATTTCCTGAAAATGTCCTTCAAAATTCATCAACTTTCCTAGTTATCCTGTTCACAAACGTGAAGAAACGAACAAATTCCAGTGAAAACATAGCCTATTTGGTATCAGTAATAAAGTGGACGGTCTTGCTAATGGGATTGATTAGAAACAAGACAATTTATACCGATTCCCTTAAATATTTGGTGTCAGATCTCATCAGGAATTAGTTGTCTATCCCTAACATGTACTGTTGACCTCTCAGCCAGGTTGTCCTTGGAAATGAGATTGTGATCGAAATGGGAAATTATATGTTAAACAAAAGTTTAAGAAATATAACAACAATGAAGAAGTAGAAAGAGATATTTTGAAATACAGAAGAGGTCTGAAGAATGGCTATACTGTGATGATACGACCAACATTGCAGAATGTAATAACAATAAGCATTTTCCAGTGCAGGTCCACATAATCAGAGGTGCTCTCTGTTCATCATAAGTGGTACAAAACACCACTCAAACAACTTTATATAATTCAAAATGATTACTGAAGGTTTGAAAAAAGTTCTCATAAAAAATGTAATCAACGTGCAGATTCAGTGATAACACGAGCAATTCCAATTATTTACATGTGTTTATCATGACTGCACCTTCTGTGGGTACACTGCTGTTTCTTAAAAACGTACCTTCACCCCACCAAAATGGCGCCCGTCTTGACGTATCATTCGCGGCCTAAGCGGCATCTACAACTACTTTCTATGACCATCAACAACACAGCTAACTTCCAACACAGTCGGGAATAACAGACTCGATAGC
This sequence comes from Cetoscarus ocellatus, assembly GCA_037902135.1. Lineage (NCBI taxonomy): Eukaryota > Metazoa > Chordata > Actinopteri > Labriformes > Labridae > Cetoscarus > Cetoscarus ocellatus. The sequence continues at coordinate 673,464 of JBAMNC010000157.1, read as the reverse complement.
TCTACCAAAAGTCTAATTTCAGACACCACTGTTTACACACAAGCACACAGAGGTAGCCAGTGTTAGCTTAGACCATCTGAAGATCAGCACTACCTGTACCCACTCAGTCAAACTGTGCCGTTAGCCTGTTAGCATTCAGACTAACATCCTGAGCTAGCTGTGGCGGCCAGCCAACACAAAATGGAAAAACTAGAGGACTTACGAGCCAAGAACGAGGTTCACAATATGTACAATAGTTTCTGGATGCTTTTCAGGTCGGATATCGACCATTTTAACTCGGCACCGCCCGAGTTAACGGTCTTCGCGATGTAGGCACCTCGCACTCAAAGGATGCGGCCGATCCGCTCATCTCAGCCAGCAGCCATTACCCACAGACGAGGAAGATGCACTGGGCATGCGCAATGTCGCCTGTCCCGTTAAATTGGACAAGAGGCTGGTACCAAGAGCTGAGCAAGTTTGTCCGAAAATATTACTTAGGTAGTTTTCAGCTGTAGGATGTGAACTTTTATTTATAATCATCTGTCATCAATGTCGATGCGCAAAAAAACGACTAAATAAAGTAATATATTAAAATGACTGAAAAGAATGGTGAAATTGAAAAAAAAATGTTCCTCAAATAAACGTACGCAGAGTTTTCTAATCTTTTTGGCCTGCCACCTCTATAACAGCAGTAGTAGGGACCCCGTACCTACACTGTGTTTTTTTTTTTTTAAAAACTGTACCCCTCCATTTTTGGTGTCATGTGCAAACCTACATTTCAGGATGTTTTTGATATACTACCTGAATTTCAGCACAAGTCTCACTAAATGACAATGGTTTAATTTTCAATCTCTTTAATTCTCCCAACGCCCTCTTTGAGAAGCCATCAGTCATTTCCTGACCATGAACAAAAGCAAAGAGCTTCTACAGATTGAAAAGCCTGACTACTGGCACGATCACAATCCAGTTGCTTTGCAAGGTTATGTATACATAGTTGTTACTATAAACTATTCTTTGAGTATCATCCCTTTATCTATTGTTCTTCTAATGATCAATGAAGCTTTTTTTTTTTTTTTTTAACACATCATAAACTATATCGGTACAAACAATACTGTGTTACCCTATGTCTCGTTTGAAATGTAAAAATACTTATATCGATGTATATTTGCTTTGTTTTCCTGAACGTTTCTGTTTGTTGTCATGACACTTTATAAACATCAGTTTCAAACATTATTGTACAAAAAATAATAAATATTATTATAATTATGATTATTAGCAGTATTAGTAGTAATAAAACTAAATATGTTTTCCAGCCTTTTAAGCATAAAGACTATATTTCGATGAATAATAGGCCCAATAACAAACAAACACAAAAGGGGCCTACAAGATAAATATTCACAGAATGGACTAAAACTTTATTTTTCTGATGGGGACAATTCTGTGTTTTTGACGTGGGGTTTTATGAGGATCATTCTAAACACCTAGGCTTCATTGATCTTAATTAAATAGACTATATATTACCGCAGATAGAACCAAGAGCCCAGTGTATTTTACTGAATTTTAGGTGGAAAAAGTCCTGATAAAAAATATTGAAGTAATTTCACACTGCTCTGAACACATTTACCACGCATTTAAAGTACCAAAAGAGATTCTAACATTTGTGCTAAAAACACAAATAGAAAAAAAAAGTGTTTTTCTTCTTATTCAGAAACCATACTGAGTCACTTTTAGAAACGCATTTGACTCAGCTTGAAAAAGTTTAAAAATCACAGAAAAATTAAACAATTTAGTAAACACACAAATAACAGTAGTTACACAATTTTCCGTGTACATCACGTAATTTTCATTTAGAATGTTTTTTCAATCCATGAAGTACCAAAACATGTTAAGGTATTTCTTGAAGCACTCTCAGGAACATGATATGAGCTTTGTACCCAGTCCTAATCTAATCCCGAAGAATGTCAGACAGAAGCATGATTCACCTAAAATTAATAATAATTATTTTTAGCAGCTGGGGAACAGTTTTTGCACTTATTTATCTTCATTTCATATCTTCTTTTTGTCCCTGTCGATATGAAGGAATTTCAGGAAAGGGTATTACGCGACTATTTTAATCAATCGATACATCGTTGGAGCTGATACACTGTTGTCCTGGCAACACTGCTTTTTTTCCCCCTACGTCACATCCGGATGGATTTGGGACGCCGGAAGACAAGAGCGTGCTCCTTGCGCTGAATGAAACTGAACGGCAAACTTCATTCATTCAAACTTTGACGACATTTGACTGCGTTTGCAAACTCTTACGCGTCTCTCTGCTCTTCCAGGTAATGTTACACATACCGTGCGGCTTAGTGAGCTAATGTGAGCGACTTGGCCGGTTGCCTTGCCTGTTTACATTGTTGCTAGCTAATGTTAGCCTCCTCGTGCTAAAAATATCAACATCAGGAACAATCGCTGTCTCCTCTCATTAGATGGTTCGTGCGTCTTTAATCAGGAAGTGAAAACAATGCACAGTTTACAGGTGTGATGACACCTTCGCTCACCGTGTTCTCACTGCTTTACAGAGGCGATGGTCAAAGGCATCCTTACATCTCCTCTGTTATTTCTCTCTTTTCCAGGTGTGCATGTCTGTCACCTGAGATTGACGCCTTCATTTGCGAGTGTGTGCGCCTGTCCGTGCACGTACAGGTGTAGCCGAGTGTGAACCATGTCAGTGTCAGTGATCATAAAGTGGGGAGGACAGGAGTACTCCATCAGCTCCCTGTCTGAGGAGGACACAGTGTTGGACCTGAAACAGTCCATCAAGACTCTGACAGGAGTGCTGCCAGAGAGGCAAAAACTACTGGGACTCAAGGTCAAAGGTGAGAGGTCATTGCTTTCAGAGAAAATACAGTAAACATAAAGCCATGCGATGTTGAACAAAGTGTCAGTACAATGATGTTAAAACCAAGCAGAGAGTATTTTATTTTTTATCATTTTTAAGTTATGTTAGTTATACAAATGATGTTTATGTATTTATTTGTGGGTAAAAACACATATTCCCACTTGTCTTTGATGTTATCATTACTTCTACAAGGTGACTCATCATCTATACTGCTTATCCATTTTGAGGTTGCAGGGGAGCTGGAGCTTATTCCAACTGCCACTGGGCAGCTGATTGCAGGGCCACATAGAGAGACAAACAACTTTTCACACACACACACACACACACACACTCACACCTACGGGAAATTTAATGTCACCAATCAACCTAACAAACATTTTCTTTTCTGGTCTGTGGGAGGCAGCTGGAATGCCCAGAGAGAACCCACACATGTATGGGGAGGAGAACATGCAAACTCCACACAGAAAGACCCTGATGGTCACCAGGTTTGAACCAGCAACTTTCTTGCTGAGAGGTGTAGTAACCCACCCAAAATTTAAGTAACTGTAATGAAAATCATCATATGCAATATGTTATACAAGCAGTGCTCTCTGCTGTCAGATGAAATTCAAGCAAACAAAAAATTCCCAGATCTGCATCCAGATTCAGATCACCACCAGAATCTTAGCATTTCTTCCTTTTGCCATGACTAGTATTCCCTGAATATGTCATCATAATCTTTATGATTCCTGACTTTTTGAGTTATCTTCCAAACAAACAAACGGACAAACCCTAGCAAAATAATGACCTCCGAGGTGGAGGTAAAAAGTGTATGATGGTGGCACGGCAGGTTACTGCTCTTGCCTTACAGGTTCTTTCTGTGTAGAGTTTGCTCCTTCTCTCTGTGCCTGCATATGTTCCCCCAGGACACTCTGGCTTCCTCCTGCAGACCAATAACATGCTTGTGAGGTTAATAGGTGACTCTAAACAGGCCTTGGGTATTAGCGTGAGCATGAATGGTGGTCTATCTCTCTTTATGTGGCCCTGCGATCAGCTGGCGACTGGTTCAGGGTGTACCCTGCTTCTTGGCCTGTGTCAGCTGGGATAAGCCACAGGACCCCACTGCAGAAATATGCTACAGATGATGAATAGATGGATGATTTGTGTGGATTCAAAAGAAACATGTTGTAAATACCTGTACAATTATAACACTTTTCAGAGGCGACATTCAGAGTTCCTGTAGATCCTCAAAAAGTATTACATTTAATTTTTTTATTTTTTGGCCTGACAGAGTCTGAAACAGACTCATTTTTACTTACAAAAGGCCTTTTAAGTTGGAGAGTGCTTGACCAAGACAGTCTGGTTTGGGTTTCCTTGAGAGCTGCCTCAGCAAACACATGAAAGATAAACAGTTGCATCAGCACAATGCTTATACTGTACGCAGAGTTTTGAAATCTGATTAATCAACCAACATTTAGCTCCACTGTTTGTCATGTTTAAGTAATTAACAAATGACAATAGAAAAAAAGAAAAGAACACTTAGGTTAATTGCCGTTTGTTATTCAGTGGGAAAAAATAATTCTAAATTTGCTCAGTTTGAGTCTCAAAAGGTCTTTAAATGTCTTCAATTTGATTTTAGACATTGTGTTTGAACCCTGATATGGTTTAACACCCTTTTTCACAGAGATTTATCCAAAACATGAAAAATCCAGAATAATGAAAGACAATGTGAAAATTCTCATGTCCACTGCCAATATTTAAGCATATGGAACTCTCATGCATTTAATTTAGAATAACTTCTTGAATTTTGTCATACTCTTAAGACAAAAACTGTCATAATGTCGCTCTTCTAGAATATTTTTCAGCCCGGATTTCTTTTTTGCCCTCATCCTTCTCCTGATTTAAAACCTTTCATACGTTTCTCCAGGTAAACCTGCAGAGGATGAGGTGAAGCTGGGCTCCCTGAAGCTGAAGCCAAACACCAAGATCATGATGATGGGCACTAGAGAGGAGAGCCTGGTAGGCTGCATGATGATACTGACTTAAATGATTTAAATTAAGACTAAGGATGGGATTTTGTTATTACCAATACCATTAACAGTTCTGCTTATCAGTCTATTTATTAATTCCCTTAACGATTCTTGTGAATTTACTCTGCTGAAAAAGTAGTCTCTGGTGTTCCACTCGTGCTTGAAATCACACAAGACACTGTGAGATTGGCATAGCTTTGTCTAAAATCAAGCCACAGATCTGGCAACTTCATTTTCCTGTCTGCCATGATTACATCCTTGACTTTGTTATTGTTCTACTGAAACAATAACAGGGAGCAACAGTACACCTACTGCAATCATATTTTTACCTTTCTTACTGTGGTGTATCCTGGGTTCCCCCCTGCTTTATGACATACTCTGACTGTGGTTGTGTTTTGTCTTTTGAAGGAAGATGTTCTAGCTCCTCCCCCAGAGAATGACGATGTGGTCAATGACTTTGACATTGAGGAGGAGGTCATTGAAGTGGAGAACAGGTTTGTGATTTTGATGGTTCTGTGGCTGTATTAAAGCTGGATGAGGTGTTGAAGAGGATGTGTCAAAGAAAGAAGTATTGTTGTGTGTCTCTAGAGAGGAGAACCTGGCTAAAATCGCTCGTAGAGTGAAAGACTATAAGGTGGAGGAGCTGAACCCTCCAAGGGAAGGCAAGAGACTTCTGGTGCTGGATGTGGACTACACACTGTTTGGTGAGTTGTTAACGTTCGATTGATAAATATGTGACTACATGATTTGTCAAATATATTGAAGCTACATTTAGCAACACACTTGGTACACTTATAACAGTGTGCTTCAACTCTTTCATTTCTTCACGCCTGCTCTGGGGTTATCTGAATATTTGACAATGCTTGATAGTTTGATCGTTTTTGATGAAGCAGTTTTTTTTATAATTAGTACTGTAAAAACATGGAAACTTTGGGAACATTTTTAAACTTAAACATTTCTTTCCTTCATTATGATCATTTCATTTTTTAGAGCTTTACAAACATGTAAACTTTGAACGATCTTCTGATTTGTCACTAGTACACAGTTAAGAAGAGGAAATGTATTTAATTTTATGTGAATCCTTATATTAATTTGAAAATGTGAGAAATGTAAATGTAAATGTTCTTTATTTATACAGCCCTTTACAACAGCCCTTTCGATGAACCAAAGTGCTTTACAATAGAGAATAAATAAAAACAATGAAAAGCAATAAAAGCAATAAAAACAATTAAAGCAATAAAATAGAAAAAAATACAATAAAATAAATTAAAAGTGTCACCATGCTACTGGATATTAAAACCCATCCTAAATAAATAGGTTTTCAGTGTAGATTTGAAAAGGCCCAGGTCAGAAATAAGACGCATTTCGGCTTAAATAAAAATATGGACAGGCAGACTGATAACCATGGTAACTCTCAGTGTTTAGCTGACTGAATGAGAGTGAGAGACTGCTGTGGACAGATGTAACAATGGTCCATCTGGTTACACAGTGTTTCGATGCCTCCACTTAAAAAAATGGGAAAAAATCCTGAAGACATTATCAGTCAATCCAACTTAGTTTGTGTATCAGTTTCACACAAAATAATGTAACAGAAAGTGCTTAACATTAGGAAAAAACACAGACACATAAGTGAAAGAGGTTAAAAATAAAAATACAAATACAAAGAACCCACCCACCATTCCACCAACATTCAGCACACAAACACACATTCAGAGGGGACAGGCACAGACAAAATGAGGAAAATGAGTATCCCTCAAGTTTCACTCTCCATCCTGCTTCAACAGCAGCTGTAGTTACTAAAGTAAGAGAGTGCGTTAAAACATTGGCTCAATTGTCTACACAAAGTGTTTAAAACAACAACATAGTTTGCAGGGTCCTGTTCTTCCGTGCTTCATACGTGCGAGGCACATATGTTAAAGTTGACAAGATATCAAAAATCAAGACCACAATAATTTAATGACAAAAAAACTTGTTTGTTTACAAGATAATGCTAAAACACAAGTTTTTAATTTTTTTTCAAGTCCAAAGAGTCTTGGAAAAAATGTCCATATCTGCCAGTAGATAAACTTTATGAGCTATTACCCATGGATACTAATATCATGCCAATGCCAATCTTGCACCCCTTTATCTCAGTTAATCATGCTGTTGCTGTGATAACCCTTGTCTGCCTGAGATTTGAAAGAGCTGTAAAGTTTACACTTTTACATTAATATGGAGCTATAGCTGATCCTGTCAGTTGATTGTTTGATTTTTCAGATAATTGTATACTCTTGGATTTACTTGTTTAGATCACAAGTCATGTGCAGAAACTGGTCAGGAGCTGATGAGGCCATACCTTCATGAATTTCTGACCTCAGCCTATGAAGACTATGACATTGTCATCTGGTGTAAGAAGCTTTCTTCTCCTCTTCTGTTTGTCTTCAAGTCTGACAAAGACTAAATTCTATGCATTACTGTAGATGTGCAGGAGAGCATAGATGTCAAAATAACTACAGCAGTATTTTTCTGAGTTTTTGAAAAATAACTGTGCAAAAAATAACTGTGCAGCTAACAGTGTGATTGTAATGTTTTTTCAATTGTATTTATGTTTTTGGTGGTTGAAGTTTTTGATATTCTCTCTTTGCTTATAAGATTTCATCACATTTATTTTTCTCCCTTTAGCTGCCACAAGTATGAAGTGGATTGATGCTAAAATGAAAGTAAGTATTCTTTGACTCTCCTCTTTTGTTTATTACCTCCAAGGAGGTTATGTTTTTGCCTGCGTTTATCTGTCTGTCTTTCTATTTGTTTGTTTGTGTTCAAAATAACTTGAAAAGTTCTGAATGGATTTGGATGAAATTTTCAGGAATTGTCAGAAATGGGACATGGAAGAACTGATTAAATTTTGGGGGTGATCTGGATCACCGTCTGGATCCAGGAATTTTTTAAAGGATTCTTTAACATTGCCAGATAGGACCATTTTTGCCAAAGTGGACCGAAGCTGCTTGGCGGAGGTCTGCGCTCTCTGAGTGCTTTTCTAGTTAGAATAATATTAAAGGTGGATGAAAATGATACTGTGTGCTATGCCTTTTTGCCAGAAGGTGGCAGTATTGATCAGTGTATCATACATGAACAGTGTTTGTGTATTGACATCATACCTGCTTTATGTTTGTGTGTTAGGAGCTGGGAGTGACAGACAACCCTCACTACAAGATAACTTTCATGTTGGACAGTGCAGCAATGATCACAGTGCACACTCCAAAGAGAGGAGTTGTAGAGGTCAGTACACTCTCAGAGCTTATCCTGCATTTAAAGTGCAGGCTTGTCTCACTGCTGCAGTTAGATTATACTGCTAATGTCATCAGGCTTTTGCACTTTTATGTGATGCCGAAACCATTTCCAGGTGAAGCCTCTGGGCGTGATCTGGGGGAAGTATGGTGAGTTTTACAACAAGAAGAACACCATCATGTTTGACGACATTGGACGAAACTTCCTCATGAACCCACAGAACGGACTAAAGGTGGGTAGGGAGTACTGTCGTCATAACATGACCTCTTCCTCATTATAAGCAGTGTGCACACATTTGCAGACATTTGAACCGTATGTGGTTTTCTTCTGTTGTGTGTGTGTGGGTGTGTGTGTGTGTCAGATCCGACCTTTCATGAAGGCCCACATGAACAGGGAGAAGGACAGAGAGCTGTATAAACTGGCTCAGTACCTCAAAGAAATCGCAAAGCTGGATGATTTCAGCAGTCTCAACCACAAACACTGGGAGAGGTATGCACTAAGGTTATTTTAATTAACAAAATTGTTAATTGTTAACTTACACAAGAACAAAACTAAAATATCAAAGTCAAGTCATGCTGCGTTTTAACCACAGATTTAAAAACCTTTTCACCTTTTTTGCCACATATCTTAAAAAGAAAAAATAAACATTTGTTTTCATGTATGGTGTTTTGAGTTCTTAATACACAGACTTTTTTTTGGCCTATATGGGTCCCATATTTGACAAACAAGAATAGAAAAAAGTCTAAAGGTCCCTATTAATGCATTAACATGGAGTAACTTCTCATATGTGCATTTGGACTTCAGGTTGACTGTGTGCAATCACTTCATGCATTATTGTAACTTTTTCAGCATGAATCAGAACTCATTGCCTGTCTCTGTGTGCAGTGAAGTGAAATAAAGTCGGCTAATAGTCTTGCATTAAAAGCAGCCAAATGTTTCTCCTTTATTTTGACTTAACCCTTTCATGCGTGGTGTCCGCTACAGAAGACAGATATTTGGAATACACTTTATACCCTTTAGGTTGCAGTACCATGTCCAGGTGGTGAACTCCCAAACCCTTGTCTCAAGTTTCATAAAAATATTATCTGAGCATATTTTTGTCATATCAAATATTGCATCATAACTCCAAAATGGCCAACAAAAGGTGAATTGCACCACTCACTTTGAGAATAAGTGTTAAATCCTTTTATTCACAAAGAATCAGACTGGTTAACATGTATATATTCTAATTTAATAAAATATTGGAAACAGTTTTTTGTAGATTTTAAAGATACTTCTCTTATATATTTTTTTTCTGTGATCAACAATTACTCTAATTAAACTGTATATTCTTTCTATTATGGATATATTAAGATTTCACTTAATATTTATTTTTTATTTAACATTTTGGTGTGATTCACAAGTGAATTGTTTGATTAGACAACAATAATACATATTCTTCAGATGTTGCTTTTTATTTTAATTACTCTTACTTAATGTTTTTATAAGATGTGTTTGTAGATCTTTATTAATTAATATTTATATTGTTGATGCACAGTGTCAGCTGAAATGAACAGATGCATAACTCCCCAAAAATATAACATTGGAAAAACTAGCCATGAGTTTAACTTGTTTGAAAGTAAAAACAAACATTTAAAAATATTCCTTTGTGATTTAATATTTCATGCATGAAAGGGTTAAAAATAAAAAAACCCAACAGTGATATTAAGTTATTAACCCTTGTGCAGTGCTCAAAAGATTGAAAGACTGCTCAATTTAGGACTAAAAGTTAGAGGTTATGTGTTGTTTGTGGATTTATTGAATTTTAAAACAAAGGTATGGCCCAATAAAAAGTAACTTTGATGTGAAACATGTGCTGGGCTTCATAAAAGAATGGCGGTTGCTAATGTTTGTAGGCCGTAGACTGATCTTACCTGAATCTCTACAATAACCTGACTTCCCATCACCCTTGGTAAGACTGAAAGGATGTAAATAATCCTCACATTTCACTACTACTTGCTTTTCTTTGCTTGGACTTCATCAGATTGTGTCAAATGATGAGGCAGTATTTGATAAGAGTCCAACCTCATCTGGATAATGGTAACACAAACCACTTGTGTATTTAGTCAGAGGTTTAGGATAAAACTGATTTTGGTTCCACATCAAAAAGTCAGAGCCGTAAGGATGATCAAATGGTGTCTTTAGTTGTATAAACCGGGCTTGTAACTTGAAAAAACTAAACTAAAACCAAGGACTGTCAGAAATTAAAGCTCAAATAAGTTGACGATACAACACTTATTAAACTCAAATCGAAAAGAAACATTTCTAACAGAATGATAATTAAAGCTAATGTAAATCTAAAACTATTAAAGACTTTGTAGGTAGTCATTTTAAAACTGTAAAACTTTAGAAATTGCACAATGCAGTTCTGAAGAGCCCACCAAACTTAGGGTGCGTCCCATTTGATCTTGGAAGTCGGATTGTCCGAGTTGCAAATTGGATGGGTCACTGAGAATTCCCCCTTAGGCTGGAATTTCTACTGGGTGAGTCGGATGTTCAACTCATTTCCATAATTTACCTGGTGTAATGATTTATTGTTGCCGAGAAAACAAATTTCACCCCCACCCGCCATTATTTATTTAAGGTTCAGCTTGAATCTAAATATCAGACTCTGCAAATTAAATTTAAACACATCATTTTCTTGACTTTGTCAATATTCATTTTAAGAGCCAACCTGAACGCATCACAATATTACTGAATGGACCTCAAACATATCACTAAACACCACATGCATTTGTTTGTAGCAAAGTACAAACAAATTGCTGATTAGCTTTTATCCTGTCAATGCCGAGAATAAACTTAGACATAGACAGACTTTATTGTCATTCAGTATGCAGCAGGTGTATACAGAATAAGTTATCATAAAAAAAATGGATATAAATCTCTCTATATTAAATATTAAATATCAAATATGTTATCTTAAATATCTTCAGTCATAAGCATGTATGTTAAAAAACAGTCGAGTTTTGATTTTTGGGGAAAATGACAGCCCTAGAGGGTAGTGACGGCATCCTGAAGGCTAGCATGGGGTTAAGCTACAGGTGATAGGCATTAGTGGTTACAGGTAAAAATTTTGATCCAACATTTCACATACAGTGCTCAGCAAATTTGAGTACACCCCTTTAGATTTGTCAGAAAACCTTTAGTTTCCTTTCAAAATCAACATTTCCTATTGCATACTATACCACAAAATACTCCACCAAATGTGGGCCATTGATTGCAAACAAGATTTTTTAAGTTGCACACAAAAAACGTATTTTTCTCAATTTAAGATCTGGATGCAAAATGAATACACCCCAATCAAAGGGGTGGGAGCAAAGCTAAATTTTAGGTATCATATTACCCTTATTTTCATCCTATGGTAAAAAAAAAATGTTATGTTAAACTCAGCTTTGTCAAAACTTTTGAATTTTTTCTTTTGTTAATTTAGATATTGATTATCTATTAATACATTATTTTTAATATCAAATAATGTACTCATTTATGCTGGGCACTGTATTTTAATTGATTTCTGCCAAAATCTGTCAGGGCACTGTTAAAACAAATCCTATAGTATATTCAGCAGCAAATATGTTTAAAAGAAGATGCTTACATCACATACTATTAAATGTGAACCACCTCCATGTGTTTCTGTCTGATGTTTTGTCTGTAGGTACCTTTCTAAGAGGCAGCACCACTGAAGAAGGACTGCAGCTTCTGCAAAGACTTGAAGCCCCACACACACCCCCAAGTGTCAAGTCCTCTTACACCTTCACACAAACTATTTACCACTACAAGTCTCTCAATTCAGCTCCTATGACGGTTCCACACTAACCAACACTCCAAAGCTCAGGACTGAGATGGACTTACCAATTTCTATTTGCATGTTATTTGTCTTCCCAAAATTGTGTGGCATTTTCTTCAAAACGTTGTATTTTTTAATGAATGGCTGCTACCATCACTCAGTGTTGTACTTGTTAAGTCTGCCTGTGACTTAAAACAGTTTGAAGGTTTGAGGATGTATGCCTGAGCCTCTGAGACTCACACTTTAAATTCAGTTTAAAATCAGTCATATCTGCTCACCTTTGAGTCTGCTAGGTCTTCCACATGGATTGTTTTTATCAGTCTATGCTCTGGTACTTGTGAAGTTACTGGTCTCAGTAAAAAGTGGCATCCTTTTCTGCAAGTATCAAGTATAATGCTTCATACATTTCCATAAATGTAAGTGATATCCTCTCTTTTTGCAAAGTTTAGATGCTAGCTTTTGTATATTTTGAAGAGAAAGAAATTAACCAAGAACACAGAAATGAAAATACCTAAAAAGTTGTAGGAATTGTTTACTTTCATCCATGTGGTGAGATTAGTCCATGCAATATTCAAAGTAAGAATTTTAGTCAAAGTCATTTATGACATACAGCTGCACACAGCTGCCACAATCTGACATGCAGAACATGCAATCACCTTTGAAGCACTGTGGCACTAAAAGTAACACAGTTTGAGATTAATCATAGAAAATTAATCCCTTGTTCTCATGCTGCTTGACTGTTGGAGGAAGTCGTACATGTTTTCTGTACATGTGCTAACTGTTTGCTCATACATGAACAGCTTTCATTGGGCCAGTGGGAAGAATATTATTGTCTTTTTGTTTCAGTTACAGCATACCAAACGCACACTCTTGGTTACAAAAGTCAATGTTTTTAGTTGGTGTTTTGTTTAGAACTTTTATTAAACCATTTTTGTTTATAGAATTGATAGTGAGAATGAGGGACGACACAAGAAAGAGAAATCATTTTCTTGAATGAAAAGATATTTCTGCACTTATTGTCGGTGTTTAAGTTATGGATGAAGAAATGGAACGGCTGTGGGGGTGTGAGTAGCACCTGGAGCTCATGATATCGGGATTATGATTTTTCAGGTTCTGTCAGGTTTACAGTCCTCTTTGAGATTTGAATCCTGTCATTTCTTGGCGTGGTCTCTTAAGATCAGCCTTTTTAGTGTTTCCCTTATCACATCTCTCACATCCTTGTTGTAAATATGACAATAAACCTTTTTGTACCTAGAATCACATTTGCATTTTTTGTTCCTTTAAGGTCACATATTTGACTTATTTGCAGTAAGTTTACATCTGTCCCAGATCCCCCTAGAACTTGTTTTAAAAGTTAAAAAATGTAAATCAATCAATCAAACTTTATTTATATAGCACTTTTATACACAAAATGTAGCACAAAGTGCTTCACAAACAGATAGATAAATTAAAATAAGCTAAAAAAGGAAGTATGGCCCAAACCCACCCACCCCGCAGTCCATACACAATATTGGTAAAATACATCATAAATAAAAAGCAATAGTAGAACTGGAACATTGTTGTACCCAGTATGCACCAAGGAAATGCCATCTTGAAGGTTTAAAATGAGTAAACACTGGAGGTTCGGTTAAAGTGTAAAATTAAATATATCATAAAATAAAATGATAGGATAATAAGAATAAAAACACTAAAAGGTACTTCGGGTAAAAGCCAGACCAAAGAGGCAAGTCTTGAGTTTGTTTTTGAAAACACCAGCATTAGGTGCATCCCTCAGGTCTTCAGGTATGCTGTTTCATAAACGGGGACCGTAGTAAGAAAACGATGCCTCACCGAAAGTTTTTGTTCCAACTTTGGGGACTGTTAACAGAGAACTTCCTGAAGACCTGAGGGCTCTACCAGGCTCATAGGGTGAAAGAAAATCAGATAAATAAGAAGGAAAAAGACCATTAAGGGCTTTAAAAACTAGAAAAAAAAAAAAAGTACACTTGCGTACACTTTATTTTTTAGGATTGTAGTAGAAAGTGAAATAAACATTTCAGCTCCAAAAAATTAGAGCTATCTGGCAATAATTTGTGTTTTCAGGCATTAAAGGGTTAAAAACCCTCTGTTTGGTCCCTGTTCAGAACAAACTGTTTGGTGTAAATCATCATGAGTGTGTTTGACTGTGTTGATCTCAAGAAGTGGATGTGGCTTCAGCTTTTTTAGTGCTGCGCTCTAATGTTTACTGTTTCTCTGCCATTCGTGGCAGGTTGGATATCCCACATGACATTAAGAGAAATTTTCAAACAAGCTGTTGATGCACAAATGTTTTATTGGTGGAACAGCAGAGTCATAGGAGGGATTATTTCTTAATATGTGACATATACTGTACAGAAACATACGTACATGACATTTACATACACACACACATATATAAATGTGTAAATATAATTTTGCACAATGTATGACATTTAAAGCTCACATGATGAGCTTGTAATTGTCTTTAAAAGAGAGCCAAACACATCTGGGTGAAATAAATCATATGGGAGCACCTGTGTTGCAGGGCTGCGTACACATAATGGCGACAAAATTAAATGAGCGGGAAAGAATGGATTTGATAGAGCTGAGCTGTTACTGTTGCTGTGCTCCGAGATGAGGGTTATGTTGCTTAGGAAAGCAAAGGTTTTTGGTACATGGTTGTGTATTTTTCTGTGTGAATATAAAGCCAGAAGGCTGTGTCTGTCTCCCTAGTATTTGTGGGATTATAATCCACAGCCTCGGATCCTCAGGCCAGGGCCTCCTGTTTATTCCACATTCGAAACTTTAATCTGAAGGCCAAAAAGGGATTTTTTTAATCAGAGCTCCTCAACTTTTGGAACAGTATACCCAAGGAGACAAGGTATGAAGAATCGGTCTCTTCTTTTAAATCACTCTGTTAAAACTCTTTTCTATAGACTTGTTTTTACGAGATGCCATCTCCCTATTTCTGATTTACAGTCTTTGTCCTCTTATTGAATACTTTTTAGCTTTTACTTTTTCAAAAGGTTTAATTCACTACCCTCTGTTTTCCTTTATTCCTTTGCTTGCTCCTGTGAAATTTATTTTCTAATATTTTGTATTCATTTGGAATACATAATTAAATCATAAATTGTGTTTTCTACATACTACTTTATGTTTTAATGTTTTTTTTTTACAATACCACCTATATACTGTACTGCAGAAAAAAATGCAAGAGAGTATCAGGGTCAGGCATGAGGAAAGCAACGGGGGAAGGAAGACGGTTTTTCTGATGCACTAAGGGAAAAAAGTCAAATTTCTGTGGAAAAGTCTAAATAGGATAATGAGCAAAAAGATGAGAGAAGTCAAAATAATAATACTAATACTAATAATACTACTACTAATAATAATAATGATAATAACTTGCATTAAAATAGGGTCCTTCCTTTAATACTGGGACCCTAAATACAATTCTAGACAGATACAAGACAAAAGTCAAAATGTCAAGAAAAAGTCAAAAGGTTAAGAATAGTGATAAAACACTGTTGAAAATAAAGTCAAAGCTCTATTTTGAGTCTTTTACTAAAAAATAAACGTGTTTCCCATTTTTACTTTCTTGACTCAAAGTGCTGTATGAAAAAAACCTCAGTATTTTCTTTCTTGTTTGTTCCTAACACCCTTTTATTGAAAACAATGGTTTTGCTAAAGACTCTTTATGAACCCTTCTCTGTGATTTTGTCCCTAAGTTTCAAAGGAGTTTAATTAACAGCCTTTTAAAATCTTTTCCACAGCAAAAACCCTTAATGAATCTTTAATTGGACTGAATAAATAAATAAATAAATAATGGGATATTTGTCTACATGGGTCAAAAATTTACCTCAGCAGAGTTTATCATGGTAGCTTTCAGGAGAAGATGAAGGAAGTTATCCTAACTTTTAAAAAATCATTGCAATTAACAAAGTCATTGGAATACACTGTCCATGTTATGCATAAAAATGATTAACTGATTGATAATACAAATAGTTGCCTTAGAATTTTAATAAAGTTCCAATAACATAACATAAATGAATGCTGAATAAATACTGTACATGTACACACTCATTGCCAAAGTCCAGCTTTGCTTTGAAAACTGCTTGAGAACTTCAAGGACAGGGATATAAAGAAATGTCTCCTCTTCTTGACTGTAGTCCATGACAGGCTTTAGCATTTGAAAAAATTTTTGTTCACTCTGCACACAGAAAGGAAATAGGACAGATAAGATTAATGTGTGATGCATTGATAATCTTTCATTTTGATGGACTAAGATATAAACTTACGTGCAGTGACTCCAGTTGCTGAAGGGCCCGCTGGTGAACATGTCCTGAGCTCGCACGCAGAAAACAAACCTCCTGGTTTTGACGCTGACCTCGTACTGAGTCTGCTCAGTGGTGTTGTGCTGTGATAGAGAAAAGGCCTCATGTTAGATCCAAAGAGAAATGGTTGCATGAAGCTGTAAACACTACTCAAAACTGTTCTTCTGTAAATGACACATATATTGATTTACCACTATAGAAGTGTCACTGCTGCAGTCATTTCCACTCTGGACCACCTTCACCTCAAACTGAAGACGGAAGTAGGTGCACGGCTTCTCCCAGGACTCAGGGTAACTCCAGCTGAACACCTTTGTATCATTGGTGTGCAGGTTAGGGAGCTTGGCTGGCCTCACTACAAAGAATGAGGAAACATTGAGTGTTGGTTCAAATATTTGTGACACAAATGGGTGAAAAAGAGGAAGCAAAGTTTGTGACTACAAATGACCTTTTTCTGCCTACTAACTCATTTAAAATATACCAAGGAAGTGAAAAGAAAAACCAGACATAGTTAAAACAACAAAAGCCTAGCATGTTTATATACTCCATTTTTCTGGTGAGAAACATTTTTATCACCAGTACAACTTTTTAATGACTAAAATGTATTTTGAAAACATTGAAAATGAATCACGGCGGGTTACTTTTATTTTAACACTGCTTATGCCTGGCCAGTGGGCTCTCCAATCAGACTGTCTGAGAACCAGAGGGGTGGTCTAGGACCAGTGTAATCTTGCAGTACAGATGGATCAGACTGATTCAATGTCTGAAATCAGACAGATCCATTTTCCAAGCTCTAATATGCAGCGACTGTGAGCAGCCCAAAGCAGGACGACCCCATCAGAGTCCTTAGAGCAGGAAGAGGAGGGAGCTCCGACAGTAAGAAGTGACTTCTCACAAACAGCTGACTTTACTCAGACTTCTTCTTATTCTTCCAACAGTCTGTGGGGTTGGACTTACCAATGTCTCTCAAGAAGAAGTTCTTGGTGTAGGCCTCCAGGCGAGCGAAGCTGCGGATATAAACAGTGAGGGAGATTCTGTGCTTTTCCTCATTGTGCTGACAGTTTGTGTCCTGGCAGCTGACCCCTGAGCCATCAGCATCCAGCTCACATGAAATCTTCTCCAGATGACTGAAAGGAAGAGGACACATTGATTCATACAAATCTACAACTAGATCTGAAAGGATGATTCATTATCTTGTTCTGTCCTCACCGCTCAGCCTTCACCAGCAGCACAGCAGCTTTGGGTCTGTCCTTAGTTCTTGTCCAGGAGCAGTGGAAGGAGCCTTTGTAGTTTGGAGCAGAACAGTGGATATGGCCTAAAGGGAACACAAACAGTGGCAGCGTCTAAAATTAAGTTTTAGGTTCTACATACAACACAAACACTATAGTATGAGCATCTCCCGTCTGTCTTTGGTGTATCATTAGTTATTAAGGCTCTGTTATAGTTCCACTAGCTCCAAATATGTTTGATCACAAGTTCAACCTTACAACTGAGTTTAAACTAACTTAACCCTGTGACTACCAGCTCAAGTGCTTGGCAGAGGTCATCAATAAATTCAGTGATATTTAATGTTTTAAAAAACAGAACAAATCAAATCATTGTTTGATACTGTTAACATTTCAGGGAACAGAGAAAACTAAAAACAAACCAAAAACCAGATATTGTCTTGGTGTACATGATGACATAAAAATACACAAATATTTGGGACAAAATCAATTACAAAAGGCAGAAATGTTTGTAAATAAGATAGCAAAAATTAAGTTAAAATAGATGATATTGAGTTATTGAGTTTGGCAAACATACAGAAAATGTTTTTGATGAATAAGAGATGAAATATATGTGTGTGTGTGTGTTTGTGTGTGTATATATATACGTATATATATGTGTGTGTGTATATATATGTGTGTGTGTGTATATATATATACATATATATATACATATATGTATGATATTAGCAAATGGTGAAGTATTTAAAATAATAATAATGGTAATAATAATAACTTTTAGCTTTTTAAATCCTACACAAAGAAAATATCAGTTTTTTTGGTTTGTTTGCAGTTTTTTCTGTATCCTAAAACATTGATAGATACAAACGGTGATTTTTTTTAACACATTAAATATTCCTAAATGTATTGACCTCTGCCAAACTGTTGAGCTGGGAGTTAAAGGGTTAAGTCTTTGCCCTCTAGAGCCTGGTGGTACAAACTTCTGTTTCATTGTGCAGAGTGTTGTTTCTGAAGGAGGGAAAAGTTGTACAGTGAGTAGCAGAGGTTACTTTAGCCCTGCTGGGAGATGTTAATAGTATGCTCTCTGTGATAGAAAGATACATTACATCGGATTCGTTGCTTGTACAATGACTGTTTTCCCCTTGTACTTCCATTTTCCATTAGTGGAGATAATTTCAGACTTGCAGTGGCAGACTACTGTTTGATAGGGTTCCTGTGGATCATTAAAATGTCTTAAATTTGATATAGTTTTTCTTAATTTAAGGTCTTTGAAAGTCTTATTTTTACCAGTGAGAGTTCTTCAGCGCATTAAAAATACTACACTTAAGATACTGTCTAGTTATTGTTACTTTTTTATATTTACTTGTTCAGTTGACCTGAGAGCATTTTCTGCCGTGCACTGGTGTTGTTTATGGTTGTTGTGGAGTTTCTCAAGTTCAGATCTTAATAAGGTCTTTAAAAACATTTAAATTGTTGAAATAATTTAGCAAGTGAACAGTTTTTAGCTCGTTTCTTCTTCCTTAATTGCCCTTCACCTTCCAATTGTCACTTTTTTCTTTTATTTCGTCTGTCCTCTTATTTTCTTTTTTTTTCGTTCTCTATGTGTCTGACCATTAATCTTCTCCTTGAAGGTTTTCTGCTCTTTGGTCACAGTTCCCTTCCCCCCCAATTTTTCTCCATCTAATCTGTCACTCTCACCATCTTTCTTGTCTCAGCTTTGTAGTTTCAATCATCCTGACTCTTTAAGACCTCTCACCAGGTCTGACCAAACCACTAATCTTTCCCTGTGTTCATATTTTCTCCCACTGTGTACCCTCGCTTTATTTCCCTTTATCTTTTACCTTCTTTGGGGGATTTTTCTTCCAGTATGACACTCCTGTTGTCCTGGTTTAATCGTACCAGGATCACAGTGTGGTTGAGGTATTTTCCATCTGAACGCCGATGACAGGTGTAGTTTCCTCCGTTCATCTCCACCACCAACACTGTGACATGGTTTCCCTCCAGGGCTGGTTCAAGCTCGTCTCCTGAGACAAAGAAAATGTGAGACTGGGTTCAACATTTAGTCTTATTAAAGCTCAGAAGGTGGAAGGAACTGGTGATGCTCCTCATTGGTTTCACCACCTTTCCAATCTTTGCAGATCTAATGTGAAATTTAGTCAGTGTCATGGAAGACACAACTGCAATTTATAGCCATCACTTAATAATTAAAATATTCTTTTTCTTCAAATACTTTGCTTTTATAAATAATGTAACTTTAATTAGTTGTTGGCAATCTATGTGTGCAAGTGATGTGCTATTTTCTCTCTTTTGCTCATAAAAGACACTAATTCCTGCACACTGTCTGATTAACAAAAAATATTGGCAAGCTTCTTACAAGTTACACCCAAAATGTCTCCTGTTAAAAATATAAATTATATATGTTTATATTATACATGACATTTTTTTTGCTAGTTTTCCTTCTTGTCCAACAGTTGCCAACTTATTTATGTGATTTGACAGTCAACACCTGCTTGCAATTTTTAGAATATGTACTAGAAATAAAAAGTTGTTTTTTAAATGTATTTGTTTGAAAGATTAATGACATTACACCAATGAAATGCAAACATTTGTAAAAGTGGAAGGAACTGGCAAGGAGCTTGCAATGTACCTGAGTAATTTTCGTAGTGTGCAGGACTTTGTTGACCAAAAGAAACAGCAGTGCCACAATTACTCTAAAAAATGCTATTAGTAAGGCCAAGTGAAATGATTTGACAAGAAACAAATATGTAAGACAATATCATCTTAGTACAAGGAAAATCAACACAAACTGAAGGCATTTTTCCTGATACTGCTCCCTGTCAGTTTCAATCACTTGTGCAGTCATTGACAAAAAGTGCCTCTTGATATGGACAGTTTTTGTTGGACCTGGACCTATTTATATATCATTATCTGGGTCATGGACCTATCCTTGAATATCTATCTTTTAAGTTTGCTAACCATGCATCAATTAATCTACGCTGACCACATATGATTCCAAATTAAGACAGAGTCTGGAACTCAGTCTAAATTAGAATGAACATACAAGTGTATATAGTTTCATGACCATATTCACAGTACTGTCAATACAAGTATGGAGTTACCTTAACCATGTTGGGAATGATAAGAAGCATGCCGAACACATATGAGCATAAGTGCCGACATTCTCCTGCAGTGAGTAGGCAGACACTCACTCACACACTCCGACACCATGACACACACTCACAATGACACTGCTAGTCAGTATCCACTAGCATCCTGTATCTTTGTACTGGCCATGTAATAAACTATGATGATCCTTTATTAAACATCTCACATGATATCAGTATTTGAACCAGTTTGAGTATCATTTTTTGGATGAAGGTAAATTGAGTTTGCTTGGGTGTACTAACCAATGAGGAGACAAGCCTAAAGTAAACTACAGCAGAGCCCCATCTCAGAGAAACCCAGAGAGGAGCAAATGGTGGATTGATGCGTTCAGATGCTTCACTGTGTCTGTAGGTTACAGAGACAGGAGCAACAAACAGACTGCTTCTCATCCTGATACAACTGTATGAGTCAACTTGTTTGAATAGTTGTATAAATAGATGACATAAAAAAGCCAGTGTTAGCTAATTACATACCCATATTTTAATAATAAAGCAATTATTGTTCCTCATGTCCTAGACAGCCCTTAAAAAACATAGAAATGATAGTATTTTTCTGATTTGGCGTATATGGCCGGATTCTCCAATATTACAGGATCTAAACATACCTTAGGTGGCATTCTGGCAAACACTGTGTGGATTTTAATGATTTAAATAGAATCTCTGGTGCTATGTAGGGATTACTCATGTCAAAATGCATAGATTACATGAACACTTAATTTTTCCACAGTTTTCATGGTAAAGTTAAAGTGGTTTTTTTTAGAGATGAAAGTTAAGATGCCTGTGCTGCAGCTCCAGATAGTGGTCAACACTGTTTGGCCCCTCAGCCCTTCACATTGGTCATGTGACTGAAAGCTTTTAATATGTCTGTGCAACTTAGACAATGCTCTCTCTCTATTTTGGTAAGAGATATGACTGAGGTCTTTCTTTTTTTCGTTCTTCAATAGTCTAACCCTAACCTTCAAGGGCCTTAAAATGTTTTGTGATTGCCTCTTGCTAAATGGGGAATGACTGTCTGATGACTACGACTGCCCCTGATTCAAACAAATAGTGTTATATTCTGCACAGCAGCACTATTTAAAGTCTTTGCAGTAGAAGCTGTAACAGAAGAAATAACGAAACTTGTATTACCGTCTTTCTTCCAAAACACAGGCTGGTCATGGTGAGCGTCTCCACAGGTCAGGTTTACATTCACCCTGCTGCCCTGATCGTAAGGCACCCTCAGCACCAGAACTAGATTATTGACAAACAGAAATAGTCTTGAATAAAAACTTACAGTTTATGATGTAAAAATCAATGTATGACTCAGAGGGATAGTCAAAAGAAAAATGGCGAGTAGGCCCACCAACCATTATCCATGAGAGGCTCTATGTTAGGGTGGTTGTGGTCAGTTCTGGCGGAGCACAAGGTGACACAAAGGAGAAGTAGGAACATTGACCACATCTGGAATGAAGAATAAACAGTCGTTATTCTCTAAACACAAAGCCAACCTGTGTTTATTGTGTCAAACAGAGCTGAGACTTGTCAATAAATCTTAATAATATAACTAATAACTCAAAACACAGTTAAACTTAAAACTAAGAATCACAGAGAGCTAAAATCTGACATTCTGACAAAGTGACATAATTAGATCAACCACGTCGTGTTTAAGCATGTATATACATCTTATTCACTTAATTTTAACTTTTATTGTTACAAAGCCCCAATAATCCCCCAGGGGATCAATATACAGTGTTTCATGGAGAAATATTACAGATTAATTTTGGTGGTGGTGGGAAAGTATGCTCCATTTTCCTCCATTCCTCCCCCCTTTAATAAAGCTCTTCTCCCTGCGCGTATTAAACTGAAGATTTCAGAGAAAAGTGTCTCACTTAAGAGAAATTCACTGAGCCATCAGGTTACAATAGTTTGATTATTTATCAGTCATAGGGGCATGTATGATGATCTTTATAATTATGAACAAAAAGCAGAGACCTTTCATTCAAAACCTAAATTTACTTTGACTATAAAAACACATTTTTTTTCAACTTCCATTTCTTCATAAGGTGGCTGCCATAACTATACAGCCCTGAGGGAAACAATGATACACATTTACTTACACCTACCTTCATCTTGAGGTAATTTTGATTTAAGTGACCTAAAGTACTAGTCTGCTCATTTATACAGACATATTTACAATTTTTATTTTATTTTATTTTTTTCCTGAACATCATCATATGTTAGTAAGCAAAAATAGCAATACATATGGAAAGCAGAAGAGTGGCAAATAACTACAGTATTGTTAACAGTTTTCAGTATTTTTTTCTCAGGATGCTGTAAGGAATCCCCCCTGAAAAACTACGTTCAAAACAAACATGATGTCATTATTATTACCATTATTATTAACAAACATGCTGTTTTTGCATTTTAGTTATTTTTAAAACAACTCTGTGTATAAGGAAACATGTTTGGTTTATTTTGTAAAATACATAAATAAATAAAATAAATCTATTCCTATAGCACTTTTCTGATTTTTTTTTTTAACAACAATGTTATAACATCACTACTAAAATTCAAAACAGTGGTGAAGAGGCAATGGACTTGAGCTTTTAAATCGCTTTTCATTACATTTATAATAATATCAGTAGTCATAACATCTACAAAAAGAGTATTAGAAGGAAAAAAAGGGGATTGAAAGACTGATCTTAATAATCTTACCTTGACAACCAGACTTGATCTGTAGTCTCAAACTGTATTTCAACCTTCGAGGTCAAAGAGGAGATGTTCGCCTGAAGGATGTTTTCAGTTTGTCTGCATGAACTCAGCATGCTCTCTCTGTATTTATATCTGCCTGAAGCAGAAGGGTAAAAAAAAAAAAACAGCCAGAGAGGAACTGCTGCGCGCAGGCTGTTATAGTGTGGGTGTGTGTGTGCATGTGTGTGTGTGAGTGTTTGCATGAATTAACTGAGTGTAGAGGACAATGATGTCAGACTGTCAATTTGGACTCTCAGATGGACATTTTAATTTGATCATATTGTTGACAACAATCGCTGCTTGTCAGCTGGTCTAGTCTCAGGACCCACTACCTACTTCATGAAAAATCACTACCAAAATCAATTACATAAATAAAATAAGTACATTTAAATAATCAACTATTTCAATCAATCAATCAATCAATCTTTATTTGTATAGCGCCAATTCATAACAAGTGTTATCTCAGGACACTTTACAATAGAGCACAAAGCTCTTCATATTATGGATACACATATATGCATAGATACATATATACATAAAAAAATACACATATACATATATATACAAATATATACATCCAACACCCAACATGAATCCATATAGCCAATCATGAATCCCTCCATCATGGCGGCAAGAAAAAACCTTCTGTTAAGCAGCAGGAAATCTTGAATGTGGACCCCAGTCTCATGATAAACAGCAAATCCACACGATGCTGTGTTGGGTGTGTGGGCAAAGGGAGGGAGGTAAGTGGAGACAAGTGGACTATTTGAAGTTAAACATGCATTCTGGTTTTTGAATGGATCAAAACAGATAATGAAGGACTGAACACTGAAAGAACACAACACGCTTATGAACAGATTATTACAAAAGCCCTGAGAGGACTCAAATCTTTTTCAGTCCATTACCTGTGTGTCATTTTTTTATTCTTATAAATTAAAGCATAATGTGATCATGAGAAGAACATCTTTGTTATCCCATCATAATGAGACAAGTGAGTCGAGGTCTTCAGAAAAAAAAACTGTTAACTTATTAAAACATCAAAAACGGAGTCAATCTATAAAATGTCCTGGTTTAGGTCATCAGTGTCCACCTCCACATCATCAGTGTCCAGGTTCAGAACCTGAGTGTCAAAAATCAGATAATCAGCGTTCAGGTCAAGCTCTGAATGGCTAAGTTCAGATAATCAGAATCAAGGTATTGGTTCTCCGTTGCCATGTTCTTATTTTTATTGTCCTGGTCCAGCTCATCAGTGTCTAGATTCAGCTCAGAAGTTTCAGGGCTGACGTCCACTCCATCCACGTCAAGATCCAGATCCTTCACAAATAGCACCATATCATCAATGTTCAAGTTCGTCTCTTCAAAGTCTGATGTCCACATCATCATCCACGTTTTTAGTGTCCAAGTCCAGATCATCAGAAATGAGGTCTTCTTTATTATAATCCTTGTCCTCATCATCAGTATCCAGGTCTAGATCCTCAGTGGCCTAGAGAAGATTAAAAGGTTCAGTTTTTCTGTGTCCAAGTCCAAGCTTAAGCTCAGCTCATCAGTATACTGGTCCAGATCATCAGTGTCCTGGTCCAGATCATCAATATCAAAGTTCAGCTTTTCATTTTCAGGGCTAAGCTCTTTAGTGTCCTGGTCCAGATCATCAGTATCCTGGTCCACATCATCAGTATCTATGTTCAGCTTTTCATTTCTAGGGCTAAGCTCTTTAGTGTCCTGGTCCAGATCATCAGTATCTAAGTTCAGCTTTTCATTTTCAAGGCTAAGCTCATTAGTGTCCTGGTCCAGATCATCACTGTCCTTGTCCAGATCATTAGTGTCCTGGTCCAGATCATCACTGTCCTTGTCCAGATCATCAGTGTCCTGGTCCAGATCATCCGTATCTAAGTTCAGCTTTTAATTTTCAGGGCTAAGCTTTTTAGTGTCCTGGTCCAAATCACCACTGTCCTTGTCCAGATCATCAGTGTCCTGGTCCAGATCATCCGTATCTAAGTTCAGCTTTTAATTTTCAGGGCTAAGCTCTTTAGTGTCCTGGTCCAGATCATCAGTGTCCTGGTCCAGATCATCGCTGTCCTTGTCCAGATCATCAGTGTCCTGGTCCAGATCATCAGTATCTAAGTTCAGCTTTCATTTCCAGGGCCAAGCTCTTCTGTGTCCTGGTCCAGATCATCGGTATCTAAGTTCAGCTTTTCATTTCCGGGGCCAAGCTCTTTAGTGTCCTGGTCCAGATCATCAGTGTCCTGGTCCAGATCATCAGTATCTAAGTTCAGCTTTTCATTTCCGGGGCTAAGCTCTTTTGTGTCCTGGTCCAGATCATCAGTATCTAAGTTCAGCTTTTCATTTCCAGGGCTAAGCATTTTTGTTTCCTGGTCCAGATCATCAGTATCTAAGTTCAGCTTTTCATTTCGGGGGCTAAGCTCTTCAGTGTCCTGGTCCAGATCATCAGTGTCTGGATCTAGATCAGCTGTGTCTAGGTCCAGATCATTGTTGTCTCAGTGCTGCTCTTTATTGAAAACAACTAATATGTACCTGTGATCACAAAACAAATGACCCAATCATAAAATACATTTACTTCACTTCAGGCTTCTTCATCATAGACATTTTGGCAGACATCATTTGCGGCCCACCTAAGGCCCCGACCCACCAGTTGAGAGACAGTTCTGTACACCAATCAGTAAATTCCATTTCCTCATCCCTCACACAGATTTCCATCTACTTCTCGGTCACCTTTGTCCCACTTGATTTTCACCATCATAAGGATGATGACAACAGCTGAAAACAATAGTTCACTTTATATTTCATTTCATTTCATTTCATTGTGAAATTGTGTATATGCTTATGTAGCCGCACGACCACCACAGAGGAAGTCAGGACTACACGAGAGACAGAAACTTTTAAGAAAAGGGAACCGAATAAAGCTTCAAATGTTTGCACATGACCGTGTGTGACAGTGTGTTGTGTCAAATAACTGAAAAGTGAACAGGTACTTGGGCAATAAATTTGAAGTTCTCAGGAAAAAGAACAATAAGATATCTGTGAGAAAAAACTCTTTGGAAGTGCAACAAGGGAATAAAGAGATATTCTAGTTAAAATGTAAATTTAAAGGGATTATTTTTTGCCTCAGGTTTTAGCCATTAAGAATATGTTTAAAACCTCTAATCTTCAGAAAACCTTCTAAGTTTCTCATATTAAGTACCTCGATCCCCTTGTGCTCTTCGTCTGTCTTAGACACTTTGAGGCCCCCTTCCCCATATGGGCCCAGTCCGCTCTGATTAGTTGACCGGTCTACTCTTTAGTAATTGGTCAATCCAGTGTTACTTGGTACCATGTTGTCAGTGGCTCTGCATTTATTCTACGGTCTATGCTCTGTACTAGGCTTGCCAGCCCAAGCCAGTGTCAAACAATAGCAGGACATCACACCGGTAGGTCTATTTGGAGGGTGGGGGGAGTAGTCGTTTTCAGCAGCTACTAGTGCTTAAGGTGGAAAGAGGGAGAAGTTCAGATGCTTTTGTCTTGTGCATTGTAGTACTCTATCACATGGAGGGGATATAACACACTGAGGGGCATAAAAACTTACAAAAGAATACTATGGGCTCTTAATGCTCTTATGAGGAGCATATATCTATATCTGTCTATATCCATTTTGCCACTCTTGTAGGCTGTGTTTTTCCCTTAATGGAACTTCTTTTCCTGCTGTTTTTTCTAATCTAATTTATAAGTCAGTAAGGAACTTTGCTGTTGCAGCAACAAGGTGTCACAGAACGGAATTTCCGTAGATTAATGTGGATGTCTTGAGGTGTAATGATGATACAGCACTTTAAGGTTAAAGCACTGTGAGAAGGGCTTCTGTCTTGATTTTTACTCTGCGGCAGCCATTTCAGGCATGAATAACCATAATTAAAAAATTATGCATCTTATCTTCGATTTTCTTGTTTGTTTGTGCAGGTCATAGAGGCGAGGTTTTTAATTTCAGTCTTTCTTGCCACCAGACAAAGTCTTCAGAAAAGAGCTTCAAGGAAAAACAGAATTATGCCTCATCAGATTGGGAACAATAAAAAAATCAGTTATGTGCGTCACACATTTGGGAAGTCACTGCATGGTGTGTTTTATGGAGTTTCCATCACTCCTTCTAACAGTCCCATCATTGACATCATGCAGTGCCCATGTTGATCTTTCTGTTATTATAACACAAAGACCACTTCCTATAAGAGAGGCTCCACTGCCTATTCTAATTGGTTTTCATTTTGATTAAACATCATCATGTTCTTTGAAAACAGGTAACAGATGACTGTCGTAAAGGTTAGTTTGCCGAGTGGTTTCAAAGAAAATCATCTTTGTGTTGGAGGGAGGGGGGCTATTATACTTAAAACCACACAGTTGACACCACAAACAAGAGTCTGTATCAATACCATTCTGTTAGTCACACTAACTTCACATTTGTCTCTTTGTACTGATGTGAAGAGCAGAGAACAATGCATTTGGAGAATGTAAACTAACAGCAGGTAAGGGCATATAGGTTTTTCCCCACAAAAATCCCTGTCTGAATCAGACTGCTGGGTATTTAAGAGGTAGATCATTTAATGCCACTCTTGTCATTTGATATATCACTTCCTCTATACCAGTCATTGACACAAACTCTCCTTCCTCCTCCTGCTTCAATTTCATGCCTTTGTGTGACCTTACTCACTCCTTCTTAGGTGAAGTTCACTCATTTGTTGAGGCTGGGAATGCCAGCTCGCATCACCGCGGTGAAATGATGTTTAGTTGTGTTGTTTTTTTCTCCCTCGAGGGCTTTGTTTTATATCTGTGTGTTTTTTTAGGGATTTTCATGCTCTGCCTGAATGGCATGATGCGTCACGTCGGTCAAGTTTCTCGGTTATTTTGTGCACATTAATGTTTCATGTCTTGTCTTTCCTGTTTAATTTTGAAACACTAACTCTTGTCTTCGTTTCAGATACGTTCCTGTCTGTCCTGCCCTTCCTAACTGTTCCACCCCACCTGTACCCCATCACACCTCATTACCTCCTGTATTTAACCTCATGTCTCCCTTTGTCCTGTGCCAGTTTGCTGTACCTCACAGTCACATTTACAGTCTTGTCATGCCGTTACAACCTTGCACGTTTTTCTGACCTCGTCTTTTGCCTCACGATTTTTGGATACTGTTGCCTGATCTGACTGCTTACTGTGTACCAACTACTGCCTGGTAAATCATTAAACCCTTTTTTGCCTACTTTGACTTCTGGCGTGGTGTTGTGCATATGTGTCCCTGTTTCTGTGCCTCGTCCGTGACACGATGAATAAAAAAATGGAAACTGAAACAAGGAAAGAGGTAAATCAAAGATAGCTGGCATTCTGAAATGTTCATTTACTCTTTAATAGTAAAGAGGCCTAACTCTGAAACTGACTCAGACAAACCAATGTGCAGGATTCTTTTGTGACTTGACTAATGAAGCTATGCATAACTATAAGAAAGAGAAAGACTTCCTAACTCATTCATATTTTTCATTCTCTTTCTCTTTTCTGTTCCCTCCTGCTCTGTTGTTTGAGTCATTGGTCTTAACTTGAGAAGTATCAAACCAGCCAAATTCAGACATCCCCTCTATGAACCAAGCATTTTACTGCTGTTAAACTTTAAGTTTTGTTCCCTCTTGACACCTCTTAGTTTGTCCTCAGCATAGATCCACGCAACCCTGCTGCACCTAAGCTACCCCAATGTCCAGGTCATCAATGTCCTGATTCAGATCATCAGTGTCCAGATTCCTATCATGTTTAGATCCAGATTACAAATGCTAGGTTTACCCCTTCATTGTCAAGGTTAACATTATCGGTGTCTAGGTTCAACACTTCAGTGTCACGGCGTAAATCACCAGGTTCTTGGTTTAGATCATCAGCGTCCAGGTCAAAGAAATCAGTGCCCAGGTTTACATCATCAGTGTCCAGGTCTAGAAAATCAATGACTTGGTAAAGTTTTTCTTTCCTAAGATCTTGATAATCAGTGATCATATCTAGATCATTGTCATGGTGCAGCTCCTAATTTTTCAGGTCAAGACTACCAGTGTTCAGGTTCAGTTCTTCAGTTTCCAGGCATTGGTAATCAGTGTCCAGATTATTGTTGTCTAGTTGAACTATTTAGTGTTCTAGCTCAGGTAATCAAGTATCAGGTTCAGATCATTACTGCAGACCTCTAAATCATCAGTGGTTAGGTCTAGATCATCAATGTCTTGGTGGGGCTGTTCCTCATCTAGGTTTAGAGCTTCAGATCATGGAGTCTAGGGTCAACTCCTCAGTGTCCGTGCTCAGATAATCAGGTTTGTCACTCTACATTTCCAGGTCATCACTGTCCTTGACAGGTCATGAACATCGTCTTGCTGCGGCTCTTCATTCTTAAGGTCCAGATTACTGGAGTCCAGGGATAGGGCTCCCGCATCCAGGTATAGATCAACAGGGTCCAGGTTTAGGCCTTTAATTTCCAGCCTTTGATCAAAAGAGTCCGGCTCCAGATCCTCACTGTCCAGAGCATTCACTATTGTGTCCCTCATGTACATGTGCCATAGGGCTCTCCTACTGAAATCAAGCTTGGTTGCTTTTATCTTGTTGTCAAAAGAAATGTCCTAATTCCTGCACTCTTGATTGGAACAAACCATCTCCAGACAAATGGATATTGTAATAGGCTTGGGTACCAAGAACCAGTTCCAACCTTACTGACCCTCAGGGGACAGATTTTTAACTACTCCTGATAGTTTATACAGCACTAAATGGTTTTAGGCCCAAATACACAAGTGACCTCATTTTATCACATGAACCATCCAGTTCTATTTTTTAAAAATGTTTTATTCTGATGTGTTTTTCCTCTGTCATCGTGTTCTGATGTATTGTATTAAGCGCTTCTAATTGCATTGCTGCTGAAAGGTGCAATACAAATAAACTTGCCTTGCCTTACAAACAAAACTAACAATCACAAGTTTATCTTTATCTAAAATAAAACCTGAAAAAAAGGATTGTTTTACCCTCTCAGCTGTTTTGTTTGTGAGTCACAAACAGACTCCTAATTATGTAAATTGCATAATAACTTTAGGACAATTTGTTGCGTATTATTACATCAACTTTAAGCTATACAACAAACCAGCTGGGATAAACAGTGAGACAGAGACTGAAATAGAAACAATGATCAATTTTAATTAAAAATGTTTTATTTTTAATCAAAATATGCAACTGTGTTTCTGAACTTCCATCCTTTTCCCCACAGGAATATGTGTATATGTGTGGTTGTGTCTTCTATGAACATCCACTCGCACACACACGCTGATTCTGCACACACACACAAACACTCACATAGGCTGAATAGTCAAAGTTATGATTGAACTGATTGTTTTGTGAAGCAGAGAGAAGTAAAGCTTGGTAAAACACCGTCATGCCCCCTGAATGAAATGTTTTAGACCCCAAAGAGGACACATCTGCTGAACAGCTACAGCCTTTCTTTCCAGCTGTTAGCTTACAGACTAGTGAGAGTAATTAAGAACAACTATTTGACTATTTCTTTCTTCATTTACTGCCCGGGTTGGAAATGTCAGTAATGAAATTAATGTTTAACCCTGTAGCCCCAGTAACTGAATTCTTCTGAGCTTTGCCAGAGAGCTGAACTTGAATGGAAACACAGAAACATTCAATCATCATTGTCGCTAAGAAAACCCTTTTAGCCATCCGACAAAGTCTGCTTTTGTTGTTTGTTTTCCATAGGAACAGTTAAAAAGACTTCAAAAAGGTCAAAATTTCAACGTGTAAAACCAAAAAGAAGAGTCTTTTCTCAATTCAAGAGTCCTTTTTTCTCCAGCAAATAGCCAACAAAGTGGGACCTTCTTGGATAAATGCAGCTTACCAAGAAGGGAAGAGAAGAAAAGAGAGAAGAGAAGAATAGAGAGAAGAGAAAAGAAGAGTGCAAATCAAAAGAGAAAAGTCAGAATCAACCTTCATTCTTTTTTTCTCCCTTGTTATCCTCCTTTTAAACAGAAAGCCTGTTGGTATTCCTGCCTCCAGACAGCCACAGTGAGAGTCAGTTCTCCACAGGCGTGGGCTCCTGTGGCAGAGCAGCCACTCCTTCCTCCGACCCCCGCCCAAGGCCCTCCGTTGTGTGTCCTGCTGTCGACAGCGGCTCTGTCGCTGGCAGCTGGCTGAGGATTACCTGCACCACATAGTCCCTGGAGATGTTAAGTTGGTCCAAGCGCAGCCTGTCTGTCAGAGGTCGACCTGAGAAAAACCAGCGCTGGGTGGGGGCCGGCACGCCCTCCTGACTCTGCAAACGACGTTTCATCATGCCCACTGTGTCTGAGGAGCGCACGGCCAGCCGGAGGTCTCGTCCTGTGGAGAGCCGGAGCCGCAGCTGGCACTCTCCTCCTGAGCCGGGGTCACTGGTGCTGCCCGTGGATGGATCAGCGGCCCCAGAGTCTGGATCTGAACCTTCGGGCTCTTCAGAGCGCTCCTCGATCATGTTGACTGGAGGAGAGAGGCAGTAGACTGGCAGTTGGTATCGATTTCCCAGTTCATCATAACATTCAGTCAGAGCTCCTGGAGGAATGGAAATATAAAATAATATTTTAACAGGAACAGACAGTATAATCAACATTATAATGATGTGAGGGAGTTAGGTTTCACCAAGTTAAACAAGACCTTATTTTACTAATGAGAGAACAGTGTCTTCAGCAGCTCCATCTTCTATGTACAAATCATTCAAAAAGAAAAAATGTTTTTGACCTTTTGAAGTGTTGTTTGAGTTCTGTTTTTATCACCTTTTATTCATATGTGCTATAAAGCATACATAACAATAGCTATCTTCAACATTTTTACTGTTAAGTATATATAATTATGAAAATTATATAGTGGATATGCTCAGTTGAGATACTGTGCATGAGTTAGCCTAAAGTTTTGAAAATTAAAACAAGAAATTTAAAAAATATTGGATGTCTGCGACTTTTGTTCTCAAGGCAGACTTCTGCTGCCATGGGAATAAAACTGGTATTTCTGTCACTGGATTTTACTGGTATCATGTCATAGATTGAGATTCTAGTATCGTGATGACCCTATTAAGGCCTGACGTGAGGTCGCTTATTACCCCTTTGAACTTGATGTGATGTCAGTGCAGCATGGAGGAGGACGTTGATAATATTGATTGACTTATAATTTTAAAAATGTTCATACATTTCAAGGTGAAGGAAATTATTTACAATTAAAGCCAAAGCTTTACGCTTTCAAATGTTTTTAATGTCTCTATCTGTCAGAGAGTCTGAGAAATATAGCTCTTCAGCTAACATTAAAATTCTATGCAGTTTTTTTTTTATAAAACAGTGGGGTTTTATTAGAGATAGTTTTATCAGACCTTCATAGGTGTGAGGGGGTTAAGATTCAGATTTATCATCTGCAGCAGGTTACATCTAGGTGTACTGATTTCATTCATCTTTGGCCCACAATAGGTTTGACTTGGAAATTCCAAATTAAAGATTAAAGAAATAGACAATTGAAAAGAATGTTTTAGTATCCCCTTAACACATTATTTTTCCAGATAATAACGTCAAAACCTGACTAAGCAGGAATGGAGAAATGAGACTCAGTCAATGGAGAACAAAGCAGGGAACAACATTTGAGTGAAAGCGGGAGAAAGGGAACGTCATGTGTCTGTAGGAGGGTGACATTTAGAGACATAAAGTCACTTGGATTTAGAGCAAAGAGTTGGCTTACAGAAAGGGAAAATGGCCTGATGAAAATGCACACAGAAAGTTAATACAGCAGAATTAACAAAGAACAAAGGAAGGCAAAGGGTCCTGCAGGGGAATTTTAGACATGCCTACAGCACAATAGTTACATGTCACCACTTTTTATACCTGAGGACACTGAACTGAGTGACACGTTTCCAAGGAAGGGATTTTAACTAGCAAGTATTGATGATGGTTTATAAAGCCATGTGGCAATTAAATAAATCCCTATATAAAACCAGACTTGACCTACAATTTTGTCAAGAGAAATCACATAAAAAATAAAATCAGGGAGGCACTGAAGAAGAACCCCACAAGACATTTATGAGCAGTGTTAAAAAAAAAACCAACTTGTAATTGGTTTAAAAGACACATTGTTTATCAAAGACATTAATTTGGAAGTTAAAACTGTTTCTAGGTTTAGACCAGATTTACCCAGAAAACAGCATCAGTCTAAAGACCAATCACATGTTAATAGCTATTGTAAGTCGTATATAATTTACTTTGTTGAAAACTATTGCTATAATGTGGAGTACAGTTTCTGACAACATAAAGAAGAAACCAAACTGGTCTTGATGCTCAAGCTTCTGGCTTCAAAGCCTGCTGCTCAATCCACTAAATCAGTCTGATATACAGTGCCATGAAAAAGTATTTGCCCCCTTCCTGATTTCGTACTTTTTGCATATTTGTCACAATTAAATGTTTCAGATCATCACACAAATTTTAATATTATACAAAGATAACCTGAGTAAATACAAAATGCAGTTTTGAAATGATGATTTCATTTATTAAGGGAAAAAAACTCTCCAAACCTACATGACCCTATGTCAAATAGTAATTGCCGCCCTTCTTAAACCATAAGTTAACTGTGATTAACTGCATTTTTTTGAAAGCTGAGTTCAATTTCACTGACCACACTGAGACCTGATTACTGCCAGGCCTGTTGAATTAAGAAATCACTAAACAGAACCTGTGTGACAAAGTCAAGTAGGCTGTAAGATCTTGAAAAGAAACACATAACACCACGATCCAAAGAAATTCAAGAACAAATGAGAAACAAAGTGATCTATCAATCTATCAGTCTGGAAAGGGTTACAAAGCCATTTCTAAGGCTTTAGGACTCCAGAGAACCACGGTCAGAGCCATAATCCACAAATGGAGAAAACTGGGAACAGTGGCAAACCTTTCCAGGAGTGGTCAGCCTACCAAAATTACACCAAGAGCACAACGACGACTCATCCAGGAGGTCAAAAAGAACCCAGAACAACATCTAAAGAACTGCAGGCCTCACTGGCCTCAGTTAAGGTCAGAGTTCATGACTCAACAATAAGAAAGAGACTGAGCAAAAATGGCATCCATCGGAGAGCTCCAAGGCCAAAACCACTACTGACCAAAAAGAACACAAAGGCTCGTCTCATATTTGCCTAAAAAAATTCTTGATGATCCCCAAGACTTTCGGAAAAATATTCTGTAGACTGATGAGACAAAAGTTGAACTTTTTCGAAGGTGTGCGTCCCGTTACATCTGGCATAAAAACAACACAGCATTTGATAAAAAGAACATCATAGCAACAGTCAAACATGGTGGTGGTAGTGTGATGGTCTGGGGCTGCTTTGCTGCTTCAGGACCTGGACGACTTGCTTTGATTGATGAAACCATGAATTCTGCTGTCTACCAGAAAATCCTGAAGGAGAATGTTCGGCCATCAGTTTGTGACCTCAAGCTCAAGCTCACTTGGACCTGAAACACACTAGCAAGTCCACCTCTGAATGGCTCAAAAAAATAAAATTAAGGTTTTGGAGTGGCCGAGTCAAAGTCCGGACTTAAATCTAATTGAGATGCTGTGGTGTGACCTTAAACGGGCAGTTCATGCTCAAAAACCCTCCAATGTGGCTGAGTTAAAACAATTCTGCGCAGAAGAGTGGGACAAAATTCCTCCACAGTGATGTGAAAGACTAATCACCACTTATCGCAAATGCTTGATTGCAGTTAGTGCTGCCAAGGGAGACATAACCAGTTATTAGGTTCAGGGGGCAATTACTTTTTCACATAGGGTCATGCAGGTTTGGAGAGCTTTTTTCCCTTAATAAATAAAATCATTAAAAAACTGCATTTTGTATTTACTCAGGTTATCTTTGTCTAATACTAAAATTTGTCTGATAATCTGAAACATTTAAGTGTGACAAATATGCTAAAAAGTAAGAAATCAGGAAGGGGGCAAATACTTTTTCATGGCACTGTACACATACAAAGGACTGGCATTCATAGATCCCGTCTGATGTTTTCAGCCTTAATTCCTGCAAATGCACCATGTCCCTCTTCTTCCCCTGTTGAGAATATTTTTAATAGCTCCACTTACAGTGTAACTAAACCCTGCTGTCGACATCACACAGCTCAAAAGGCACAATATTAATCATTTCTGTTTGATAAATTGTGTTCAAATTACATCTTTATTTATATTTGCAAAATTATTGAGTAGGATTGTCACTTGACTTATACCCCCTCAAACTTTGAATTCTAAACTGAACAAGCTAACTATTTTTAAATTAATTTTAAGCTTCACTGTACAGGGTAAATTTGATGTGATCTCCAAAAACAGTCATGTTAAAAAAACAAGCATGAGATAGTTGTCCCATTCAGCCTGACAGAGGAGGCCTACTGCCGAACACTGCTTTAAAGCCTTACAGGTGAGTGAACTGCAGAATTAAAATCCTACAGGCTGGCCGAATTATTTCACTTTTTCTGTCTCAAGTCTTTAAACATTAGTGAAAATGCAGACAATAAAGCTCTTCAGCAGTATTTCACAAACGATCTGAAATCTAAAAATGTCTGAGGTCCAAGAAAAACCTTCATACAACCTTCACATACGACAATCTGAATTCAATTTCAATACTTACTTTTGGAAATTTAAAAAAAACACAATTTCTTTTTAAGTATACTTTTGAGCCTGCAAACTCTTTTCTTATGAAATTAATCTTTCAGAAGGCCCAAATAAATTCTAGTATTCACCCAGCAGTATAATGTGCTTTTCAGTAGCATGTCACCAGTTAAGTCCACATCAGTTTAACTGTGATATGCTATTCTGTTCTTTTTTGCTGTTTTGTTAGCTCTGGGACTTATAAACAAAACAAATATGTACTTAAGTATTCCACAATCTTTGAAATGGAAATTCAAATAGGCTTATAATTTTATTCAAGGTACAGACTCCCACAAACTGCAATTTTTTGGGCCCACCAAGGGGGCACTGCCCATATTTTGGGAACCTCTGCAATAGAAGAGGCCTTTAAAGCTCAAGTAAGTAGTCTTTTCTAAGTAAAAACAGACTTAAACTCTTTATGATTGTTCTACATGACTTAAAACAGTAAACAATATCATCAGCAATAAGATTTATGATTTATGATTTATATCATGTAGTTTTAAATGCATGAAACTATTGCCATGAAGTATGTGTCAGATGAATGCATAACAAACTTTTTCAGTAGATTTTCTGTGGCAAAGAAATCACTGTGGGTTATGAGTTTGGCTATCAAAAGAAAGATTTAAGGCTGAAAACTTTCCTTTTCCACAGAAACATGATTAGCTTTCCATTTTGGCCTCCTGGATGCACCAAAAACAACCCAAACCAACACAAGCTGATGAGGGACAAAAATTCCTCAGTGATTTGGATGGAGACATCATAGTTGTGGTATCTGTTTGTTCACAAGATCTGCTTTTTCTGCTTTTATCCTAAGGACTAGTGCATCAGTTAAAGAAACAACCACATCATCCACAATGTTTGGTAATTTATTGTTTTAAATACACCACACATACGCAACACTTAACAATCAAGTTCAAGCTGAATTCAAACCACCAAAGCAAAAGTGTAACTCCCCTATTTCTTTGACTTTCTCTAAATACAAAGGTCACAATGTGGTGTTTTAGTTTTAATAGCAGCACAAGCCTTTTTGTGGCACAGGAGTGAAATGAGTAAGCAGGGACCACAGGATGGCTTTCTCAACGCTTAAAAAGGCAGCTGCTGTGGTCAAGGTGAGGACTTGAAGGCCACGCTACGTCACTACAAACGCAAGAAAAAGAGATGGGCAAAAAGAAAGGGACTCGACTTGGTTGGTTTCTAAAACTGAACTATGTAGTAACACTTGTGTAGCTTCTTCCAGAATCATCACCACCAAAAACAACAGTGTGAAAATTACAGCACTACAAAATGACAACACAATGAAGAAAACGGACCTTAGACACTTCTAAGCTCTTCACTTTGTACTGAAGAGTCCATGTTTCTTTGATCAGACAAGTGACACACATCCTGAGCCACTTCTTTGTGTAGTCCCAAAATTATGTAATGAAATCTTTAACTATATACATTTTTGACTGTTCCTCAGAGGGCTGATATTACCTGTGTATATCAGATCAGACTTTCTGTACCAAAAACACTCTACATTTACTCAAGATTTTGTATGATTCCTCTGCTCTACATAGAAGAAATTAAATAAATGAATGATGAAAAAAATATACAGTGCATAACACATTTATTAGCCCACAACCCAAAGTAAGGTTTACACCACAGCCGCCCTCGATAAACAGCATTGGTAATTACCAAAATCATGTTTATGTTTCTGTGATGGCTAACACACAGTATGTAGAAGCTCTTTAACAGAAATGATATTTTCAATGTATTTTTTTTTTTTTTTTTTTTGGTAAATTTAAGACACTGTTATGATTTCAGTTAGGAAGTAAAGTAAGATTAAAGGGGGTAGGATTAGATAAGTTTATACTTCTTCCTACCCCTTTTCGTTCATGTAAGATGAGAGGCTTAAAATAAATAAATAAATAAAATGCAGATTCGGCTACTGTCCTGTTTTATTTTCTTGTTTTTTTCTGGTTATCACTTATTTGTATTTTTAACTGTTTTAAGTTGCCATTTACATGATCGAAATAAAGATATCAATAGATCAATGCTAAAAAATGATATTATGGTTATCAATGAATTTTCAAATTTAGAGTAAAAAAAAAATTAAAAATAGTAAATCACATAATCAGCATATCATTTCTCAATGTAAGATATCAAATTAAAGCTATTTGCTTGCATCCCTGAAGAGAAAATTAGTTTTAGTGTTTGAATGTTCTGCTTGATTAATTTCTGACTTTTTCAGAGGAACCTAGTGTGCCGGCTTAGATAGGGGTATAAAAAGGTGAATTTCGTTAAAATTCCTCATTCCTGTCCAAAATGTATGTCCAAATTTCAGTTTTAAGTGTTTGAAAGATTCTAAAATATTTATGTTTCTCTTTTTTGTGACAAGTATTAATATGTATTAATATGTTAAATATGTTAAAGAAACATAGAAATCCCCCTTTTCAAACTGTAAATACACATTTAAATATAAAATATACAGTACAGTAGCACATTAGAGGATTTGGAGCAGCAAACTGCCTGATCCAACAGAGGGCGCCACCAGGGCAACCTCAACAACAATTGATTTCAACAACAGGAAGTACACCCCTGGCAAATGGAGGACAGGCAAAACCACTATGAGCACACTGTAACGATTTGGAAGCACTTTGGGCTTCACATCGTCAATGGGAAAATGATAGATTATGTGCAAAGCAGCTGGCAGCTGGCCCACCCCACATCCACGACAAATCCTTGGCCTATTTGACCCAAGTGAGGCGGCAGAGGAGTGCTCAGCCCTATTCTCTTCAGCAGGCCCCTCGTCAGAGGTGTGGACGAGGTCAACACGGACAAGGTTTCAAGATTATGCAAGGACATGCAGGCCACCGGTGTGGCCTTGGGAGAGGTAAATAGTAAAACGATCTGATGGAAATGCCTTGTAGCTGTGTTGCGGCTGGTCGGTATTTGTATCAGCTTTTTGTGATTAAAATCTAATATAAAAACTCAGATTTTAATTTTTGGTCAAAATTTCAGTCAATGTATCAGCCATACATATCGACCATGTCTATCCCATATATCAACTGAAAAGTCGGCAGAATGTATGAATGTACCATGATACCTCACGGTATTATCGCTGACTGTCTACATTTTAAAATCAAAAGTATCATTTACGAGAGAATAAAATGTTGTATTTCTTGTTTTACATCTATTTTTAACATAAACCATCGCAGTGAAAGGAGCAGGTAAATTTTAGTTGAGTGGAGACTGTGTTCTCTGGCATAGATAACAGCATCAGTATCAGTATCAGCAATAATGAGTTGAGAAATATTGACGTATCATATATCTGCAAAAATACAAATTTGGGCATTCCCAATATTTTGGTTTTCATTGTTTTTCCCAGCTTCCTAGATTGATGTCTGTAAAATGCCAGTGTCTCTGATGGTTAGGCTTCATTTAACATCCCTGCAACATCCCTCCTTCCAACAACATTAGATGAATTTCATATGCTCCATTTTATGGTTAAAACAAGGAAACATTTTTTCACGTAATTAGATGTTTGTAGCTCTGCAGTTCCCTTTGTATTGCCACAAAAATGTCTGATACATGAGGCTATTCTGTTCATGTGGACCTAACTGACAACATTTTGACCAACAACTACATTCCAGAGTCACTATTAATAACTAAAGATCAAGCTCCTGAGTTTCATCATAAAGAGGTACAGATTAAAACTTAGGATTTATTTCTAGTAAGTGAAAATTCTACATTATGAATGTGGGTGAGTTCAAAGAAACCAGAACATCTCAGTTCCCTTTTTGATCACAATATCATTTATCATCAATACCATTTATGTTGCATATGTATCTGTGTCAGTTAGACCTTCTATGGATGCTGTTGGTCAGTGGTTCCCAACCCTTTTTTGTCTCGTGTACCCCCTGAGTCTTTTTGTCATACCATGAGTACCACCACTTGTACGTCTGCGGACCCACTGCAGCCTCAGCACTTCTTTTGTAGTGAAGTCCTGGCAAATAACTCAGTGAAACCAGCCCATTTACAGCCACGCCAGAGCACCAAACACTCGGGAAGTATCTGTAAAAGACAATAACCTGTGCCACAGGTTATTGTCTCCCCGGGGAAACTAGTAGTAGCGCACAGTTACCATTTTATTGACAGGCTTATCTCAGTGCTTCCAAGTTGGAAATAAATTATTAAATGTTCCCACGTACCCCCAGCAATGTGCCCTAACTTAACTGATGACAGTAAATTGCCAATATTGGGAGGAAAAAAGACAGCTCAGACTGAAAAAGTGAAAATAAAAAAGAAAGTATACTAAAGGCATGATGTTATGAGTGGTTAAATATTCCAGTGATGGGTCTGTGCCTCTTTATAGCCGAGTGTTGGATAAGTGTAAATATGTGACATCAGATCTGGAGAATTCACAGCTGAGCTCCAGCAGGATTTGATCTGACCCTGGCTGACAACAAACAAAAATAGAGATTTGAAAGTGCAGTTTCAGTGTGCAGGATTTTTGCTGACACCTGCTATGCTCTAATCACTCAAGAAGAAATGCTTTTCTTTATCTCTGTTCCTGTTGGTGTACTGACAAAATGCATCTGATCACATCTGCTTTCTGCAGGGTAGGGTAAGTGTGGTTTCCTCATAGCCTCTCACAATGAAACCAGCTCTGAATTGCAAGCCTGCAAGATTTCTATGCATTGTTTCTTCACCGCATACAGCCTTTTTTATTGTTTATGACAAACACACAGCCAGATTCAATGTACACCAATATTTGAATAAACTCAAAGCCTTACTTGGAGACTAGCTTTGTGAGCCCTGTAAATGTCATTATAGGCTAGGACTGAAGGATACTGGAAAAAAAAATAACATTGACATACTTTTTTCTTGGGTGATATATTATATATATATTTATACACACACACACATATACATATATACATATATATATACACACACACATATATATACACACACACACACACACACATATATATATATATATATATATATATATATATATATATATATATATATATATATATATAGTGATTTTTTAAAATAAAACTACATTGGACAAAAAATGTTTTAATTTGTCATATACAATAATTAAATTTCAATCAAAGACTTATTAAGATACAAAGATAGATAGATAGATAGATAGATAGATAGATAGATAGATAGATAGATAATTTTCTTAATGAAATCCAAGACTTTTTCTTATATGGGCCTTTAGTGATCAAAACAATGTTGGTCATAAAAAAAAA
Source organism: Cetoscarus ocellatus (assembly GCA_037902135.1). Lineage (NCBI taxonomy): Eukaryota > Metazoa > Chordata > Actinopteri > Labriformes > Labridae > Cetoscarus > Cetoscarus ocellatus. The sequence continues at coordinate 632,148 of JBAMNC010000157.1, read as the reverse complement.
ATCCTTTTGGTGAAACATTATTTTTGTCATAGGGGGCTTATGCCCCCTTTCCCCCTTATGCTCTGCCACTGCCACCCTCTTTCAGTGCTCTGATGGTTGTGCAGGCAAACACACACTGAGGAGGTGGATGGAAAAGACGTGTCTTTATGGGTTAATCTGGAAACATTTTATTAAATGTTATTTAGTTATTTAGATATCATAAACCATATCTAACTATGTCAAAAGTTGCGATAATGATGATAAATGGTTAATTGGGACAATACGAAGCTCACAAACCAGGGCACACCTACAGCTAATAATTAAACAATCATAGCAAAATTTCATGCTATTAATTCTGTCAGAGAATTGACAGGCAGCAGTGCAATTATTTCAAAAAGCAGGAGACTCTCATGAAAGATGGACTGTGTGAAAATGCCTGCCTTGCGCAAGATGTTTAATGTCTATGACTGGTGCAGTGTCGTCAAGCATGCATACAGGAGAGTCAAAGATTCTGCATGCATATTGTTCTGTTCTCTGACAACTGAGTAAGATATCAGACTGACTTTCATTGATTTTTAGTCACAGACTAAGAAAAAACAAGCTCTCTAGGTCTTCATTTACGAAATAGACATGGCTGCATGGCATGCTTTAGATCACAACTCACATCGCAGGACATTTGATTGGACTGTTGCGCATGCGGACATTGAAATCATGGTGGAAATAAGGACACGTAGTTCTGGCCTTTTATAGTCGAACATCAGCCTGGAACAAAATCTTTACAGTTAAGAGCTATTGCTGCCTCAAGCATGGCATATTACAACCTTCAGACTACTATTACTACTATACTAACAGTGTTTCCACCAAACAATTTAACATATTTATTTGGGAAAATATTCTGTTTCTGCTTTTATATCACACAATACTATACATTAGAATATCCTGTATGTATCCAACATATACATACATATATATATTTAAAATAAAAAATTGTCAAGAATTCATATGCAGCTACATCACATTATTTGTTTAACTGAAGGATATTAAATGCCTTTAAAAGATTAAGTGAAGCCAAAATTCCTTTATTTACTACAAATTGGTTTCAGTGTCAACGCTTATTCAACTTTGTCTCCTCATTTCTTTTAACCACTTTCTAACTAAATCATCTTGTCTTCTTTCGTTTTATCTTATTGTAACCTCTTTGGGATGTTAATTTCTGTTCATGTTACTTTGATTCAATTTTATACATAAATATTACAAATATCAAATACATCCTGACTACATGTATGACTAATTTTTAATCAAAGAAAACAGATTTTAACTCCTTATAGGTTTGTTGTTTTCAGTCCTGTTTTTACTCTCTTAAGTTCTACATAAACAGTTAAGTCAAACTCTGACAATGGCTTAGACTACAGTGAGGTACACAGTACAAGATAATAAGCCAGATCTGTGACCTGATTTCCCCCCTCTTGACTAAGGTCAGCAAAGGCCTGATTATCTGGCTGTCTTGAAGATTATCTTAACAGATTTCCTGTGGTGCTAAGTTGGTTAAGAGTGATTTTGTCCCTCCTTACCATCAAAAAAAAGAGGATCTGGGCTGCCCTGACTTGTCACTGTAATTGTAAATATTTAGCTTGATTGATATTTCATATCATATTTTTTTGTGTAAGGGGAAACACAAAGGACAACTGGAAATGCCATTTGTGTTCTTTCTCATAGAGAGAAATATTGGCCAAGCAGCAAGCAAGCTGGCTAAAGCGCGTGCACCAAACAAAGCCATTGCGACAAACACCACATTCAAAACTTATAGTAAGATGAACAACAAAAATAAAGGACTAACATGATGATTTGTCACAACACCACCAGTGATTGTACGACATGTCCTGTAAAGCTTCCATAATCAAACTGACTAAGAAGCCGGACCAAAATCACTACCACTAATGTTGTCCCCAGAAGCAAACTGCCTGCCACATTTGGCTTCAATTTCTCCTGCTCTTTGTCCACCATGTTTGTTTACACTTAAGGCGTGTTTGACTGTGAGAGGTATCACAGCACAAGAGTCAAAAGGCTGCCTTGTTTAGCCTGGTCGGATTGATAAATTTCAAAGGAGTGTATATAGACACTGAAATCAATCTTTATGTCAGTCTAGCCTTTAAAAATGAATATAAAGTGATTTCATAGGGACTGTCTTGTGATTATGCTACACATTATTTTTTTTATTATTATTAAGTTTAGTTTTATTGTACGATGGAAGATTAGGGCCAAGTAAAAAAAAAAAAAAAAGTATGTAAAAAAAAAAAAAGGAAAGTTACGAGAATAAAGTCGAAAAGTTACAAGAATAATCTCATAAATTTAAGAGAATGAAGTCATAAAGTTACGAGAATAAAGTCATTAAGAAGGCTATTTGTCAAAACTTTAGATCAATACAAGCATACCTTAATCAAGAAGATGCTCTCATTTCTCATCCTCTTTGCGTAGGCGGATGGCTGCTCTTCTTGTACAACCTTTCAGAATAAAGTTTGTTTTCCATCTTAATTTAAATGGATTTATGACTTTATTCTCGTAATATTATGACTTTATTCTCCCAACTTTTTGAGATTATTCTCACAATTTTCGACTTTACTTTTTTTTTTTCTCAATGTGGCCCTAATCCTCCGTCGTATTATTGGACACAGATATCAGATTTTTTTTAACTGCATGTAAACCTACCTGCAGACTGAGAGGTCAGTTTCCTTTAAGTTTTTTTGTTTCTAAGAGAATCAACAAATCAAAATGAGGAAAAAATGTTGTTTGTGTCCCTCTTCTAAAGTAGTTACTTTTAAAGCACGTTAATACATTGGAAAAATGACAGAATCCTCGATCATAATCCTATCAAAATCAAATAAGAATCACTTCTGATTTCTTACAGGAGATGATCAGGGGTCTCAAGCCAAAAGAAAAAAAAAAAAACAACATAAATAACATGAAACAAAACACACTTCCAGATGGTTAGACAGGGAGAAACCAAAACTTCGATCAGAGGGACAAAATACTTTTCCCCTTTCTGAAATAGGTACTTTAACTAAGCAGTGATTTGAAACAGAAATCAAGACAAGGCTACTTAGTCATGAATAGAAAGCAGTTTGAGCGTCTGATAATTGCTTTGAGGAGAGATGCTATGGCTTCTAAACAGAGCCACATCGATTCATTGATCTGTTCTACGTGGAAGCTCTTTAGTATGGTTTATAAGAGGCACTATGTTTGGTATATTTTCTGAGTGATTACCTCATTAAATTCCACTTTGAGAAGAGTAAGGGCACACTCTTTTTCATTCATTATTCATATATTACCTTTGAAGAGTGTAGCCTTATATAGCTGAAGTCTGAATAACAGCGTGGTCAGTGAGCTGTGCTTAGAGGTTCAGCATAAATGACTCCCTTTATCTGACTTTACTGTAAAGGCTTGTTAATGCTTGAAATCAGGTCCACATTAAACTCCATTGTGTGTTTTAAAACAGCAGAGGCTATATGTCCATACTGTGTACTCATGTTCAGCAGTTCTGACTTCCTGTTTCTGAAACTTAAGTTGTGTAGAGAAACTACAAGGGGACGTACATGAGACTTCCTGATCCAGCATCCTTTAACCCCTCAGCTTTAACTCTGCTGCAACACAGATTTTAAATACCACTGAAACTGTCAACATCACGTTCTACAATACAACTAAGGCAAGAATAAGACCATCTATCCACCCATTCATCCACCTATCTATCCTTACATCTATTACAAAAATATCTGAATAAAAACCAAATAAAACAAAACAAACAACAACATTAAAACATTTCAGCCAAAGTGCAGCATGGAAAGACAATGTTAATACCATCACCAGTATATTTTGTGCCAGACGGTCATCACCTGTTTGATTGTGTGGTTGTGCTCATGGAAGACTCAAAGTCACACTGATAGCTCAAGGCCTAAACTACCAACCACAGTGACAGGTAAATAAAAGCAGCATTGCAAAGTCATTTTGACAGACAATTAATTTTGAGACACATCTTTAGCACTTTAATTTCTGCCTCTCAAAATAAAATTCTGGAGCACTTTTATGTCCCCACCAATGTCAAAATCAAACCTACACCCTTGCCCATATGTACTGAGAGTAGGGATGAGAACTAATTTTCGTTACCATGTACGAATGTACAACATTCTCTGAGATGACATCACCACTTAAAATCCCTTCATATTGTGAGTAAATGACTAATTTAAGGATCTATACAGCTTGCTGCTGATGAGTAAAATAGTTCATTTGTTGCGCTCATATGAGAACAATCTGAGGCGATGTATTAGTCCGCCATTCCCATAACGTATCAGTATCAACAGATCTCTACAACGTATGTGCGCATTTGAGCAGTTATTTCTTTCTTTGTGCTGCATCATGACATGTAGTTGTGTGACTTTATAACGTGTTTGGAGTAGTAACTCAAACAGAATGTAAATATTTGTCAGTACCTTTCAAATAATAATTTCCCTGTAAATTTCTACCCCTACTTTCTATGTGGGGTTACACTGAGTGTGTGTCACTGCACAGCAATGTGACAAATATGGTCTTTCTTTCCAGGTTTAATTTCTGCAAAGAAAAGCATTATTTCAGGAGCTTGCGTGCTTTTCAGAGCACAACTTCAGTCTGTGGTTCCATCACGATACAGTGGGGAAAAGAAGTATTTAGTCAGCCACCAATTGTGCAAGTTCTCCCACTTAACAAGATGAGAGAGGTCTGTAATTTTCATCATAGATACACTTCAACTATGAGAGACAAAATGAGAAAAAAAAATCTAGAAAATCACATTGTAGGATTTTTAATGAATTAATTGGTAAATTCCTCGGTAAAATAAGTATTTGGTCACCTACAAACAAGCAAGATTTCTGGCTCTCACAGACCTGTAACTTCTTCTTTAAGAGGCTCCTCTGTCCTCCACTCGTTACCTGTATTAATGGCACCTGTTTGAACTCGTTATCAGTATAAAAGACACCTGTCCACAACCTCAAACAGTCACACTCCAAACTCCACTATGGCCAAGAGCAAAGAGCTGTCAAAGGACACCAGAAACAAAATTGTAGACCTGCACCAAGCTGGGAAGACTGAATCTGCAATAGGTAAGCAGCTTGGTGTGAAGAAATCAACTGTGGGAGCAATTATTAGAAAATGGAAGACATACAAGACCACTGATAATCTCCCTCGATCTGGGGCTCCACGCAAGATCTCACCCCGTGGGGTCAAAATGATCACAAGAACGGTGAGCAAAAATCCCAGAACCACACGGGGGGGACCTAGTGAATGACCTGCAGAGAGCTGGGACCAAAGTAACAAAGGCTACCATCAGTAACACACTCCGCCGCCAGGGACTCAAATCCTGCAGTGCCAGACGCGTCCCCCTGCTTAAGCCAGTACATGTCCAGGCCCGTCTGAAGTTTGCTAGAGAGCATTTGGATGATCCAGAAGAGGATTGGGAGAATGTCATATGATCAGATGAAACCAAAATAGAACTTTTTGGTAAAAACTCAACTTGTCGTGTTTGGAGAAGAAAGAATGCTGAGTTGCATCCAAAGAACACCATACCTACTGTGAAGCATGGAGGTGGGAACATCATGCTTTGGGGCTGTTTTTCTGCAAAGGGACCAGGACGACTGATCCGTGTAAAGGAAAGAATGAATGGGGCCATGTATCGTGAAATTTTGAGTGAAAACCTCCTTCCATCAGCAAGGGCATTGAAGATGAAACGTGGCTGGGTCTTTCAGCATGACAATGATCCAAAACACACCGCCCGGGCAACGAAGGAGTGGCTTCGTAAGAAGCATTTCAAGGTCCTGGAGTGGCCTAGCCAGTCTCCAGATCTCAACCCCATAGAAAATCTTTGGAGGGAGTTGAAAGTCCGTGTTGCCCAGCGAAAGCCCCAAAACGTCACTGCTCTAGAGGAGATCTGCATGGAGGAATGGGCCAAAATACCAGCAACAGTATGTGAAAACCTTGTGAAGACTTACAGAAAACGTTTGACCTCTGTCATTGCCAACAAAGGGTATATAACAAAGTATTGAGATGAACTTTTGTTATTGACCAAATACTTATTTTCCACCATACTTTGCAAATAAATTCTTTTAAAATCAGACAATGTGATTTTCTGGATTTTTTTTTCTCATTTTGTCTCTCATAGTTGAAGTGTACCTATGATGAAAATTACAGGCTTCTCTCATCTTTTTAAGTGGGAGAACTTGCACAATTGGTGGCTGACTAAATACTTTTTTTCCCCACTGTATGTGCTTGAAGTGGACTGACAGTTTGTTTTGATGTAGAGCTGCAGACTTCAGTCTCCATTACAATGACCTAAAACGGCATCTTCAAGTCTCCAGTCCACTAGGGCTGGGTATTTCCAGCAACCTCATGATACGATACGTATCACAACATTGAGGCCACGATACGATACGTATCCCAATACACTTAAATTGTGGACATTGACTATGCTTTTAACGGAATTCCCAACAAGTTCTGTTTTTTATCACAAGAAGAAAAAGAACAAGGATGAGTTTTAAATCATTCTACAACTTAAGAAACTTAAATTCAGGTCCTCAATAATCATAGACCTAAGTTCAAATTTGGAGTATGTGCTTCATCATGTTGCTTGGCTTCTAATTTGAACTGTGCCATTGTTAACATTACCCAAAGAGTATTGACAACAACTGTCAACATTTGAGGCCGTAACAATTCTGTAGAATCTGTATCGATACACGTATCCCCAAGGAGTGAGCAATGACATTTTGCCGTATCGGTATTTTGAGCACAGGCCTGCTGTCCACCATGCTTAATTCCTGGATTCCTTCAATGTTTATCTCACAACCTTGTGATATCACTGTTTTGAAATGCAGGTGGAGCAATGTGTGAAGTAGAGGTGTAAATCCCCATTTCATCATGATACAATATTGATTTTCTGGTCATTGCCATGGTAACTGCTGATATCACAAAGCCTGCAAGAATACTGAATGATATTTTGTATGAATTTAACAGTTATATTTATAATGACAAAAAAGCAGCTTAGACTATTCACTGCTAAAATACTTCTATTTTAATTTGAAAACAGTTCATTCTTCTTGAAAAAAATTGTAAAAAAATATATATTTTACTGTTAGCATTAGCATACCACTGCCCTGTTTAAACTCACAGGAAACAGCACGGCAGGGTGGAAATAGTCACACAGCATGCCGTGGGAATTTCATAATAAAGCTGTGTCACATTAACCTTGCAGTGCCAAGGGAACTGCCTGATCACATGTCTGTGATCAGACAGATCCATCTGCCAAGCTCCAGTCTAAGATTGTGAGCAGCCCAAAACAGCACAGCCCGATCAGAGTCCTTTGGAGCAGGAAGAAGTGGGAGCTACGAGTGAGACGACAGCAGAAAGTGACTGTTCTTACAAAGATTAGCATAGATGCTAACAGTTCTGTAGCAATTTTATCATATCTGGACTGCATTTCTTTATTAACTGCAACACAAACAACACTACAAAGTTATCCACAGATGGATCTTTTCACTCCACCTCTGGCATGTTTTGCAGAGAGTTTAATTACTGATGTGGCTCGGGTTCAGTCCTTCATACTGTGGCAGCAGCATCTACCCAAAACACTTTGGATGGGCTCTTAGACCACTAAAATATATTGAATCCATCTGGTGTGTTATATGTCATCTTGGTGGCATACAGATGACGACTTAAATCCATATTTTGACTTTTAGTCAGTCTGACTGGATCATTCATCAGCCAGTCGATATATCAATATACATCAATGATTTTTTTACAATCCTAATGTAAAGTATAGATATGGAAATTGTGAAACAAAAGCAAATGATGTCTATGCCTCAAACTATTTGGAGCAAGCTCCTGTGCTTATGTCTGTCACAGAAAAGCATCAAATGCTAAAGTAACCCACAAAACTTAGACCAATAAATCAGTTAGTCAGCTTACTGCTAATTATTTCTAAATGTTTCTTTGCTGAAACATACACATCAAAAATTTCTCCTTCAAATCTAAAGTTTTCCCCTAATGCCAGCAGTATGAGTCAAGTGAATTATCTTTTTTACAGTCTGAACAACTTCAGTTCAAAGTCTGTTTTGTATTGCCTGAACAAAGCTCTGTATCTCTGGTTTCAGCACTTTGCCTCTAAAGTGCTTTGTGTCTTCAGTATTCTTTTAAGTCAATACTTAAAATAGAGTTCAAGTACAATAAAACAAAATCTGCGGCCCTTAAAAAGATGAGCTATAAAAACGTCCCTACAGCTTTGTTCCCGACTTTCATTTGCTTCAGAGAGCTTCAGAGGAAGCAATTTAAATTCTTTTGGTGTTAATCATCAACAGACCTGTCCTACGTCAAGTCCCCCCTGCTGGATTTGACTGAGAGCAAACACACGCTATCTGCTTCACCCTCCAGTGTAGAAGTGTGTGTTACCGTGCGGCAGTGTGATGCTGGCCCCGTCCAGGATGGCCTGAGCCAGCAGGTGGTCGTTGCTCTCAAAGGCGCTGGCTGCAGCCCGCAGCGCATCCCAGATCTCTTTCCGGCCCTCGAACGCTGGCGCCGTATCCCAGAACTCATCTCTCTTGCTGCGCAGCTGGCCCTCAGTCATCGGGTAGTCACTTTTCCATTTAGGCCGCTCTCTCTTCAGGGGCTGATTACGCCCTAAAGCCACTAAGAGAGAAGGGAGATGGAAAGGAAAGAGGGAGGAAGATAGGAGGGCAGGATGAAAGATGTAGGAGAGGAAGCAGAAGAGAGAGATAAAAAAGATGAGGAAGAGCACGGATTGGATAAAAGAGAAAGTTTGTGGAAAGGAGGGAAAAGAAGGGGAGAGAGAGAAGCAAATAAAGGTAGAAAAGACAGAAAAAGAAAACAAGAGGTGTTAATGTTGTTCCTGAAAAATAGCACGTATCAGAACAGAGGCTTGTGTTTTGTTGATAAACTCAGTTAAAAGGTGAGGGTCAGCATCTCACAGCTCTCCATCTGCAGCAGAATGGTTGATGAAAAACACCATCTGGATCAACAGTGAGGGGAAAGACAGGTACGGGACAGCCTGTATGCCTGAGTGTGTGTATATGTGTGTTTGTGTGACAGACGAGAGAGAGGGATGATGGATAAAGGTGTTGAGTTACATCTGCTGCTGGTACACATGTACTGGGATAATCACACGGCACTGTTTGACCACACCGACCTTCAACACACTCTTTGTAGTAAATAAGACCTCTTAAAAGCAGCACTGGCCATACTTTAACCCTTATCTTACATTTTTTGTGCATTGCTAGAACTATCCTCTTCACAGTGGTTCCCCAGGTACATGTACCCTGACGGAAATATTCTAAAAAAAAACAGGTTGGGAAGTACGAGGCATGCCCACTCAGTCTTTCATGTGATCTTTGCACCAACCGCAGCATAATTCAGTCCATGCTGACTTTGTTTATTGGTAACCATCCCTGTTTAGATTCATGGCTTTTCACAATTTCAAGTGGCGGAAATAAAGTACTGACTATCCCAGAGTGTTGCAGCATCCTCACTGATAGTCCACAGTCAGCCTAGTACTGAAATGAGCAGCCTTACATTTACTATAGAAGATTTTAACTAAATAATGGTGGTATACATACACCTTGGAAGACACAGGCACATATTCTATTTAAGACAGTTTGTGTAAAATATGGTTTATTAGCAATTTCAAGTGTCACCGAGGTGTCTATGACTTGTAAGTTCGCAGTTATTCATTTATTTCTGCAGTGGGCTGTTTCAGCTGAATAACACTTATCAACCTACAACAGATGATTGAACTGGGAAATAATATTGTATGGACCTGAGAAGGACACCAGCGAGTATGTTATTAACATATTTTTAAAGGTGCTAAATAAAAAAAATTACTATTATTACCATTATTTAATTATAATTATTTAATTGAAAAAAAGACGCTGACTCATGATTTCAGGCAAACAAACTGCAAATGCCATAATTCTAAAGTGTCACTGCAACAATTTTGAATAGTCTATCCCATTGTCACCCCCAAAACTCAGCTTTGTGCTGCAAATATTGAAGATAACCACTGGGTAAAAATATTGACTCTGAGAAAAATGTTGACTCTTTAGCTCTGTGGTAATGATGGTTGACGCCACGTCATCTGCCTCAAGACATCAGCCCATGATATAATTTAATTGCTGTAGTAAAGTCTAAGGCAGTGAAAAGGGACCTTCATGACAGCATATTTAGGTTGTTTCTGGTCTCTGCAGTCAGCCTCAAGTGGGCACTTGAGAAACTGCAGACTTAACATTCTGCTCTGACATAATTTTGCTTGATGTTTAACTTCTGCTTTCTGTCCTTTTCCATGGAGGGCTTGCATATTTTAAGAACAAAAGCAATACATTAAGTTTTTATGTGCATGAAAAGGTAAACAACTGTTCAAATAAATTCCATTTAAACACATGGTAAACCATTTTCAAATATTAATCCACTATTTCAAAGCAACATTAACAAGTATTATACTGTACATGTAAGCATAAAGGAAGTAAAAATTCAGTGTTTCTCATAAGTGACATTTATTTCCTTGCAAAATCTATCATAGAGCGCATTAGGTATTTTTTGATTTAATTTAAATAACACTTTAAAGGGCTTGTGTCTACAATTCTTTTTTATCAGACAAGGATAGTAACATATTTTCTAAAGCCTAAAATTAAATGAAAATCATACATCATTACAAGGCATTAAAATATGCTGCATGCAGAGTAGTTGGTGCCAAAAATGTTTGTGTGTGTGCGTCCGTGTGAGACTGTACTTATGCTATGGCTGACTTGACTGCCTGGCTGTGTGTTCTGCATTAGCCTACTTTCCAGCTCATCTGTCTGCTCATAATTTAATAATTCATGTTACACAATAGCCTACTTTCCTGCCTTTCAGTAATTCCCAATAATCCTCTGGGATGTGTGTCGCCCAGTATGAGTAACAGATGACTTCAAACTGAAATATTCTCACGCTTTAAGCAGGTAAATCCTGTTAATACACCTGCTGAGGTGAAAATGGATACGTGTGCTCAAGTGTAACTGCTCCATCTCTGTCATCATCAAGCAGAGTGTCGTGTAGCAGCAGCTTATCTGTTCTAAAGCTGCACAGCTTCTTCTTACCGAAAATACAGATGCACAACTAAACTCATTCTCTGTATAAAGGGTTCATGGCCTGAAATTGTGACCAGAAATCTCAGCACCTTGAAATGCTCTGTTACCTACAGTCGTGCTCAAAATAATAGCAGTCCCACATCACTAGCAAGATAAATCACTGTTTTTGTTAGAATTTCAACTTCTACACTGCAAGTAAGTTTCTAGAAGGTTTAGTAAAGGTATAGAAAACCAACAGACCCAACAGGCATGACGTGCATGCTGCTGATTCTGTGAAACTGAATCATTAACTGAAAGGGGCGTGTTCAAAAAAATAGCAGTGCTGAGTTCAATTAGTGAGGTAATTGATTGTGTGAAAAGAAATAGGTGTTAAACAGGTGGCCCTTATTTAAGGATCAAGGCAATTGACGCTGCATATGCTGGCTGTGCATTTGTCCTTGAAAAACAGAGTAAAATAGGTCGTTCAAGACACTGTTCAGAAGAAGAGCGTTCTTTGATTAAGAAGTTAATAAAAGAGGGGAAAACCTATAAAGAAGTTCAGAAAATGATAGGTTGTTCAGCTAAAATGATATCAAATGCTTTAAAGTGGCAGCCAAAACCAGAAAAGCGAGGAAGTCAAAGAAAAATGACTATTCAAATGGATCGGAGAATAACCAAAATGGCAAAGGCTCAGCCAACGATCAGCTCCAGGAGGATCAAAGAAGATCTAAGGTTGCCTGTGAGCACTGTAACAATCAGACGACATCTATGTGAAGTCAAGCTACCAGCAAGAAGCCCCCAAAAAGTCCCATTGTTAAAAAAAAGACATGTGCTGAAGAGGTTACAATTTGCCAAAGAACACACTGACTGGCTTAAAAAGAAATGGCGCAATATTTTGTGGACTGATGAGAGTAAGATTGTTCTTTTTGGGTCTAAGGGCCACAGACTGTTTGACAGATGACCTGAAAACACTGAATTCAAGCCACAGTACACAGCGAAGACAGTGAAGCATGGTGGTGCAAGCATCATGATATAGGGATGTTTCTTGTTCTATGATGTTGGTCCTATTTATCGCATACCAGGTATCATGGATCAGTTTGAGTACATCAGAATACTGGAAGAAGTCAGGTTGCTGTTTGCTGAAGAGGAAAGGCCCTTGAAATGGGTGTTTCAACAAGACAATGACCCCAAACACACCAGCAAGCGAGCAAAATCATGGTTCCAGACAAACAAAATTCAAGTAATAGAGTGGCCGGCACAATCCCTGGACCTTAATCCCATAGAAAACTTGTGGGCTGACATAAAAAATGCTGTTCATGAGGCAAAACCAAGAAATGCAGAGCAATTGTGGAACGTAGTACAATTGTCCTGGGCTTCAATACCTGTTGACCGGTGCCATGCACCACAGGTGTGAAGCAGTTATCAGAAACAGTGGTTATGCAACTGAATATTAGTTTATGATTCTCAGGAAAGTTGAATCATCAAGCAATTCTTAGTTTATACACTACATTTTTGAGTTTGTAAATAAAGATGTCAACACTGCCATTCTTTTGCACATTATATTTCTTGACTTTCTGTAAAATATTATCAAATTCAATTACTTTTTCCAATTTTCTTGCTTTGAAATAGAAAGTGCAGTGTCCCCAATGCATTTGTGTGCATTAAAATAAAATTTATTTGAAGAATTTTGAGGTTTACTCACCTTTTTAAACACACTGCTATTATTATGAACATAACTGTACTATAAACCCAGCTTGATCTCCAAAACTGTGATCTGAATACCTCTCACAACCCTCTACAGAAAGACATAAAGGAAACTCCAGAGCAAAGTTCCTTCAGCCCTATGAAACCTCTACAAAAGGAACCCAGCAGACAGTATGAGGCTTAAGATTTAATACAACAACCCTGGTGTTTTTAAATAGTTTGCACTGATGATGCATCTTTCTGTACCAGCTCACACCCACAAGACATAATGGACCACACTTATACAATGCTCCTCCCGTCTTTTGACATCTGGGTGCCTTACATCACAGCCATCAGGTTACATTCACATTTGTAAAGTACTGATACAGACATAACTTTTCATCCCATTCATCCAAAAAAAAAAGTTTTTAGGGAGAATTCTGGGGCTCAGCTTTCTCTATCTCAACATGAGGGCTGCAGGTGCTGAACTGCAGATCTTCTGACTCATTAATAGGAAGGGAAACTGGTAAGACTTTACTGGTACCAATTCCATTATCGAATCTGCATATTGATCAAATTCTTGAAGGATTCCCTTACTGTTTCCTGTGGATTTTCAGTGTGGGCAAAAGTTGGCTTACATAGGTTTTCAGCAGCAACAATGTCAAATAGCTGACACACCAGATTTTTACTGCATAGATGAATGCTTCTGCTAGTTGCTGGTGTTTCATACCACTTCTGCCCGCTGTCTGCCATGAGAACATTTTTGACTGCCTCTAAAAACAGCATGATCTTGTTTTTTTATTCCCATCCAAACTCATTAATGACTTGCTCTTACTCTAACTTCCTAAATTATTTTGATCAAGGAGCAGTCAATATTGCTGTACGGATTGAATTGTGCTAATTGGGGATTTAATGGCTAAAAAGCATAAAACTGAACAATATAATAATTACATACAGTGCACAGCATAAATGAGTACACCCCTATTAAAAGTAATATATTAATCGATATCTAAATGAACAAAAGAACAATTTTCAAAGTTTTGACAAAGCTGAGTTTAACATAACATTTTTTTATACCATAAGATGAAAATAAAGGTAATATGATAACTAAAATTTAGCTTTGCTCCCACCCCTTTGATTGGGGTGTACTCATTTTTGCATCCTGACCTTAAATTAAGAAAAATACTTTTTTTGTGCGCACCTTAAAAAATCTGGTTTGCAATCAATGGCCCACATTTGGGGGAGTATTCTGTGGAATAGAAAATGATGATTTTGAAAGGAAACTAAAGGTTTTCTGACAAATCTGAAGGGGCGTACTCATTTATGCTGAGCACTGTACCTTCTACTAAGTGTGCATGATTGCATTTGTGGGTCACCTTGCTTATGGTGCGTTTTATTTATCTCAGGACTCGGATGTGGGAAGTGGAAATTACATTATATCCCAGTTAAACCAGTTCCAGCTATGGGCTGGTAAAGTTAGGGAACCTGAGGATCATCCAAGCAAAAGGGGTGTTCCCATCTAATTTGCAACTTGGTCAGTCCCACTTCTGGGGTCATCATTAATCTTTGTTTGCATCAAAACACAAACCAAAACTCTACAAGAGCTTTAGAAATGAAGCAGTCAGACTAATGCTGCAAATGCCTTTAAATGCAAATGTTCATTTCCCCTGTGTTTAAGTATTTCACATTAATTGTAAAGTCTGTTTTTATGTTGTTGATGTGACAGTTTCCAATATGCTGGGTCCTGCTCTATGGCTCTTATCAAAATTAGATTGTAATAAACACTTGCTCTGTCATGAAGCATCCAGCAGTAAACACCTCGCTTATACAACAGCACAGTCAATAAAACAAGAGCCTGGCAGTGATCACAAAAGCACTGAGCAGTAAGCCCACAGTAACTCATAAGCATGCACTGAGTCTGGACATAATCTAATTCAGACTGTATCACCCCAGTGCATGCCATTCCCGTCTGTGACCCATATTTGTTATGCACTGGAGCTAGCAGGCTAACTGGGCTAGCCGGCTAGCTCAGACAACATAGAACAAAGGGAGGAAGCGTCGCACAGTGAATATTTCCCACTTTGTGAAGTAGACACCAGCCGTCATTTATCCCTCCGAGGCCCGCTGCGTGGAGGCAGATAACCCGGGACAGCTGCCGTGTGTGTCTGCGGCTCCGTCTGGCTCGGATATAAAGGGAAGACACCTCCAGACAGCACAACATGCAGAGAGCCTACAGGACCCCCACCTCCTCTCTCTAAAAATACACACAAGACGAGGTTTCGGGGCGCTAAAGGACGTCGATAAGTTACCTCCAGTGCCGTCCGAGTTCTCGTTTAGGCTGCCCGAGGAGTCGTGATGGCTCCCGACACAGCCACCCATGGATGTTTCGGCAGAGCAGCCCGGGCTAGGTAGCTCTCCCCCCGGCCCACAGCTAGAGCTACATCCACTAGCCCCTCTCCCGTCCCCCCCTCCCCTCTCTCCTTCCTGCCTCCCTTTCTCCTCGTCTCCTCCTTCCTTTCCTCTTCGTCTGCCTTTCCTCTTCCTCCTTTCAGCATCTGCAAGGCTCAGCGGGCATCCCCCTCTTCTTCCTCTCAGGGGAGGAAAGGGAGAGAGAGATCTGTGCAAGGTGACCGAGAGAGGGGAGAAAAGAGGGGGAAATGAAAGGAGGAACAAAGGAGTGTTGTTTTCTTCAGGGCAGTAAATGATTGACTTTAGACGATTACTTTATGATTGTTTTTTTAGACATGCATGCTGTTTGCTGTCCATAGGTACATACATCAGGTGACTTACCCTCATACACCTAAATGTTAGTGAAGCCCTCCTGCCACAGTGTTGGCCCCCAGATTCTAATTCATGCAAACCAATGGGCTGGACCATCAGTTTAAGTCTATTATATAATTCAGTTCAGTTTAATCCCATTGTTTTCTTTTGCACACATACAGGGGGCTGCCAGACACAGATATCACTCTGGACCTCATCCCAAACATAACATCTTACCATCCGTCCATCACACAAGCCATCCAACCATTGGACCAACAGATTAGCCATGCATCATCCATCTGTTTGAACATTCATCCATCCATCATTCATCTATTTGACCATTATCCAACTAACCATCCATCCATTTGACTATCTACATCGGGGTGTCCAAACTATGGCCCAGGGGCCAAATGGTCCATTGGTCCATTTTGAATCGGCCCAAAAAACGATTGAATGAATAAAGGCGTTTAGCTTACAGCAGCAAATACCATCATTCGTGCACATTTTCTGCTGTATATGCTTTAAAACAAGGTCCTATTTACAAAATATGTTGCAATAGTCATCTTCAGGCACCAACAGCCCCCCCCCCCCCCCCCCCCCCCCCCCCAATTTTGGCACATTCTTGCAGTTTACTCTTGTTTTGTGTCTGATTGTGAAATCAAGCCGTCAGTGGCTACATTTACATGCAGTCATTAACCCTTTCATAACCGGAATATTAGCAATAACCCAGTTGCGCACGGCCATGTAAACACCAAAAACTCTTTTTAAAAAACGGAATATGCTCAAATTCCAGTTTTTAAAAACCCCCAAATCACCCCTGGGTTACTCCTTTTCTGACTCAAATATTTGGTCATGTATATGCCTATCAGGTTATCCCCATCGAAAGGAACATTAATTTGTGTTCTGCACATGTTCTTTTCGCAAGGAATCTTGGTCTTTTGAGTACAGGAAGTACTTGTTGTTGAAACGGCACAGCTCCGGCTCCATTTCCTGTTCTCGCCTTTTATTAATGAAGAAATTGACAAAGAATAGTGTTAAGTACCGGTGGTGCGTCAGTACCAGCACCAAAGCGCAAACGAAGGCGACTGCTACCTGCTCTGAGTTGTTCATTATCTGCCGTACTGCTGCTGTCGTTGTTGTTGCTATTGGATACGGAAAGAAGAAGCGGAAATGACGCGCATTGTGTCATGATGTTCTCCATGCGTCGAGATGTTGTCTGTGCATCGCTGTTTTGATCGGGATACCATGAATAACACTGTTTGCTCACGCATGTAAATGGGTTATTCCAAATGTTTCAGAAACCAGAATATTGACCTTAACCCAAATATTGTCTGCATATAGACGTAGCCAGTGTCTCCCATCTCTCAAAATGTCATCCTCGGCCTGACTTGGGGTGAACCCAGTGATAGCTGTCCTCCTAGAGCCCCTTGATAGGTGGCAACCCACCCCTAAACTCTAAAATGTGAACCTAAATATACTACAAGTGAGTTGTGGCAAGTAGCCCAGTCGTCCATGTTTTTTTTTTCTTTTTCTTTATGTGGCCCTCACTGTAAAAAGTTTGGACACCCCTGATCTACATTCATTCATCCAACCATCCATCCATTCATCCAGCCATACCATCCATCAATCCATCCCCTTATCCATCCATCCAACAATATGTCAATCATTATGACCATCTGTCCAACCTTTAATTAAGTGCCATATACCCAGTTATTTTACCATCTATGTATCTGACCATTGATCCAACAACCCACCTATGTCCATATAAACATTACCGTACATCTACTCTTGTGACGTCCATCCAAAGATCCAACAAACCATACATCCAACAATCCATTTGATGACCAATTTGTCAGGCCATTAATTATTTTACCAATCCATCCATGGTGTATCTCATGCTGATGATATTGAGTAGTGCATATTTGCTTAACTTTTACTCCTTTACATTGAAAACATAAAAAACCTTCGATACAATTGTCTTTGGCAAAATAAGGTGTTATATATATATATTAACAATATTAAGATAATATATTATATATTATATATAGGCTAATATATATATAATTTAGAAAAACATTTAAATAACAGTGTCCAATTTATGTATTTATTTGTCTATTCATTATTTATTTATGTATTCATTTTTCTATCTATCTATCTATCTATCTATCTATCTATCTATCTATCTATTCATTCATTTATCTATTCATTTAACTATTCATTTATTTTATTGTACAAAAACCAGGGAACCTGTTGTCAAATTGAATTGAGACCTTCTCCTTATGAAATGGACTGAAATGAACAAAGATGCCTCTTTATGAGCGGCAGAATCAATCACCACCATGACCATGACAATCAATTTTAATTTAGTAATTCTGTACAGTTTTATTTAATACTGGAACTGCTGACAGGGGCTAGGTGGCCAGGTAAAGTGACTGTCAGCACCCCACCAGCCTTTTCATGCAGCATGACTCCTATTAGATAGATAGATAGATAGATTCTTATTAAGAACTCTGTCATTTATCAGTTGAGTTAGAGATAATCATTCATGTTTTCATATTCCCTATTTAATACATAGCCACACCAAGACAAAAATGAGTAACATTTTAAAGAGTAGTACTATTTGTCAGTTTTTCTGATGTTTTGTACTCCCACTTTAAAATCAACTGTTTTATAAGAAACCACTAAATGGGGAAATTTTTTTACTGAATTTTTCTTTTGCAGAGATGGGTGTTTAAATGTTAGTCCAATAATTTTCGTGCATTGTCTTGTGGCTGATTTATTGATTTATCACCTTACTTACTTATTTGATCCAAAGTAGTTGGCATCACTGTTTCTCCTGAGGTTCTTACAGAAAAATCAAGGCTGAACATACAAGGTCAATCAAAAGATTGAGACTGAAGAAAAACAATTAATATAAGTGCAGACAATAGCCAAAGGGAACCAAAACAATTAGCATCATGAGCACATAAGTAGTCAGCATAAAACTAGACTGAACTGGCTGAGTTGAGGGTATTTTATGGGGTTATTTTCAAAAAGAGGACCCAAACAAAAAAAAGTCTTTATTAAAATTAAAACAGGGTCAAATGACAAAACTACTCCTTTACACAAATATATATATATATATAAAAAAACACTGGGGGATTTACAAAAAATGCCGGAGAACACAAGGAGGATTTTTTCAAGGGAGAGCCACAGGGAAACACACAGGCAGCCGGGAGGAAACATGGAGGAAACATGGAAACACAGGGGACACTGATGTGAGACAGGTGAGACAACGACACAGGAGGACACAATCAGGGTAACAAGCCAACACACACAAAGGACCAGGGAGGGAATGAAATGAAACATGAGGAAACATAAGAAACAAGTTAAAACATACAATATACCTGTCATGTCAGGATCCAGTATTCAGGCTCTGGCAGGAAAGTGGTCTGGATCAGCTTGTTAAACTTTATGAAGGTGGAACAATGGAGTCATTTGAAGCTTTGAAGAATAAGTATTCTTTACATCAATCTCATTTTTATCGATACCTGCAAATAAGACATTATATACCAAAGAGCATTCAGGCCCCAAATGTGTCTTTTTTGGAGAATATCCTTAAACAGCCCATGTCAAAGAGATTCATCTCTCGAGTTTATGAGACCTTAGACCTAAACTCTAACTGCTCTACTGACCATATTCATAAGCAATGGCAGAGTGACATAGGATGTCAGATAGATGAGGATGTCTGGGCAGCAATTATAGAAAATACACTTAAGATCCTGAGTTGTAACAATGATAGAGAGAGACAATTTAAAATATTACATAGACTTCATTTTACACCACTATTGAGAGGAAGGCTTGGTCTGGGCTCTTCTAACTGCCATAAATGTGATACAGATGCAGGAATGTATGTACATATGTTTTGGAAATGTGTAAAGATACAAAAGTTCTGGACAGAGGTGAAAGAGGAGGTGGTCACCTTGATGGGATACAACGTGGAACTGTCACCCTTGCAGTACATTCTAGCAGCTAAACCAGCCAATGCAAGGAGCGCTCAAAATGCCAAACTGACTGGAATCCTTCTGTACATTGCAAGAAAGACTATTCTTAACTTTTGGGTCTCTAAAGACACTCCTACTCTAGATGACTGTTATAAGGAAATACTGAGAGTACTTCCCCTGGAAAAACTGACCTATACTCTTCATGACAATATCCAGGGTTTTATTAAGATCTGGCAACCAGTCCTGGAGAAACTGGACCCGGATGGACAGACTTTTTCTCTACCCGGTTAACATCATGGAAACAACAGTGTTCACTGGAAACATGGACGTCATTGTGCCTACATGGTGGTGTATGTGGTCTGTCTTGTTCAGGTCTTGTCTCTCTTTTGTCTCTGTCTCTACTCCATTTTATTTTTATTATTTTTCTTTCAGTAGTATTGTGTTTATATTATTATCATTTACTTTTCTTTTGTAATATGTCAGTTTATAATGTGTCCTGCTGCCATTTGTTTTTGTTCTGATAAGGTTGTTTAACGTTAAGATAAAAAAAAAAAAAAGGGGTTCCATATTGATGGAATGGATTGTAACACTGAATGCCGGAATCTCAATAAAGAGAAATTAAAAAAAAAAAAAAAATACAATATAAAACAAAACTAGTGAAACCATGACAGGGTTTGATACATTCTAACAGGAAAAGACATAGAATTAATCTCACCCCAATTTTAGCTCCTCTGTATTGTCTTCCTGTAAGTCTTAATTTGATTTTAAGATTTACTGATCGCTTTTAAAGCACACGTGTGTCTGGCTCCAAGCTTTTATTTCAGAAGCATTGAACACCTTTGACCCAGCTTGCAGCCTTCGATCCTCAAGCAGGAGGCTGCTGGTTGTTCCAGAGTCACCAAAGGTTAAAAGTCAACCCTGTGCCACTCTAATCTGGGCACAGTACGTGGACCTTTGCCTTTTGACCTCTGATGACCTGAGGGGTTGGGATGGGCTGTAGACATACCTCATATGTCAGAGGTTTTTGCTCTCGGGGCCTTCTAGTTTATCTTATTTTACTCAAAGAAGATTTTTTTTTAATGTTATCCTCGACAAACAAGTAGCTTATTTTTTCCATGGTTTTCCATATGCATGTTGAGATTGAGTGCCTGTTTGACATTTTATCATTTGATTCAGATCTAACTTTATTTTTTGTTGTTTGTACCTTGCTTCTTTTTAAACTAAATAAATACAAGCATGAACAAATAGACACCCTCATGGGTAATTCTGTGTTTTTGTTATTATTATTTCATTATGTCTGGTTTCCGTCCCCTCCACAGTACAGAAACAGCCCTCATTAAAATTACAAATAACCTCCACATGGCAGCTGACTCCATCCTCATCCTCCTCGATCTGAGTGTGTCCTTCGACACTGTTTCTCACCCCATCCTCCTCAATGACTCTTCTCCATAGGCATCACTCACAACCCCCTTCACTGGTTTCACTCTTACCTCACAGGTCGCACTCAGTTCATCCAACTCAAATCCTCACCTCCCAGCCCTTCCTCGTCACCTCAGGTGTGCGCCAGGGCTCCGTCCTGGGGCCCCTCCTCTTCATTATCTATCTCCTCCCACTTGGCAATATTTTCTGTAGATTTGGCATCCATTTTCACTGCTTCACAGATGACACCCATCTCTATCTGTCCAGTAAACCATCCGCCTCTCTCCCACCCTCCGCCCTCACCCACTTCCTCTCAGAAATTAAATCCTGGTTCACCTCCAATTTCCTTAAACTTAACAGTGATAAAACAGAACTCCTCCTCGTCGGTACCAAATCCACCTTATCCAAAGCTGACAGTTTCTCCCTCACCATAGATAACTCCACAGTGTCCCCCTCCCCTCAGGTCAAGAGTCTGGATGTCATCCTCGATAGCTCACTTTCTTTCCACTCTCACATCAATAACATGACCTGGTCAGCATATTTCCACCTACGAAACATCAATCGTCTCTGCTCCACCCTCACCCCTCATGCGACTGCTATTTTGGTCCACAGCCTCGTCACCTCACGAATTGACTACTGCAACTCACTCCTCTTTGGTGCCCCTCACAAATCCCTCCATAAGCTCCAACTTGTCCAAAATTCTGCAGCCCGCATCATCAGCAGAACCCCCTCCTTTCACCACATCACACCCGTTCTCCAGCAGCTTCACTGGCTCCCAGTCAAATTCAGAATACACTTCCAAAATCCTCCTATATGCATTTAAGGCCATTCACAACCTTGCCCCTCCCTACCTGTCTGATCTCCTTCACATTGCCACCCCCTCTCGCTCCCTCAGGTCTTCCTCCTCCCTCCACCTCTCTGTGCCCTCCGCCCGTCTCAGCACCATGGGGAGCAGGGCCTTCGGTCGCTCTTCTCCCAAACTCTGGAACTCACTCCCACCCGACCTCAGAAACCTGGACTCTCTACCTCACTTTAAATCTCAACTCAAAACCCATGTGTTCAAAATGGCATATTCTCCATAAGTTCTTTGTTCTATTTTAACTTTATGTCGCTCTTGTCTGTTGTTTTTATTTAATTGTGAATTTAGTTACTCTGTAAAGTGTCCTTGAGTGTTCAGAAAGGCGCTACTAAATAAAATGTATTATTCTTCTTATTTTTTAACCTCCATTTGATTCTGAGCATCAATTCATGTCGGTTGTATTACATTATTTTACTTATTATTATTGGTGTAAACCCAATAACACCAGAGCAGGCTTACTCGCTCTACCTCTGCAGCTGAGCGATGATACATTACACCACATGTACACTCTCCTGCCTGGTCACTATCTTTAGGACTGTCCGAAAGAAACTTGAGTGTAATTTGACACACTGGTACGGACACACACATTCACAAACACAGCCTCTCATGTGTTCATGAACACATACCCTGGACAGCAACAGGATAGCAGGGGTAATTTTACAACAAAGCTTTCTGGAAGTATTTCCCACTGCTGGGAAGTCAGGGCAGACATGTTTTTTGAGGAGAGGGCTTATTTGAAACACTCTGCCTGAATGACGTAATTGGATGTAAGAAGTTTCTGATTAAACACTCGAGAGGTCTTTGCAGGCTCTGTGATTGAGGTCACAGCAGGAGATTCAGCACAATCCTTTGTACTGTCTGCTATGACGTAAATGGTTAAACATCCCCTTTTATATCAGGAAGTCTGGTTCAGGAGGTGCCACTCTGAGTTACCTGAGGTTTGGGAGTTTAGTTTGGCATGTGGATGCTCTCTGGGAACAAGGAGTGTGTTTATAAAGAGATAAAGGAGAAATTACCCTGAAACCCAAAACCACTGTCATTGAATATTCTAAAAACAGATAAATGGGAATTTTAGACTTAATGGCATCAATAAAATTCACAGACTTTTTGTTTGTTGTTACAACCCAGCTCTTAGGCTGCAACAGAAACGGGAGGCAAGACGAGGTAGATGCCATTTAGTCAACAATTTATTACAAAATAAACAAAGGAAACATGATCAAATTCAGTCTCAAAACAATGAAAAATTCAACAGCCGCTCCGTAATGCATGCTCCACGGTCTGAGCCGTGAGAAAGAGACCAGCCACTGATCCAGGATGCGGTTTTTAAAGGGGAGACTACACCAGGCCCAGGTGTAGCTCATTCTCCTGATCATGACTCTGCTTTCACCTGCACCTGAAATCAGAGAACAAAAACCAGCAAAACAGGCAAATGGGAACACCTAGTGGTCTGGAGGGGTCGTCACAACAGGCGCCACACTGAGCTGAGGAAATATCTCAAACTGTGAATGGCTTGATAAGGCTGTAAACTTAAACACAGAAGGCATGTTATCATCTGAGACCTTTTGTGACCTCTAGTGTTTTAACTCACAGAAGAATGAGGGATTTAGTTTACTGGCTCTTCTTGCATTTCTAATAGTCTCAAATCAGGGGTTCATATCTGGTGGGTCCAGCCCAAAAAACTGGTCATAGGTCTGTTTTCAGTGAAAAAGCTGGTCGTGCTTTTTACTAACTATTCACTGAGCAATAATACACAATGGGAAAATAGGCCGGATAGGGCTGTACGTATGTATATAATTCCTTATCCAGCCTAATGTATCATTGTGTATTATTGCTTGTTGAATAGTTTGTAAAGTTTGGATAGTTGAAAATCACTGACACAAACACTTACAGTGTTTTGATTTCAAAGACATATTTTGTATCACATTCTCAAAAGTTATAACAGGAACATTTTGTGTTATTTTTCACGAGAGGTATTTACATCGTTTACATTACTTAATAAAACAATTTGGCAGTCAATTATATTGCAGTTTGATGGTTATATGAGCCTTTAATGCTTAAGTTTATATTTTAGATACACAGGATTCAGACATAACCTTTGAAATCACTTATTTACTCCTTTTTTAGTCAGTTGTCCCAAATGCCCCAAAGCTATGTTTTTGTTGTGTCTTTTCCCAAATTAAACCCACACTATGTCGTTTTTCCACCTTAATATGATATTTCTACAGACATTGTGATGGTACATCATCTTATAACAGATTGAATGACACCTCTGTCATGGTCTGAGGAGGTCTGTAAGTAACTTCAAGGTGGACGGTAAGAACCCTTTCACACTGAAAAACTACAAATTTTACTGCTTTACGGCATACGTCACTTCCCCCTCCTTCCCGATTTGTTTAAAAGACGGAAGTCGAGGCGAAAGCTAAACGTAGAGTTGTTATCATGCTGGAAGCAGCGAAAAACCCGAAGAGAAGAAAAGTTTTACCGGAGGAGATGAAAAAAAGAAAGCGGGAGTGTAACAAGCTAAATCATCGGACAGGGATAAACATTGGCCCGGCGTTCACTCGCTGGCGTGAGCTAAAAGATGAGGAGGGATGTCCGACCGATGCCGATTTGGCCCTGTTATTGTTGGACTTGTAAGTACATGATGATTTATTCAAATAGAAACATGATCAGACTGTACCTTATCAGTCCACATGGTTTATTTGTCTCTCGGGACATCCTGTCGGCTCGCTTCTCCTCCCTCTGTATGTCAACAAATGCACGTTGCTGTGAGGCGCTCTGTTTTACGACCGTGCAGTTACACTCAACGACCATGGAGGCCACTAGAGAGCTGAAAGCCGGACTCTTACATACTGGGGCTTTAAATGCAGTCTTGAATTTTAGCATGCCGATGCCGGTGTCGTGCCAGAAGTTGATTTTTGCTAGAAACTGATTTCCGGTCCACGGGAGCGCGCACAGTCGTTATAGTTGAAAGCGCAGCTTCTGTGGCTCTGCGACAGGCTTCATCGGGCTCAAACAACCAGTTTGTTTATGATCATCTAACGGTGTTTATTTGTGTTTGCGTTTGATAGCCTCCTGTGCGTCCAGTTGCCTTATATCGCTGTTGAATAGGCTTGTTGGTGATTTAAATCTGGCTCGCATTTGCGCTAATAAAGATATTTGTCACCGAGGGAGCTTCGTTTTTCTGCACCAAATTTACATTAGATCCCTCAATAGAGTAATTTGACCCCAAACAGTGCTTTGTACGGTTTGAAAAATGAGTAAAGGGACATTAAAAAGTAAAAATCAGCTTTTTTTGCTTGCCAAAACTGATTCATGCCTCTGGTATTTTACATAGAGGGATATTTTGCCCCAAAATGACTTAATATAACACAGCAGAGTGACATTTGCAAGATTTGACCCCAACCAGTACTTTATACCACTTGAAAAATGAGTAAAGGGACATTATGGTGTAAAAATCTGCTTTTTTGCTTGCCAAAAACTGATTCATGCCTCTGGTATTGTACATAGAGGGATATTTTGCCCCAAAATGACTTAATATAACACAGCAGAGTGACATTTGCAAGATTTGACCCCAACCAGTACTTTTTACCACTTGAAAAATGAGTAAAGGGACATTACAATGTAAAAATCATCTTTTTTTGCTTGCCAAAAACTGATTAATGCCTCTGGTATTTTACATAGAGGGATATTTTGTCCCAAAATGACTTAATATAACACAGCAGAGTGAGATTTGCAAAATTTGACCCCAATGGGTGCTTTATACCACTTGAAAAATGAGTAAAGGGACATTAAAAAGTAAAAATCAGGCAATTTCACCTGCCAAAAATTGATTCATGCCCCTGGTACTGCACAGACCTGCATATTTTTGCTCAAGTATCATTGAATGATACCAAGTCATTTTGGGCAAAAATATGCAGGTCTGTGCTAGGGGTGTCAATCAGTTTTTGGCAGGTGAAATAGCCTGATTTTGTACATCAAATCTTGCAAATCTAACTCTGCTGTGTTTATATGAAGTCATTTTGGGGTAAAATATCCCTCTATGTACAATACCAGAGGCATGAATCAGTTTATGGCAAGCAAAAAAGATGATTTTTACACCATACTGTCCCTTTACTCATTTTTCAAGTGGTATAAAGTACTGGTTGGAGTCAAATCTTGCAAATGTAACTCTGCTGTGTTATATTAAGTCATTTTGGGGTAAAATATCCCTCTATCTACAATACCAGAGGCATGAATCAGTTTTTGGCAAGCAAAAAAAGCTGATTTTTACTTTTTAATGTCCCTTTACTCATTTTTCAAGTGGTATAAAGTACTGGTTGGAGTCAAATCTTGCAAATGTCACTCTGCTGTGTTATATTAAGTCATTTTGGGGCAAAATATCCCTCTATGTATAATACCAGAGGCATGAATCAGTTTATGGCAAGCAAAAGAAGGTGTTTTTTTTACATTGTAATGTCCCTTTACTCATTTTTCAAGTGGTATAAAGCACTGTTTGGGGTCAAATTTTGCAAATGTAACTCTGCTGTGTTATATTAAGTCATTTTGGGGTAAAATATCCCTCTATCTACAATACCAGAGGCATGAATCAGTTTATGGCAAGCAAAAAAGCTGATTTTTACACCATGCTGTCCCTTTACTCATTTTTCAAGTGGTATAAAGTACTGGTTGGGGTCAAATCTTGGTGAAAAGGCCACAATCTCATTTTTTAATACACAAAAAAAAAAACAATTTGAAAAGTGCATTACTACAAATGAAAAGGATGGTACTTATAATAGTAATGTTTATTAGATTTATAATCTTATTTATTATTAAACTTATCATTTGTGCTGTTAGTGGTATTCATATACTAGATTTATGTATCATCATAATCGTATAGTCTTTGGACCTCAGAGAGATTAGTTAATGCTGTAGCAATTGACGATCAAAACAACAACCAAACAATCAAAGTTATCCATGAAAAATTTACAATGTGCATTAAAGCCTAAATTATTTTGCATTAAGAATAAATTAAACTGTGTTTTGGGGATTTTGTTCTTCTTCTTCTTTAATTCCCTACAAAGTTGAACCTTGAACTAGTGGTGATTTTCTTATTAAGATTTTTTCCCCTCCTTTTTCTTACTTTATTTTGTATGAAT
The DNA here is from genome assembly GCA_037902135.1 of Cetoscarus ocellatus. Classification (NCBI taxonomy): domain Eukaryota; kingdom Metazoa; phylum Chordata; class Actinopteri; order Labriformes; family Labridae; genus Cetoscarus; species Cetoscarus ocellatus. Next base: position 605,201 of record JBAMNC010000157.1, on the reverse strand, counting down.
GAAAAAAAATCTATGCATGTTCCCTGTTGCAAATATTTTAGTCAGCAGATGGAGCAGGAGAGTCTGAAATGCAGTATGATGCACCCCACAAAGATGGTGTGTGTGCTTGTGTGCTTGTGTGTGAGTGGGTGTGTGCGTGTGTGGGTGTGTGTCTGTGTGTGTGTTGAGGGCCGGCTGACAGGCATTGCCTAAGGAGCACTGGAGGAGGCTAAGGTTAAAGGTGGCTGGTCTGAGTTAAACAGGGTTGGACTGGGGAAGCACCTTCTGTTTTATTCTCACTGCCAAAAGGGAAAAAAATTACAAAAATCTCAAAATAGTCTTTAATAGACCACTATGATAAGTCTTAATTCAAAAAAGGCACACAGCTTTTCCAGAACTTGTGATATCTACATTTCATCAGGGTCATGGGGGCTGGAGCCTATCCCAGCTGACATTGGGTGAGAGGCGGGGTCCACCTTGAACCAGTTGCCAGCTGATCACAGGGCAACATGGAGAGACAGACAACCATTCACATTCACACTCTTAAACTTAGGACAATTTAGAGTCACCAGTCAACCTATCGAGCATGTTTTTGGTCTGAAGGAGGAAGCCAGAGCGCCTGGAGAGAACCCATGTAGCACAAGGAGAACATGCAAATTCAACAAAGAAATGAACTAGAAAAGCACTCAGAGAGTGAGATACAGTTCTGGATCACCACGCACTCCGATACAACGGCAGTCTCCACTCACGTCTGTCCATGTGGAGAACTCCTCTGCTGGCATCGCAAGGGAAGCTGGGTAATGTAGTGACATAGGCTTGAAAAATATTGACGTGAGTTTGCAAATAAACTGCAGTTCCCATAATGACGTGAAGGGGGCAGAACCCCAGAGCAGCCGAGGAGAAATGAATGGGATTTGCAATTATAAACTTCAATGATTTTTTGTGATGTGAATCTGGATCAGATCCAGATGAAATTGACTGTGATGATAGAGTTATATTATATTATCATGTAAATTTTGAGGCTAATCCATCAAGGGATGTCGGAGATATGATTTTTTTACAATACAGTCTAGTGTTTAGTTATGGGATTTTTCGCAAATTTTGGGAATTTTTAGCATCCAGAAAAAAATGCAGATCACCACCAAAATGTAATGGCTTCTTCCTTTACCTCTGGTAACATTTTCATGTAAATCAATGCAGTAGTTTTTGCATAATCTTGCTAACAGACAAACAGACAAACAAATGCAGACAGACCCTGGCGAAAACATAACCTCCCTGGCGGAGGTAATGAATGAAAACAGAATGGAGAAGTTAACATACTCATTGAGGACACAAAAGGAGAAGTTCAATCTAATTTGCAATATATGGATTGTATTATTAACTCCCCTGCGTGCAGATTTTGTATGACTCAGTTTACTCATGCTCCTTCTTCCCTCTCAAAGGTTTACATTATATTGACAAGCACCCCAAGTTCTTGAGCTCTCATCTTCATTGTAAATAGTCTTAAAGGAAACAACTAACCTGTTGAAGTGGCAAAATTTACTGAGGAGGGGCAATATAGGTGGAGACTGGGGTGTATTGTTACTGCCCACCAGCAACTTTGCATGCAGACTAAATGTGGACAGCTGTGGCAAAAACGAAATGGGATGTTTGCTTTTGAAAATAAATATGGAGGTACGTAGCTTGGATAGTTCTTAGTTTGCTAATTCTGCTACTTGGCAAAGTAGTTAGCTTAGCTGCAAACTGTATTTATTCCACCATTACATGCATTGACCCAACCCCACCCTGATTTTTTTTCTCTAAATTTTATGTTGTTTGGTCACATTTTACAGTTTACATTCACTACATCATAGATACAGTGCAGTTCAATAGCCGTGTTATCTATCGTCAGATATATTTATATGTTTGACAAAATGACAAATAAACATGTTTCAAATGTTAAATGTATTTAGCCCCATTCACTGCTAAAGAAATTCTTTGAAACAAATTTTTATTGCAGTATTAAGTCATGCTATTTTAAGTCAAACTTGGATGAATGGGTCATTTTTTACACATGTATAAACTTATAATACTATTTTTGTTCATAAAGTATGAAAGGAAAAATGGGAACAAGGATCTGGGTGTGATCAAAAACAAGATATCTAAAGAATACTTGGAATTGTCATTCACAAAATAAATTTATTTAAAAAAATATGAGCAAAGAAGCACTGAGCCTGCATGACCATATAGGGAATGAAAGTGGGTAATTTTTTTATCCTTGTTGCGCATTAGAAAAAAAAAAGAAGAAAATCATAAAAATGGAGATAGGAGGTTTGTGCCCAACAACAGCGATAAGTCATCATAGGAATAAAGCCATTTACTCAGTTTATTAAAAGATACTATACTTATGTCATGTTTTCATTAAAATTTAACAAAAGAATTATTAATCATGTTTAAGATTTATTGAGAGAGTGTGTGTGTGTGTGTGTGGGTTGGGGGGTTACTACTGTTGAAGTAAGTCATCTTAGTCCGTTTGGCTTTATCAGCATGGTCTGATCGTAGTATCAGATATAGATTATCTACTGTAAGACTTTTGTTGAAGTATTTGTATGTGCACTGCAACGAAACAAGAAATATGAAATATGAAAAAACGGGATGAAAACACAGAAACAGAAAATTACAAATGGCTCACTCTTTATTTTCACTCTGGAGACAGACTCACTTCTCCCTTCTTGTCCTTTTTCAGGCTGAAAATTAAAAGAGAGAATGAGCAGAGTTGCATTTTCAGACTTGTTGACAGCATTTGTTACATCATTTTCTTTTTTATCTCTCTCCTGCCTCCCTTTCTCCTTCTTTTCATCGTCTCCTTTATCAGCCTGTCTTCCTCACACCTCTTTTATCTGTCACACAAAGCGGCTGACGCTGAGGGTAATGGGCTTGTCATTGATTTATTCCGAACTGGCCCGGTGCTCTGACACACAGTCTACAGCCGCATATCTGCCCTATTATCTCTCTGATGCTTTGACTCCAATCGTCTGGCCATTTGAAGATGTTAAACTGCCCCATCTGTGTTGAAGATGGGACTTCTAGTGGAGCTATTGATTTACTGTTATCCATCAAGCCCCCTGACACAAAGACCCTCTGGACCTAAACTGCTTTGATGAGGACTGGAGAGACTGGGCTGTATGAGACTTTTCAATGCATTCACATGCAGCTGAGTGTGATGGGGGGCTGCATGGATTCACTATCACCTGATGTCCCACCTCTGATTCTCCACTATCACTTTTCTGATAGATAAAGACAGAGAGGGACCGAGTACAAATCCAAATGAGTGACAGACAGGTTGTAAAAAATTCAGAGAGTGGATCCAGTGAGAAGAATCTCCAAAAGACGTCCTGAGCCCCCCTTGTTTGACATCTTCATTCTAAACCTACTTATCTACTTGTTTGTTACTAAAAGGTAACACAGTCTTTAAATCTTTTGTAGATATCAGAAAAAGTAACATTCTTAACCAACATACCACATACATTCTATTATCACAATTTATGTATTTATTATTGCTATTGAACTGTGCATTAAAGGATAAGTTGGGTTTTTTGACACCTGGACCTTATTTTTAGGATTAAATACGCTCGTAGACTCACCCAGACAATTTTGGCGGAGCTCAGAGCCGTTTTCGAGCAATTTAGATCCATCCGACGGCGTTTTTCTCTCATGCCGTAGTAGCAGACAGGGCCAGAAATCGTATTTTGGGGGGCATCAATACGTGTTTCCTCTGGTCTCAAGTCCCACTCTGAACAGCAAAGGCACTCCTCCTCTGTTGTGTTTGCCGTGCAATGTCCACAACAACACCACCAGTTAGCCCCCATTCGTGGATGTGCAGTGGTTGCTTGTTCTCTGGCCAGCTGTTCGGCTCTTTCCCTCTGCATCCCCCTTTCAAATAGCTCCTCGTCGGTATATTCTGGCTCAAAACGATACGGGCATACATTATACTCAAAGTTGTCGTCAGACACTTCTACATCGGATAAATATTCCGCCATGTTGCACAAAAGTAGCCGTGTAGCCGTGTAGCCTAGCAACAACAGCGGCTCTACTCATGTTCTTGTCTATGACGTCACCAAAAGTTACCCATCCTTGTAAAGCCCCGGATGACCATAACAACGAAGTTGAGCTGACATGGTGATAACACTGGCCATTCATTTATAAAATGTAGCTGAAATGAGCGAGTTTCGCAGCAGATAATGTCTTATTTAGGGGCTTCGATTTCTGGCCCCGTCTGCTACTATGGCATGAGAAAAAATGCCATCGGATGGATCTAAATTGCTCGAAAACGGCTCGGAGCTCCGCCAAAATTGTCTGGGTGAGTCTACGAGCGTATTTAATCCTAAAAATAAGGTCCAGGTGTCAAAAAAACGAACTTATCCTTTAAGTCTTTGGAAGACCTCCAGGTCTTTGTCAGGTCAAAAGAGGAGGTCAGCTTGCCCAAAATAAGTCTGTCAGTGAACTGACTGTTAATTTTATTGTCTCTGTCACACTCCTGTCTGCTGTTTAATGGTGTGTGTATGGTTTGTGCGGAGTGCAAAGAAGAATGCTTTCTGGAATCAAATACAGTTTCTAAATCTGAATCTAATGCTTGTTTTGAGCCACAAAAATCCAGAGATTATAAAGAAAGATTAAAGAAAAGAAAAAGAAACAACAAACAAAGAGACTAAAAAAATGCTTCTCTACATTCAAATACATTTGTCACATTTGCATGAATATTGTATATCTGTAAGGGACCAAGCAATCAGGCCAAGGACAAAGGTGTGGAAAAAGATCTTGTTCCTTTAATTAACTTGAAAAAGAATAAATCAATAAAAAAATGTTCAACCTTTTTTGGTAAAATATAACCAAAACCACTAAAAGAGGTCAACTCAGCAAAACGAACTAAAGCTGCAACCTAACAAACATAATCAAACAGACCTAACAGGAGTGAGACATGCTGCGGGTTCAAATAGACAAAGGACTAGTCCAACATAACTTGGTGGGAGGGGCCACGGAGAGGAGGGACAGAGCCAGGCTACCGGTGAGAGAAGGACGGTGAAGTGGTAGGCATCTCAGATTATCTTGTCCCAGGCCCAGCCAAGACTGTCAGCTGGCCTGATAGAAGTGATTTCATTTCAACAAAAATTGTGCAATGTGGTTTTTCTAACTGAAACAAAATTGGTGTTAAAACCCAAAGACAAAGAAATACTAACATGTCGTAGTGGCAGTTTAGGCCACCAGAACATCCAAATTGCTATGGCTGGAAATAGACAATCCCTAATCTTTAAACTTCATCCAAGTTTCAACAAAGCTAATAAAAACACATGGCATGACAAATGGCTGACACGTGATATCATACAGAATCATTTTTGATTGGTATTTTCTTTTCCTTGATTTTACAAAAGGACTCATCTTTATCTTCATGATCTTTATTGTCTTATTTAGTTCACCTTTACATGGTTTCACCTTATAATGCACTTAATGATGGACAGATGTAGACTGTTGACAGGTGGGTGTAGTACCCACACTCTTAGACTGCAAAACCATGCTGCTGTGACTCATGTAAAATGTGATATGCTACTCTCTTGGTGAAATAAGCAGGAATGCCCCCAGAAAGTTCAATGTATGGATGGAAGCACACACCACTCCAAAAATTTAACATGTGTCTTGGTATTAATGATGCCATTAGGGTGATTAGACACAGCTGGGGAGGAACAATCAGGACGCAGATGTAACGAGACCGGAAGCAAAACCTATGGACAGAGACGAGGGTTAGTGAATTCAAAATAAAACAGGAAATGCAAAACATGAGACAAGACATGAACTAAAAATAACAGAAACTTGACAGACATGACATATTCTATTGACCTTTAATGCATACTTACCCCTGTACTTCTGTAACGCCTGACTTTCCCCTCTGGGGATCAATAAAGGATCATCTTATCTTATCTTGATGTCAGGGACACTATGAACAATAAGAGACATTGTTCATAAGCCTGTTGGGCTGTTTGCCCACACAGTTTTTGACAAAGTGGAGAAGCCTGCACTATTGCTAATTGTAAAGAGAGCTACTTTTATACCCAGACATGGGACTATCACCAGTGGCTGTTTCCCTCCTTTCATTCCATGTGTTTTCAGAGCATTCATCAACTTTTCCTATTTTTTTCTCGCCCCTTACCTAACTTTTCTGAATGTGGTACATGTATTAGATTCAGAGTGTTTGTATTTACTAAATATATATTCAGTTGAAAAGGATGTGCAAATCACTGTTTTATGTTTTTATTTTTACATTTGTGTTTTGGAATAAGGGCTTGTAGATTCAATGGTCTTTGAAAGAATTTATCTGGACAAATTATGTAAAATAAAGATTTTCTCTGGAATCATTTTTCCCCATCAACACAGGCCAGAATAACAGAAGCAGATCATGGATAAACAGACTGTGGATTTCCAGATCTGCATTGTTATTATTCATATTTTACATCAAGGGGGCCTTAAAAGCCAGGACTTTATAACTCTAGATCAGTCTAAAGATGGCAAGGTTCTTGTGGACGCCCATTACATCTCACCCACACTAAGAAAAAATCCATGAGAACAAACGAGAGTACCAAGAGATCAGATGTGCTGATGTGTCAAGGCTAAATAACAGCTGAACTGTTTTTTCAAACACAGTGCTTCTACAAGCTCTCACAGCTGATTTTCTGAATATTTGCTTGAGATTTATATAAATAATCTCAAAACACTTAAGCCTTGCAATAAATGATCCTTTGTGAGGAATGTAAACTTGAATCACTTGGAGCTCTGGTTGCTGCCTGAGAGGAACTGCAGGGCTGACTGTATACTTTCTATATGAAGTGCCATATAATAAATGGATGCTTTATTGGACTCATACTGTAAGTGTTATCGATACGAATATCAACAAGGACAGCTGCTCTGGCCATGACAGATGCCCTGTTAGACCAACCTTAAAATTAAGACATCAACACAGGCATAACTAATCCAGAAAATTGCAATTACTAATTCGTTGAATGAGGGATGTAAGAGAGAGAAAAAGAGAGACATAATTGGAGGTGTTAGAGTTGACCTTCTCTGGCTAATTTTGGGCTTGACTGCTGCCGTACTGAAGTGTTCATGTATCTTATCATTCCAGTCTCACTCTCTTTTAATATCTCTCTCACTCTCCCTCTCTCTCTCCCTCTCTCTCTCTCTCTCTCCCCCGTATCTGTGCCCCAGACACAAAGCAAGGCCACACACAGCCCTGACTTGTTATGGTAAAGCTCAGTTATATGAGAATTTTGTCGTTGTCCATATTGTATATTCCTCTATAAACACAGCTCTAGTCTCCCTTGATATAAACCTTGCCTCCATTACACCTCTCTCTGTAACACCCTTTTCTGACTTCTGATGTTGATAAACTGTCTTGATATATAAACTCTAGATAACATACAAACCAACACATCTAAAACCTAGGATGACCCCCTAAGAAACTGTTGAAACAAAGAGCAAAATCTAAGTTATCCAGTTCAAAGGGTCCTAAATCAAATATGTGTTCTTAAATATCTTCTAAACATCATGTGAAGAAAAATATGTTTCTTCAGTTCACTACCACTTTCAAAGGCTCTGTATTCTTTCAAAGGTCTATGTCCTGCGCTGGTGACAGCGTAGATCCTCAGCTGATGTTTCTGAAACATTTGGAGCCAGTCAGGTTATCAGGTTTATAACGAAGACGAGGCTGTGATGCTGAACCAGCTGGCATCAAATCAAAGGCAGGCATCCAGGTATGATGAATATGGACCCCCCTTCTCTCTTGGTTCACTTGTTTTCCTTTTCTCTTTTTTAGTTGTTAGTGTTGTTTTTTTTGTGTGATTTGTTTGTTTTGCAGTTTTCTTCATGAAATCAAACACCAATATTTTAAATGATGTGGCACTGAGGACAACAGATCATGTTTTCAAACTTGTAGCCAACATAAAACCAGGAAAAGTCTGATTACAACGGCTGGTTTGGCAATAAACAATCTTAAAAAAGTTTAGTCCAATTAAGTTAAGATTTAACTCAAAATTATGAAATAATAAAACTGATATGACTTAATTTGGCCAGTTATTGACCCTGTTTTTCATGTTTTTCCAATAATTTAAAAATCTTAATTATAACTTTTAAGGCTTGTAGAGGCTTAGGTCCTAATTACTTTGCTGGCCTCCTGATCCCCCACTAGCCCTCTTGTAACCTGAGGTCTTCCCGTAGATCATTACTTACCATTCCCCAGCCAAACCTGAACACTAAAGGTGACCAAGCTTTCTTTGTCCAGACCCCTTAATTATGAAATGACCTGCTAAAGGAGATCAGGGAAGCTAACACATGGCCTTTCTTTACATCACCCTTAATAACTCATTATTTTAGACTTGCTTTTTACTTATTCTAAATTCTATTGCTTTATTGTGTATTCCACTACCTTTTGTGTTTTATAATTTTATTTTAACTGTTGCCTGGTAGTTTGATTGCTTGCAAAGTGCTTTGTTACTTGTTTTGAAAAGATTTATGTAAACAAATGTAATTACTGTCATTATCATTATTATTACCATTATTTATATTATTATCATCATCAGTATTACCTCACATTCACACACTTTCATACCCATTTTCATGCTACTGATGCAGCAGGGTCAAGTATCTTGCCCAAGGACACATTGACATGTGACAGTCGGAGCTGGGCACAAATCTGAAATTTTCCAATTACTGGTAGAATGCACCTCCAGACTGAGCCATCAATATATATTATGTAACTGGATTACTTTCAGCCTCTTTAGGCATGTTAATAATTATCTGACTGATTCTTAAATGAAAAAGCAGGATATTGGATAGGGTTGTAGAGCTGGGTTTGTGCGTACACATACTGAACAGCAGATTTTACAAATGTTGGCAGCTGTTGTGTCTATTTTCTCAATATCTTCGGTAGGTGAGTTTTCATCTTCGATCTTCCATCCTTGACGACAACATCACAGTGCTCCTGTTGATTTGTTTGCACTTGTCTCCACAAGTGTCCTTTTTTGATGCAGTTTGAGTATGGAAAAAACAGCAGATATTGACAGAGCTTAAAGGGCAATACAACATGATGAAATTAACCAGCAGAAGCTCCTGTTTGACCATGACAAGACAGAGATATTCCACCATTATAAATCTTGGTATAAAAGACTTTACAGATTAAGGCTTGTCTTTTTTCTGATTTGACTCATGTAAATATGTTCTTTAATGCATGTATGGCTCCCATTCACCTCCCATAAGTTCTCCATACTACATACTTCTCTGACTTTGTATCTGTGTCGATATTGTAAAACACAGCAAGACTGTGATCCTAAGACATTTCCATGTCTCCATGTCTCCTGCTGATGATTGAAGCTGAGTCAAATTAGATTGGTGTATCAGAGCGTTGTCTTAATACGACCTGACATTATTGGATAACGAAAGAACACAATGAAGTGACAGGAGTAAAAACAGCCTCAGACAGCTGGTGTGAGTCAATGAGGCTTTGTCTGTCTGTCTGTCTGTCTGTCTGGATAAGAAGGTGTCGAAGTGATGATCTAATCCTGATCTAATCAGATCTAACCGGGCCTGATGTAATGTAACCTGATGTTTTTAATGTGCAGTGATTGGATTTCTTAAAGGAGACTATGATCTGTCAACGCCCATGGCTCCTTGACGTGCTTCCTCACTGCAGCGATATCATCACAGACAATAAACACAGACTAGCTTCATTACATGTTGAAGTCGCTGCCATGTGATAGAGGTGATTCTGCTCTGTAAGCCAGTACAGGATGTGGGAGCTGTGCGTGCCCTGAAAAAAACCCTCTAACGTTTACTTTCAAAGATTTCTGATGAATTGTTTCACAGTAAAAAAAAAATATGTTTACTTGAGCACTCATAATGTCAATTGTTGGGATAAAAAATTGAAAAAGCTTGAAATCAAAATAAAATGTAAGTATAATTTCTCTCTCTGAGAGGTGAAATGATACATGAGCTCAATGATAGAAAATGATCAATAATATCAACAGGAGGAGAAATTTTTCAACAAAACATCATTTTTTATTTGGCAGATGCGAAGATAGAAAAGAAATATTTGAAAAGGTTGAATAAGAAAATACTCGTCTGATGCAAGAGAGGATAATTTGAGGTCCTGTCCACAAGGAGACAGATACGTTTTTGTTTTTAGAACGTTCTCGGTAAAAATGGCATCCTTTCAAAAATGTGTCAGTCCACAAGAAAATGCTGAAAACACTGTAGTACATATGCCAGGCCTTAAGTGGCGCTGTAATGCTGTTGCAGACATACACTTAAACCACAGAAGAAGACATGGAGCTTGCATACATCATGAGAAATGTAAACAAACACTAATATGTGCTGTTCTCTGTGCCCTCTTGTCGCTCATAGTGGTCGTAGAGGAGCAGAAGATTTTGCTGTAAAACCACAACAAGCTCAGTAGATTCTGCAGCAGGAAAGCAACACTGTATGTATACGAGATGGGGCTTTGACGTCACAGTTTCTGAAAATATCAGTATTCGTTTTATACAAGGAAATGCAAGAGCAGCGTTTTCGCATGTCCCACACATTGACCCATTTTCAAAAATGTGAATTTTTGGGCTCCCAAAACGTCGTATCCATGTGGTCGAAATGTCCGTATGATTAAAAACTTGTGTGAATGTGCCTGAATTTGTCTCCATGTGGACGGCCCTTAAGATGCAGTGAAATTGTTGACTTAAATTCTAATGAGATGAAAAAATAAGTGGAAGTGTTCAGAGAGCAAAAACTTCTGCCAAGGCATTAACAACAGTGTCAGGTGAGGAAGAAAAATGTTGAAAATTCCCTATGAAGCACCGTGAAGAAATCCTTAAAAACGCCTGCATCCACATACAGGTTTGGATCACCACCAAAATCTGATCACTTCTTACTTATGCCATGACGAACATTCCCTGAATTTGTTTTGTATCTGTTCATGACTTTTGAGTTATCCTGCTCACATACAAACAAAAAAGCTATGAAATGCAAATCTTAATGTCGTTGGCAAAGGTAAAAAGGCATGCAAGTATATTAGAGCATATGACAATGGCCTTTATCAAACAAAGTTGTTAAATGGAGTAAAGTTTGACCATTCATCTTATCGCTTACCAATGTAGAGCAGCATGTTTGGTGACGTGTCCGTCTTTTCCTCTCAGACAGATCACTTTTTTTGTTTGTTTTTTTTTTTTGTTTTTTTTTAACAATTTTTTAAAACTTCAATAAACCTGTGGGCAAGCTGACAAGGACTTCAGAGTCTTGAGGTCAGGACAGGTTTTAGCTGTCTGCCAACATCCCTGAACCTTTCATGTTTTTTAAACAGTGCCGTTTTTTTAGAGGACACTGATGAGTGCTGGCTCGCAAATAGTTTTTCACTTGTTCTCAACAATTGAGGGAAACAATACAGGTCTCTCTGAATGTGTGAGGTCATGTACTCTACAGGATTGAAAGCATTACTCAAAAAAACGTTACACTGATGAACTGGAGGGAACTGGATAAATTTCAGGTTGGAACCAACTGTATTACTCCTTTTTCTGACTCTTCACATGCAATAACATGGATTAACATTTTGGGCATATTAAATTTACTGCATTCAAGTTTAAACAATCTCACTGTGCTTTACCAGGACGTCTTCAGTGGCGAACTGGGGTTTATTTACGTACATACATGTTACATCATCTTTCCTTTAAACAACACTCAATAAGTATTTGGGAACTGAGGACAGTAATTGTTGAAGCTTTGTTAGTGGAATTCTTTATATCTTGCTTGATATATGTCTTCTGTTGTTGTATTTTATGCTTCTGAATGTATGTACCCTTCAGCATCAATGGTGCATTTATAGATGTGCAAGTTTTCTGTAACAAGAGCACAAGCATCACAGAGGATGGCTTTTTAACTTTGTACTGTTCATACCCATATTATGGACTGTAATTGATAAAACCCTTCAATACACCACCATCACACTCACCTGTTTCCAATTGACTCGTTCAACTATGAAATGTTTCAAACAAAACAGGTGTTTTGTTTTTTTGTTTTTTTATCCATTCCTCAACTATCCCAGTCTTTTCTTGCCACTGTCCCAGCTTTTCTGCAATATTTTTGCAAAAGTATTTTGGCATCAAATTCAAAATGAATGATATATTAAAAAAAAAAACCAATGTCTATCAGTTTGAATATTAAATGTTTTGCATTTGTAGTGAATTAAGTTAAATATAGGTTGAAGGATCTGCAAATCATTGTACTCTATTTTTGGTTTTGTTTTACACCACATCCCAACTTCATTGGAATTGAGGTTTTAAAAAAACAGTTCAAAACAGTCATCATCACTATGTATCAAGAACTAGTTTGCTTTTTATGTTGGAAAGCATTTTGATTTTTAAAAAATCACCTTATTTACACTGTATTATGGAGGTAATTGTGTGTGGTGTGGAGATAAAAAAAAATGTAAACCTAAACCCAGATTGTGTTGAACTAAAAAACAACATAAATTTACTGGTACAGTCCCCAAGGTTGATCATTTGGTCACAGGTGACATCTCTGTTGGATGGTGGATGATGCACACTGCCAACAGTGTCTGCCAAATGGGATGAAGGCTGACAGCAGGCCAATCAGGGGTAATTAACTTCCTGTGTTTTCTTGGAACTGAACCACAGATGGACATACACACAAACACACACAGCAGCATGCAGCATACCCCGGATTTAAACAGCCACACACTCACTGTATGGCTTCCCACTCGTAGGAATGTTCACATAAAGTATATAAATGGACTAAGACCCAAGCTGCCTACTGCCAAGGCTGCACAGTGGACTGGTGTGATACCGTATGTTTCAGAGTTGGCGGTGCTGCAAGCTTTCAGTCGTAAATAACAAACCTATTACAGGTTACAGACACACTAAATGGATCACCTGTCCTGTTCCAATGTTCAGGATGTTCAATTATTTTTAGCGTTCAGAAGCACATACCCAGAACTTTATTGGTGTGCCAAGAACACTGTGTGGGTCATTCATTTGCGTATAGAGTGATGCATTTCTGTCATCATGATTATCTTCTCAAATGAACTTAACTTTCATGATTATTTAGGCTGAAACATAATCAGCAAAAATACAGAGCTATTGTCAAGATACAGTAATATGAGACTATGACAGTTCGACTTAGAAACAGCTACCACAGTTCCAGATTTTGCCATCTTGTCACCAGTTATTTGAGAATTTCCTCTTAATCCAATGATCTGAACAAGTCAGTGCTCATGGCTACGGTCTCTGTATTATGGTTTATTAGAAAGACATGTAGATGTGAGGATTCCTCCTCCTCTGTCCTCACTCTACCTCCCCCCTCCCTTCCCGTTCTCCTGCTGCTGGTGGAGGAGGCGCGCCTCCCTGAAGCTTGCTCGCACACCTGCAGCCTCTTCAGCTCATCAGCACTCATTATACAAGACTCACCAAGACTCTTCTCAGTCGCCGGTGGATTCCTCTTCCTACATGGTTTGTTCAGGCCGTTTTCTCTGGTCTTAGAGCTTTTTACTTGTCTTCGTACTGGCCTTAAGCCTTTGTTCTCCTTGTTGGAGCAGCTTGTTTCTTTGAGCTCTGAACTGGATTCATGGCCATTTTTTGGCCACCTTTTTTCCCTCTGCTCTTTTACGGTGTTTCTCCACGAGCCCTCACCACCACCGTCCCCTTTGTAAATATTCACCTGTTCACTGATGTTGCCCCTTCTCCCTGAAAAATCCCCAAAATAAAGTCATTGTCAACTCCCTACCTTGCCTCCTCCTTGAAGCTTTTGGGTCCAACTGTAAAACTCAGGATACATTCCATAACATGTAGATATGACCAATTAGGGTCAACCACTGTTTTTGTTGTCCTTGTTAGCAGTTCATTAGCAGCCGTCCTTTTAAAAACACAACACAGCACATAGATGAGTTAAAAAGAGTTTAAAGTTTGGTGTTGGTGAAATGTCAGCAAGTGCAGAGTTGATTGAACTCTGGATGGAGTCAAATCCCCTAAAATCACTCTGAGTTGTAAAAGAGTTGGTGTCAAAAACAAGTGTGAAAAGGATTTTTTAGTAAATGAGATCCATTGATTTCATTATAGGATATTTAACTATTTAACTTTTCACTCTGAATTCCAAACCTTAAAGTAACACTTGTAGAGTCAATCATTCTGCCACCCCCCACTATTGGCCGAGTACCAAAAGATGCCACAAGCCTGAGTCATGACAACTGGAGAGCATAATTCTATTAGGTGGTGTTTACACGGCTCCGTTTTCAGCCTAAAGCGGAGAGTTTTCATTGCGTTTTCGCCTCCTCTTTACATGATAACGGTGCCTGGAGTGCCTGAATCCGCAAACTTTTGAAACCAGGGTCCAGAGTGGAAAGTTTTGAAGACGGATCCGCTTCAGCTCCATGTAGACGAGATACAGAGCGTTTCAGGGTGAAATGCTCACGTCACCGCATGCGCAGCACTCTTTCACATGAAAGCTTCGGCTGTCTACTGAGCAACATGTATGCTGCTTATCGTGCTTGATTTGTTATCCAGACAAAACTATCCAGACAGATTTGTTGTCCAGACAAGAAACTCCTGTGTCTCACCATTGTTGTTTGTGAAAAGTTTTTCTTCTTTGTACATGTGTTGTAATACCGCTGTTTCTCTGCAAACCTATATTGCCATGTACTGGACTGGCATGCATGCTACAGCATTTTCAGTCGTTCCAGCATCTCCATGTGGACGCAGATTGCTTTTGAAAACGCAAAGGAAAAACCTTTGCGTTTCTGGTGAAAACGTCTCTGTGTAAACAGGACCTTTCTATGTGGGCTCTAACCAAACATGGTATCTTTATTTTGAATAAGTTTCCCCATTACATACAGTAAAAAATACAATGTTTATATTTTGCACTCTTAAAATAAACTTAACACTTAGTAGTTGAAAAAAAGATAATCAGAGAGAGTGCATTCCTTCCACTACATCAAAGTATTGATCAAAAGTCTCACTGTTAAGTGTTACAAGGTTGGAAGTTTAAGTACCAACTGTCCTTGGGGAGTGAAAACAAATATTTGAGGTGTTAACCCATGTACACACTTGAGAATTTATCCAAAAAGCTATTTTAAAATACTAATGGCTTTCGGCCTTTTGAATCAGAAATGTTAAAGGATAAGTTCGTTTTTTTGACACCTGGACCTTATTTTTAGGATCAAATGCGCTTGTAGACTCACCCAGACAATTTTGGCAGAGCTCGGAGCCGTTTTCAAGCAATTTAGATCCATCCGATGGCGTTTTTTTCTAATGCCATAGTAGCAGACGGGGCCAGAAATCGAAGCCCCTAAATTAGACATTATCTGCTGCGAAACTCACTCCTCCTCTGTTGCCATGGCCGTGCAATGTCCACAACAACGCCACCAGTTAGCCCCCATTCGTGGACGTGCAGTGGTTGCTTGTTCTCTGGTCAGTTGTTCAGCTCTTTCCCTCTGCATCCTCCTTTCAGATAGCTCCTCGTCGGTATATTCTGGCTCAAAATGATACGGGCATCCATTATACTCAAAATCGTCGTCAGACACTTCTACATTGGATAAATATTCCGCCATGTTGCACAAAAATAGCCGTGTAGCCGTGTAGCCCAGCAACAACACCGACTCTACTCAGCTGCGCTCTTGCAGTGCATGTCTATGACGTCACCATAAGTTACCCATCCTTGTAAAGCCCCGTCTGCTACTATGGCATGAGAAAAAAACGCCGTCAGATGGATCTAAATTGCTCGAAAACGGCTCGGAGCTCCGCCAAAATTGTCTGGGTGAGTCTACGAGCGTATTTAATCCTAAAAATAAGGTCCAGGTGTCAAAAAAACGAACTTATCCTTTAAAATGCTAACTAACTTCTGCATTTGAGGACTCAATCCTGCACCAGTTTATTGTAATATGTAGTGGTTGTACTCCAGAGATAGCACTTGTTTAAATCAAACAACCTACCAAACAGTCCTCACCTACCAAGGATTTCTTTCTTCTTAGTTCACCTCAACGTTGTGTAGACCAATGCAAAACCACATTTATGTTTTTCTGCACACACAAGGACTTGCTCATGAATATAAAACAGAGAGAATCTGTCACTCATTGGCCACTTGGACAAATTGGCTAGAGTGAACCACCTGCAGCAAACAAACTGCTCTCTGAGACTATATGACAAAGGGTTTCCAAACCTGAGCAGCTGCTTCGGGGCCTTCCTTCACCAGTCATAATGTTAAATGTTGGCAGCAGTTGGGTTAACTGCGCCAAACTGGACTGAAAAGCACTGGCGAGTTCTTGTACTGAGTAATAAATTATGCCTCATTTTCCTGCTATGGGTTTCAGGTTTTTTATGCCTCTCACTTTTGCATTGAGCAGTGCCCTGTGTAAATTCTGACAAGAGAGGCTGTTTGGCCAAAAGCTTTGTCAGAGTTTGGTTTAGGCTCTTATTGTGATTAAGTACATTAAAGGTAAAAATGATATTTTTGCAGTCAGGCTGAATTTGTAATGAGCTAAGTTTCTTAAAGCCTCTTGTGTATTTACAACTCTTTGGCCCAAATCAGACTCAGACTTTTAGAGTATGCTGCACAGCCACATCGAGCATGAGGAATTGCATGCATCCCATTTGCACCAGAAGTGACGATGAGCTTGACTCTTGACCCTAAAAAATTGAATCAGTTCATCATAGGCATGTGCTAAATTTGAATAAAATCTCTCGAAGTCTATACCATGTTTACTAACAACTCAAAATATAATTACTTTATCCTAAAGTTAGAGTGGACACTTTTGTAAAGTCTACAGAAAACTCATTAAAACATTCTAGAGCTACTGTATTCACAAAAATGAGATGAACATTGGGTCCAATGACTTTGACCTCTGATCTATGACTCTTACAGTTAACGTTTATGCTTCAGTTAAATTGGACATTTTTGCAAAGTCTGAAGAAAATCCCTCATAGGGGTCTTGAAATACTGTGTAAAATTATTGCCTGATTAGGTATTTGTAGGTCTGGAGGGAGGGATGGATGGACAGATGGATGTACAACCCCAAACATGATGTTTTCATCCCTGGCTAATGCTGATGTGTAGGTATGATAAGCTCAAATGTGCTCTGAAGGGTGAATTTAAGTATTCCCTCACTGCACTGGTAAATCCATGGGCTATCATCTTAATGCCTACGTAATGTGTGGATCTGCCACGTTTATCTATACAGATCCTCGAGGAAGCTCAACACCTAAAGCTAAGAACTGTTGGACTTTAATCTCCCACAACACCAACAAGACCCAAGTGCCATCCTCAGGTAAAGAGGAGACTCCTCTATGTTTGATCCTTGATGTAAGAGTTTTATGAAGTACAAAGACCTCTCTGGTTTTCATCTGTGTCTCTAAACAGTCTGAAGGATGTGCAGGTTCTCCTAGTTCTTTCACAAAGACTGTATATAATCGATCGTTTTTGACAGCAAGACAGCCTCACAGTTCTCACACATCATAAAGAAGCATTAAATCTGCTGCAGGGGCAAAATGTTCTGTGCAAGATTTAGTTCAGGCCAAAACAGGCGTCACTTCACGCACATAACCTTTAATGTTCTGCACGTGTGTCATCCATTCCGTCTATCTTAGATTAGTTTCACTGCAGCTAGACATCCCAGTTGACATTGGTTAAGAGGCAGCGTACACCCTAAACCAGTCACCAACTGATTAAAAGGTCACATAGAGAGAGAGACAAACGTTCACACTTGCGCTCAAACCTGAGAGCAATTTAAAGTCACCACTTAACCTAAAGCGGGGTCCACATAAGGATTTTCTAAATCTGAAGAGATTTTTTATCTGTTAGAGACCCCACACATGAAGATAAAAATCGGGCATTGAACAGTTTTGATCGTACTGTGTGTGGTGTGCTCCGATAATCTCAACACAGCTCGCCACACACATAACCATTCTGTCCCACCACTGATCTAGTATCTAGTCCTCAAAGACAGAAATCTCACGTGATCAATGGTGATCTAACAAAAACAAAGAAGAAGAAACATAGCAACAACCATAAACGTTGTCTATGGCAACAACCAGAAAACACAACATGCAAAATGGGAGAGGACATGGGAGAAGATGGAATGATGGTGGTGTTGGGACTATTTTTGACGGAAAATCGGAAACTAAATAAAAGAAAAGACTGTGGGAAAATCCTGGAGACTACGTGAACACGTGAGTTGGTCCTCCGCTTCTTAGGTCCATCGAACTTTATGTTTATGTTTCAGGTTGGCTGTGCTTGTTAGGCATTTATGCCTGCTTCCTTGTTCCTCAGTCAGCTCGCTTCTTGATTACAATTTATTCCACGTCACAGTTCATGGAGTCATGACTTGGGAGTCTGCTGATTTCCCCCGACAAATAGATTTTTGGTCATAAATATTGAACAAGTTTAATATTTACAACCTATTTCGGAGTCGATTCTCAGGACAAATTCACTCTGAACACACCTCAGACCACAGGATAATCTTATACGATAATCTTAAAAAAAAGAAGATAATCGGGCATTTGCTGTCCTTGATCGAAAAGGGGGAAAGTCTGGACAAAAACAGCCCAATAATCTTTATGTGTGTACCCCGCTTTAGGAGCATGTTGTTGGTCAGTGGGAGGAAGCCAGAGTGCTCAGAGAGAACCCACCCATACACGTGGAGACCATGCAACACTCCACACAGAAAAGCCCTGACTTTGAATCAGCAGCCGTCTTGCTGTGAGACACGTGCTCTACCACCGTGCTGCCCTATTCATATTTTGCACATCTCTCTGTCTCTGTCTCTGTCTCTCTGTCTCTCTCTCTCTCTCTGTCTCTAGCTATCTACCTATCTATAATATGTATATACACATATATATATACATATGTTGAATCTACCAGGAGAAGTGATCCCATAATCACAGGGGAAAAAAAGCCCTGCTGCATTTTATCAGAGCAGTGATTCAATTTCAGATCAAGGGTTTCATTTACAGACATTCACGTGGCCAATGTACTAAGGCATGATGGTCAGCCTGATAAAGAGGCTGTATTTATAGATCAAGTACTGGACAGCATGAGTGTGAGTCATGTTGTGACGGGATAGTGTTGGTGTGTCTTTTCCCCTCAAACTTAAAAACTCAGTGACTTTTCAGACACAAAGCAGCACACACACAGATGCACTTTGAGTCTAGGACAGCAAACATTTTCCCTTCTGCACTGTTTAACAAATCATCACTTTGCGTCACGAGCCTGGCAGCAGCTGTAACAAGGGTAGGATTATTGTGTGTCATCATGTGCTGCTTTATGTCCCTGAATATGTCCCTATGTGACCCAGAGAAATGTTTCAGTACACATAATGTCACAGGCCACGACAGCACTGAAAGTATACTATTGAATAATCCAAATGGGGGGGAAATACCATTTTAGCAACTTTAAATGTAGTTTCATGTACAACCATCCCTGGGGTCTACAGAGAATGGTCCAAAAAAGAGAAAACATTCAGTGAGCAGTAGCTCTCTGTCAAAACATAAAAGCATGGGTCCATTCTGCCATCAACAGTTCAGGTTACTGCTGGTGCTACCGCTGCAGCCTACCTGAGCATTGTTCCTGACCATGTCCATTCCTATATGGCCACGTAGTACCAGAGTAAATTTTGTCAACTAATTATCTTCTTCATAGTTTTCGTCAACAACCTTTTTTCCCCTGACGAAAACTAGACTATAACTAAAAAAACAAGCGTACATTGACAAAAACTAAAACTAAATTAACTGACATGTTCATCAAGAAATAGAAACTGGACTAAAATGTTTTACAGAGACTAAATCCAATCAGACCTAATTTAATCATTTAGAAAGTATGGACAAGTTAGGAATCACAGCTACTTTGGTTGTGTGGAAAGGTTGGATGAGTTAAGAAGGACATCCAATCACAACTGCCTTGGCGTCATGGTGGTGGGACCCAAGTGTAAAACATGACACCTCGCACTTTACAATTCATATTTTTGTTGACTAAATTTACAGTAGATTTCATCAACTAAAATGTTGTGAAATTTCATCAACTAAAACTAGACTAAAATTAAAACAATTTAGATGAATAAATTATGACTAAAACTAAAAGATATTTTAGGCAAAAGACTATAACAAACTAAATTAAAAAGTGCTGTCAAAATTAACACTGTGTAGTACTCTTCTTCTGAAGGCTCCTTCTGAAAGGAGGACCTGACGCGTCCCAAACCTCCAGCATGTTAAACTGGTTCTGAATACAACAATGAGTCCCCCTGTGCTCTAGTGGTCTCCACAGTAACAATCCAATATGGCACCTTTGGTATGTAGTGGAACAGGAGATTTTCATCAGTGACGTTTGGCCTAAAGATCTGCAACAACTGCATGATGCTGTCATATCTATATGGACCCAAATCACAGAGAGATGTTTGGGCACCTTGTTTAATCGACGCCTCTAAGTATTATGGCAGTTTCGTAGGCAAAAAGGGTCCAAATTGGTAAAGCAAGGTGCACCAAATAAAGTGGCTGGTGAGTGCATGTTAAACTGTCCTTTTTGGATCTGATATTTTTATATACAGTTTTATTTGCTTGAGGATCTTTACTTTCTAGAGATGTCACTATAATGTTCATCCTACTGGTCACTGAATTTGGGCCACAGTACACTTTTCCCAGTTTAAGCCGTTGATTCGGTCTTGACACAGTTTAACCCAAATGCTGCCATTCAAGTGGATGGCGTGTTTTCATCCAGAGAGGGGCTAGGCCAGCATCATCAAGGAAAAGTACCCTGATGGGTTGCTTTTATTGTTGGCTATTGGTGGCTCTAACATCAAGATCTTAAGTATAAGTATATGTCATGAAACCCAAGGCACTATATGCATTTGCTTTTGGGTTGTTTGTGTGCTTTTATTTTCTTATCCTTTGTTCCCTGTCACTTTATTACCTCATCTAAAGGGAGACTGTTTATTTGCATGACTGTCAGATACCTCCACCCAAGCACCCAAGGACAGGCAAACATTATGTAATGTCCCTGAGCAAACAGCGGTCCATTGTAGGGGAACAGTCACCCTGGTCACAGGCACACAGATGCAAAGATTTAAACATGCAAATTAGTCATAAACTCCTTTAAGAGGAGAAGCTACTTTGGGCCTACTGTGTTTTCTGTAACCCGTTTTGTGTCCAAAAATGATGAACATGACAAACAGAATGTGAGTAATCTAGTCTAAGTTGCAGCTATTTTGAAAGTGTTTAAGTTTGAGTGCAAGGTTCATTGTGTTTGTTGTTGCAAGGCTCTACACTTTTGCTGCTATATCACAGTATGACATCTTTTTCAATCTTTTTCAGAGCACAGTGATGGTTTTGTCAAGCAAGCTGACAGCTTATCTGTCTGTCTTCATGGTCTTTCTCATTATTTGGCAGGAGATGATGGGTCAACTAAAGTTCATGCAGCAACACAAGCTCACCATCTGTAGACTGTCTGTGATCATGGGATACACTTGACACATTTCTATCTTCCTGTAACATTCACAGTGGACAATTTTAGGCCTGATTTTTGGTCCCAATTTGCCCCTCTATGATCAAAGAGGCATGGCCTGATTTTAGGAGTATTTGTCCTTGTTATCCTCAAATGCATGGTATCAATTTAAAACAAAATCTGTTTCCAATGAGGTAGAGCCTCCCACAGAAAGATCACATCACAGACCAGATGTTTTATGCTTTTACTTATAAACATGGCAGTGAATATAAACACCACTGTACCTCAAACCAGGTGGAATATAAGGAAAAGAGAGCAGTTTTGATGGATTGTGCCTTTATGTCATTTATTACAAAATATACCAAAATCTGGTATTGTTGATTGTCTTCCATATTTGTTCTCCTCTAAGGCCATGTTTGGTCACATGAGTTTCTGAGATTACATGTCTGTGCATTCACCTCTGCAGACAAAAAGGAATGAGATCTTGCAGTTTGTCTGAATCCTCTAGTGTGGCTACCCTAACTGGGCCTTGACCAAGATTTCCATGACACAAGATAGTAACAGACAGGGAGAGAACAACAAGCGTCATGGCATTGCTATGCCTTACCTGTCTGGAGTGTCTGAAATACTCAAGGGAATCTTTCACAAACACAGCATTCCTGTACACTTCAAACCTTCCAACACTCTGTGACAGAAACGTGTTCATCCCAAGGACAGAATACCCAGACACAAGCAGAGCAATGAGGTCTAGGCTATTTGATGCAATGAAGAATGCAATAATCTGTACATCAGGAAAACCAAGCAACCTTTGATGCATGGCACAGCACAGGAGGGCCACCTCTTCTGGACAGGACTCAGCTGTTCACCTATATCTTAAAGACAAGACATTCCTTTGAGGACAGCAATGTCTCCATCCAGAGAAGACTGATGGTTTTGAGAGCGATTTCAAGGAAGCTGTTGTTGTTACGATATTGAATCCATCCCTTAACAGAGGTGGGAGACTAAGACCCTTTCTTTCTCCAACATAAATACATTTTTGGATTCCCTTCATAAACAATCCAGACAACAACTCCACCAGAGAACAAAGGACCAGAGAGCATGTGAGCCAAACAACCCTGGAAACCCCCACCAGTCACACCTCCTGTGGGGAACTAGGTCAACGACTCTGCCAGTGACTCTCAGATGAACTCGTAGACCATTTGCATTTCACTGGCCATTAGATATGTCCTAATGAGTCCGTGAAGTAACATTTTGTCACACCACTGATAAATAACTGTCCTTCAGGTCTTGATGGAGGAATGTGAGCTTCAAACAAAGCAGCACCATGTATTAAATTAAACAAAAATGTTGTACCTTCCCACTGTATGCTTGAATAAAAACAGCCATCCATGCCACACAATAAACATAAAAAAAAAGGTTATTGCTCAAAAATGCCTTGAAAAGCACCCAGAAACATTGAGAAAAGTCCTGTTGGTTCTAATGTTAATTAGTTTTTTTTAAATCCATATTGAAATTGGCAGGATGGACATCAACTAACATAACAAGCTGACAGACTCTTGCATTATGATGTGTTTAGTTTCATCTCAGAAAAATGACAAGTCAGTGAATAAATAAAAAGTCATCATGAGGTGTCAAAATGTAACATGGAAAAAAAGACAACTTGGGTCCCGTTGAAAAGTAAAACACCCTAAAGGCCAGGGCCGTCAGAACACAGAGAGAGTTATTTCAGGATCTGCTTTTGTCTGCTGTGCTCCGCGCTCTGAGATAGCACAGAGACGGTGGAGGGACGTCTGCAGAGACAGTGGAGGGACGTCTCTAGAGACAGTGGAGGGACCTAAGCTCAAGAAAGGGCGGCAGTAGCTTAGTCTGGAAGGACTTGTGTTGGGGGCAGGAGGGTGGCCAGTTCAAGTCCTAACTGAACCATGTCTGAACCAAGTTAATTTGCTAGCTGGAGAAGTGCAAGTTGACTTCCTGGGCACCGCCGTAGTGCCTTTGGGGAAGGCACTAACCCTAAAACTGCTGCGAAGCGCCTCTTAAGGAGCAGCAAGCAATCACTCTGACATCTCTGTATTAGTACATAATTGTAGGACCTGTTTGTGCATCTGTTTGTGCAGCATGTTTCAATAACAGATTGTAAAGAGTTGAATTTCAACATGACGGATTAATTACCTCCCCCAAGGAGGTCATGTTTTTGCCAGCGAATGTTTGTCTTTCTGTTTGTTTGCTTGTTTGTTTGTTAGCAAGATTACGCAAAACCAGATTGTGCTGAAATTTCAGGAGATGTTGGTAATGGCCCAACTTTGAAATGATTAGATTTTGGTGGTGATCCAAAACCGCCATTAGCAAACTAATAATGATATGAACATGATTCTAAATGCTAAGTGTGGTTGTTTTTAGGGTCAAGGAATCGTATTATGATGGTAACTTTATCATGGAACTGTTGCTTATAGATGTAACAGCAATATCTGAGGTACCTTGGCTGAGATTTGCGCTCTCCGAGTGCTTTCTAGTGAAGTATGCCTTCATCTTCGTCATCTTTATAATACTGAAAACCCTTTATAATAATAGCCTGTGAATCAATGCACTGGTAATGTGTGTGTATCCAGGACCCCCTCTCCCCCTATGCAGAACATGTGCAGGACATAGGGATTCAGCATCCATGAAGGCCCTCACTTTGCCTCTTTTTTCTATTCATCTAACTCTGGTCTGTTCGAGAAAGATAAACACATGGTTTTGACACACTGAGGTATTTGGGAATCACATCTTTATGTATCAGCAATCAGCACTTTCAAACATTTTCCCTGAAATTAAAAGACATGTTCTTTTATAATGCTAAAATGCCAGCAATGATTGCTCTGAGACATGCGTGAAAAAATATTCATCCTCTCCCTTGAGAAAGGAAAGTTGAGGTAGAAAAAAACGATAAACAAAATTTTGCCTGAGGCACCAAAATAGCTACAGCTAGCTCTGAGGACTAGCACTCATCCCGCTCAGGCAGCAAAGAGAGAGGAGACATGAAAAGTTACAAGAAGCAAAATATGTTTAAAATGAGTCTCCCCAAAAAAAACACTTCATGATTTTTAATTACTTCAGGATCTTGTGTAAAAATTCTATTTTCATTCAAATGTGTCATCTTTTTTTCAGCACCCCTATCGTCTAATTTGTTAACAGCTTAAGTTTGCATAAGTACATGTTCAAACCTCTATGGACATATCCTCTGACAATTTTAGTGTTTGTGTGTGTGTGTGTGTTTACTTAGATGGCATTCCTCCAGCTCTCTCTGCTGTTTACAAAGGTTTAAAGCAGAGCCCAGAGGGTCTGTGTGTGATCGCCCAGGATTAAACTGCTTTTGTCAGTCATCAAGAGTGTGTCTGTGTGTTTGTGGCTGTAAATACTTTCCTCGGGTGTGAGATCACACAGGATGTACATGTCCATTGTAAGCTCTGTAATTCTAGTTAACACTTCATTAGACACACCCAGACAAAGGTAAGAAGGGGGAATGAGGGCAGATCTCTTCCTCACCAACATGGAGGTTTCTCAAGGTCAGTGTTATCCAAAAAGTTCAAGACGCAGTGCACAAAACTCTTTGAGATACCAAGGTAAACAGCATACCTGAATATCCCCCCAGTACTCATTAACATGTTGTCAGGGTGAGCTGATGTGCAAGAGCCCAGCAGGAAATACTGAGGAAACTTCACCTCAAGCAGCTGACATGCTGTGATGATGTTCATATCCTGCAGTTGGTGTAGGATCATAGACTTTAGTGCAAACACTCACTGTGATCTCCATGAAACTGCTTCATAATGTTCCTGCTCACCACCTCATTCTTCTCGTTGCTTCTCTTGGTAACTTTATTACAGATAGTGTCATACTGTTATACTCTGATGCCTCTGATGTTCTTTTTACGCTTTAGCGCCTTTCAAACTTTGGACCAGGTTTTAGTTTAGTCAAGGTTGGAGTCGTGTGCATTATCAAAATGGGAGCTTCAGATGGATCTGCCTGATTCAATGTCTGTAATCACCCTGATCCATCTTGCCAAGCTGTGAGCCCAAGTGGGATGTCCAAGTGAGAGTCCTTTAGATCAGGAAGAGAAGGTAGCTACAAGAGAGACAACAGCAGGAAGTGAATTTCCGTACAAAGATTAGCATAGATGCTAACAACTTCAGTAGCAGTTTTGTCAGATCTGGACTGCATTTCTTTATTAACTAGAAAGGACTTGGAGAGCGCAGACCTCCGCTAAGATACAACTTTTTGCATCCAGACAAATATGCGGATCACCACCAAAATGTAATAACTTCTTTCTTGGACCAAACCAAACCTCTGGTAACATTTTCATGTAATCCAACCAGTAGATTTTGTGTTTTTCTTGCTAACAGACAAATAAGTAAACACACAAACAGACCCTGGCGAAAACATAACTTCCTTGGCGGAGGTAATAAAAAACAAATAAGAACACTCAAACTTCTCTATAGAAAGGATAATTTCACTCTACTTCTAACATGTTTTGCAGAGAGTTTGTTCAATGAAGTGGCTTACATTTTGTGTTTTACACCAAGGCAGTTGCACCCACCTACTATCTTACCTGATTGGCCCATGATGAATGTGATTTTCAAATCACCTGCTGGATATGCTTTCTGATCTCCACTCAGTCTTTGATTTTGTAAATGTATTCACAGTTACACATAAAATAATATAAAGATAGTCTCATTATAGTTTGAATTCTCTCAGCTTGTTTAAACCTTTTTTATTTCAGCATTGTAGTTCTGTTTAAGTCAAACCTTCCCTCCTAGGACCATCTTCTAGGAGGGGGTAAAAAGTCTGGACTGGTGGAAAGCAGATATTAAAATGTTTGTCTGAACCTTCATTATTGTTTTTGTTCTCAAAGGAAGTAATCATGCAGATTAAATGCTAACTAGTTGAATACATTAACCTTTTTGTGTCGAACCAGCAGAGGATCTTTTTCTCCTAAGATCCTTTATAAAGCAGCCAAACAGAGATTTTATCGAAGAGTTAAATGATGAAAGTGCTCAGTTAAATAGGTTTATATGAGGTCAGATCGTATATCACCAGTCAATGACAAATGGCATTTTATTACCCACATGAATTAAAAACAGACAAAAAGTGATTATGAAAAAATAAGGACCCACTTTCACATCCGAACAGAATGGTACATTTTAGTTGAGTTATAATATTTTTTACTGTCTCATGGTGGTGCAGCAGGTTGGTGTTTGTGTCTCATAGCAAGAAGTCGGCTGGTTGGTCAGGGGCTTCCTGTTGTGTTTGCACGTTATTCCCATTCATAGATATGAGGATGCATGGAGGGTTGACTGCGTGTATAAATGGTTGTCCATTTCTATGTTTGCGCTGTTTGCTTGGGACTGGTCTGGGGTGACACAACTGTCACCCATTGTCAGCTGTCATAGGCTCCAGTCCCCTGCAACCCTGAAAGGAATAAGTGTTATAGATAATCGATGAATGGATGGATAATCTTAATAAAATGTATCTCACAAATAATACTGATACTTCTCTCAACACAGGTAAAAATGACATACGGCTCAATGATGGAAAACACTTGGCAGGCAAATAACTTACAAAAATGAAACTTAAGTGGGTTAAGACACATGAATATTTGCAGTTGATTTGAAGAACACACAAAAGTGTATGTAAAGGTCAGTGCTTACACATGTATTAGACCACCTGTCATTGAAAAGAGAAAACAGAATTATTTTAGAAACCTTTCAAAAACGTATCTAAAACTGAAATTGTCAATGGACATACATTTTTTTGTTTTTTGAAGGCAAGTAAAGTAACTATAATTTGACATCTTAATTAAGATGTAGTGATGTACTTTACTGTTTTTTCTGTTGTATTTTTAAACAGTAAAATTGAAAAGTTCATTGATAAAGGTAATAATTATATTTTAGTATTAAAAACATCATACAGGTTAAAGAGCTTTGACATGCTGGTGTATTAACCATAAGAGAAACATTTTGCTAATTACCAATGCTGGTTATTTAGAGCAGCTGTGGCATAAACCTTACATTGGGTGGTGGTCTGATAAATTTGTAAGGCATTGTACATTATCCTGAGCATGCTTAACCTGCAAATTTGTTCCATGAAAACAGGTCAAAAACAAAGCACAGTATCACACACTAAGTTTTCTCGTAACACTGCAAAGCCGTGTGAATGAGTGTATGAATTCAGAGTAGCTGGTTGCATTTCCTCTGCAGCAGCTGACACTGAAGCTGCTGTGACCGCCTGCACCTGTCACTGTGCGTCATGCCTCATGTGCACACACACACACACACACACACACACACACCCACACACGGATACATATGTACACTCTAGCTTTGATACTTGCAAACAGAGGGGGGTTTCATCAATTACATGGATGACTGAGTAAACACAGACAGCCTCTGTCGCGTGGCTTTAGTTGAAAAGGTTTCTTTGAAGAGAGTCACATTTCCCAATCACTTCTGTTTTTAGTAGACAAAGAGCTTTTTGATGCACTTTTACATCCTTGAATTGCTTTTTTAATGACATTCATTTAGTTGATTCTTCAATGACATATAATAGCTGTCTGTAAGTTCTGTTTTTTGATTAGTATTCTGTTGTGTCAACAGCACAAAGTTTAAAGCCGCACTGTGTGGTTAGTTCTCCCATCTCGTGGTGAAACTGTATTTTGCATTTAAACAAATAGTGCTCTCTAATGCTCGCTTTTTCAAATGTGTGTTGTAACTGCTGAACTCTACGGTAGCTGGTATGTGCCTAGAAGCTATGTCAACATACCATCCAACACTTCGAGTTTTCTTTCTGGTGAAGAGGTACGTTATTTCGAACAAACTGCAAACTGCATTGAGTCATTAGTGTTAGGGCTTCCAGATTTGTCTGGGCAGTGACAAGAGCATTTCGCTGTGCTCCTTCTCCGTTTCAGTCTCACTGGCTCTGAGCAAAAAAGCATTTAGCCTTAGCCAGTAGTACTACGTAAGGCTTTATGTCCCTCTCGGCTGTTCATACTTTTTATAGACCAAAAGGACATTGAAGCCTCTATAGGACTTACCTGTTCTATGTAAATACAGATGAGAAATTCTTCACTCAAGAGGACAAGTCAGATTGTTGGCAGAGGCAATTCGACATAAATGAGGACATATTTCCGAATGTAGATGTTGTTTTTAGCTCATAAATTATTTAAAACACTACACATTGTCCCTTTAATGTGTGTTCGTTACAGGGGGTCTGTCCTAGACCTGGTGCACTCAACCAAGATGTCTCATTCACTCTGACTCCTCAGCCCTGCAACACTCTGATTCATTAGCCTCTGGACCTGCAGGCCTTGACCTGGGCACTCTGACTTTATCAACATATTGGCACATCTAAAAGACTAATTTTTCAACATGGACACATGCAATGCCCACTTTCCTCATCCAGAAATATGTTTCATATATAAATACTCTTTCTAAAACATCCCAACTCTTGTTTCTCACAATCTGTGAGACGGGCTGTGATGCTGTCAAACTGTTTCTTTTACCAAACTTGGCAACATCAGTAGATTAAAAAAATGATGACAGATCGTTTATCCTCTGCAGTAGTTTGCAGTGTGAAAGATTTATCTTGCATCCTGTAGAACAAGTTGTGTCTGATAACAGAAATGGTACAGTAGTATCTGAGGCACTATATTGGTGAGAGGGAGCACGTGGATTAAGAGGATGAACTCACTACACTTTTGAAAACACAATTTTTGTTAACCTGGCACACCAGATGAACCATTCAATATACTACACTGGTCCATCTGGTAAAGAGCCCTCAGAAAGTGTTTGCGGAGGGCAAAAACTTTCAAAATCATATTGGGCGAGTGATTGGACAATCTTTCCATCAATCAAATTGATTATGGGCTAATCAGATAATGTAGTAGGCGGGTGCTACTGCTGCGGTGTAAGGGACAGAGCATGAACCACTTCATAAAACAAAGTCTCTGCAAAGCATGTCAGAAGTGGAGCAAAAATATCCATTCTATAGAAGTTTGTAGTGTTGTTATTTGTTCTTCATTTACAAAACCCCCCGCCTGATTTAGTGTCTGTAATCAGGCAGATCCATATTGCAAAGCTCCAATCTAAAACAGTTGTGAGCGACCCAAAGCAGATGGTCCAATCAGCATCCTTTAGAGCAGGAGGAGCATCAGTATCAGTTTCATCAGATCTGGACCACATTGCTTTATTAAATGAAAAACAAACAACAACACTTAAAGCACTTCTCAATAGAAAAGATATTTTCACAACACTTCCAATATGTTTTGCTGTGGGTTTGTTCTACAATGTGGCTTACATTTTGTATTTTACACCATGGCAGTAGTGTCTGCCTACTGCATTGTCTGACTGGCTTGTAATGAACTATCATCCAGTGCCATTCTGGATGTTTTTGAAAGGTTCTGCCCATTCTGCCCAACACTTTCTTTGGACTCTTTGCTGGATGGACTGGTCAAAAATAATGAACGGTCCATCTGGTGTGCCAGGTTAGACCTCCATATGTGTTTCAAGATACTTGTTTGAAAAAGAAATAGGTCTTCATGTTGAAATGCTGAAACTAATGTAGAATTATGGTAATTCTCTATGGAACAAACAGTAAAACTCGTATTAAACCTGCCGTTGCATCAGGGTATTTTTTATATAACATATATGGAAGCTGCATTCTCTTGAAAAATTACAATATTGGTCACTTTTGACCCACTTATGAGAGTATGAGTCAAATCACTTGGGCGTCCAAGGGTGAAAAACAAAAACAAAAAACAAGATTTTAATCTTTACAGTCATGTACTCTGCACATGAGTGTTGAAGGGTACATGCAGCCCTGCACTACTCAGTTTAAAGTGTGATTTTTGTGTTAGCCATATGACCAGTTTTTACCTCCAACAAGGAGGTTATGTTTTCGCTGGCATCTACCTGTTTGCCTGTTCGTCTGTTCGCAAGATTACACAAAAACTACTGGATGGATTTACATGAATTTAAATTTACCTGATGTGTGGTTTGATCCAAGGAAGAAGCCATTACATTTTGGTGCTGATCTGACCCAGACTGACATCACAAAAAAACATTGAGTCTATAATGGCAAAGCCCATTCATTTACGTCATTATGGGAATTGTAGTTTATTTGCAAACTGACGTCAACGCTTTTCAAGCCTATGTCACTACATTTCCCAGCTTCCCTTGCAATGCCAGCAAGGAGTTCTGCTAACACAACAGCTAACGATAGCCTGGTTGATTGGCAGGTTTTTTCCAGCTTTGTAACTGGAATGCTGATAACTCGGAGATCACTTCATTCACACTCCTCTCTTCCCAGTTGCGTTGTAAATGGCACGCAGCATTCTCCACATGGACAGACATGAAGGGAGACTCGGCCGCCCAATCAGAGCGGAAAAGCCACTGCCACAACTGAACTGCTTGGCGGAGGTCTGCGCTCTCTGAGTGCTTTTCTAGTTTTGTTTCTGCCTCTCTCCTGATTTGTTAATGTGCTATAAACAAGTGATTCTTTACATGGTGGCTGGAAGATAACAAGAGGGGGGTCATGGGCTGTTCTCTAAAAGACAATGGATTTTTTAGTGAGTTGAGAAATACCAGCCATTATTTAAGAAAACTTCCATAAACTGAGTTTGATTTCATATAAAACAATAGTCATGGGATGAGATTTATGCTGATATGAGGGCAATATGTCAAAAAGATCCTTAAAATGTAAGTTTGATCTTGACACCAACAATGGAGAGGTCTGTTCCTCTTGAAGATGCATGCAGTTGGGTCCCAAGTCCCAGTTGTTGTTATTTTGGTGGCCGGGGACTGAAGAGAACCTAAATATATAAATACTTAAATATTTAGAAGCAGTTGATTGCACTGCTTTTTTGTGAAGAAGAAAATCGTGAGGGCATCCGGGGACAAATAACTTACCTCCTCTCTTTGAGTTCAGGCAGAGCATGGGGAATTGTTGTCAGATGCAGTTAATGTGATGCTACCCAGCAGGCCTAAAGGGGCTCGTGCTCTGCTGCATTTCCACGCATGCTTACATTTTTTTAAGGAGGTGCATGTCAGGCTACACAAGAAGCCCCTTAACCCTTTGACTTCCAAACTAAGAAAAACATTTACAACAAATTATTTTTTGGTAAAATTGTGTTCCTTCCTCTTCATTTAGCAACATGCCAGGTTTTATTTTTCATATTACTCAATAGAGAAGCAGATATGTTGGTTAGCCTACTGGTTGACTTGTCTGTTAAGGGGGATCCTGGGCATGAATGGATTTCTTTCATTTCTGCAACAATTTTTTTGTTTTTATTAAAACATCACAGAGAGCAAAATTTAGAAATGTACTGGTTGACCCAGTTTTCTGAAGAATCATAGATACCTTTTTTTTAATCATCAAATTGATTTCCTTCAACTAAATTATGATTGTTAGATGATCTGGAAATATGAGAAAATATTTTTTCTTACTCTGATGTATGCTTCTACTGTTAGATTTCTGAGGAGTAATGCAGTAACAATTCACTTCCGATTTTTTCTAATTTTTAAAAAATTATATTGATGTACAGCAGCACCAGCCAGTGGACACATATTGGTATTACCAACACTTTTTAGAGAGGTGAATCCGGAAAAACAGACAAAGATGGGCCTTCAAAATTTAAAATACAGTG
The DNA here is from genome assembly GCA_037902135.1 of Cetoscarus ocellatus. Lineage (NCBI taxonomy): Eukaryota > Metazoa > Chordata > Actinopteri > Labriformes > Labridae > Cetoscarus > Cetoscarus ocellatus. The sequence goes on along the minus strand of JBAMNC010000157.1, from coordinate 573,052 downwards.
GTAAGGTGGCAAAAAGTCAACCACATGGTTACAATGCCAGTCAAAGGGTTAAAGTGACAGGGGCTCTCAGACAGACTAGTTGTACAGGTGGATCAGGGGCACTCCATGTGTCAAAACTAAAAGTTTTTTTTTTTTTTTAACATTACTGATTAGTGAACACACTGTAGCAGTCTTCAGAATTGAGTTTATGGACCTGTGTTATGAAAATGATAGGAGCTCTTTACCTTTTTACCAGGCTGCCATTTTTTTCTATGAATTTTTTTTTCTATTACTTGACATCATCTGTTTTTGGCTTGATGCACACATTTCGTGAGAATTGAATAGTTATTGTCCCATCCCTAACAAACCCACACATATACACAACTCAGAGGACAATTTAACATTGTTGTTTACTCGAAAATTTTACATCATTATCATGAATATAAATATACAGAAATGACATGACATTCGTGTAACTGATGGAGGTAGAAAGTAGAAACATTAACTCTGCTCAAAACATATTTCTCACGTCTTAAAACAACATTTTAAGTGACTTTCTTGCAGACTGAAAAAAACTCTTAGACAGGCAATGTAAATGTCATTACATTAGGCACAAAAGCACATTACAACAACCTGAAACTTCTTGCACAGCTTTATGAATTTAAAAAAAAAATCCATAGTACACGTTTTCCAATTCATACATGACAGTATACTGTCATGTATGAATTGGAAAAATATACATTGCTCAAGCAGTCAGCATACAAAACAATCAGAGAACAGAGCAGATCATATTTACAGCACAAATCACCATTAATATCATGTCAGATGGAAATAAGTTAATATCTGCACCCGTCATCAGGAGGTTTCATATGAGACACTTTAACACTTAAAGTTAAATGTAATTGGATACTTTGTAGACTTTATTGGTGTGCTTTAGTTTGGCCATTTATCATAATTAGTTTGTAATTTTAAAAAAGTCATCAAGATACTTTAAACATGTATGTGACTGCCGTATCTCACAGTGTGTAAGGGACAGTGTTGTTGAAACAGACTCACAATCAAATGGGGTTAATACTGTCCTAATTGTCTCTGTTATTTTGAGACAAAATTTGGAAAAATAGTTCCAAAGATTATGCAATGAAAGAAAGCAAAGACAGAGATGAAAGAAGTCGTTTATAGTCACAAGTTCTACGTTTATCAGATACCCAAATATACAGCAGATAAGGATTTGGGACCAGTGATGAAAGAAATGGAAATCAGGCATGCTGTTATTAAACCAAGGTTATTATAAGTGAGTCTGAAATGAGGCTCGCTGCTCCATCTAAGACTTTCAGTAACTCAAAAACGTAATAATTAAACAAACAAACAAAATAATTAATCCCTCTCCCTATGTACTGGCGCACTTTGTATTTTGCTCACAATTTTATTCACACTGAGGTTCTGTTAGTTCTTTCTGCCTTCATAGATTTTATATTAAAAGTAAAAACAAAGGTTTTTATGATGAATATTATATGGTTCTTGTGTGTTTTGGACCACAGAGGTTCCTGTAATTTATCCACACATTAATCGCCACTGGTCTCTTGCTTTTATGATTGATCTCTTAAATAACACACAATTTCAGCAAATTTGAAACAATACAACTTTTTAAACATAAGAGTTTATTTTTTTTGTCCCTGACAGAAAAACATGCCATCAGTAACTTGTGACTATTCCCCAAAAATATTATGAACAAAATATTAACTATTCCCTCAATATTTTAAAAATGCTTGATAGATTTTTCTTTTTTTTTTTTTGTCTTCAAATAACTAAACTACTATAAGTGTGTGTAACGTTAATGGAACTTGCCGGGTCTTCTTAAAAGGGAAAGAAAGACAACACTCACTGAGTGTATGAACTATGTAGACACACCGGCTATTTAGTATCTCCACACTTAATAATGAACTATGTTACAACTATGTACATAGCAGCTGGATGGGCACTTGACAACTATTGGAGAGCAAGGACTGTTAAGGCAACAAGGGTCTTAACGTGGGGTAGTACTGTAATGTGCCGAGTTTGAATGACAGGAGGGATCAACAGATCTTGATCTGATCCCTCTGCCTCTACCTCGTTTGTAGGGTGTTCTAGGAGGGTGGGGAGACGATGACAGTTTATACTTAGCCATCATAGCAGCTGCTTCCCCGACTGCTTCATCTTGGGTTTTGTGATATCTTATATCTGATTCATGCACTGGCTTGCCTGATGTAGGCGGAGTTCTCAGCCTCCGGCCCCGTTCACGCCCTCTCCGTTGTTGATGCACGAGATGACCTGTTTGCTCACCAAGAGACCCACTGTGGTATCCGTAGGAATAATGGCTTTCAGCAGATCCTTGTTGGGGGGTGCTGTATGCCTGCCTTGATCTGGCTGGGGGCTGGGGTTGCTGTGTGAGTTGGAAATGGTGGCTGGGCTGCGTGGCGGGCCTTTCTCCTGAGCGGGCTTCCAGTCTCTCGTGGCCGTTGGGGCTGCTTTGTGGAGCTTGAGCCTGGAAGGGTAAGTTAAGATTCCCTTGTACGTAATAAGGTGAGGCAGGGATATAAGGGTAAGGTACGCCACCTCCAAACGCTTGCTGGTACTGCATATGAGCCAAGTGGTATATATCTCGGTAGTTACCTCCACTAACACCTTCGTTAGACTGCTGTTGATAGCTCCCATCATTAAGTCCTTGGTCATGTCTACGAGGAGTTGATGTCAGAGGCCTATTCCCCATGTTGCTCTCATCTCAGCTAGGGCTCTGGTGTATGTAGGGGAACCTATCGTTAATAGCATGGCTAAATGACTGATTCGAATTGGAATTAGTTCTATTCAGTTGATCTGTATCAACATGACTCCTAACATCTCCCTCTGAAAGTGCAGCACCCTCGGTTGTGTGTTCCTCTTGGGGATCCATAGTGCCCGTCGGCGTCCGCTTGAGCGATCAAATAGTGATTTTGCGATTCTGAGTTGGTTTTCTGGGAGTCTTTTTGGGCCCGGGTTGCTTTTGTGGTGGTCTGGTGTAGTGGGGGGCGTTGTTGTTTGTGTTTTGCCTGCTTGGTCTCGGTCCGGTGTCTTGGTGGTTGCTCTTTTGCTGCTCTCTCTTAACCTTTGAGTGCTAATGGCTTTTTTGAAATATCCCTTTTAAATACATTCACAAACTATTGACAACTTAGAAATTATTATTATTAAGTTATATTATAACAACTTAGGTATTCAAGGATTCTCTAAATATTTGACAAGAACACGAGCCAGAGAGAGGCTCAAGAACCTAATGGTTGAACTTTTAGTTTGGGGCACGCGGTTTGGCGCAGTTATCATCTTCTTTTGGGTTTGAGTTAGCAATTGGCACGCACAATGGGGAGTGGGAGCGGCTGCTTGGGCGGCTTGGGTTACGGCCTTGGGATTCCATTTTGGGTCGAGTTGAGAGCTGGGATGGTAACTCTAAGAGTGAAGTGGCATGTAGCATATCAACTTTCTGATCCATAAGATCCTCCTCGATTGCCTCAAGTACTTCATCAAGATCCTCATGCTCACTGGTTTCATCCTCAGGTTGTTCGTGGTCTTTAATCATATCCCAGAGTTCGGCTATGTCAAAAGCTTTTGGTCTTCCTGGATCACAATCCTTGTCTGTATTTATTGCTGAGCAGATTGAGACCACGCCGTGCAAATCTTTTTGGGCTTTTGGGCTATAATTTTCTTACCTATTTCAACATAGTCGTAGTTCCTTACACACTGAAACATACCCAGGCTACCTTTGCAGAGCCGAGATCTCAGATGTTCCTGGAAAAACTGTGTGGATCGAAGCGGCATGGGGGAGGTGGATTGAACCCTGACGCACTTGGCCTTTGGGGCGGTATTCCACCTATAGGGGTAAACAGGGGCCGACCTGGAGGTGCTGAGACTATTTTAATGATGTCTCTAACATCCTGCTGGATGCTCTGACAAGACTTACTCCCTTCGAAAGCCATCTCTCCGATGCCTTCAAGTCTCTGTTCAACATAGCCGGCAAACTTGTGTAGTGCACCTTTGATATCACCAAGCGAGGTGCTGATAGCACTCATTTGTTGCTGTATTCCTCCTACTTCCCACTGTAACTGCCCTAGGACTCTTTCCTCTGGTCCTCCACTGCGGGATTTAATTTAATCCCCACATGTCAGTATCATCATCCCCTATATTGCCCCTGAACTCGCTCGGAGCTTTGGTCCGTTGGATGTTTTGAGGCTCACTTTTTGTTCGGGAAGGGTATTTGTATTTCTCAAGAGAAAATGGTTGCACTTCAGACTCGCACCCACCTCTGGCCCGGGGGTTTGGTCCTCAAATGCTCGGAGCTAGCGGCACTTTTTGGGTGATTCCACCCCGGTCCTTACCGAAGTCCTCTTTCTTTGAGACGAAACTGAACTTCGAAATGTCCTTCTAGATTCCAAGACATTATTGTAGGATTTAGAATGAGAAAACAAACCAGTAAAAATGATGTTCTGCTCAGCCAAATTCTGCTATTAGTGGAGAAAATATCAAATATTTGCCTCATATATAGTTATTTTATAATAAATTAAATTAGGGAGGAGTTTCCAGAGTAGCTGGAGAAAAGAGGAAGTAGGGCTGCAACAACGGCTATGTTTGGGTTTATGTGATATTTAAAAAGCTCCATGACCACAGTTTGTTATTTGTTATAAGTTGATGGCTGTATTTGCAATGAGTTCATTAAAAATCAGAAACAAAAATAAATGGGCAAATAATTTGAGGTAGGGTGGCATGGTGGTGTATCAGGGTACAGGCACATGTGCCTCACAGCAAGAAGGTTGCAGGTTCAATCCCTGTCGGTCAGGGCCTTGCTGTTTGGAGTTTACATGTTTTCTGGTCTGTGCATGTGTGGGTTCTCTCCCACAGACCAGAAAACATGCTTCTTGTGTTAACTGGTGGCTCTATATTGCCCCTAGGTTTGAATATGAGCATGAATAGTTGTTCGTCTCTCTGTGTGGCCCTGCAATTGCAATAATAATAATACCACATGTATTTTCAGACAAAGATAGTTATTTATGTGATTCTCATCAGAGTACAAAATGATCTGTCAGGGTTTGCTAAAATTACATAAGCTTTGTGTAAGGGTCTGTTTGTACCCCCACTTCCATGCATTAATGACTTGGTCCAATGAGAATAATTGAATATCTTCCAACATGAAGTCTTTGATATTTTTGTGTTCTAACACTTAAACTGTAGAAGAGGCGAGGTGGTGAGTAAATTTGGTGGTGAGTATTATCAGTCATCATTTCTTGACACAAAGCTTAAAGATCTGTGTTGCCTGTGTAACAACAGGCCTCATTTTTGGCTGCAAACAAAGGCCGCTTCAGAATAAAACAAAACATAGAGAAACAGGAAATGAAAGCACAAATATGCTTACTCATTTCCAGGTTCTGTCTCTGCAGAACATTGTTTGTTCTGTGTGTCAGCCAAAAGTTTCCAACAAAAAATCTGCTTAAACATCTTGGATATCATTGTTTTCCTTTTTTTTTTTTTGAAAATGTAGGTAGACTTCTACTAAACTTAACCACTCAAGTTCAGCATGTTTTGCTTTATTTTGCAAAGATAATGTTCTTATGTCTCAAACTCTGCTTGATTTAAAAGCTGTTTATTTGTATATTTGAACCAAAATGAGGAATCAGACATTTAGCCTTGTTCTGGGTTGTTTGTAACCTCAGAATACTGTATGAAGCTGTGTGTGGGTGTGTAGGGGTGAGTGTGTGGGTGTGTGTCTGTGTGTGTGTGAAAGCATGTAAATTGTCCAGTTGTCTACATCGACCATGGCAGGACTCTGATAGAGGTGATAGTATCTTATGACATCACAGGAAGAAGAAGCAGACACACAATGGTGCTTGGCAATAACAGATTTAAGCTTGGAACCAGTTCTGCATTTACAAGATTTGTGGATTGAAAAAGCACAAGAGTTTTGGTTCCACTGTTTGATACCCAATGGGTTAATAAATATTTAGGATTAAAACTCAGGGTGAATAATGCTGTCTACAAAGTTTTATCTTTAAGACCTGTTGAAATGTCAAAACATCATTTGTGACGAAGCAAGTAAACAAAGAAGAAGAGGATCATGATGGATCACTGTAAACGGTTCACGTAAAGTTTTGCTAAACTACACCAGAAGACAATGATGACTTAAATTTAAAACAAAGTTATTATGTATGATATTTGATCATATTCTGTGCTGCTCAGGATATTTTTTAATGAAGATGATTTTTTGAAACCACAAGTATAGAAAACTAAACTAACTATAATAGGATGTATTAGCTGACGTTATTCCAACTGTATCCTTTTCACTTACCTACCAACCACAAAACACTGCAGCTGATGGCCCTGCAGCAGCATCATCTGTTAGTTCTCTGCGGTCCCATCTAGGCAGAACTAATGTACTCATGAACTAATGTTTCCACAAGGACATGGATTGTCACTCTGTGAACCGGAATAAAAGCAGTCTGTCACGAGTGTCGTCACACACCCACACAACGCTGATTGGCTCTCACAGCACAGCCACATGCAACATTGCCCGAAGAGTTCAAATTTTTCAACTTTGGCTACCGAACAACGAGACCAGGTCACAGGTCCAGAGCGACTAAGTCGCCCAGATAGCATCCATGGCATCGCAGGAGGGTTAATCCTGCCCCATAGCGGCTGTACATTGACTTTTACATGGAGAGTGGTCGCCAAGTCGCGTTCGGTGTGAATGCACTTTTACACCTACAAGCAATAGTTCCAGGATGGGGTAACCCCCAAAGTCTCATTCCTTCACCCTGAAAACCTAAATTGTACTTGGAATCATGCTGAAATCATTATAAATTTTACAATTACTGAGCAACAACGATTCTCCACTAAATGGTGGTTATCCAGATCACCACCAAATTCTAATTACTGAGTTATTATCAATAATGTGGAAAACTACCTATTTCGCATTGTTAACAAATCCTTTAAAATATTCCTGCATCCACATCCAGATCCGGCTCACCATCAAAATCTAATCATTTTGAAGTTGGACCATTATCGACTTCTCCAGAATATCTCTGCAAAATCTGTCCAGTAGTTTTTGTGTAGTTTTTGTGTGACGCTCTGGCTCTGGCCCCTTCATATATGCCGTCTCTCATGCTAACAGATCAGACTGTTAGCTTCAAAATCATAGTTTTTACACAAGTAGGTAGAAAATGTTTTATTAAGTACAGCCAACTGCCCGGTCTGCACTGATCATAGTGTTTTGTAGGTTAATCCATGCAGACAGCTGTCCTTTTGTTCCCCACACTTTACTTCTTTCTGCAGATCTGCAGCATACATCCCCCTCGAATGTTTCCTGCATGCCTGCTCAGCTCTGTCGTATGCTACAAGCATCTCATGTACTACTGGATTACCTGTCCTTTGTACAAAATACATTGTATGGTGATGTTTTAATTGAATATACTCATTAATAAAAGGCTAAGAGTGAGCTTCAGAGCTGGCTAGAGCATCAGATGGACAGTATTTTGCTGTGTGGTTATCTCCAGAAAGGTGCTCAAAATACTGAAATATTATTATAAAATCAACAAATGCTCCAGTAACAGCAAGTAAGCTGAGTGAACTTAAGTGTGAATCTTTTTATGATGTGATTGTTTTAAAGATACACATGTAGGGTAGTTCATGAGGAATTATTTAAGCTGGAATAAATGCCACATTTACGTTGCCTTTCAATTGTTGCAGTTTATCCTCCATTTTGTTTGTTTGTATAATCTTAATAAACAACGTGCAACTTTTGTTCCTTAATGTAGGGGTTTAATAATTAAGAAGTACATTAAGTCCTATCAAGAAGTATGGCCACGGCCGCTTGCTTTCAGCACCATAGTCATTAGATCAACTGTGGAAGTGCTATTTTATGGTGGGAAAAAAATACTTATTGTTGCTTTAATTTTCCTGACTAATGTTGTATGGACATTTTGTGTTTCATTGTGCTTGTCAGCTGCTACTCTGGAGAGTACATGGTGTATTTGGTTTGTTGCTGTCCACACAACGCCACAGGTAGAGTAAGCAGCTGTAACGTACACCAACAATATAGTATGCAGATTTTTATTTTGAAATTTGTATTTCATTTTATTCTTCCAAAAAATTGGAAAAGGAATAAAGAACATGTTAAACAGGATCTGGAAAAGAACTGTACATAGAGTGAAATTTTATCTTCAAGAGGGTTTTTTGTAATTGTCCATTCGTGGATAATATGGAGCAGAGTTTCTGGAAATTTTTACACTAGCAGGAGTTTACCAAGTTGTGCATTTGCAGTGACCTAACATGCTGTTTGTGCATGTACAAAAGGCTAATAAAAAGCTCTGTTTTCAAAAGTACCTTTCTACATGTGAACAAAGCCTAAGTAGGGACACTTTGTAAAGCAAATGTTGATATACACAATATGCTGTTCATTCGAAATGGACATGATTGTCGAGAAATTGCACCACCATAGTGGAACATGATCAGTACATTAAAAGAGCTTAAATTATTCAAGATACAGCCTCGAACAGACAGGAAGTTGGATCATTTTTGACAAAAAGCAGACTTTTGGACCATCATCAATCTTCTGCATTTCACATTCTGTCTAAAGACTGGCATTTGTGTTGGTCAGGCATTTGAGGCAATGTTTTCTTGGCAGCTTTCATTTTCAGAGCTGTTAGCAGGCCAGTTTGTCAGAGATCCAGGAGCAACTTCCAAAACCTGCTCACAGCTGGAAGACAGAGGAGTCACAGTCATCATCTTGCTGTCTGGACTGGGGCTCCCTAAACAGCTTTTCCATGCAGGTCTCTGCTGAACATCAACTCCTCTGACGCCATTCAGGGCTGAACTACCATCTGTCCTACATGGGGGCTTGAAGTAACAATCTCTGTCTCTGAACCAACCCCATGCTCTCACCCCTTTCCCCCTAAGACAGAGTATTTCCTGGAAGGCGTGCCTGAAGTCGAGGCTCCGGCAGTAGATGAGCGGGTTGAAGGCCGAGTTTGAGTAGCCCAGCCAGTTAAGGAGTCTGAAAAGCACCTTCATGTCACCAGGTTTGAGGAAGGTCAAGAGGATGTTGAGGATGAAGAAAGGTAGCCAACACAGAGTGAAAGTTCCCATAATGATCCCCAGAGTTTTCACAGCCTTGTGCTCCTTAAGACTGAACTTAAGCCTCCTTGTGGCTGACTGTTTCCCCTCCACCTTCCCCTTCCCAGCGTCTGTACCTCCTGTTTTCTCCATGTTCAGACTGTCCTCCCCCGCCTCCTCCCCCGCCTCCTCCCCCGCCTCCTCCCCCTCCTCAGCTCCCACTTTTAGTTTACTCATAGCAGCCTTATCATCCACGTAAGTCAGCTGTGCAGTGGGCTGCAAGTTATTGAAGTGCCTCTCCCTGCCCCTGATCTTCTCCAGCTGTTTCTGGGCCTCCTGGAAGACCCGGCTGTACAGGAAAATCATCACCCCAAGTGGCAGGTAGAACGACACGATGGATGAGAACACTGCATACGCCTTATTGGTGGTAAACTCGCAGCAGGACTGATCGGCCAAACAGCGGAGAGCTTTCTCTTCCTGTGACACCCACAGCTTCAGATGGATGGGCAGGAAGGAGATGAGAGAGGCCACAACCCAGACCCCAAGAACCACTGCAAAGGCCCGACCCCTTAAAGACAGGAAACAGATGTGTGAAAATAAAGAAACATTCGGTTTAATGTGCAGATCAGGGCCAGAAATATTTTAAAAGTGCCTTTAAATTGGCATAAAGGCTACTAATCTTAAATGTTAGACATGCTGATAAAGCTTTTATTTCCTTTTGACTTTAGGCTTTTAATCTTTCCATAATTGTTGGGTCTCTTACTTTTGAGTGGTGTGTTTTCCATGTGTTGATGTGTACACAAACTCTAGTCTCAGTGACAATACACCTGATATCTCACATGGGAGTATTTTAAGGGCCTCCAGAGGAGGTTACTGTATTGAAATTTGAAACTATTTAATAATAAGATTAAATAAATAAGATGGATGATTAAGAGATGTAACCTTGATGTTTATCCCGTAAAAATTTGTACAAATGCCCATAAAATGTACATATATGACATACTGTATACTGTATTTTTCTTGTACACCAATTGTTTTTGATTTTTAATCCCACAAGATGGAAGAGGAAAAACTGTTGAGCCGTCTCAATGTTTAAATGTATGTTAACATGATAACACACTCCTCTGTAAAGACTTTAGTTACAAACTGAAAAGACTCTAAGAAAATACAAGGAAAAACGGGAATACTGAAAGAAGATCTTTTAAGAGAAGACCCATCTTGTCCAGTGACATGTCCACCTGTCAGTTAGTCAACCAGGCCCCATATACTAATTAACTAATATATGTGAAGCTAAATGAAATAAAAGCCAATGAACTATTTGAAAAACTACATGGTTGTGTGTATGAATTAAGAAAAGAGATGTGGATCCTGACTTTGTTTTTCTGAGCTTGAACCTCCTAAATGTAAACATTTTGACATAATTTCTGAGGAGAATGCAAGACAGAAGCCATTTCTAGAATTACTAAGGGATAAAGTTCAGAGAACAGGAAGGTCCAAGGGCATTTGACCTTGTCTCATATCATCTCATCAGTTAATCCTTGACTGACAGAGTTTTATTTTGAGAGGTTGTTTTAACAGGCAAGAAAATAACATCCATGTCCAATGACCTTTGACCTATGACTAGAGTGACCAGATTTCCCTTTAATTTTAAGGTTATCCCACAAACATAAGCTCATGGTGCAAAAAGATCTTCCATTGATGCACCTTTCAACAACAAAACAATCAATAAGTAATATAATTAGCATTTTTTATATATATATTTATGGGGACACAGGACACAAGGTAAAAAAAACGGACAGTCTGGCGAAATGGGTGCATCTGGTTACCCTGCCTGTGGCTTCCAAAATCATATCATCTCACAACAAACAGACAGCCTACATTGGACAAAAACGCTAGTAACTGTAATTTCATTACTTTAAAGAATTGTGATCCCTTACTGGTTACTCAAATACTAATATTGTTTCAGTAAATTCTTACATATAACAAAGTTATTACCCAACACTGGACCAAAAAATAGTCATTGGACCCCATGCCATTGATATTTGATTCGTAGCCTCCAAAACCATATTCACATACCCCTGTCCTGGAGGACATTTGGACAAAGACTGATTGACTAAGAGTCTCCATGGCTCAGTCCTTTTGACCTTTGACGTCCAAAATAGAAATGTCATCCTGAAGGCAACGTTTGTGGGGAATCCCTGCAAGGATTCATGAAACATTGCATTTAAAGACTGAATTTACACACAAAAAAAACATGAGGCTTTGTGCTCTTGACTTTTGACCTATTCCTTCCATGATCTAATTAGTTTATCGCAAAGGGTAAAAAAGTTTTTTAGGGTCTAGAGAAATTCCTTCAAACTCCCTTAAGATGTCAGGTTTTTAAGCAAATGATGGCTTTAAGTCTTCATAGTATTTGACCTCTAAAATCGATCCACTTAATCCTTGACTTTGTTAAGTTCAGAGCAAATCCAGTTTTTTAGATTTTGTTTTCATCAATATATGCACATACAAACATATGGGTGTGTAGATGTATGGTTTGGATGTATGTACATACTGACTGACAGACAACCAGTTGTTGCCATTGAGGAGCCATAACACGTTTTTTTACACCTAACTTTATATATCATTAGTCCTGAAGATTTGTGAGCACACTTACCCTTCAAATCATCTGTAAGTTGAAGTTTACCAAAGAAAAGACTCCATGGTCAATAACACAAAGCTCTAAAATCCAAAACTATAACTGTAAATCAGAGATCACTATGATTCAGACTTTCCAAACACACTATGGTTTAAAGTGAGGCCACAACAGGTTTGTACCTCAAATTAGATTAAAACTGGCTGTGACTTTAAGCTGGCAGAGGAGTGTAATATGGAAAGTGCTGGAAAGTTTGAGATCACACTGAGGTGCTGTAGTTATTCATCATCAGAGCTGAACCAGAATGTTTTTGTTATACCTGGTGAGTATGGTTGGGTAGCGTAGTGGTGAGGTGATGGCGAGGTAACGGTCCAGAGCGATCACACACAGGGTTTCAATGCTGGCTGTCACACACAGAACATCAGTGGCTGTCCAGAACTCACACATGAAGTTTCCAAACTTCCAAGCTCCCAGTAAGATGTAGCTGGAGCCAAACGGGACCACAACCAAGCCCATTATGAGGTCAGCAAGAGCCAGCGAGGCGATGAAAAGGTTAGTGACTGTCTGGAGGCGCTTGAACCGCAGGAGGGCGGTGATCACCAGAACGTTACCTGGTCACAAGAAAGTGTGTTTTAATGGAGAGGACTTCAAAAGTTTCTGTCGAATTTTCAGAGCAGTATTCAGACCAAACAAGTATTTTTTGGCACACTTCTTCGTTTCTCGTAATTACTTTAATAAGGGCTCACTTAAGGAGAGCTGCTGGACCAGGGAACTGGGGGGATTTCAAGAAGCTGACTGAACCAGAGCAGTAAGTCAGAGGAGACTTAATGTTGATGTTTCGTTTGAGTAAAGTCCTGTCTGTTTGCAAACTTCTCCAGCATTGTGCAGCACATTTTCACTCAAATACATGGGAAAGGCCAGAAATTATTACTGGTGGGCCAGGTTTGGCCCGGGGGCCTCTATTTGCAGACCCCTGGTCTATAGTTTGGTAAAAACAGAAGTGTTTTCAGGACAGCCTCATACACATACTATGGTGGAGGGTTTTATTTTTTTTACATATTCATTTATCAGACCTGACAGGACTAGATGCTCTAAGCCTGAGCACAGTGTCTGTGGTGGGCATTGATCTGGAAAATAAACAGTATTCACCTTAAAGTCCAATAGCATGCTAACGTTTAGCCTGTTAGCAAAACTGCTAATCACTAGAAGTCAACTTGTAGCAATAACAATAAGCTAAAATGAATCACTGAGTCTGTATGCAATGTACAGAACCATATTTCTGTTCATATAGACAACATGCAACAACAGTTAGCTGCTCAATAACATGCTTAGCTAATTAGCTAAAATGGGTACATACCTTCCCCTACTATGATGAAGAAGTACATGTCTCGGATGAAAGAAATTATTTTCCCCATTGAATCTATATCAGGCCAAAGACAGCTTTATCTCCTTACCAATACTACCATAGCTTGACTGAGCTGTAAATTTAAACCTACTCTCTAAGACGGAGGATAAACAACAAGTATTGATAAAGGCTAAGCATTGGAAAGGGCAGGATTATAAGAGAAAGATTTAAAAGTTGTCTGAGCCTTTGCATTGAGATACGAACAATTGAAGGATAAAGGAAAAGTCTTACTGTCAGTGTTAACACAGAGCTGAGAACAAAAAAACAAGAGGAAGTTGACCTCACCCTTTTTTTGGAAGCTACAACTCCAAGACAAGTTAACGTGGGATGTATTTTTTACTTATGTGAATATTCAGAGAAAAGAAGCCAAGAAAATGACACTATAATATAACTTTTTTGGTTTTCCTTCCTCAGTTAAAAAAAAGAAAAATCAGACAAAAAATCAACTTGTGGATATTTTAGAATAGAATTACTTACCAAAAACAATGGCCAGAATCAGAACAGCCATTGCAACACCCAGCAGCACCAGCTCTGCATCGCTGTACTCTAGAGACCAGCCTGGCTTAGAGAGCAGGGAGGTGTTGTTTTGCAGTGACTGGTTATGAGCCATGATCTACAGACAGAACAGAAACAACAAACTCTCTCAATGCGACAAGCCAGCTCAAGTGTAAAATGATTTTGACAGGGCAGTTGTTGACCCTTTGTTATCGAAGGGTCAGAAATGACCCCTTCCCCTAATTTTTGATTTTCTTTATGATTTTTTTTTGCAACTTAAGCATGTTTTCTTTCTTATACAGTTATTACAAAATGTAGGTATAAGCACAGATTTAAAATGGCAGACAAATTGTTTTATGGTTGAATTCCTCAATATAGAGTGAATACTTCGCACGATAAAACGATGGTCATTAATGGAATTATCTGTTGCTTTTAATAAAATGCATATTCAGGTACCTGTACATCTGATATTTTTTGGCTTTGTAACTTTTATCTCTTTTATATAAAAGCTGTACCGTAACCAAAGGTCTCATAATATGAAAAATATGCTTGTTAATTGTTTTACAAAATTCATTCATTCATTCATTTTCTATCCCTTTCGGGGTTACGGGAGCCTATCCCAGCAGTCATTGGGCGAGTGGCGGGGTACACCCTGAACCGGTCACCAGTCGATTTCAGGGCAACGTATAGAGACAGACAACCATTCACGCTCACACTCTTACCTAAGGGCAATTCAGAGTGACCAATTAACCTAATGAGCATGTTTTTGGTCTGTGGGAGGAAGCCGGAGTGCCCTGAGAGAATCCACGCATACACGGGAAGAACATGCAAACTTCACACAGAAAGGCCCTGCCCGACCCGGGAATCGAACCAGTGACCTTCTTGCTGTGAGGCACGCGCACTACCTGCTGCACCGTGCCGCCCTGTTTTACAAAATATTTCAGGAAATAAGTAATAAAGCAATAAAATAAAGTTAAATAAGTTAAATAAGTTTGAAAAAAATTGTCTACTGGTGTCATCCACGTGTTTGTTTGGAAGGAAAATGTCATGCCATGTCAATGCAGCCACAGCAAACATTAGAGAACAGCACTGAAAAACTGAAGCCACACTTCTTGTAAGGGGTGTGTTCAGATACAGCTCATGAGGATTTAAACTAAAAATGCTTGTTCTGAGCAGGGATGACACAGAGGGGTTTATAGGCATGTTAAAATCCACTATCTAAGTGGACTTTTGTCTAAGAACTTCAAAAATGTTTTGTAGGGATATAATGAACCTGTGCGAATTTGTTGAAAACAAGTAAAATATGGGACATCTAAAGCACAATTCAAGCTTCTTTATTTTAGGCATTTAACCAGACAAATCAAGTTGTGCTGGTTTCATGTCAGACTTATATTTTTTCTAACTTGATGAAAATCCTACCAGTTATACCCAAACCTGCCAGAATTTGTTTTGTCTCTGCCAGCTCCGCCCTGCATCAGTGCTGCGTTCTCACTTTCAACACCATCATCCCAGCATCCTTTGGAAGGCTCAGACAGTGGGTCTGAAATACTATCTCATCTTAAAAAGTCTAAAAGTATGAACGTAAGATAATCTTATCTAATAAAATATCTTCTGGGAGGACTTTGGAGCCTAGATACCAAACCCAAATTATGTTCTGCTGCTGCAACTAATGTTGTAAAAGTCACACATTTGACTCCTTTCTAACAAGTTTGTGCTAGTCAGTGATGTCCCTAAAAGTGCTTTAGAAATTCTACTTCAAATATGACTCAGTACTGGATTTGGCATGCCTTTAACCCATTCTGTTTAAGCCCTGCTCAAACAAGGTGTTTAAATGTAAATCATCATAAGCTGTATCTCATCAGTCCTCTCAAGAAGTGAGGCTTCCCAATGCTGTGCTCTAATGTTAACTATGGCTACACAGACATGCTTAAACATGTTTCTTCAACTGAAACATGGCTCAGAGAGTGTCTCCTTTCATATCCCCTCAACACATCTCATTTGAAGTTTCACATACACTGAGCTTTTTTTTTTTTTTAAAGTGGAGCAAGCAACAGAGGGAGAAAGCAGTTGTGGGATCTGTTACTTTTGAATAAGGGTTATCTGACTGAAAAATAAATAGTGTATATATTTGGTTAATATTTTAGTCCTAGTAATGCTATGGTTTCTGTTTAAATTCACAGTGTTGCTCATATAAAGTAGTAGCAAAAGGTCAGTTGATGTAATCCCTCCTCTTTAATTAACTCTTGTCTCGAAAGATAAAACTACAACAATGACGACAGCATGGGAAAACAGCTTTGCCAGGAAATTTCTGTCTAATAACCACTGGCTGAACTGGACACTTATAAAAATATAGGCCAACGCTCCCTTGGGATACATCAAAATCTGACTATACTGCCAGTGAATTATGAGTTTGCATCTAAATTGGAGCCATGTTTTTAGATTACAATAGCATTTTAATAGGTCATCTAGTTGAGCGCACTCCCATCTTTCCTATATAATCATGCAGCGTGTGGTACTCATGTTATCTCTGGTCCATCAGGTTCAGCTCTCTAAGTCTTTCACCTTCTTAGTCAACAAGCCAACATGTACTGGATATCAGCTCTGTTGTGATGTAATCGACTGACTGCTCTACATTGTTTAACCAATTTTCAAATGCATTTTTGGTTGGCTTGATAGTGTCAGGTGTAATATTAGCTCTGTTAGTGATAACTAATCACAGAGTGCTGGGAAATGAAGGGGAGAAACTGTTGCATCATGTCCTTGGCTGAACTTGATAGTGGTTGACAGTACTTTAAAACACTTTGGTACAGAGTTTACATTTTTGCCTCTTATCTAATCACCCAGAAAAGGCTTGTGCCAAAGCTACAGGTGTAAGCAGGGAGAACTGGATGCTTGGACAGTGTTTGTACAAAATCCTGTTGCTGTAGCAGCAATGGCATTAAATGATTAAAACCTTTTTTGGTGTTCAGTAGAAGAATAAGAGCACATCCTGTATCTAAGGAGGGGTGGGATTAGACCTTGTTTACATTTTGCACTTCCTTGCTCTAACATCTTTGTGGGACAATCTGATACCAAGTAGACTGCACTATTGTACATGTGTCTACATTTTGTGTGACCTAACCATCTGCACTGATGACCTACAATTGTAATGAACTCTTGAATAACTGTCAGTCTCAAAGTTTATTTACACAGCAACTAGCTATTTCACTGAGATGTAAGTTTGTGTTAAAATGAGGGAGAAAAGACTCATGGCTTGTGTCCCAGCATGCTATGTGTACTGAAGCTGCTAATAATATTGATGAATATCATGTATAGCAGCAGAGCAGTCTGGGTGGCAGGTGGTCATAATGTTTAGTCTGATCGGTGTATATTTTTAATCTGTTGGTTTCAAATTTCAGATATTTCATTTGAGAGATGGTGAATTTAATGTTTTTAACAGTGGATTAGAAAACCAAATATTTAGGAAGACCCACAATGGATCTTTATTTATTGTGTGATTGATTCAGATAAACTTCTAATATTCTTCTGAGCAAAAGCATTCTGTAGGAGAGTCTTTTCTTGGTGGAAATGGCAAACCAGGGGGCTCTTACTTTAAAAAGCAGAGGAGCGGTCAATATACTGTGTTAAAGCCTCTGGAAACATGACTTGATTTTTTTTTTTTTTTTTTAGAATTTCAAAAGAATATCAAAGTTCTGTGTGTCATTCAGCGTCCTTAAAAATTTGAGCGAGTAAAAACATCTCTTAAGTATATTAAAATCTTCTTTTGAGAAAGCTTTTTTTAATTTATTTTAAGTGGATTGCTCAGGACTTTGCGGTTGTGGGCTCTATCACTTTCATGTGAAGAGGCCAGTTGAGTGGGAGTAAAGTAGTTTTGGGGCCAGTGTTAATTTTGACAGCACTTTTTAATTTAGTTTTATTTTTAGTCTTGCCTAAAATATCTTTAAGTTTTAGTCATAATTTATTCATCTAAACTGCTTCAAGTCTAGTTTTAGTTGATGAAATTTCACAACATTTTATTCGACAAAATCTACTGTAAACCTAGTTGTCTAAAATATGAATTGTAAAGTGTAAGGCATTTTTTAATGTTTCTTGAATTTCTGAAGTCATGTTTTGCACTTGGATCCCACCACCATGAAGCTAAGGCAGCTGTGATTGGATGTCCCTCTTAACTCATCCAACCTTTCCACACAACCAAAGTAGCTGTGATTGGATATATTCCTAACTTGTCCCTACTTTCTACATGACCAAGTTAGGTCTAATCGGATTAAGTCTCTGTCAAACATTTTAGTCTGGTTTTTATTTGTTGATGAAAATGTCAGTTAATTTAGTTTTAGTTTTTGTCATTGTGCACTTGTTTTTATTAGTTATTGTCTAGTTTTCATCAGGGGAAAAAAGGGTTGTTGACGAAAACTATGACGAAAATAATTAGTCGACAAAATTAACACTGTTTGGGGCCTTTGAGTGGGCAGGACTTGGTGTTTATTCTGTCACTGGATGAGTTATTTTAAGTATAAATCACTGTTTGAATCTCAGCCACTGTACATCCAGTTTCTGAGCACCCTTAAAAACATAACTGCTAAACTCATGCAAAGATCAGTCCTGAGATTTTTAGGTAGTTGATGGCATGTAAACATGATGTTGAATATATTATGTAGAAAGTTTTTGTTAATTTGTGTTCTGAAGGCTTTAACCTCTGTGACATAGTCCACTTACTTGAATACACCCAAACATGGTCAGCATTGCTCTTTGATTTGCATTTTCCTGTCTGTATCATGATACATGTTCAGCTCAAAAACTGACAAGCACAAAAACTATCTCACAACCAACACAGGCCCATATCCAGGCAGCTCAAATCCCCTCAGCATGCAGCCAGAGCCATCTGATATCTAAGCGTCATTGTTTACACCCTGCATTAAGAACTACCTCTTGTACAGTAAAAGTACAGTTGATGTCCTTTTTTTTAGCTGTTTTGGCATCTGGGTGATATGACTTTGTAGGAAATAAGAGTTTTAGGATGATAACCCTGGCAGAGCTGCCTTCTAACTGGTTACCAAAGCCTGAGGTAAATTTGCCTGCTTTTGTGTATCCACTGCAAAGAGGACAACATGTACAACTCATTTCTTAAATGAGCTTCTGACTACCTCTGTTTGTTTGGGAAACAGGATCCTCTATATGCATACATTTGTATTGATATGTATCTTGGCTCAATCCCAACACAATCCAAACACAACACACTCTACTGTCAGCTGTAAAAAGAGGCATTGATTCATGCATGTTTGTCTAGTTTTACACTGGTCAGTGGGAAAAGTTTGATGAATATTCTGCTGTATTCCATATCAGAGGGAGGAGTTTCTTGACAACAGTCATCGTTTCCTCACCCTGCCTACCTGCACAGGTGATTCAACTCATCAGCTGATTGGGGGCATACACTCACTTAAGCACTAAGCCAAAAAGATTCTGCCACCACCTGTCATCATTAATCATCCTGGTACTGTCATATTTTTAAATCGTCTCCTCTCCCCAACCGTCTCATCAGTGCCCAGGTCCAAATCCTCAGAAGTCTGAGCCCCTCACCTTATCAGCACCTCAGTTCATCACATCAGGGTCTCAGCAAGCTGCCCAGAAGTCTATCCTGTATTCCTCACCACCACCAGTGCCTAGACTCTAGACTCCAAGAAAGGGATTCCTATCTCACATTCACCCTCAGTGCCCCTGAAGTACAAGACAGAGTACTCTAAGTGCCAAAGAGATGCCCATCACAAAAGGCATTATACATTTTCAATCCAACTGGTAAAACAAATAATCATTCACTCAAATTTGGTCCCTCCTGATTGAAATTATGTTGTTGCACTATAATTACATTATGTAATGCAGTGAAAATAAATGATTACAGTTATTTTTCTGACAATCATACTATTTTAAGCAATAAGGTATGTGCAGTTTTTTAACATTTGGAATTATGCACCAAACCAACCACTGTCAGCTCTCTTGCCTTATAAAGGCAGGTTTGTTCACAGGTAGGTGGATTTCCTTGCATGTATCAGTATTTATTCTTTTAAAGATCAGGTGCAGCCTATCGTATTGTGTAATTTCTCTCCTTTCAATTTGGCACCAAATAAACAGCACACACAGGCCACTGTTTGAACTATGTTGTGTGATTTGTTGTATCTACTGTAACAATCCCACAACATACAACTGGATCATGGACCTATTCAAGCTCAGCAACTCAGCTTCATTTATTCATTCATTCATAAAATCTTATGTCAACACTAGCAGAGAGTGTCTACATAGCTACTGTGAGGCAAAGAGCAGAGAACAGTGAGCTGTAAATATGTACTTTCCTATTATTTGCTGCTGGATATGTTAATTGTAATAATACATAAAGACTAAACCCTCTCTATTTGTATCAGTGTGCATTAGTATTAGTTACACACATACCATATCTATTCTTGTTCTTTTTTGTGACAGCTCATTGTCAGACGTGTTTCTGTGTGTTATTGACCCTTTTCTTGCTTTCAGATTGGTAATGCTGGCCAACCAACCAGAGAGGCCCCTTCTCTTACCAATGCTACTGGGCTACTTCAGGTTAGACAAATATTACTTCATTGTAGTTCGCTTCAGTGACCCTAGCTCAAAGAAGGAAAGATTTTGTGATCTATTTGCAATGAATACAAAAATAAATTTTCAAAAACACTATCAAAATGTAGATGCTCTTTTTGATAGATGTAGGACTGATCATTTCTGATACTTACAAGTGCAGGGGAATCTAAATGTTAAATTTTGACTGACTGACTGCTGCACTTTAAAGCAGCTTTCTTGACAGAAGAGTTTGTTAAATCACTGCGTCACAGTCAGTGGGAGCTGGTCCTTTATTAGTGTAACATTTGACCTTTTGGTGTGTTAAGAAGCAAAGAGTCTCTTCCATAGCTATGGTTGCTGGATTATGTCTAGTAAGACAAGCTTCCCCCAAGGCCATGTCTTTACAGTTTTATGTAGTATACTGTGACCTCCATTTTGTGTACTTAAACAGTAGTTTTAATTCTATTTCAGAAGCCAAATGTCCACCCATTATCTATGCTGCTTATCCTCTCTGTCGGGCACAAACCACCTTTATTTTTATGATTTTCATTTTTTTCATAGATATATTGGTCACCTTCAATGTTGGTGAGTGGGTTTTATTAACTTTCAACCAAATTCAAGTACAAAAAATAATTTGTTATCAGGACAATATTATATTTATTCATTCAGTAGTAGAGTTTAGGTTTTCTCTATTTCCTGAAAAATAGCAATCATGGAGATATGAGGTTTGTGCCCGACAGCGACATTATCCTTGTCGGGGCCTATCCCGGACATATGCCTGGGGGCAACTTAGTTAACCAAATGAGTGAATTTGGTATGTGGGAGGAAACAGGATTACCTAGAGAAAACATGAATATATAGCAAGAACATGAAACTTAACACGGAAAGACCCCTTCCTGACTAGGGTGTGAAACAACCTTAAGCAGTGAGGCACCAGCCCTGCCTGCTGACTGTAGTATTCTCATCTTTGGAGCACTTTTAAGTCCTTGTGTGCCTCATTACTTTAGAGGGCCACACCACGCACACCAACACACCAACACACCAACACACCAGTGAGCAACTCTGTCAGTGTACTGACTGTTATTGTCTCTGACATACTCCTGTCTACTGTTTAAAGATATATGTAAGATGGAGGTAGGCTGAAAATAATGAATTGCACTTTAAGATAAATATAGTTCTTTAACTCAGAATCTAGAGCTACATCATAACTGTTGCTTCGCTTAAACTGTGCATTCAAACAAAACTGCACTTTGTGTGAAAACCTGAAATCCCAGCTCAACACATCACCATAATAACAAGTGTGGGGCAGTTGACAAATCTGAGGAAAATTTAACCTCCAAGTCATTACAAAAACCAATATTTTATTACTGAAGCTTGGAAATATGATGAAATTGTATTTACTAGATTGAGAAAGGTACTTTCTGCACTTGACAGGTAATAATGCATCATACAAACCCAATACAAGGCTTAATCCACAGACATTTTTCATGTTTGTGAGATGTTCTTTGTACTTTCTCCCCGTTTATATGGCTCAAAGCTCACTCTGCCACAATTCACACTGATAACCCTGTAATGGTGCCTTGTGTCTGTTCACTGCCCCCATTGATCAGATCAATGAAGTGTGTGCAGTCAAGCTTGTAAAGGAGGCTCTGCTCACGCTGTTAAAACAGTCACACCGTCACATCCACAAAGAAACATGAGAGGCTCTCTGAGGACGAAAACCAAACACCAAAGATTTACTGAGACAGAAACACCCCAATATTTAGGTGAGGAGAGCTTAGAGGTAATTACACTAAGTACTCAAACACAACAAATTACACAACAGAGCCAACACCAACATAAACACACACAAATACACACCCAGCTTTCCTATTTTTTTGTGGAATAAACAGATTATAGTGGACCAAACAGTGAGAGAAGATAAATGCTGAAGTGTTCTTTGAAAAAATTAAAAATAGTCCCATTAATCTGAGGTAATAAAAACTCGGCTGTCCTGATGAAATAACATATACCCACAGATGAAAGCCAGTTTGGATATAATGAACACAAGAAAATCTCACTCTGGAAATAGCTTGTTTATTTCTGATGAATAATATGCATTCAGAGGTCAGCTGTAAGAATAAAGAAAAGAGGATCAGGGTTGTGCTTTTTAAGTGTTTTCAGACTAACGAGTTTAAGCACACGTGCAGCAGAAGAATTTGCAAATTCCACACTGATCCTGTAAATCAACAGCTTTAAGTAAAACTTCAGACCTCTTTGACTGAGGGAGCTTTCATATATAAAGTTTGGTGGATTCAGATGGTGTCTGAGACAAAATTACAGCGTGATTCAGTTAGCTTTCACACTGAACTTTGTTGTGGGGACCAAGGTCTATCACATGTTGTGTAATGTAACTACCCTCCACCAGTTGTGGCTGTAGCTGTTGTCAGATGCTGCTGCCGTATGACCTATTGTTGACTAAGACCATTAGATTCACAACAGACAGTGAGGAAGACATCTAGTTGTGTGAGGTAGTTCATCAGTATTTTGCATCAAAGTTGTTTTAGGCTGTGTCAGATGAAAATGGCATATTGAATGTGCAATGTTCATAGACTTGTAAATGTTAACATGCAAGGTGGAGAGGCCTGCAGTGCTAGCAGCAACTAGCCACACTCTGCTAACCTTTGTAATATTGTTGTGTGGAGCCGGGGTCTGTTGATAGTCATGATGCCCTTTGGGCTGTAATGGCCTTTTGAATGGGTAGGTTAGAAAAAATAGGAATTGGTATTGCACAAGTTTGTTTAAACTGAAAAAAAAGCATGTTGGTTGTGAGAGTAACCTAAACATTATTAAAACTGAAAATGTCAAACTGTAATGTGAAAGTAAAGAAAGCACAACACAATAGGAAATAACCTTTGTCCAAATAAAAGGACCACTCAATAATTTTTTTCCCCTTTCTTAATCCCTTAAAGCCTGTTGATACATACTTTTATGATACCTCTATGTAATCAATATGATAAACAAATTACAACAAAACCATCTGAATACAATCAGATAAATAATAAAAATGTCCTCAAATGGATTATTAGTTCCCAAAAACACTTGATGTATCAAATGAGATATAAAAAATACACATGTTAAATTTTACGGAAATTTTGGTTTTTTTGGATTTCAATAGAAAGTGAAATAAACATTTCATCTCAAAAAGTTAGAATTTTTCGGCTATAACTTGTGTTTTCAGGCTTTAAAGGGTAAAATCTATTATTTACCTATTTGTTTTAGTAAATAATAGACTGGTGCAGTAATAAGTCATAAAATGCTGAATTTAGTTATCATCCTAACACTCCTGGTTTCCTTGCCTCAAAGTTCATGGGAATTTTGAATGAGTATTCAGATTAATGCCTGAAAAGGCAGTTTCTGACTAAAAGAAGAGATTTTTTTCTTTACCCTATAAATATCATTAGTGTGATTTTAAAAGGACGGTTACCAAAATGTCGCATTTATAACTGCAGAGTTTGTCGAGGACAAAACAAGTCTTCAAATAATATGTTGGAGACAATCGAGCGAGGAATGAGGACTTGTTTAGTTAGGTTACACTACATGAAAATATTCTTGTAAAGGATGAAAGAAATGTTGGAGGCTTGAGAGTTGCGATGGTAAGGTCAGTCAGCCATGTTGGCTTCCACATTTGCCTTTAATGTTACATTATCCCTGCACCGCCCTGTAATATAGAGATTAACAATATTTGACCCAAAGATACTGTACGGCCACATTTGCTCTATGAAATAAGATGTGAGATATCAGTGAAAATAAACTTGGTTCATACTTTGAGACCTAGTTTTGCAAGTGCAAGCTCTTTTTTGACCAGATAATTAGCACATGCCTACTGTATGAATGTAATAAACAATTTTCCCTGAAAGTATTAATAGACTAAACTTAATTGCAGATTTTTCACTTAAATTTTCTAATAAGCTGTCAGCTCTAAACAGTGAATAACCCCTGTAGACGCTCTGCTCCAGATTTATTTAGTTTCAAGTTATCATCATTTTAGTTATAAGAACTGTTTTATGAGTATTGAGATACAAAACTTGGTATCTGTATTGCAGTTAAAATGTTGGGATCATGAAAACATGACTTGATTGAAGATTCTAATTCTTTTTTTTTTTTTTACTCAGTACTTAGATGTGACATTGTGCATATTAAAGTACACTCCACTAAAATAAGACTTAAAACTGTGATTATTGAGACTGTAAGCAATACATACAAACAATATAGACAGTCAAATGTCTTCTTATCTTGTCTTATCTCAGTTACCTTCCACCCATGATTAAATTCAGATTTTATAGCAGCAGCAGCATGTAGGTATGTTTAGCTCAGCTCCTGTGAAATTGTGACACCAAGAGTTCCTTGTAAGTACATTATTTTCTTCTTGGTGCACCCACTGCAGAAACATCAAGAAACATTCTCCTTTTACTAAAGTATAAGTTTACTCATTGTTAGAAATGGGAATCCAGAATTGGTTGAAGTTGGGAATCAATCCCAGCTACCTTAAGGATTCTGTATCATTTGCCTTTTTGCTTGTCAGTTCCTTTATAAATTCCATTTGCTAAAATAACACAAACAGCTTTATGTACATCTGCGAGCGAGAAGGTTTGTTACTCTTTATAGTTGCATGATAATGTTTGTGTGATTTTAGGCAAAGTTAGGGAACACCAGTTACATGTTAAAACATTTGTTGATATGGCATGGCATTAGAAATCAGGAGAGCCATGTGTTTAACGTTGTTGACACAGAAGACAAACTTTCTACAAAAAATATTCATGACTCTATCAGGGAATCTATAGAGAATTGAAATCAATAAACAGAATTGATAATGTCCTTGGTATCAATAAAATACCTTCATTGCCTTAATTCCCTACCTACTGGGCGGACATATTTAAATGCTTATACAGCTGAAATATTACATCAACAAAGGACTGAATGTAGCTCTGTATTTCTACACCATGTACAACTACCACATTTCCTTAAATTGAAAGACCCATTATGTATTATAACACTAGAAGTGCTCCAAGAGCACAAGCCTCTGAAAAGGCATTTCCAACATTTTCAGGCAAATTTTTGTCGAAAATGTGGATACGTTTTCAAGTCCTTGAAAAAAAAGAATTCCTGGATTCACATTTGGATCCAGATCAACGCAGAAATCTAATCACTTTCCCCTTGTGCCATGACCTACATTCCATGAACAAGTCATTAAAATCTGCTGAAAACTTTCTGAGTTATTAACAAAAATGTGGAAAACTGCCCTTCATGCAATGTTAACAAATTCTTAAAGCAAATGTTTAGTTATTTTCGTATTTATTTATTTACATAGCTAGAGGACAGTGCACATTAATGAACATTAACATGCAAATGTGCCAGACTTTAGCCCCAGGCTAATTTCCATCTGTAGTCCCCGGCAGGTTGATGTAATTTATTTGTACGAATGTGTACAATCTTAAAATAAATATAGTACATGAGGCAGCAGTAACAGGCAGTAGCAAGATGACAGATACACAGAACAACATGAACTCTGCATTTATATACAGGACACACATACAACAATACAGAAGGTATGCTAAAGACAAACCATAACATAAAGACTACCAGGGTTAAAGTGCATAAGCTGTTTAATATGCAAATCCTGCATCTGTATTCGGATCTCTTTTAAAATCAAATATTTTTTTCTTGTGCCATGCCCAAAGTTCCCTGAAAATCTAAATAAATTTAGTTAAAATCTGTTCATAACTTTTTGAGTTAACTTGTCAACAAACTAACAAACAAACCAACAAACAAATGCCAGCGAAAACACAACCTCGTTGTTGAAACACCAACCATACCATTTCATGATAAAGGGATGACTTTCCCTCAGCATCCTGACATCAGATCAATGTTAAGAAGTCTGTGTTTTGCTTGCTTAACTATAGAATCCACTCATTTGCAAATATTTAGACAAATAACCCCTGTTTTTATCCTGAGCGCTGAACTAAAAACACTCTGGCACTTCACATTTAATTAAATGGCTTTGATGTAAAAACTGCTTAACCTGACAAGAGCCTTTTAAGGCTTTAATCACTGAGAAATGTTCTAACCAGTAAGCAAACTGATTATTCAAAACACCAAGCTGGCACTGCAAACTGTTTTTTTTTTATATATCTATATTGGGTTCATTTATGTAACACAACAGAATAAAGATGCATTTGTTAAAACACCAAATATTAATATAATATATATATAAAGCAGACATTTATACTTGCAGTTAACTGACCTACCTCCAGGCTCCTTTTCCTGCTGTATAATCCAGTGAATAAATACTCCCAACACTTTAAACTCCACAACACAAAAGACCATTATAATCTGTTTGTCAGCAGTTTTGTTGGTGTCTCTTCCTCTTCTACTGAGTTATGAGCGTCTGGTGTTGAGTGTGACACACAAACACACTCA
The DNA here is from genome assembly GCA_037902135.1 of Cetoscarus ocellatus. Taxonomy (NCBI): domain Eukaryota; kingdom Metazoa; phylum Chordata; class Actinopteri; order Labriformes; family Labridae; genus Cetoscarus; species Cetoscarus ocellatus. Next base: position 546,398 of record JBAMNC010000157.1, on the reverse strand, counting down.
CATGCCGTGCTGCTCTCTCTTTCCAGCACACGCTCATGCATAAACACACACTCAGCGAGCCCTCTACCACACTTGCCCTTTTGAAGCAGCTGAGCCTGTCACCCTTTTTATGAGCAAGCCCCTCATGACGTCACAGCAAGACAGTAACCAATCAGAGGACAAGGAATGGCCTTCAGTGAATATTGCATGTCTGCAGTGTACGGACAGCTCAACTGCACCCTGTGCCCTCGGGAGACATTAGCTTCTTAACCTTTAATTTATTCAGGGAGGCTTTTAGCACTTTTTTTCCAAGCCAGTGAGAGAAGGCTGCTGTATAAAAGCAAAGACTTCTGTTTTTAGCTGTTGAACGGCTGCATTTAGGGAGTTTGAAACCTAATGACAGCAGTCCAAACCTGAAAAGACCCACACAGCAGAATGCTTTACTATATCTTGCTGAAAAAAAGAATTCAAAAGTAGTTTCCCTGAAGTTTAGCAGAACTTCAAAAGAGACAGAATAAGAAGTTAGCACTATCCCAGAGTAAACATTTCTGTACAGCACTGAAAAAATCTGTACTGACTTCCAGATATTTCCAATAGATTCATTTGAGTTTATCCTCTTGCTCCACTGAAAGCTTCAAACAAACCCTAAGACCTTCACCCAAGCACCTTTGAGATCAGGGTCAACTGTCTCACCAGTGAAAAATAGTATCAAAAAGCTTGAGTAAATTTAGCAGCTACTGCAGTCTGTTAGGTCAGGGAACCACAAATCAAAGACTTAACCCTCAGACTTAAAGGCGTTCCTCAAGGATCAGTTCTGAGCCCCCTGCTAAAACACGACTATTCTTATCCCTGAAGTTTGCTGATAGGACAGAGAGGGACTATTTCTTTACATCTAAGTCATGTTCTGACCTTCCACTGGAGGTGTCCTCTGTGCTACATGCTTGTGGCTCTATCTTCACTCTAATGGCCCTTATCCATTAGCCCTACTCTACTCGGCTCGGCTTTCCCCGGCTCTACCCGGCTCTACTCTACTTGCTTTGGGCTGTTTTTCCACCAGCCCGGTCCCCTGCCCAGCAGGGGCGGGGTCGCCGTGAAACAGCTGGGCAACACTGCGTTCATGTCATTTCGAGTGCGACACAACAACCAAAACAATAGAGGACTTGGAGGCAATAGTATACTTGCTGCTCGGTCTGTGGCTTTTTGTTACAAAGAGGAAAGCAGAAGAAGGCTGCAGGCGGCGAGAAGAAATACCCTTGAGAAGTACAGGAGAGTTTTGGAAGCTATACAACAGTTTGAAGCCGAGGATGAGAGCAATCAGGCTGCAAAGAAAAGACGTATGAGGGTAGCTAATGGAAGCTACCGCTAGCTTGTTAGCTAGCTCGTAATGATAAAGTCCTCTGTTTAACATTGTGATGGCAGCAAGTTATTGTCATAAAGTAACGAAGTGTATGTACTGCAGTCCTGTTTTGGGCATCGCGCTCATGACCCATCGGTGACGACATTCTCTGACCAATCAGTAGCCGGCAGTCGGTCGACGTCACCTTTTAGTATCGACTCAGCTCGCTTAGAACCAGAGCAGAGTAGGTACTAAAAACTGGTTTGTTTTAGGAGGTACTGTGCCGGTGGAAACGCAACACAAACTGGGTAGAGCCGAGTAGAGTAGAGTAGAGTAGGGCCAAGGCGGGCTGGTGGAAAAGGGCCATAATGTAACCCTTTCTGGAGTGTTACTATGTTAACTGGAATTAAACTAGAAATCAGAAGTCCTAGAATCGGAAATCAGAAGTCCTAGAATCGACTACGGAGCCTGTATGAACCTAACCAACACACCAGAATCAACACAATGAGTTCAGATATAAATTTTGTGATCATGACTCCGTTTACTTTGAATTAGAGTTCAAGAAAATAACAATCACACATTAAATTATTTACAATTATTCAATTATTACCTGTGTTTTTTCTCTTTCATATGTAAATAATAAAATAAAAACCATTAAATAAACAAAAATAAAAAATGTAGTGCACCGCATGGTTCTCAGTCACGTTGAGTCTTACATATGAAAGGCTTGGTATTCACACACAACTGCTGTAAGTTTCAAATAAGTGGCAACTTTGGTTCACTGCTAGCTACTTCAAAATCATTCTGAAATCATTTGGGTTTTCTTGCATTTGTTCCTTTTGATCAGAAGTTTTGGGACAGCTTTGGTACATAATTTATCATTTACAAATTTTCATGCTAAATTTGACAAACTCTTTTTATAATGGAGACTATTTCTACTCTATCTTAAGATGAGTTGTCAATCATTTTTGAAAGTTTAGTGCAATTTGTAGAATATTTTTAGAAGTTTTTCATGTGTATGGGATTCAAGGACGTTCATCATCTTGGACATGCTCTCTACCTTCACAAATCTTTCACCATACTTACACACGTGGAGGTAATATGCAATGTTCTTCCAGACACATCAGTTGATGTACGAAAAGATGCTGCTGCTGTTTAATATCACCAAATATTGTGATGAGTGAATGCATCGCTCAACTTTTTTAAGCTAATCATTTTCCGATGCCTAAGCTAAAGCACATGCACTTCAATCAGTAGCTGGCAGTAAACTAACGACGTCCCTTACTGGAAACTTACAGCAGTTGTGTGTGAGTAGCCTTTATAACACTCAGCGTGACTGGAAACCACGTGGTTTTATCCTTGTAAGCCCGGTCTCATTATTTCAAATCAAGACCTCAGAAGTTTTCATTAGAGCAAAGGGCCCTGAAAAATGATGTTGTACATAAACTAATAATATGAATTGGATAATTGGAATAACTGGAAAAATTAAATCTTGGTAACCAAGTGGACCATTTTAATTCTGTTCTTTATTATTATTAGTATTTTGTTTTATTCTTTATTATTTCTTATTCTTGGAGGCCAAAGTGGTTTCAAATTTAGATTAAGCAACAACTGCTCACAATCCTAGCAAAGGAAATAGAGTACAACATACTATGACTTATTTTTCTAAACTCAGTTATGAACCATGCTTTTTTAAATGTTCTACACGGAGATATAAATAATCATAGAGGTCACATATTTTGCTCTATTCTACCAACTTGACAGTGGTCTCAGATGTCTCCAGAATATTTTTTTAAGTCTCATATCCAAGAATCCTCTCAGATATTGGATTTGGGTATGCTCATTAACCTCTCTATTTCAGCCCTGCACAGGACCGGCTATTTTACTGTATATTCCTCAAGAGCTGTGTCTAACCATGCCCCCTCAAGAACTGATGGTTTCAGCTTTCGAGCTCTGTGCTTTAGTGTTCACTGTGGATGCACAGACATGCCAGGTGATTATTTTGCTGTATGCTGAACAAACACCACCAGTTACTCAACCCTGATTTGCATTAACACAGTAACCAAATTTTTTTCCCTGTAAACCACAGGATGAACCAGATGATTAAAGTAGAACATCTTTGAACAAAGTGTACTGTTCTTGTTGTGCTGATGACAATCTGCTGTTTACAACTAAATCCTCCCACACTTTGTACACAAGTGGTTAAACCGAAACTCCCAGAGAGCAGCACACCTGTAGTTTACACTAAAGCAATATTTACATGTACTTTGTGAAGTATAAATGTAATTATAGATATTTGCTTGAGGTAAAGTTGGCCAAATATAGTACACTAAAAAAAAATCCTATGGGGGTTATCTCTGTGGTAGGGCTGCATTTTGTATTGTCTGTACTTATAGGACAGGAAACAGCTAAACCACATTGTTTTTTTGTGTCTCTGATGGCTTTACTTCTCCTTCTGTGATTATCTCCCCTCTCTCACAAGGTCTTTAGGGGCTTGTTTATTAAAGAGAACAGAGCAGAATCAATAAGACCAAAGAGACTGATTAGAGATAAAGCCCTGAGGAACCATTAGAACACCATGTTTCATCGTCTTAGCCTGAATCAATTACATTTTCAGCGCCCAGCTGATCTACACTCATTACTTTGGTGAGAACAGTCACTCTGTAAGCTGCTGACACAGGTTACACTCAAGGTTTGACATTTGCAGAGGAAACCACTACAGCTACTAAGGCGTGCACAGAAAAAAAAAAACTGGGGGCATGACTGATGAGGTGGAGTGTAGTTCACACCATATCGTGTCTGTCTATAGGGAAAGAGACAGAGTGCAGTCGTTACGGCCATATCCTCCGGTCTGTCTAAACCTTAGACATTCCCACATTCCTCTCCACACCTTTTCCTGTCCTTGTTAGATCCCTTCCTCCCCCTCTCCACATCCTCCATGCTCCTCAACACACCTTCTAACACTTCAATACACTTTCATTAAGTCATGGCTAGTTAAAGATGCTCATCATTGTGTTTCAAGGCTAGGGGGTGGTTTATAGTGGTTTCAATACTCCTGCATCAACATGGTTCTCTTAACTGTGCACTAACATTGAAATAGTTTGGACATTTAAATATCTACTCCGTAAGTCTGCAGGTATGAATACACTTAATAGAAAGTGTAATTCAACCTAGATTCAAGTTATCAACATTTTGAAGGAATATTTCACTTAAGGTGTACAAATTATGAGACAAATCATCTTTTCATTCTTTTCTGTTATCTTTTCTTTCAGGATCATTTTTATGCCTTTCTCTGATTGACTTCTCTAGATATTTTCATCTCAAACCTTCTTTTCTGAGACCTTTTTGTAAACCCTCTTGTCAGGGACTTTTTTAGAGCATATTTTTGGACTATTCTGTTCTATAACCCTCTCATCTGGGGCATTTTTCCCTTAAGATTTCTTATGGTATGTTTTTTTTTCTTATCTGTGATGTTTTCTGGTGCCTTTTTTGTGAGGATTTTTCTTGTACTTCAACCTTTTTTCTGAAGCTTTTTTCCTGTGGGCTTTCTGCCTGAAGTTTGACGTGCGACTGATGTTTTCCAGAGACCTAAAGCTTTCTCATCTGAGTTCTGACACTTTACTCTGAGATCTGAGGATGTTCTGACATGCGCACAGTTCCCACAACTTAACCCTGTAGACCAACGGGAAGCAACAACCAATGCAACACCAGGGCTGTCCTGTGGGAACATCTCTTTAGCAATGCTCATCAATATTCCTCAAAAAAAGTTTGGAGACAATATTTTGAATGGTTATTCCTCCTTTTTAATAATACCAATGGGTATTGTACTTTATATCAAAAGGAAAGTCTGATTACTCACCTACACAACGAGATGCAACATGTAAGGATAGTGCATTCATGGAATGAGCAAAACCGCTAAACGTGTGGTTAGTGCCCCAAAAAATTGTGACAAAGTCCCTTCTTCTCCCGGAAGAAAGTCTATGGGGAAGCACGGATGAGGAACAGGTCTTCTTGGGGTGCTGTCTTCCTGGGACGCCCACTTGGTGGTCTGTCTTGACTTAACCAGTCTCACAGAACCTGGTCCTAAGTTTGGAAATGCTATCAGGGCTGACACCAAGTAATGCTGACACTCTGAGTACCAGAACACCAGCTTTCAGTTGCAGGGGATTTTGGCATCTTTGTTGTTTCGCTGTTTGCTCATTTCATGAATACATGCTCCTTCCAAGTTGTACGATGTTGTTAAGGTGACTAATTTGAGCTTCCCAATTATATAAAATACAACACCAATCTGTATTCTGTAATGATCAACTGAAATTAAGTTTACAAACTTAATCTGCCTAAATCTGCCTTTTAATTCTCCTGTACTGGTTGCTTTACTCTTTTACTCTGGTCAAAAAGCAATACACAGTCCAACACTGAGGGCCCAGTGGTTAAGTCCGATTGACATCACCAAATGGGGGTGTTACAAAATGCTTTTCAAAAACAATAAAATATAATATAATATAAATGGTCTTCAATGGCATCTTTTTTACCCATTATTTTAAAAATACATGAATAAAATGTGTTTGATCAATAAAAAAACACAGTTCAGTCAAGACCAATTTGTCAAGAAGACACCAGAGCAATCATTCGAATTTAGCTTATTGCAATATTAATGTTAAGCTTTAATTGCAGATATTTGAATTTGGTGGTAGGGCTTTGATGGGGGCTCTCCCTGCCTGTCCAAGTGCCAATTGTGGAAGCCTAAAGCAGGAGGAACAGCACACTTCCTGCCATCTTGCGCCAACGAGGTAAACATGATTCAGGGAGAGCAGCTGCACTCCTGCCTCCCCACCCCCTTTCCAGAGCAAGCATACATAACATTAATTTAGTCAGAAAATGGCATAAAAGAGGAGCTTTAGGGGAGGAGGGTTGCAAAGCAGCTTGCAGTGGGAGCAGCAAAGAGTAGCCATGCCTAGATAAGGCAGTCTGAGTGCATTTAGCCAATGGCTGTTTACATTGCATTTTCGCCTCCCGTTTACACCAAAACGGTGCCCGGAGTGCCTGAATCCACAAACTTTTGAAACCAGTGTGGAAAGTTTTGTAAACGGATTTGTACCCGACTCCGTGTAGACGAGATTCAGTGTTTCAGGGTGAAACGCTGACATCACCGCATGCACAGTACTCTTTCAAATGAAGGCTGTGCGTGCATTCCAGCAACAACAACAACAGCTTCGGCCATCTACAGAGCAACCTGTGTGCTGCTTTCTGTGCTCGGTTTCTGCTCGGACAGAAATATCCAGACACATTTGATGTCCAGACAAACAACTCCTGCTTCTTCATATGTCCACTTGCCATTGTTTTTTGTGAAAAATTTGTCCTCACCGGAAAGCGTACACGTGTTGTAACACCACTGTTTCAGTACAAACCGACATCGCCATCTACTGGCCTGGCATGCACACTACAGCTTTTTCAGTCGTTTTCCCAGATCCGTGTGAATTGCGGAGCACTTCTAAAAACGCAAAGGAAAACCTTTCTGTTTTTGGTGACAACGTTGTCGTGTAAATGGGGCCTTACAAGGTTAGCTCACCCCTGCCACATTTGACAGTTGATTTTCTTCCCCTCGCTCCTTCATCCTTATGTGGAAGAGAGGGCAAAGAAGAAGGAAGATAAATGGTTTTCTCCTACTGTCCTTTTTCAGGGCCTTCTTTTTGACCCCAACTGGCATTTTTGCCCGTCACCCTTACTGTGTGATAAATGGATATTTTTGGTACATAAATCAGCATCTTAAGGATTAATCAGTTATGATTTCAAGGGAAATGAATCTAAAACAAACTAGAGGCCTCTCCCTGCAGTGAGGCTTTGGTGGGCATTTCCCCTTTTCCTCGATCTACAACGCCCATGATTGTTTTTTCTGCAGGCGGTGTTGAGACATCACATAGGAACTGAGTTGCTGATAAGCAGCATGATAAGGTGATCTTTGTTTGTGTGTGAAATACAGACTAGAACTGTGATTCACATGGGATATCATCATCGTGCTACAAAATCAAAACAATTTATCTTAGAGGCTGCACTTGTGATATATTACATAGTGTCTGTGCGTAAGATTTCAAGAATACATAAAAGATTAAGCCTGTAACAGGAAAATGCATCAGTCATTTATTTTCTTTTATGCAGCTTGTGAAAGTATAAAATCAATTCCAGCCTCAGTTTATGATGTTTATTTTCTTTCCTAAGGCCTGCTCTGCACTGAATATCCTGAAAATAATGTACATGTGGACCTTTAAGTGTATACAGTACAGTTTCCTGCTGTTATAGCTGAACTCATCTGGATTTTCAGCCCTTATATTTCCTGATCCAGGATCATACATGGCTTCTTGGACTTCAGGGCTCTGAGGAGGGCTATGACAATAACCTGGTTAGAAATTGCTGGAGAAGGCAATTTTGTACTTACACTGACCCAACATGTTTCAATTAAATTTTAATAGTGAGTGGTTTTATGATATTGTGACATTTTTTAGCTGTTATTTCCTTCTAAACTTCTTTATGGAAAGCTTGTGAAAGAACAATACGTTTTATTTATGAGTGGGTTTTTTTTCAGATATTAAACAGAGCCAAAAAATAGTGTGGAATAACATACATGCTGAAGGTAAATGTGATGTTTGTGTTGTGCCGAGGATCTTTTGAACTGGAAATATACTGTAAGTGCCATGGCCTTTGAAATAATCCATCCATAATGTGTCTTAAACCTCTTCCTATTTTTACTGCCTCTGTCTCGTTCACAGAAATCCTCCCTCTCTTTCATTCTGCCGCTCTCCTCCCACACTGTGTTTATGTATTTCAACAGCCTCTGTATCACCTCTGCTTGTCAGAGACGGATGTGATGACAGATGTGACATCTACAAGGGTCAAACATAGTAGTGACAAAAAAAATCTTTGTTATAATTTGGGAGAGAAGGACCCTTTTAAGGACAATTTTAAGTCATACAGTAGATGGAGGGACTTTCTCGTTTTTTACAGTTTTGTTATGTTATCTGAACTTTAAAGTGCTGTGAAAAAATATTTGCCCCCTTATAGATTTAATCTGTGTTTGGTTTTTTTGTTACACTTGGATGTTTCATACATTATAACGAATTTTAATAGTAAACAAAGAAACCTGAGTAATTACAAAAAGCAGTTTTTTTAAATTACTATTTATTTATTTTATCAATGAAGGGAAAAAAGCAATCCAAACCAATCTGGCCCTATGTGAAAAGTAATCTCCCCCACTTAAATGTCAGGACAGAGCATGTGGTTAAGGGCTGTCTGCCAATCAGAAGCTCCTCTTTCTGCTCCTTCACTCTCTTATTTTCCCCATCATCTTTGCTTTCCATCTACCTTGTGCCAAACATCTTTTACGCCCCCTCACTTCCTCTCTTCTCCGTCACTACCTCATCACTCGCTCCTTCTTTATCCGCTCTACCCTCTAAAATAACACCTCCTCTGCCTCTTTTCCATCTTCTTCCCTGTATTTTCCTTGTGTTGTCTCCCCTTTTTGTGTGATTATTACACTCTATCACTCATCTTTCATCTGTACTTGTATTTCTCCCTTCCTCCCTTGTGGCGTTTCTTGGTGCCTTTTGATACCACTTGCGACATTTATCATCCAGTTGAAGTTCATTGTCCAAACAATCCTCAGCAGCACCTCAGCAGATGCATTAAGTGTTCTTAAATCACACCAAGCATTGCAGAAGCTTAGAAGTTTCTGTTTGAACTGAGATTTATATATTTTATAGCATGTTTCCCATCATAACATGACCGTAAATTGATTTTAAGTGAGCATTATGGACCTGCTATTGATCATTTTGTCAGATAGTACACTAGATATAAACTTACATCTACCTGTTCATGATAAACACGACGTGTCTGTTATGGTGGTTTGGTCACAACCACATTCCACAAGGTGCATCTGGACAAGTTCTCAAAAAAAAGTCATAATAACATAGGATTAGTCATGTTTGTAACTGATTAATTGTTTTTAAGGAAAACTTTTATGTTGTAGTTGTTAAGTTTTTACCGCTTTGTTAAACATATACCTCACAAAAAGTTTGTCAAACTAAAGACATGAAAATGCAACTGAAGCTGGTTACACACTAGATAAGCTACAGTGGACCTGAGTCTAGATCATCAGCATCCAGGTCCAGATCGTTAGTGTCCAGTCCTAGCTTTTCATTGTACAGGTCCTGCTCGTCAATGTTCAAGTCCACATCATCAGTGTCCTGGTCCAAGCTATTATGTCCAGGTTCAGCCCTTTATTGTACAGGTCCTGCCACTCAGTGTGGTTCACCATAATCTGTGCTCTGGTGCAGGATGCTGTATCTGTGTCAGGGTCCAGATCATCAACGTCTAGGTCCAGAGCATCAGTGTCTAGGTCCAGATAGTCAGTGTCCAGTTCCATAAAAAACTTAAGGTACAGATCACGTGCACAAGTTTCCTGCTCATCAGTGTACATGGTCTGATCAACAGTTTTTTTTCCAGATCATAAGTACGTTGGGTCTTTGTCACCAATGTCTAGGCTTAGCTCTTCAGTCTCCAGATCTGGGTCTTTAGTTTCCAGGTTCAGCTTTTTATTATACAGGTCTAAAATTTCAGTCTCAGCTTTTTAAATGTACAGGTCCTGCTCATCAAAGTTGTGATCCAGACCATCTGTGTCCAGGTCCAGATCATTAGTAAGAACAATAACCTGATTTATAAAATGCATGCGCACACCTGCAAGCACTTTTCTCCTTATAAATACCCGTCCACCTGAAAGGTTAAGCAGGTGGATTCACCCCACATCCCGCCCTCTACACACCCACATGTTACCATGAATGGTCAATGCATAAAACTTCACCAATGTTTTTGCATCCCCTGCTTGCAGTCTGTTCCTGACACTGCTGTGCGTCAGGATGAATGAGTCGTGTGTTGACCCAGGCCACCTTAACACTAAAGCTGTCAAAACCATGTTTGAGGAACAAATAATTTGTACATTGATTGAATGCAAATTTTTTCGGTTCACATAGACAAATTCATTTTCACTCAGAGCAATTATGTATCAACTTGAGTGCAGTCAGTTGTGCCGATTACATTTGGGAAAGCGGGCATGGCTGCAAATTGCCTTTTAATGTTGCCTGTTCACCCACAGTGTAAGGAGCCCTGATGGATCGACTGGTCATGTTTATAATGCCATCCAAAATGGCTGGCATTATTGTGCTGAGGGGTGGTTGCAATATCCCAGACCTAAGGACAGAATTTAACTGTATTATATCATACTCAAAATGGCCTTTAGGCAGAAAATGTAACATTATATATTGTAAATCATATCAAACACATACCTGTCACCTAATTCCCGCAGGAAGGAGCCTGTATACACACCGGGATGGTTCGGTTTCGGCAGGTGGTTTTGTCTAACACTAGGCCCAGTTCAGCACATAGATCCAAGAGGACTGCTCTGGGGAATCTAAATCGGCTTATTAGCCAATCATCATCATGGGCCAGAAAATCTTCGTGGTCCCTAAAGACTCTCTCCATCCTGATCCTACCATTTGCATTATCTTCAGCAGTGCCAGCGCATCTATTGTGCAGCATTACGCACGAGTGATACTATTCATATGCTTACTCAGCAATCACACTGTTTGTTACAGGCCTTGTCACATCTAATACTAATCAATCAGTGCGATCCGCTGCTCTATATCATGTGAAGATAAAGGATGATATATGAACATTACATACAGTAGTAAACCTAATGGCTCACTAAAGGAACTTGTCTATAACACTGTAGACTCAGGTGTTTATGATTATGAGGATCTATAAGTCTGATATGTGATGACATTAAATGTATGAAATTAATCTGGCTTCAATCCATTTTCGCATCTCCAAAATGTTTGTACGCCAGCATGCATCAAAGTTGACATACCGGTGCGCACATTCTCCCGCCAAGTTTATTTTTATAAATTGCAACCTTTGCGTGGCAAGTAGCGTTTGCCCCGTTTTGTATGGAAGCAAGCTTTATAAATGAGCCAGCAGGACCGACCCAAGCTTTTAACACTACCCATAAAACAATTGAGATTAAAACAATTTCATCAGGATTACATGATTTTTGACCCATTTTACAAAAATCCAGCTGTCATCCTTTAGTTGGGGGTATTTCATCTTGGAGTTTGAGTACTCTAGTGCTAAACCCAGTGATGGACAACATGACAGCCCCAAAAATAAAAGGCCATATTTCTCAGTTGCCACAGTTGCCAGTTGGCAGGAGTTTGTGTGACAGAGACTGATCTCACTTCAAAGGCAAAAAATGTCTTTCTCTTTCTCTCTCTATTTTTATATATATATATATATATATATATATATATATATATATATATATATATATATATATATATATATATATATATTGTAAATAAAGAACAATACTATGTCAGTAATGACAAAATATTTCAATTTAAACTGAAATCTGAACCCCACAGCATCTACCAAGAAAAAAATGGCTCTTACACAAATATAATTAATGATTGTTTTCTTGAAGTGATTTTTTTTTATCAATTTATCAGTTGGGGGAATAAAGTTGTACCACTTATTTGATCTTCCATCTTAAAGAAGGCCTATTTCTTTTTTTCCTGTCACTTTGAAAAAAAGATCCAGGTTCACTCCAGCTGAACCATCAAACTTAACAGCCTAACAAGCCCACACAAACACAGTTTATAGTACCACACTGAGTTCAGTTCAAGGTGGAAAAAATTATTACAATGACGTCACTGGCAGTAGTATCCTTATTTTTTTATTGGATCCTGATGGGATTTTTTTGTCTGTCCAAACACAGCTGCCTGGTCCACCTTGGACTATAACTAAAGCTTTGGGGGGAAAAGGACTGGCTCCACACCAGAAGAATGCAAGGAAGAGAAGCAGAGTCTCAGAGATCTACCTTCTAAAGCAGCCATAATGTGTTTAAACATGGAGATTGAAGTTGTCAGAGCATGTTTTTGTCCGCTCCCAGACTGTTACAGTGAAAATGGCTGACTGAGGTTATTCTGTGTTTTCTCTGTGACAGATGACACCGTGGGTACAGGGGAGTCATGCACCACAACAACAATGGTTTTGATTATGACCATCTGATATGAGGAAAAACACACTCAGAGAAAGGTGAGGTGATTTTATCGAGATGTTATGATGCATAGTCAAAAATATGAACCCGTCTACAGGAACATGTTACATGATTTATTTCTGGTTAGAGCTGGACAGGAACAGTTCTATGAACTATCTTTAGATGTTCAGACATAGGGTGTGGAGAAGACATTATTATCTTTGATTTATCAGTGGTACTTTTGTAGTCTAGTGCCATAAATTTTAAGATCTTGGGTGTGCAGTGTAACCTTTGGCCATCATTGTTTTCATTTTACAAATTTTGTTCAAACTGGGTGGGGAGTCTGTCCTCTGTGAATGTACAGACTTAGGTATTCACATGTGATAAATCCACAAACACAATATCTTATAAGTCTTACTGTCAAATAAACTTTGGTTTGATACAGAAAATCTTGTACATTTCAAAATAGATCTTGTACTCTTTGACCTTTATTTTGTTCTCAGGCCTTTATCGACAAATGTACTTTAAACTGGGCTACAAAACATCTACACCTATTAAAGTCTATCAATCAATCAATCAATCAATCTTTATTTGTATAGCGCCAATTCATAACAAGTGTTATCTCAAGACACTTTACAATAGAGCACAAAGCTCTTCATATTATGGATACACATATATGCATAGATACATATATACATATAAAAATACACATATACATATATATACAAATATATACATCCAACACCCAACATGAATCCATATAGCCAATCATGAATCCCTCCATCATGGCGGCAAGAAAAAACCTTCTGTTAAGCAGCAGGAAATCTTGAATGTGGACCCCAGTCTCATGATGAACAGCAAATCCACACCATGCTGTGTTGGGTGTGTGGGCAAAGGGAGGGAGGTAAGTGGAGACAAGCGGACTAAAGTAAGAACTAAAGCTAGTGACAGATCAATGGACCAATCATAGACCTGTCGTCGTCAAATTTGTTTCTGCTGCAAACAAATTTATTAGAGGAGGGTCCTCATGTCTGTGTGGTTGTGGTGAAAATTTTATAGAAGTATAATCAATAAAAGTCTTACTGGAAGTAAGAATTTATGGTAGTGATGAACTCATGGGTGCCCAGACCACAAGTGCATCCCTACCATATTTGTCTCCGTTAAGTATAAATGTATTAATGGTAGACCTCTTGAGATGTGACACCTCATTCTCAGGAGGGATCTCATGTCCATGTGGAGCTAGAGATAGTTACTATAGATGTATCAACCATGGATAGAAAGATCATGTTAATATCAACATTAACAGCTATAATGATTATGAACTGGAGTGAGATGGCCAAATATGTGTTATGTCTGTAATTGTAGTTATTGAGGCTTCGCGACTCCACAGCAGCAGGCAGTCTCCACCAAGGATCCCAGGCAACCTAAAAGACAAGAGCCAGAGACGAGTACAGGAGCAAACAGAAAGGGGCAGAGGCAGATATGGAGAGAGAGTGTGAGAGAGAGAGGGATAGAGCCCAATGTGCCAGATCCCCCCGGCAGTCTAAGCCTATTGCATCTTAACTATATGTCTAAACTATGGACTATGAGCTGGTCCCTAACTGAAAGCTTTATCAAAGAGGAATGTTTTAAGTCTAGCCTTAAAGGTAGAGAGGGTGTCTGCCTCCCGAACCGTGGTCGGTAAATGGTTCCAGAGAAGAGGAGCCTGATAACTGAAGGCTCTACCTCCCATACTACTTCTAGAGACTGATGGAACCACGAGCAGGCCAGCATTTTGGGAGCGTAATGTTCTAGAGGGGTTGTACGGCACTACAAGCTCTTTGAGGTAAACTGGTGCCTGTCCACTGAGAGCTTTATAGGTGAGAAGAAGAATCTTGAATTCTATTCTATATTTAATGGGAAGCCAGTGCAGAGAGGCTAATACTGGAGTAATATGGTCTCTTCTCCTAGTTCTAGTCAGCACACGTGCTGCAGCATTTTGGACCAGCTGAAGCGTCTTAAGCGACTTACTGGGACAGCCTGAAAGAAGAGAATTACAGTAGTCCAGTCTAGAGGTAACAAATGCATGGACAAGCTTTTCAGCATCGCTCTGGGACAGGATAGGCCTAATTTTAGCGATGTTACGAAGATGAAAAAAGGCTGTTTTTGAGATTTGCTTTATGTGACAGTTAAAGGATAGATCCTGATCGAATAGAACCCCAAGATTTCTAACAGTTGTGCTTGGCGTCAGGCTTATGCCATCTAGGGCAGTTAAATCATTAGAAAAGGTTTCTCTAAGGTGTCGAGGGCCCAGCACAATGATCTCTGTCTTGTCTGAGTTAAGGAGAAGAAAATTTTGGGCCATCCATGTCCTAATGTCCTTTAGACACGCATCTAGTTTAGATAACTGATTTGTCTCACCTGGCTTCATCGATACATACAGCTGAGTATCATCAGCATAGCAATGAAAATTAACGGAGTATTTCCTCATGATATCACCGAGGGGAAGCATATAAATGGAGAAGAGAATTGGACCTAGCACAGAGCCTTGAGGAACTCCGTAACTTACTTTAGTGTACACAGAGGACTTGTTGTTCACGTGTACAAACTGGTATCTATCAGATAAGTAGGACTTAAACCAATTTAAGGCAGTCCCTGTAAACCCGAGTAATACCTCTAATCTCTGTATAAGAACATCATGATCAATGGTGTCAAAAGCCGCACTAAGATCTAATAAAACAAGTACTGAGAGAAGTCCCTCATCTGAAGCTGAGAGTAGGTCGTTAGTTACTTTAACTAGAGCAGTCTCTGTGCTGTGATGAGCTCTAAATCCTGACTGAAAGTCCTCAAAAAGGCTGTTGTCTTGAAGGAAGTCACATAGCTGAGTAGCCACTACTTTCTCCAGGATCTTTGAAGTAAATGGAAGGTTTGATATAGGCCTGTAGTTAGCCAATGTTCCCGAATCGAGGTTAGGTTTTTTAAGGAGAGGTTTGATTACAGCTACTTTAAAAGACTGTGGCATGTAGCCTGTTGATAGAGATATATTTATTGTCTCCAGCAGGGATGGACAGACTAGGGGAAAGACCTCCTTGAACAGTTTAGTTGGGATCGGGTCTAAAAGGCAGGTAGATGGTTTGGAGGAGGAGACAAGAGAATTTAGCTCCTGAAGGCTAATTGTAGAAAAATGATCTAACGCAGGTCTGACTACAAGTAATGGTACGGTAGGTTCAGGTGAAAGCAGGGAGTTGCTAATTTTATCTCTAATTTTAAGAATTTTATCATTAAAAAAGCTCATAAAGTCCTCACAGCTAAGAGCTAGAGGAATCACAGTCTCCACAGAGCTCTGACTCTGTGTCAGCCTGGCTACAGTGCTGAAAAGGTACCTAGGGTTGTTTTTATTTTCTTCAATTAGTGAGGAGTAGTAGGCAGCTCGAGCATGTCGTAAGGCTGTCATGTAGTTATTGTGACTTTCCCGCCAAAGTATACGTGACTCCTCCCTCTTATTGGAGCGCCATATTCTCTCTAATTTACGGGATGCTTGTTTAAGTTCACGAGTTTCAGGAGTAAACCAAGGAGCTGCCCTCTGACGTTTAATAGTTTTTTGTCTCAGTGGCGCAATTGAGTCCAAAGTGGATCTTAGTAGACTGGCAGAGTCGTCAACAAGCTGATCCAGCTGAGAGGGGCTATAGCTAATATCACAGTTATCAGTTGGCCAAGTTATGTGGTAAGTTGAAGTACAACTGAGATTGATAGTCCTAAATTTCAAAATGTCAGAGCTGCAGCATTGGCTATCTGACAAAACACATATGAATGAAACAAAAAGGTAAAGGGCAACACAAAACCCTACTATTACTGACCAACCCATCCATTTCAGAACACCCTTTTTCCTTTCGGATTGTCCTCTAATACTGCATCATACTTCTTAAGCCAGCATTTCTCAAATATTGGGGCACCACCCCCAAGGGGGCGCTGCTTGTCTGGGCAGGAGCATGGCAAAATTTAGGCCTAGGCCCCCTGGAATTCTGATTGGCCACCCCAGGTGCCAGTTAAATATTCAGCAATGTGACTGGCTATTTGACATTTTAGAGGTGGAATTTATGAAAAAAGGAAACAAGATTGGTTGAGTAACAATAGGTTTTGTTGGCTTTTGTTGATGTTGTCTAATGTGGAAGGTTTTTTTCTTGTTAGATGTGTAAATTATAACTCTAGCCTTAAATCTTTTCTTAGAGTTTGGAGAACAACTGAATCAATCCAAAGAAAAATAAATAAAAATGACCTCATCTTCAAATTCCTTACTGATTGAGGGTTAAAGTGCTGTTTAGTTTTTAGCTCCAGTGTTTCCTAATGGGGGTCCTCCACACTGGGAGTTGTGTCTGGTCTGCCCACGGGGACGTCTTCCTGGCGGCGCTCCCTGTGGCTGCGGACTTCGGTGCCTCTCAGTGTGGATGGCCACACTGAGAGGCTCCACACCTCAGTGCCAGGCCATGTTACTAGTCTATTTACTGTATGTGTGAGTGTGAGCATGTGTGCGATTTTGGGCGTGTGTGTGTGGGGGTGAGTGTGTGTGTGCGTGGGTGTGTGTGTTCGTGTGTGTGTGTGTGTGTGTGTGTGGGGGGGGGTCTATATATTGTATGCTTTTGTCATTTCATTCTGTTTTATCTTGTGAAGCACTTTGGGTTGCATTTTACTATGTATGAAAGGTGCTATATAAATAAAGTTTGTTGTTGTTGTTTGTCTTTGCCACAGTAAAACTAGACATCGTGTCAGGAACTGTTACATATTGCAGCAGGAACTGCTAACTCAGCTGCCAACTGTTTCTGTTTCTCAAGAGAAGACAGGATTATTTTTGTTCTATCAACTGTACTTTTGCACAGTAGCACCATAAATCTAAAGATGTAGTGCATGTAGTGTAACCTTTGACTTATAATGCCTTATTTACAAAGAGTTTTACTTCAAAGTTTTGTTCAAATAGTACTTGCTGTACACCTAACCATACTTTAAGCCTTTTAAAGTCACAGACAGGTTTTTAATGTCAGAATAAGAGCCTAAGGGTTTCACATGAGTTGGGGCACAGCATTGTGATCTGGAAATTAAGTGTAAGATGGTCTTAGTCTTAATTTCTGCAATTTAAGGTTGTTGAATTGGGCTTCAGAAGTCCACAGACTAAACACTTGATTCTGTTGTTCTCCCTGGCTTTGAATGTCCCTGCCAGCCCTGATTCATATTTCTGCAAGGCTGCACTAATGTAAAATCAGGTTTGCTTTATTTCTATAGTGCATTGTAAAAGCATAAGGTTGAACAAAGCGCTATACAGAGGAAAAGTGCAGACTGACAACAACGATGCATCATTGAAGAAGCAACATTCAAAACATTAGACACAGTGTGTAAAGGTGCATTGACACTGACTGAGATTGTGTCATCCCCCCTCAGTCGCGTCGCCTGTCCAAAAATAGCTCATTTTGTTACCGTTGCGTTGCTAAGTGACATCACACCCACTGGAGTGATCATATCATATATATCATATATTTGTATGTATTAGATGACATTATTCCAACTTTATCCTTTTCACTCATCTTCCAACCATAAAACACTGCAGCTGATACAGATGAGGAAGGACAGGACCTCAGAGAACTGCTACTTCTGTTGAATAAGGCAGAACTAATGTCCTCACTAACTAATGTTCCCACACGGACATGGATTGTCACGCTGTAATCTGGAACAAAAACAGTTTCTTCTGGTGTCGTCACACACCCACACAACGCTGATTGGCTGTTGCGGCACAGCCACACACAATGTCTCCTGAAAAGTTCAAATTTTTCAACTTTGGCGACCGAGCGATGCAACCTGGTCGCCCGCCCAAATTGGCCCGGTAGCGTGACCAAGGGGCCCAGATCACGTCCTTTCACATTGCGGGAGGGCTAGTCGTGTCTGTACATTGACTTTGCATGGAGAGTGGTTGCCGAGGTCGCATCAGTTGCCTTCGGTGTGAATGCACCTTGAGACGTGCAGCAGATGTTCTCTTTTATAAGCAGACATAAGCCTGGGGGAGGGACACGTACAGGTTGTGTTTTGTCTTCAAGACTCATTGACTTTAAGGGGAAAAAATGGTCTATATTTCTGTTAGCATCACAGCCCTGTCTGTGACCTCAGTCATTTTCTATTTTTCCATGTGTTCCACACCCCTTTGTCAGTCTTTATGTGGGTGTTTGTGTGTCTGGTTCCCAAGAGGCCTTAACTTGGGCAATCAACCACCTGGGTGGGGAACATACCTGCACCTACTCTTCAGCCCCAGAACAAGAACCCTGTTGAAGCTCAACTTGAAGCCAGATTACTCCTCTACATGTGATTCTGCTCCTCTGCCATCCACTGACCCTTCGAAACCACAGGACATCCTACAGAAGGCAAACAGTGCCAAGAATCGACTCAACCTGGATCAGCCATCCATCTCCATACCTTCCTCACTAAACCTTGTAGAATTGGGACTTGTGTTTGTGTCTGTTTCTGGGTCCTCAGAAGCAGCCTTAACAGTTAAGGCGTCATATTGGTCACCTTACAGTAAGGAGATTCAAAGCGCCCACTCCACCTGCCTTTCCAATTCAGCTACCCCCTGAATGACCCTGAACAGGACAAGCAGTGTAACAGAAAGATGGATGGATAGACGGACAACAGTTAATACTCTGTCAATAGCTTGGCTTAATTGGTTGCCTCAGAAACAAACTGAGGTCAAATAAGCCAGACTTCTGTCTGCCAATTAATTTATTAATCTGGAGTCTGTCAACTGTTTTTCTATGGAAAAAACTGCTATAGAAAAAAGTAGGACTTGAAAGACGGGAATGTCCAAGTAAATAAGACAGCCCCAAAAACGCTTGTAGACTTTGCTGTGAGCACTTATTTCACTGTAATCTGGTAATAAACTCATATAAAATGCAATCCATTAGTTTTCCTTATCGATCATGCATTTTGATTGTATAGCCACATAAACTGAACCACTGTCTGGTGGTTGGTCAACCCTTTCTCTCTGTGAGGTTATTTAAAGGCTGGTGTTATGTCACATTTCCTATCAAACATTATACTTCCTGTCTAAGAGGATGTGACTGCTTTTTCACCTCTTAGGTTCAACAAGCTGTGTTTGTTTGTTTTTTCTCCATTCTTGCACCTCTGGCATCATACACTAATCCTGAGAGCTCAAGCCTGAAAAAAAATATGTGCAGCTATAAACAAGGTTGGTAATTTTAAGAGCATTGTAATTTTGAAAATTTTGTTCAGCAGCAGCAAAGCACATTGAAGATTAAGTTTGTTACAAGCAAGCAATCTACTTTATAGTTATACTACTCAAAAATCAATAAAGAGAAAATGATTTAAGGAGAAATAAAACAGTGCATACTGTATATGATTAACACTTATAACCTTGGGGGGTAAGGGATGACCCAGAGAGGTTATTGTAATGTGCTTTTAATATGTTTCTTGCTTTTGTATCACTACTCCATTCTTCCATAAGTAGATCCAAAATGGCTTGCATAGATTCACCATGAAACATTAATGAACCCATATGTATGTTTTTATTAACTGTGGCTATCAAGGACGCTATTGACAACAAGGACAAAATCTAAACATTTCACCCATGCAATCAGCCAATCCCATGGCACCTACTCAATGCATTCAAGAATGCACTCTCTCTCTCAAGGGTTTACAGAGCATGGTCTGAAAAAGCGAAAATAACCAGTGACTGACAGTTCTTTAGGCAAAAATGTTGTGTTGGTGTCAGAGGTCAGAGGAGAATGACCCGAGTGGTTTGAGATGATAAAAAGATCATTTCTGAATCTTGAAGAATGTGGGCTACAGAATTGAAAGACCACCCCAGGTGCCACTCCTGTCAGCTCAGAAGAGGCAACTGAGGCAACAATTTGCACAGTTTTACCAAAATTGGACAACTGAAAGTTGGGAAAATGTTGCCTGTTCTGGTAAAGCTTTAATGTAAACAACATGTAAACAACATGACAGCATGGAGCCATCATGCTTTGTGTGATTCAGGCAGATGTGCAAAACACACTAAAGAGCATAAAAACTGCAAGGAATCCTAATACTGACTTTTTAAAGCGACTAAGCCTGAGTGAGCATTCTTAGGAACTCCTCTAAAGATTGATCTGTCTTACATTTCACCCAAAACTTGCCACAGACATCTTCTGGACCATACTGAAATGTGTTATTCGGTTGGAAAGGAGTATAGGACCTTTGAGAGTTGTTCCATTCATACATTAAAATTGACAAGTTATCGATTCTCCACCCAAACATTATCTGAAGACTCATGTAGTTTAAACTTTTATTTCAGTTTAACATTTGATAGAACACAACCCTGTGTCAGTGAATGTCTATACTGGTACAATGACATTGGTTTGATAGTCACTTTAGGTCTTATTTTCTTACTTCTGCCTCAGAGTTTCACTTCCCAATAATGTGCTGACCATTTGTGCTTAATCCTTTACAGACAGCAGACATCCTCTATGTTTCCTCTTTTGAGAAAAAAAACATCTATTGAACAAGAGACTTTTCTTATGTAGCTCACATACTTAGAGAGAGGATTATTGTACTTTACCACATTGTCATTTGCAATAATGCCAGGATTTGTTTATGACTTCACTCTGCTGTAGCTCAGAAGTGTTCATCTGCTCTGTAATTATCAGTAACTCAGCTTGATCCATCCGCATTGTACCTCAGGCAGATCTACCATAGGACAACTCAGCCATAGCTTAGGTTGTTCAGCTGTAATCAGACGGACGTGCCTGTACCGTAACTCAGCTGTCACTTAGCCATAACTTAGTTTGACCTGTCAATGATGTAACTCAGCTCCATATCAGATGTGTCAATGTTTCCCACAACTTATCCATTGCTCAGCTGTATCTTTGAAACCAGAATTAATGAGCAAAGTCACCAATGATAGCCAAGTTGTCATGATGATGGTGTCCAAAAATTAGGTCAAAACTTCTCTACCTTCTTTTGGTGTGCCCCTTTTACCAGAGGTCAGTACCAACCAAAAGTGTTGAACGATAGATAACCAATTAAATGTCTATACAGCAATTGCAGGCCAGGCTTAAATGTCTGAGGATCTAAGGCAAGCCTGTGCGGTCTTAAAAAAACTGAGCTGCTGAAAAGGCAAACCGTTTAAAGCAGCAGGATTTGCTTTATTCCATGTCTGTCATCAGGCAGTTCAATCCTGCAAAACTTCAAGCCAAAAAGATTTGTTTTTAGCATTATTTTTAAATCGAAGAAGTAGTTACGAGGTTTAGTTGTGCTTTGAGAAAAGAGTTACTGCAAGCTTCTGACTGACATTTAATAACCTTCCAGTTTCCCTTCAAAGGAACCACCCTTTTCATTCACTTTCTACAGGATGTTGTCCAGATGGATGTGAATCATGGCTATATGGAACAGTCTCAGTTCCAGTCTATTTAAGTACGACTTATATACAATATAAGCAGGGTGATTTCCAGAGGCAAAGGATCAGAACTACAATACAAAACAATTGTCCCAAATTTGAGTTATCAACTATGAAAATATCGATATAGCATTTTAGAGTATCGATACAAAATTGTGCAGCAAAATGTAGCCATATATTGGTGTACTGGTATTTTCTGCATCCCTTAATTTGTGTTTGATATTAAGAAAAAGCTTGTTCCACAAAGAAAAGAAAAAGTATCTGCACAGCACAAATAATGTGTCACGGTTTGTTGTGAATGAGGTTGTTCAGCTGCAGATCTATCAGGAAGCCCATGGACCTCTCGTAGTAGACCTCTGTCCTGCATCAGGTACCTCTAAAGTAGGCATGTGAACATCAGGACTTGACCATGAAGCAATGAAAGGTGTCCCAAACAAACATGACAGTGATTTCTGGCAGTTGAATTGACCTCCAACCATCACAGATGTCAATCCAATTCAGCTGGACAACAAAGTCTAAGCAGGCTCCATCCCAAAACTAACTGAAGCCCTCATAACATTCACACAAAATCTCTGCATGGGAAGAACATGCAAACTTCTCACAGAAATTTTTTTAAGAACATGCAAACTTCACACAGAAAGGCCCTGCCCGATCCGGGAATCGAACCGGCAACCTTCTTGCTGTGAGGCACGTGCGCTACCTGCTGCGCCACCGTGCCGCCCCAGCAGGATATCATTTGTAAGAAAAATCGCATACATCAAATTTTATCCGATTAAATACATTTGTTCGACCTAAAAATGTGAAACATTTAATAGGAGAACTCGTGCCTGCTATCGATCAGTTTTCTTGGGCAAAAAGGAATTTTTTCTTGGTCGATCGCCCTTTTCAGTAATTTACTGTAAAGACATTTTACAGTAGGTAACAGTAGATTTAACAGTAAAATGCTGTTAAGTTTATATAAATCAGCATGTTTTCCCAAAAACATGCTATTTGCTGTAGTTTACTGTTTTTGTTTTTTTTTTTTACAGTAGGTAGTTGTAGATATAACAGTAAAATACTGTTGAGTTTACAAAAATCAGTTACAGTTTAAGTTATACATATCAACACTGGGTGCAAGGCTCCAGTGCTTGGGACACACATAGATTGTTTTACCTTTTATCAATTTCCAAGAGGCCCTTGACTTCTCTGGCTAGACCACTTGATTGGTAGAGATTGTAGTGTAGAAAAACTTCTCATCACTGATAACCTCTCATAGCCTGTCTGCCTGGGCTCATTCTGGAACAATCCCCTTCCCCATCCATACCAGATCTTTCACTAGGGAGAGCATCTTTCTATATAGATTGAATATCTACATTATTAAATGTAATGGCTGGATTGTCCGCAAGGTCCACCATATACAGATTTTGAAGACAATAAAGAAGAAAAAGAAGTTGTATATACTGTAGTATATCCTTAGACACACTTTATTAAACTAGTGGGCACTGTTGTTGCTATCAAGATATTAACTCATTTTGTGATCTCTTGAAAAAAAGTTGAGTTAAAATAAATACATTCATGAAGACATGCTAAAGATGATGTGTATCCTTTTATTTGTTTGTTGTTTTATCATCATGTTGACACTGAAGTAACCTGTTTTGTCACAGTGGGTTCCACACATGTGACTCGGCACACATGTTACTGATACATCATTCAGTGACGTTTAAGGACCATTAACTCACTAATGTCTGTTTTCTGCATTAATAAAATGCTTTAACCCACTGAAGGCCAAGACAAAGCTGCATTTGTTTGTGTGATAATCCACCTTTTCTCTTTCTGCCATGCTTTGGGACTAACTTTTATCTTCACAAGGATCTAGTCTGGTAAGGAGAAACTCTGAGAAAAACTAATTCTAAGAAACTTCTGAAAACTTCACCACCAGAAGCAATACTTTATTCTCAGGAAGCTTTGTGAGAATTGGCCTAACTCCTATTTTGTTATGCAGACCACCCTTAATACCCATGTTTGCAAACAGGCCTTTGCTGTGAAATACATAAACAGACTCAGGTGACTCTGCTGGAGTCAGGTGTTTTCCTAACTCCAGCAGACTTTGAATTGAAGGTAACAGTGGAGACTGAAGCCTGAGTGTGTGAATCTAAAAGCAGATATCAGGCAGGAAGATCACAGAGGTCACTGGGATGAAAAACAATACAAACCAGTCGTTCAGTAGCCTGCAGATGTTCATATTCTGGGTCAAAGTGCATTCTTTCATCACACTTTTTGTGCAAACATGTTCTTAACTCATGTCCACCTTGTGCAGAGAACTCAGCAGGAGGTGTGAGGAAGCGTTGGTTTGCTTGTGTTTGCAGGAAATATCCTTCATATTGTTTCTGTTACTTGGAAGTGAGCCAGGGTTAACTTAACAAACATGTTTATGTGAGGGAAAGATGTCATATCCTTGAAGATATGACCAACACCAGTGCTAATCTGGAAAAATAATCATAATGCAGCTTTAGCTGAGACTGTTGAGATTTCAGTTGACATTTTTCTTTTATAATGTGTCATATATAAGAAAGATAAATTCATATGTGATAGATCTATTAAAATAGTTTACTACTGAGTGGAGTACATTTTTTCCATGTACAAGCAGCTAATTACGCAAAGATACCCACAATGCATCTCATGCAGTCTTGACGGACAGAAAGTGTTGCCTTTATATCTGGTTACAACGCTGGCATTGTACCTGACAGTTAAAGCTCTTCCTGTGTCTCCTTAATGCAGGCTGAGCTTGTGCTGCCACCCTTTGGTGAATATTTGTTACTACAAACAGTGGAATTTACATTCAAACTTTTATCTGTGCCCCAAATCACTGGGCAACCTATCCCAACTTTAAACAACTAAGAAAACACTTCTGAACTTCTGTCTTTTAAACCAAAGAAACACGTACAAGGAAAAAAAATATGACTTTGAAATATAAATTGAGATTAATTGTGTGGAATAATTTCTAATAAACACAATATTTTTTAAATATGAACTGATCACTGCCCCATGCTATTTCAGAAATAAAACTTAAACTGGAGAAAAATATGTGAGAGAATTTAATTAATCTGCAGATTTAAGGCCTTGGTATCAGAGAGGGTCTCAAGACTGTGTGTGGGTGTGTGTGTGTGTGTGTGTGTGTGTGGTGGGGGGTTGTATAACATACATGAAGGACATACTTTCTTTAAGGATCTTTTCACAAGAATGTGTGTGAAGGTCATTTTTTTTTTTTTTATCCATGAAAACAATTTGATTTGGAGGTTATTTTGCACAGCAAGTTATCTTCTTTTTTTCGTGTGAGTCCTAGGGGGTGCTTGAGGGGCTCTGAGGAAAAAAAGATCTGACGCCACTGGTTTAAGGAACATTATCAAGAATTGTGTTTTTGTCATTTCTGCTTGATAGTCCTGTTCAATAGTAGGCCAGGCCCAAACGTCCAAGATCTTTTCTTGACTTCTGCTCATTTTTAATGACGTCATTTAGTCATGTTTTAAAGTGATGGGAAAAAGTATGATTTCTAAACAGCTATCTGAGAATAGCATCTCATTGTTTTCACGTGTCTTTGATTGACTTTATTCATTTTATATTGGGTTCTGATTGTTGGCTGTTGCAATGGCCAAAGTCATCCAAATCACCCTGTCAGTGAGTATATGCAGCCAAAATTACTAAACACTTTTACTCATAACCTTGAACTAGAAGAAAAAATGGGTTGTCTTCATATTGTCACAGTGTCTGCAACATTCATCCAACAGAGAGACTACGTACAAAAAAATCTTAAGTGAACTTGTATCTATCAAACAAAAATTTTATTAAATATATTTTAACTTTCCTTCACTCTAGGATTATTAGGCTCAGTCATGATGAATGTGATACATCACGAAAGAAAAATCTAATATGAAACAAGTGGCCTATAATCAAGCAACAAAGGGACAACACCACACATCCATGATTGCAATATTTCAGGAATATTACATTAATACCACAAAGTAACCAAAAATGCAAAATTACAAACAAAGTTTGACTCAAATAATCACCCAATAAAGAATAAGCAATAGTTATCTCCTGTTATTGAGCCAGTTCATCCCTCAGTAGTTGAAGGCTGTGCAGCCACAGGTGTGATGTCCCTCCCTCTTAGTGATGCAGTAGGATGATGATGATCAGGCTACAGCCAATCACACTGTGTTATGGGGGTTAAGTGAGGGGATTACGACACTGAAACACCTTATACAGGTCGGTATGTTAAATTATTTTTGCCCCAAATTAGCTATTTTTGATTAAATTAACCCCTGCTTTTGTAAGCCCTAGGCTAGTTTATGTTTTATAGGTCATGACTTTTTTTCTGGATTAAAACAGTCAAAATTATTACATTTGTAATATAAAGTTGAAACAGAAACTACCACATGAAGTCAAATGTTTCTAAACAGCAGAGGAAATGAGAAGATCAGAGTGATGCAGCAATCAGGCCTAGTCCAAAAGTGTTAGCATTTAGCCCTTTCTGGTTCTCAAGGCCGAAGGATATAGGATATAACAAACCTGTTATGGATAAATGCCTGAAATGAGATAAGGTCAGTGGTGAACAGAAGCACATGAGATTTCAGTGTTTAAAGGGAAATAATAAAATGTGCCTTATGTTGCCTGCATTCTTTTAAAGCCTTTTGTGTTTAAAACAATGGTTGATCACTTACTGCTAACAAGGCAAGCATTTCTAATTGTTTTTTGATAATCAATTATTCATACACTGTTACCACAGCCATGACAAGGTCTTAGATTCAGAGGATATTCTCAGAGAAGAAGTCAAAGTGAGACGCCATTAATGAGAAATATAGTTGTTTCTAAGTTGAACCGCCATGGTGAAGTTTAGAGCTTTCCACTCTCGGCGATTACTGACAGAATTCATACAAAAAGATTTTTGAAGCTCAAAATTTATTCTTAAATTATCCAAAATTGACTTTTTTTGTCTTTTTATTGACATAATGACTTCAATTATTTGTTGTTTTTTGCCTTTTTTTTAATCAGAAATGAACAATAAAGACATAAAGACATCTTCCTCCTTTTAATTCAAATAACTTTATTGGCATGACTGTTGAAGAGCAGTTTTGCTAAGTATGTTACCAATAGCCTATAGAAAATGTGTAGTTGAGAAAACAGTGTTTTTTCTGTACTACTTATATAAATAATTGGCAGAATTGTAACACAAGAAGAGTAGGGCTAGGGTTGGACAACGTTATCTGTGTTATATTGATATCAGCCAAAACTTAAATACTGCTGTTTGCCATTATTGGCATTTTTGCCAATACTTATTGCCAATATATTGGCATATATATACATATTGGCCATATATATGCCATATTGGCTGTGATATTCTTAAACTGTCAAACAAACATGTACCATATCATCACTGTCTGGGTACAGTTAAAATCAAGGTGTTATATTAATAATTAAATGTTGTTTTTCCTGTTTCAAATCTGTCCCTTACTCAAATAAGCTTTCATACTGAAGG
Organism: Cetoscarus ocellatus; assembly: GCA_037902135.1. NCBI lineage: Eukaryota > Metazoa > Chordata > Actinopteri > Labriformes > Labridae > Cetoscarus > Cetoscarus ocellatus. The sequence goes on along the minus strand of JBAMNC010000157.1, from coordinate 519,082 downwards.
CACCAAGTCAATTTCATACAGTACAGAGTTTGTGCATTTAATGAAAAATATCAGTACAGGGGATATTGGGTTAAGAATTGTATGCATATCATATGATAATTCAATATCATGCATCCCTAATTAGGGCCAATGAAAAAAAGTAGATGTAGAAAGGCTGGGATGTTTTTTTTTTTTTTTTTTCTTTTTGGCCTGGAAAAATGCAGAATTCTGTCTTTAATCTCACATATACAAATGTCAGCCTCTAAATGTATTTGTCATTGGTCCTATCCAGCGTTAATCTTGACAGCACTTTTAAATTTAGTTTTAGTTACAGTCTTTTGCCTAAAGTAATTTTTAGTTTTAGTCACAATTTAGTCATCTAAATTGTTTTAATTTTAGTCTAGTTTTAATTGATGAAATTTACTGAAAACTTAGTTGACTGAAATATGAAGTGTAAAGTGTAAGGCGTTTTTTATGTTTCCTTGAATTTCTGAAGTCATGTTTAACACTTGGGTAAAATGAAACATCTAATAACCCTTTATTGAATGCTAGTAAAGTTTGAATTTATAAATGAACGGAAACAAATTGAACTTTTGTGTGAAATGCAGTCACCTTTATTTAGGCTACCTGGCAGAGCATCTCAGTTACAATACCAGAACTGACAACCAACAGTGAAGCTGCTCTACATGAATGTCAGTTCATAAAGAGAGTAGCTCTGATTGGATCGATCCCCAACTTATCCCACCACCATGAAGCTAAGACAGCTGTGATTGGATATATTCCTAACTTGTCCCTACTTTCTACATGATTAAATTAGGTCTGATTGGATTAAGTCTCTGACAAACATTTTAGTGTAGTTTTTATGTGTTGATGAAAATGTCATTTAATTTAGTTTTAGTTTTTGTCCATGTGCACTTGTTATTTTTTTAGTTATAGTCTAGTTTTCGTCAGGGGGAAAAATGTTGTTGACAAAAACTATGTTGAAAATAATTAGTTTACAAAATTAACACTGGTCGTGTCCTCTTCCGTCCTTATCTGGCCTGTAATTGTCATCGACAGTTCAGGTGTGTGGACGCTGTTCGGCGCTCTCTCTCCATGTGCGCTGCTCCTCCTGGCCGGTGAAATGCTCCCTGACAGCTCCGGGAGTGTGAAATCCTCTCTAACTCACTGGCAGCTCCTCAGTCTCGTCTCCGAAGCGCACAGGCACGCCGGCGACCACCGGAGCGCACGGACTGCTCATCCATTCAGGGCGGGATGGACGCAGAGCCGGAGGAGCGCTGGAGCTTGTGGGCTTGGAGAGGTCGGAGCTGAAATCGTGCAGAAGAGAAGGAGAAAGAGGATGGTACCGGTCAGTTTCGATTTATTAATGACTGTCATTCAATGACTGACTTCACTCTGGGTGGAGGGGTACAGTAGTCTGCCGACTGGCTGCGTAATCCTCTTGCGGGGAGGAGCAGGGAAAGCCCTCTTCAGCCTGACAGAGAGAGAGGGAGGGAGAGTTTACAGTCGTGGAGGACCAGAGAGGACTGCCAGTCGTATGTGGATCATTTCTCCAGCTCTGGGATCAAGCTGCTGGGCTTAAACCACGCATCATGAGCGGACCGACTAATGGTAAGCCGTGTGTGTGTGTGTGTGTGTGTGTCTGTAAGCCCTCGTGCGTGTTTGAGGCCCACATGTGTGGGTGCTCTCTGTCCAGGCTGATCAATACCAAAGTGTCCTAGGGGGGTTTAACTTGAAGTAGACATAAACATCCCTTTAGTGAAGTTATTGATCACTTGACTCACTTATTGGCATTGCATTTCATCCTGTCATTATCTATCCATCAGTGAAGGTTAGAAACAGAGACTGATATTCTTTATTGATCCATGACAGCCCTGATCAGATGTTTCATCACTGATAGATTTCTGATATTTTGATATCAAACAGGGATTCTTTTGCATCAGGGAAGGGCCTCATTTCTTGGCTGAGGGCCACACATTGTTACAGATTTTCAGACAGTCTTGATGGGGATAAAAAATTTATTTATGTATGAGACAGAATTAAAGCAAATGAAGCCATTTAAGCTTCTTTTTAAATGCAGCAAACCAATGCCTGTGTGCCACTTTTTAAAATACAAATTTTAACCTAAATAATTTCCTAAATATAGCACCAACTAATATTATTGCTCTTTCGTAATGCTTCATAAAAGAGATTTGGCGAAAAACATATAGCACTGTAAGTCATTTAATTACTGACAAATTCAAATCTTGATGGGGAGTTATATGTGTATATAAATGTGTTGCTTTCATATGTAAATGAATAAACAGAGATAACAAATATGAAGCTGTCAGGAAAAAATATCAGCCCCAATTCACATTTTAGAATTCAAACACAAATTATGCAGAATCAAATGAGCTTGGCACAGAGTTAAAGCCAATTCAGCCAATTTACACAGAATAAAGCCATTTTAAGCTTCTTTTTTAAATGCAACAAAAAAGTGTTTGCCATTTTTAGGTCAACTGTTTTAGCCTTACCATTTCTAAATATGCTGTTCACAAATAACTAGTTATTACATTTTAATGCTTCATAAAAACAAAGTCGACCATAAAAATGTTCAATTTTTAAAAAAAAATGGCGGGTGGAGGGTTGCATGTGGCCCCCTGGGCTGCTGGTTTACCATCCAAGCTTAGCATCATGATCAAAATGTTTTTACCTCCGCCAAGGAGGTTATGTTTTTGCTGGTGTTTATCTGTCTGTCTGTCTGTTTGTCTGTTTGTGTTAAAAATAACTTGAAAAGTTCTGAAAGGATTTTGATGAAATTTTCAGGAATTGTCGGAAATGGGATATGGAAGAACTGATTAAATTTTGGGGGTAATCTGGATCACTGTCTGGATCCAGGGATTTTTTAAAGGATTCTTTAACATTGCCAGATAGGACCATTTTCGCCAAGGTGGACCGAAGCTGCTTGGCGGAGGTCTGCGCTCTCTGAGTGCTTTTCTAGTTTTTACTTTGACCATTTTATTTGACACTAAAAAAGTGTAAATTGCACTTTGTATGGCAGATAATGTGTGAAGGAATCTGAACTTGGAGCAGTAAATTGAGTTAAGAAAGAAAACCAAGATAGCCTGCAACACAATAACTGAAGTCAAGATAAGAGCACACCTTGGGTCTCCTCTGCCAGCCACATATTAATATCTGCCTATTGTCTAAACATAGACCCACATGCAGCAGCTTTTTAATAAAATGAAACCACTAAATCCCCAAAATCCCAAACAAAAGTGACTCTACAGAAATGGCACAGACATCAAGCAGCTGCCTGACCTTCCAGCAGTCCCAGTTTTATAGCCCTCACCTCAGGGGGTGTTTAACCTTATATAAGGGCTCCACTGGAGCTGCACTCCAATATATTATGACCGCGCCAGTGTAGCAGCAGAGACCCTGCCTGAGCAACTCTGTAACCCCGATATAGTCCACGGGAAAGAGGAAGATTATCTTTTAGTTGATTGGTTTGGTTCACACAGTGGGAGACCGTATTTGTTTGTATCCATCTGTTTATCCACGAGGTCAGAGATCAGAATTAACATGTGCTGCTGTCAGACAGTGAGGACTTAAGCAGTGGGAAAACTGAGAAAACATCCAGACTCAGGGAATCATTCAGCTGCATCAGATTGGTGTATTTGCTGTCTCTGTAAAGTTCGACTTCAAGAAACAGAAAAAGTACTAACATTATTGTAAAAAATGGGAACATCTGATGCATAGATTGGCAGTATATTTGACTCTCTAATAATCAACTCTTTTCGGTATCATCATTTTTTTCATGATTAACACCAACTCTAAATCTGGGTAAAAGTATCTAATAAGTGACATGTATTAAAATGATTCACACATACACGTCTGAAAATGTGTAGAACATTTCAGACAGCATGCCTTGGAAATATTTCAGAGGTGTCTTTTCACACCTGTCCCTCAAAGCCAAGGGATTTCTCTGTTGGATGAAGGTGAAGGGTGTCTCTGGAGTAGTGTTTCTGGAAGTGCCCTTTAGTTAAGGCAGCCACCTTAACAAGATGCCCCCTACACCTTAACTAGCAATCTCAGAAGAACTTCAATCGTGGGCACTGTTTTTGCAAAAATCTGCCCTGCGTTTGAACATAGATGCATTACACTTAGCTCATATTTGACAAATAATATGAGCACTCAAACTCTGATGTCCAAGTGAATGTCTCTAAAATGCGACACATTTCTCTGTAGTGTGCTGTTTTTAAATGTGTAGGAAGAAATTATTTATTGAGTGAGGTCTTACTTTGATTGGGTGAGTACCGCACAAATCCCCTCACACCCTAACCCACAGGCCAGGTTGGGTTTGGGATCACATGCCAGGTCTGCACCACCAGCATCGCTTACCCTACTTCATTAGTAGGTGTTTACGTGCAATGAAGTCTAAGGGTGCAAAGCCTATGCCCCGAGGCTTCAGAGGCAAGGGACGCCAACCCCTTCAGCTGTGTTACCAACTGCTACCGGCAGAAGTGCTTCAGGAAGTCAGCCTGCATCTCCTGCTACCAAACCAACTTCCAAGCACGGTTCAGACGGACTTAAACTGGCCAACCTGCAGCCCCTAGCCCAAGCCCTGATGGACTGCACTGCCGCTAACCCTAACCCAGCTTCACCATTTTAACTGTCAAAAACCCTGGAGAATCCACTGCTCAGGAGGCGTGACAAGCGGTGAAAACACGTCAGGGAAACCATGATGAAGGGCAAAGTGACTAAGTCTGAAACTATAATGATAGTTTTATGCCTTGTACCAGTGCATTGTGTTGGAGTGGATATTGAGTATTAATTTTAACCAGAGGAATCCATATCCCATCATATCTCTCTACAAAACAATGTCATTAAGAGGCAGTTATATCAGATAACAACAATGGAGTCGAGGAAGTAATTATTGCAGACAGGAGACAGAAACAGTGCAAAAAGTGGTCCAGTTTTACTCAAAACAATGTCAGTTGCACGATGTGGAATGTTTGAGGCCGTGTGATTTTTAGCAAGGATGAACATGTCGAAATATTTGTTAATGCAGCACAGTATTACATTTCAGGAGAGCCATGTGGTTGATGTTGTTGACATTAAAAACCTTATTTCCTCGCTGAAAATTCAGAGTTAGAATTTTGTGTTTACCTGACATGCCAGATGGACTGTTCAGTGTCACTAGTCCATCAGGGTAACATCCCACTGAGAGTGTTTGGGAATTGACCGAAAGTTTCAAAAGAGTTTCTGGCAGCTGTTGCAGGCCAGTCAGATATTGTGGTAGGCAGGCACTACTTCTGTGGTGTAAAATACAAAATGTAAGCCACTACATAGAAAAATCTGTTCACAAAACATATCAAAAGTAGGACAAAAGTATCCTTGCTATGGAGAGGTTTGTACTGTTGTCATTTGTTTTTCATTTAATAAGGAAATGTACTCCAGATCTGATGAAATTGCTACTAAAGTTGTTAGCATCTATGCTAATCTGTGTATGAGCAATATTGGCAATATTGGTTGTATATTGAACTTTCCATAGTTCAATATACAACCTTAAAGTGAAATTAGATGCATGTGAGGAGGAGTCACAGGATGACATGGCTGTTCTGTAAAGGGTGAGAAGTGAGCTCAGTGGAGATCTACGGTTACAGACCATGATCAGAGGCAGATTATGATATTACCTGACTGCTGGTCATCTCTGTTTAAGGAATACATGTCCACTAAAATTGTTTGTGTAATCGAGTTCAACTTGACTCAAGCTGCAGGTTTTCACCTTTATCAAACCACACAACTGAGCATAGACAATTAAAACAAACTAAAAATAACACATGTGCACAGAAATAACACACTCTGTAGTTCCCTCTCGCTTTATCACACACAGACACACACACTCATGCACAAACACAGGTGGCTCAGATCTCTCTGTGTCTGTGGTTTCAGTCCTTGTGCTGCCATCTGGCTATAGATCCAGTGCCAGCTTCAGTGCTGCACACATACACACATTCTCAAACACACACTCCGATGATACTATTTGTTAGGGAACATTTTTGCTTCAGCTTTTTTTTTTTTTTCATCCTGAAAACATTTTTAGAAACACTACTCTCTTTGTCATCAGCTTAACCTGCTTGTGTGTCGTGTGCGAGTGTGTTTGTACTGCTATTGCATAATACTGTGTGATGCTGTGGCAGTAGCTGTAATTTAATTGAAGTCGGTAAAATGCAATAGAATGATGGGCCAGAGCCTCAGCTGCTACAGGTAATCAAATTCAGTATTGATCAGACATCCTGTCAGTCACTGATATCTATTCAGTGTCCCCCTCTGTCTTCATTGTGCCCTGACATGACAGAGCTGTGTGTGTGTGTTTAGGCAGCATAAAGATAGGACTAGTGTCTCTAAGAGGGATTTGACCAGTTTCATAATCGAGGATGAAGGTGTAATCCCTAAAAGGGCTCTACTGTTCCCTTCTTTCTCTATTATTCTTTGTGTTCATAGAAATGTGTATGTCAGTCATATTCTGCATGTGTATTTCAGAATCAAAAGTTTAAAGCTCATGAGTTGTTTGCAGATGTTGCAGTGTACAGTTTTATGGATTTGTTTAGTGTTGCTCTATGATATCTATTTCTGAACATACAGATTATTATTGTTACTTAGTGTTGTTTTTGTAAGTCTGACATGTTTTAAGAGTTAATTATGTGGATGTTTCTTTTGCTTGGATGAGACAGGATAGTGTACAAAAAGACATACATGGGAGAATGATCCGCTAACAACATGTAGGGTAGGAGCCTGGAGACAGTTTTGTCAGATCTGGACAGTATTTTTCTATTAAATGAAAACAAATAACAACACTGAAAGCATTACTAGATAGAAAGGATATTTTCGCTTCACTTCTGACATGTTTTGGCAAGTTTTTGTCCTACAGATTGGCTCACGTTTTGTACTTTACATTATGGCAATAGTGCTCTCCTACTACAACACCTGATTGGCCTGTAATGAAGTTTGATGTGGTTAATTCAGACTGTGCTGGCATGTCTAATGCAAAAGCTCATACATGGAGAGGTGCTGTCGAAGAGCACAAGTTAAGTGATTTTTACAATTGTGCCAGTTTGTCAGATCTGGAAAAAATACAACATCTTCCAAGTCCTCAAAGTAGTGACACAAGAAAAGAAGTTAATGGCAAAACTGTGTCAAACATGGATTGTAAACCTTTGTCTAAAGTACAGCGGAGTAAGACAGTGCTTGTGTATACAGTGACCACTTTGTGAAAGGGAAGGTGACAGTTGTTTGGCTATCTTATTTATATAGTCAAATTAAATCTAAAGAAATGCAGACTATTTAGTAAGTATTTCAGAAATGTACAGAGTAGAGTTTGGGTATCATAAAACGTATCTGATGAAACCCTCTGTGAGCAGGTAGAATTCTAGCCATCACTTTCCTATTTCCCTTTTGATTCCCAACTATTTTTCACATCCAACATTCCGTCTGATATTCACCTGTCTCCTGCATCAAATGACTAAAAGCAACCAATGCAAACATTTCTTATATAAGATGCTACCTGTGAGTGCCAGTTTGAAACATCCCTTTAAGATAACTGGTGTGTTTTCAGCTCGGTACTTCAAAGCTGAAAAAAGCAATATTAAAACTGAATCTTTCAACTGAACATACTCAACAAGCAAACAACTGTCATTCAGTGCTGAGGTCACTGACTTGCATTTCAAATGATATTCACACTTCATCTGGATCACATGACTAACCATACATGCGAATATTTAGAATATGACATGCTAAATTAAAGCAGCAGTTTGAGATGTCCCTGTCAGTTATTTAAGGGTCGGTCTGTCTCCTAAACTGTGTCCTTTGGGAAATGTATGGAAGGTAAGACGATCCTTTGGCAGAGTAAGGCTTTTAACAAGCTTTAATCTCCGCTACTAATCATGTTTTATGGTGTGATTACGTGTGTGCCTTTGCTTTACTGATTAGCCAGGATTGGTTGCCATAGCTTTTTTTTGTCATAATAGAGAAAACAATAATCAATAGTCCAAATAAACTGTATTTAGAGAAGAGGTAGGATCACTATGTTAAATGTTTAAGAATTACATTTGGTCAACATGCTTTGAAAATGTTTGATTCATTTGCAGGAAATTCCTGGGCAACTGTTATATGATGCATTATTCATAAAAGCTCATGCGTACCTGTCACCATTTCCTACAAGAGGACACTTTCCTGACAAATACATGCATCAGATACCTGCAGATATCTTCCCATGACAGTAGTTCCTGTTGTTTCTCACACTTTGATCAGATGTTTGAGTTTCTTCAAAAGGAACTAAAGAAAGGCCTTGAAATGACAGCAACACATGTTTGATCTTCTCTTTTCTCCTCAGTTCAGTACCATTCAGGTCTGTACGGAGGAAACAACAACAGCAGCTCCCCTCTCTCCAGCCGAGGAAATTCGCCCATTGTTTGTGAGCGCTGTGGGGAGGTGTGTCGTGGGGAGGTTGTGCGCGTCAAAAACACTCACTTCCATGTCCAATGCTTCACCTGCCAAGGTAAGAAAACAGCTCACCCACTCATGCTAACAATCTTCTGGTTATAAATTGTATAATTACACCGTGTCAGATGCTCACATCCTCTTCCTTTCTGCACTCCAACGCTCACACACATTGTTATATTTGTGGTTTCCACTGACAACAATTAGCACAATTAAATATTAAATAATTACCAGTACTCAGAGAAGAAGGAACCAGCAGAACTGAATTAGTTACAGTCTCCTCTGAAATAGAAGCAGGAAACTTCTATTGTTCTATATAAAAACTGTTCTGTATAAGAGACACATTCAGTCACACAGCAGATCCAGAAATTGTGTCTCAATGTCACTTGAAACTGACGGCTTACATGCCATGTATTTACTGTGAGCTGAGGCTACGGTCTTTGATCTTTCAGACAGTCGATGGCGGCTTTTTTCAGTTGTGTTGGTAATTCACCGACATGGTCTTTCACACTTCTCTCAGCAGGGAGTATGCCCTGCTGGATGGGGAAGAGGTGGTGTAGAGGTGCGAGGGAGTCACCAAAAGGCAGCACAAGACGTCAAACATACGCAGCGAAAGTCAGTGTTCATAATGTGATAGTGGACAAGCAATTTATATCTTCAGTGTTACATGTTAAAAAACATATCAGCTGTACCGACTAAAGAGTTGAGAGGAGTATAGTTGCACGCAGAAGTGAATATGAAGCAGCTTTGCCACAGCGCATGATGATTGCACCAGAGAAAGAAAGCTGCAGTGTTTTAGCTCTGTGTCCAGCAGCAGCACAAGACAGCTGTTTGTGTGGTGATGTGTTTAAGAGAATATGTTCTACAGAACTTTGATGAGGTGCAGTGGAAACAACACTTTCAAATGGCCAGTAGCACATTGGAGTAAGTGTTATCCCCTTTTAATCGAATAGACTTCTCCTGCATATGCAGCTGTTTTGATCCATCCTGGTAAGTCTCCCTTTCAGGGTTGAGCAGAGTATCTTCACCTCTCCTCCCTCGCCCTCACTCAGCTCACTTGGACTTTATGCAGATAAAATACTAGGGGGGCACAAGGGAATTATACGGGTAAAGTCAGAGTTAAAAACATGTCTGTTTACATTCACACTTACAGCTCACCTGGGTAAAGTCAAGATGATTTAAGGTTTTTTATGCAAGTGTGAATGGGGTTTCAGGAAGGAGGAGAGGGAAGGAAAAGACATGCAAGAAAACAGGCCTCAGGTCCGGGCTGCCTACATAGGCAAGAGTACTATGATTTCTTGATTATAACACGCACCCCATATTTTCAAGATTTTTGCCTGAGAAAACACTGTACTCGAATATAACACGCACACAAATTTTGTCTAAACCTTACTGTCTCAGACAACTCAAAAATTCCCTTTTATTCAAAGTTTTAATCAATGAAATTGAAGTATTTTCACAACAAATACACAATTTTCTCTCTCAAGTGGATGCAGAAACACCTTTTTGCTTCATGAAGGCAGCTGTCAACATGCTGATGTCTTCAACCAATCACAGCGCAGCTTTATTGCGTCCTCTTGCTCATAAGGTGGCAGCACTCTGTGTTTGCCAGTAAGTGGTAACACTTGAGAATTAAATGATGATGACACAAAGTTAAACTAATTATGACCAAAAATATTTGATTAGAACAGTTTAACAGTTCAATAAGAATTACGCCAGTTTGGCGGGAATGTTTCGCAGAGAAAGAGAATATTTCGGCTTTTTGTATCAGATGTGTTGTAATCGTGATGTTGGCGAGATTAAATATTTTAAGTATTTTGCTTATGCTTGTGTACAATACGCACCTGAAAAATTTGAGCTTTTTTAGAAACAAAAAAGGTGCGTGTTATAATTGAGAAATAATGGTACCTGCACAGTTGCACCTCACTCTGAAATACTCGCACCCTTGGACAGAGTAAATTTTTGTCAAACTGTTCACTGTCCCCCCCCAAGTTCGAGGAATCTTCAATTATTGGATATAAAGTGACAGCACTTGTGGACATTCCTGCCAAGTTTAATGGAGAACCCTTAAAATCTTATTGCAATATTTTATTTACAAGCAAAGAATAAAAATGAGGCTCTGTGACAAGGCTGAAGGCTGCATGTGACACTGGACAGCTACCACACAGAGTTCCTAAATATAAATTATGAAAACAGAGGACACTGTCGCATCACCCCCCACACTTTATTTAAGTGTATGGCTGTCTGTGTGTGAACATGCTGTGTCTGAGTATTTGTGTGTCTTTGCATGTTTGAGCTCCACCAGTGAGCAGGTGGGACACAGCACACAAATAGAGGTCTGGAGTCAGCAGCTAGCTTAGCAGTGCAGTCAGCAGGTTTTCAGTGCCTAGTCAGACCTCAACCAGCTAACCTTCTTTCCCAGGCTTGAACCCTCTCATAGCATGCTGCAAGACATCACTGAGACCCTGTTTTATGGTACATTGCCTCAGGAAGCCTGAAGAGGAGGACTTTTACTGTCTCCGTCTCAATGAAAAAATGCTCTTTACAGATCTTAAAAATAACCAGAGCCAAAATAACATCCTTCATTGTGTTTTTATCTGAACAATTCACCAACTGTTTTCTTGATTGAAGCACTTACCCTCTCTGATATAACACTGTCTAGATCTATTGCTGGAGGAGTTCAGTCTTTGATATCAGAGTATTTATATGTATGCTGACTTGATCTTGCACAGTAAGCTTAATGACTCTTAGCTAGTGGATTGGGGGCTGAGCAGACATCAGTTGATGAAGTGGACAGGAATCAAACCGTCAGCTTTTAGTACAAGGGCTCATTATTTTTCCTCTTCTTTCCTTCCCCTCGTCCCTCTCTTGTCTCACAGTCTTTGTGTGTAGCTTTGAGTGACAGAGAGGCTTACAATGCATCTTTGTTTGGTAACAGTGTAATCTCCTGTTTGAGCTGCTATTTGAGATTGAAGAGAGAGGAGAAAATGGAGATTTGGAATCAATGAGAAATGGAAATAGATAAGCAGAGCGAAATGGATGAGACAGCAAGATTGAAGTGGCTTATACAACAGTTTGGTATGACGGAGTAATTAATTTGGACAAGAAACAGTTCTGAGTGCCGATGTAGAGTACTACAAAACTGGGATGGAAACCTTTATATAAAACAAAGGCTCTGCTCTGGTGTTTTTAATATGTTTTCTCTGGCATTACAGATAACTTTATCTTTCTAAAATGATTAATAATAGGGATGTCTTGATCAGCTTTGTGGCCTCCAGATCCCAAACCAATTTTTTAAAGTATGAGTATCTGCAAATACCAAGTTCAGATCAAATATTTACATTTACATAAAGAATTCAGTTACAGTTTTTTGTGTGTTTTTTGTTTGTTTGTTTACCAATTAAGTACTTAAGTAACCCCCATATTTTCCATTGCCTTTTAAATAATTTATCAGGTACTGGGAGTCTTGAAAGCTTACTCTCAATATATTGGAACTGACCGTTTATTAACAACATCTTGTAAAAAGTAATTTTAGAATCCATCCATCCTTCCTCCTAGTTCCTTCTGCTTTTTCGGAGCAAGTTCTCGGATGCAGGGGGCCAAGTACAGGTCAACCCAGACAGTCCGCTCCCCTGCAACATTTTCCAGGCCAGACAGGCCATAATTTCTTCAGCAGTTTCTGGTTCTACCTTGTTTGACATGCCAGGAAGATCTCCAAAGGGCGGCCATAAGGAGGCATCCTAACCTGACACACCAGATGTACTGTTCAGTATTTTTCTCTAGTCTATCTGGAGCCATATAAAGAGCCCATAGATAGTATTTGGGGATGGGCAGACCCTTTCAAAGAATACCTGGCAGGTGATTGGACAATCTTTCCATCAGTCAACATTTATTTCGGGCCAATCTGATCATGCAGTAGGCGGGAGCTACTGTGCCACAGAATGTGAGCCACTTCGTAACATAGATTCACATCAAAACATGTCAAAAGAGGAGCAAGAATATCCTTTCTACAGAGAAATTCAAGTGTTATTTGTTTTTCATTTAATAAAGAAATGTGCCCTAGATCTGATAAAACTGTTACTGAAGCTGTTAGCATATATGCTAATTTCGGTATGTGAAGTCACTTCCTGTTGTCATCTCACTCATAGATCTCACCTCTCCCTGCTCTAAAGGACGCTGATTGGGCTGTCCTACTTTAGGCCGAACACAGTCGTTGTATTGAAGCTTGGCAAGATGGATCTGCCTGGTTACAGACATTGAATCAGGTCAATCCAGCTGCTGCGCAAGGATAGAGGCATCCTACTGAGGTTGCAAAATTGGAAATGGAATTTTCAAAGTTGGAAACTCTCCATGGGAATTAACAAGAATGAATGGGAATAAATGAGAATAAACCTGATACTTGCAAAACTGAAGGTAGGCTCTTAACAGGGATATTAAATGCATTTGTAAAATATATTTTTGCATAATCTTGACTATAACTACCAGGTTTCATGCAGGTATACTTGAGAATATTTTTGCTGTTCCTCAATCACATGCACATAGCACACTGCTTACTGCAGGGGTATTGAGGCCACACCCCCTACACGCACTGTGCATGTATATCACATCCATCACATGCACAGATGATTCTTGAACCCTGAACTATTAAAACCACATGTCTGCCTGTGGGCTAGTGAGGTGAAGTTGGAATTGATTTTTCAATAAAATAATTAAAACTTGATAAAGCTCCACTTACAAATAAATCTGTTGAAATGTAATGTTTTTAATTGTATTATTTTACATGAATGTCTGCCTGTGACAAAACAAAATGTTTTTATTTATGTTTGGATATGTTACAGTTCATTTAAATTAATTGGAATTAATACAATTTCCAGTTAATTCCCACAAATTCCCATAATCCCTATAATTCCCGTGCAAAGTTTCCAGTTTGGAATATATCCAAAATTCCCCGTCTTAAATTTCCATGGAAAGTTTCTGGAACCTTACCTGACATTTTCAGCTCCTTTGCAATCCTATATCCCACTTAAATGCCCAAACCCCCTCAACTTGCTTCTTTGTTACGAAGGAGCTGCGGCTCTACTTTGAGATCCCTCTGGATACCTGAGCTTCTCACCGCGTCTCTAAGGCTGAGCCCAGACAGCCGACTGAGGAAAGTCTGAAGTTATTATCACTGGTATCTCTAATTCCTAATATCATATTCATGAGGGCAAATTTCTTATCTGTGGTGATATTTCATTTGGGTTGGATGTTATTATTTGCATTATGTACTGGAGTAATTGGTGAACTCATTACACTCTAGTCATCCTTTTTGCATGACACAGGAAAGCAAACTCAAAATACTTAGTTCTTTGAGTAACATACTCTCACAGTAACTGAACTTTTACAGAAGAGCATAATTTCTGATCTCTTTCCACTGCTGGTTAGCCCACCCAAGCCTGAGGCCATGGTGTTTTGACAGAAAATGATGGATTACTTGTTTTGGGTTGGGTCTGTGCCTTCAGTGAAGGAGATGAAGCATCTTCATCTTATTCATGTGTGAGTGTAGAGAGGATTGTAAGATTGACAGATGGATTGCGTCAGCAGTAATGTTGTACTGGACTGTCATGGTGAAGAGGGAGCTCAGTGTAGAGACACAGATTTTTATTTTGCCCGTGAATCTCCAAACTATGCCTTTAGTTAAGATCTTTATGGATGACAAATAAATGATTGCAGATACAAGCAGATAAAGTCAGTAGGGTCACTTGGCTCAGACATATGGTGCTTTTCCATTTGTGGGATTTGCTTAAGTTTGACTCTGCTCGATTTTGTGCTTTGTTTTCCATTTTAACTTATACTTCTACAAAACCTCCTCAACATAGGTGCTTCATAAAACTGCCATGACATCCAAAAACAGCAACAAAAAAGGAAGTAGAGGTAAAGGTGCAACTGATGATGAGCTGAGATGAGTTTTGTTTCAGACATATTCACAATTAGCAAAACAACATACTATTGACAAAAGTAGAAGAATCAGAAAAGTCATGCCTCATTTTATTTATTCTCAGACATCCTCACAGTGAGATTATTCTCTAACCACCCAGCAGTCAACAGTGTGCAGGATACAAAGAAGAAATATAAGAAAGAAACTTACAAATGAAAAATAAAATAAAAAATATGTATAGGTGGTATTTACAGTGGTTATGTACATGTTTGATATTTTGCAGATGGAAAATTTGAGATATTGTAAATATAAATACCGTTTATTGCACACTGGAGAGGTTTCTGCTGTAGAATCTAACAGCTGCAGGAAGGAAGGACCTGCGATACCTCTATGTAACTTTTGGGCTTATCCAATAATAAAAAGATTCCTCGTGGTCACTGAACTCATAGGATTATATAAATTCACCTGGCCTTGGCTCCCCTAAAAACATCCTCGGGAGGAGTAAGGATATGTTTCTGAGGAGAGGGATGTCTGGATTTGTTGGCTTATTTGCCAACTGTCACCACAACCAGACCCTGAAGAAGATGATGGATCGATCATCCTGATATAGAATCTGCTATAACATGGAAGTCTACTTGGCTAGGTATTTTCTCGCTTGGGATTAGCAACAGTCCGTTTCCACAATAAGAATTAGTTGCGTTGGCAGAGTCAAAGGATTAATTGACCCTGTGTAAAGTCTTGCCCTTTACAGGAAATGATCCCTTAGAAAGCAACACCCTCTGTTGTAACCATAAGAAGGTTAGACAAATCTCTTCTTGCTGACCTCTTTCCTATTTGAAACAATTTAAATTAACACGAAATGCAGGAATGCCAGCTGCTGTGTGGCAGAAAGCAGAGAACGGCAACACCAATAAGTGTGAAGTGAGCTGTCAAAGCTTTTTCTCCTGTTGAAAAGTTCAACGTTTTTCAGAAGTTATTTTGACAATGAATGTTCACAGTGGGCAGTATAGATCCTCAGCTGATGTTATGGAAATGTTTTGAGCTGTAACATCAGGTCAAGAACAAGTATGAAGTTGTAGTATTAAGCATGTAGGGCATAGTGTGAAGTGTCATTACACTGAGCAAACGTACATTTAGGTGATGACTTTATGAAAATATGATGAAATTATTCTGAGTTTTGGCCGTTTTTTTACAGCAGGGGATTTTAAAAAACTAGGTAGATCTACATTTTTATTTCAAATTAATGTAATGAGTCAAATTAATATGATTATATTTGGCCTTTATAGATGTCACATTAAAAAAGAACTTGTACATATTCTCGAGACTACCATAAACTGTGAATCTATATTGCAAGAAATAAATACACCCACAGAATACTGCAAAAGAAAAAACCTGCCTTTTCAGGTAAACAAAGTGTTTCCTTGCTTTTTTTCCTCTTCGTCCTTTTTGTCCATCAGCAAGTGGAAGTACCAGTCTGGCACACACATTGTGACTTCAGTGGAAACTCTCTATATCACTACAGTTGAGATTCACATCAGCACAAAAGCCTTTGATTGTTGCACCACAACTTTGCTTTAATCATGTAAATTTATGATAAAACTTTAAGATTTAGAACATCTGAATTATGTTAAGATAAGAATATTGCTTCAAAATCATAGAGCAGTGGAGATAAGGAGCAGAAATCCACACCAGTGCTGTTTTAATCAGGCTAATCGCTCATCAGAGAAATGCAACTCTGCAGAAATATCTTTCTGCCATCATAATTTCTTTTATAAAATATGGAG
Organism: Cetoscarus ocellatus; assembly: GCA_037902135.1. Taxonomy (NCBI): domain Eukaryota; kingdom Metazoa; phylum Chordata; class Actinopteri; order Labriformes; family Labridae; genus Cetoscarus; species Cetoscarus ocellatus. The sequence goes on along the minus strand of JBAMNC010000157.1, from coordinate 502,921 downwards.
CATACTTCTAAATTTGACCTCATTTTAAAGTAAATGATGCCAGTTTTGAAGGGCTGGTCTGGTGCCCCTGCTGCGTATGCATATCAGTGTTTCCCACAGAATTGCTCTGTACCTGGGAGGTGAAGCTGGCACCAGTTATTTCACATCCATTCTCTTCATTCTTCCATCCATACACATGCAGATGTACACAAATATGCACACAGACACACACATGCATGCAGCTCTTCTCTGGTATGGTCTTGTCACACTTTGCCACAGTCTATAACCGTATTTTTTTAGTTCAGGTTATGACTTTAGTCCTAAATATTTTTTTTAAGATGCTCCAGGACATCTTTTTTGACATGCCTCACTCAGTATTCTTTTATCAAGCTGGTTGATTTGTGTGTTGATGCTGATTGATGAATGCATGTATCCAAAGATAACCTTCAACTACAAGTGCATGACAGCATGGGCAGGAAGTTGCCACATTTTTTTAAATGAAATCATAAGAAGCTTTAATTTGACAAGAGAAGTTAAAGTTTAATCTGTGAATTTATTGGAGGGAAGTGCTAGGTTCTTTCTGTCTCTCCATACCTAATGTGCCTGCGATGATGTTCTTCAGGAGATTTAATACGCAAACATTTTGTATCTGAGGTCAAAAGTCTGTTTCAGCCCTGGATGGACAGTAAAAATGACATGTTCCTGGACACCAGTGCAGATAATACTGTTGTTTCTGTGGTCATCTGAAATGTCCATTTCTAACCAGAATAGTCTCCTTGTGTTCAGTAGCAGCTGCATAGACTAGTCTTGTAGTTTGTTGTTGTGTATTTATGATTTTTGTATGAAGTCAACCAATCACATAGTACATAATTAGACACTGACTACGTGGACTTCTTTGAAAAGACAGCACGTGAGAACCTAGTTGGTCGAATCCCATCACTCAATATGAGCTAGTTTAATCTAGCTCAGTTGATGTTCTTGCACTCAAACCAGGATACAGTGGTCCCCCCTCCATCGCGGGGGTTAGGTTCCAGACCCACTGCGATAAGTGAAAATCTGCTAAATAGAAATACCCTATTTAAATATACCCTAGCTAAGAATAAAGGAAATGCTTTCACAGAGGTTTGTGCTCTCAGTGCACTTCTAGTTATGACTAGGTTACATCCTGTTGTTGATCTCACTTGTTGAAAATGTGTGTAAAATGTCTGCTTCCTGCAAATTTATTTTGTTGCTTTTTCCTTGGTTTAATTCATGACATGTCCAAGTCAACTCAGAAGCAGTGGTTAGGCTGTGCTGTGGTTGAAAAAGTGACCTTGTTTGTTACTGACGATCAAAAAATCTGCTGTCGACGGAGAGAAATTACAAAAGCTTATCCATGAAAGTTTACATTAAATACAAGTCTGATAAGCATATTTCAGTATTTTAGTAAAAGCTCAAAGATGAATTGTCGAGTAAAGCAAAAAGGTTTTTGTTAAGCTTCAAGATCACTGTCACTTCAAATGTCCCTCTGAGTATAGTCTTCACTAATTTCGCTGTTTGTGAGCGACCTCTAGGTGACCCAGGCTATTTGAAAGAGACGTCTACATCTGTGTTAAGTAAACTGTTTTATTGTATTTCTTTCAGTCACTTTTATGGCTCTGAAATACATCTTAAATGTAATTACAGCCATTGAGGCCTATTGACAACAGCTGTACTTCCACTGTCCACTGTTGATATATATGGACAACCTTTATATAGGGAACAATGCAGATATTTGGACATCACTCTCTTAACACTCTTTTTCAAACAGTGTAGGTTATTATTATTTTCTTTTATATTCATGCACCTATATGTCTTTTTGCTCTGACTCCGTCTTTCTGTAGGACCGTTGATGGGTCAGATGCCCCCTCGCCCCCTTTTAGCTGTCTGTCAGCTTGATCTCACGCATGCAAATGCAGATCAGCTTCACCGGGAACGCACCCCATGTTGATGAATAGATGAGGGAAGACAGTGACAGGACGGTAGACGTGCGCAGGATGGACAGATCGATAGCCACACTGATACCTCCCCTGGGCCAACCACAAACCCCCCTCACTCTCTTGCTTCCTTATCCCCCACTTAACTGTCTGCTTTCCTTTCTCCTCACATGTGATGTGCTGTCTTTCCCCTCCTCAACTAATCTCTCCCTTGACTCCTGTCTTGCCTTTCCTCTCCCTTCGCTGCATATCGTCTTAGCCTTTTGGTCCAAAATAATCCTCCTCTTTTCTTTGTTATAGCAGACCATTGAACCATGTACAGCATCTTTGACTTTCAGCACCTCTTTAGTGAGAAGCAAAGTCATATATCCCCTGTAGTCTAAGTTTTCACTACTCAGAGAAACAGTCAATGAAGCTGTTTGAGCCACTGTGTGCATCATATTTTTTTACATTCAGTTGTTTTCTTTACATTCTCACTTTACATCTGGAGCATGTAACTACAGGTGCCGGGGGCTCTCAATCAAAACAATAGCAAAAGATGATGTTGCAGATTGCATGGTGCTGAAACTGATAAATGTCTGCAAGTTTGTCCAATCATCTTTAGAATATTTTCAAAAGGTTCTTCCCATTCATTTATCATTATAAAATGTTGCCTAGATGGATCAGTGAATTGAATCCCATGAATAGGTGAAACAGTACTTCTGGCATGTTAGGACACTGTTTTGTTTAATGGAAACCAAAACCACTGGCTTTTGATAATCATCAGTGAAAGTCCATCTTTGATCACCCTTGGAGGTCAAAGACCTGATCAGTGAACAGGTCAAGAGCCTGTGCCCAGTGTGAACATGTTCGGACAAACCGACATGATGTGCAGCATCAGCAGCACATCATTTCCTTTTTTGTCATTGGTCTGTAAATGGCACAGATACACTGCTGTGATTATGTTACAGCTAAGTGAGCACTGACAACTGTGGCAGCTCATCACAGGGTCTTTGTTGTGTTTCCAGTTAAAATCATGGGATGATCATGTTGACTGAACATTTCATTGACCATCATCAGAAATGGTTGTAGACACCAAGCAAAAAACTTATTTTTTAAGTTGAACCTAAACAGAGGGGCCTACAGGGTGGTGCAGCAGCTAGTGCAGGTTTCTCACAACAAGATGGTTGCTGGTTCGACTTCTCAGTCTCGTAGGGCCTCTCTGTGGGCAGTTTTATGTTCTCCCCCATGCATGTGTGGGTTTTCTGTGGGTACTCAAGTCTCTTCCCACAGAATTAAAAACATGCTCATTATATCAATAGGTGACTCCAAAACAATGAAAAGGTGCTAATGTATGTAAATTGTTGTCTGTATGTATGTATAAATATATATATATATATATATATATATATATATATATATATATATATATATATATATATATATATATATATATATATATATATATATATATATATATACACATATACATATATATATATACACACATGAACCCTGCCTCTCACCTAGAGTCAGCTGGGACAGGCTCCAACCCCTTGTGAATCCAAAAGCGATAAACAGTATAGGTAATGGATGAATGGATAAATGAATGCAGAACCAACAACAAAATGTGTCACTCCACCTTTTGCCTTTTCCTGAATCCTCCTCTTTGGCTGTATTCCTATCTTATGAGCATCTGGGTTATAAAATCGCACTTGTTCAGTCTTAATAAGACAAATATGCAGAATATTTTAGGAAATGTAATAACTGAACAAAACACATTTATCTAACAAAAGTTCAGACATTTTTTTTGTTGATGTAGATGTTTCAGTGCCAAAAATCTACATATTTCTTAAAACAAGATACATGTGAACTTTAGTTTATTCCACAGGAGTATACAGCTGCAGGATCTTCACCTTCTCAGCTGAATGCAAAACAGATTCACGTCATATTTGTAACACATAACAGTTTACTGCAAAGCCTGACCCACTTTAGTTTAAAACAAGTTTGTGTTGCAGTTTGGAGCTCACAGTGTCTTTAACTAGTGTTAGTTTACTCTCTGTTTTACTGTCATGGATGGCTGTTTCTTTTTCCAGAAGACGACTTCAAGGACAAACTGTCTGTGTATCCTTCTATGCACACTTGCACAGTGTCAGTGTGGCGGTGTTTTGTTACTTTTGTATCTTTTGTGTATCTGGCAGCTAAATTAGAGAGCTGACAGAATCAATGTGTGAATCAGACCTCCAGGACTCATCATTTCTTCAGTCTGTCTTCACTTGCCTCCTTTCTTTTTGAATCTTTTCTTCCTCTCAGTCCCTCTCGACCCTTTGCCCATGCCTCTCGGAGTAAACAAAGAAATCATTATCTGCTTTCTTTCTGCCAGTTGTGTGTGTTTTGTGTAATGTGTGTCCAGACCTGGAGCACTTCGGTCTAATAGGCTGCAAATCACTGTTAACAGATGTAGAAGAGAAGTATGTGAATACCACTGTGGCTGCGCCGAACTGCAGCTGAACCTGCCCCCCCAAACGGGCAGACGGTGGGGAACATAGGAGTCTAATAAAGAGGGAAGCTGAAGGAGCACAGATTGTAAAAGGGGACAGATATTTAGATAAAAGGAAGGAGGGCAGCTTATTTATTTATTGTTTTGAATTTGTATTATTTATTTGTGACCTGACACTTAGTTTAGGGAGCCATGTGCTTGTCTCCCAATAAAGAGACATTCATGAGGACTCACTTTGCTTTTAACAGCTGCCTAACAATGCTGTTTAGAAGCTGAAAGTCAAGTAAACTGCTACACCCTCCAAGGGTAGAGGAAAATGCTTTAACAGCTGCATTCAAAGGGGCCTGACTTATAAATGCGGTGTCTAATGTCTTGTATAAGAAAGACCCTACATACAGTTTGTTCCATGGACAAATAAGTAAAAGAGGTTGTTGTTTTTTTTATAACCGTACTGTAAACATGTTTATTCCTCTTGTAAAATAGACAGTCCACATAAGGTCTGTGACTTACAGGACTTTCTCTGCCTGTCTCAAATGGATATTTGAAGAACTATAGTTTTTTTTTTGAGTCATTTTCTTGTGGGTTGTAGCTTAAACTCAATTGTGTAAAGAGATGCTAGTTTGTGTCCAGGTAGTATATCAGCAGCGCAGGACCATGAATCGGAGTTACAGCTGTAACATGTGGCAGGAGCCTGCATTACAACTTAGACACAACATTTTACTGATACTGATATTTTTCTAACATTTTACCACTCATGTGCAAACACAGGGCGCTGCCATCTTGTGAGCAAGGGGACGCAAAATAGCTGCGCTGTGATTGGTTGAAGACATCAGCATGTTGAAAGCTGCTCTCTGATTGGTCAGTACACTACAACTGAGCATGCTCAGGTAGAAATTAAGTAATTGTGCATGCGTGAAGCAAAAGGTGTTCCTGCATCTGTAAGGTACTTGTTGTGAAAATACTGAAATTTCATTGATTAAAACTTTGATTAAAGGTAATTTTTGAGTTGTCTGAGAGAGTAAGGTTTTGGCAAAATGTGGGTGCGTGTTATATTGGAGTACGGGGGGGGGGGGGGGGGGGGGGTTTGGAAAAAGCTTGAAAAAATGGGGTGCGTGTTATATTCCCCCTGTGAGAGAAGTAACAAGTATGATGAACACATACTCTGTAATAACATGCTCTACCAGTTTACTACCACTTTACACCAGTTGAGCTGTCCAGCAGAAACTGTGTCTCATGGTGGTGAAGATCATCAGTTTTTATTGTTATGGTATTAATCAATAATCATCTCAGTCACTACTCTGTATACAAGAACTAAATCATCACATAGAGGTCCCTGCTGGCCGTGAAAGAGCTTGAGCTGATTCAGCTGAGGACAAAGATCATTCGTAGTAAACCTCAGCGAGGGTCAACAGGTGGGGTCAGGGTGAGGCCATGTGAGGTCACAAGGTCTTTCTCGACAGGAATCCCGCGGAGCTGACTGACAACACTTTGGCCCGATGGAAAATTAAGCCTCTGTCAGCAGGTTCAAGCTGCAGCGGGAAGATTTGTCCTGACTGTCCCTGAAAGACTGAAATGTCATGTGACAGAGGGGGGATAATGGATGGCAGCAGACAGGGACAACCTCCTTTAGATTCTGGGACTCCTCCGCTGTGGCCTTTCTCTGCTTCTTTCATTATAATTACACTGTAAATCTGGAAAATGCAATGAAATGAGTCATACTCTTCTATCCTTTAATGAAAGTGGAGCCAGGCTGAAGGAGTTTTAGGAGTATTTCCCTCTAAGTTGTGTCTTCCTGCTCATCATAGAGATAAGCTGTTAGGTTTGAGACTGTTTCTGTTCTAAAATGAGAAAGCCTGTTCATCGTATTGCTGATTATCACTTTGCACTCACCTCTATAGTACTACAAAAAATTAAGTCTTGGGAAGTCAGCTCGTCTTACTCCTTGTCAAAGACAAAAATATATATCCTTAACACTTAGCCCCATGACCCGACCAGCTGCTTATATAAAGACATAGCAAGTCAAAAATGGTCTGAACTTCTTGTAATGTGTGTTTAAGACTCGCTGTTGATATGATAAAAAATGTCCTTGTTCAGTTTCTTGCAATAAAACAATATCCCTTATTTATTAAATGTACGTACAACCAAAAAAGTGGTTGACAACCATTTTCACAAACAGATCGGTACACTAAACTGAACCTGATTTGAATGTGGGTGCTGGATCAATCAAATCTCGCGTCAGGTCTGAGCTTGTGTACACTAGTTTACATTCAGTTGAGTCTCACACTAGAACAAATGTCTGTCTGTGAAGAAGAGAAAAAGTGTCAGTATAAACTCTTGACTTGAACAAGATTCTTTAAAAATCATGAAACTTCACAACAAATCATAAAAATATAGATTAATTGTAAAGATACTTCATGGCCTTGCTTTTTGAAGGGCAGCATGAGAAAGAGATATATCCTTAAAGATTGGTTAAAAAAAAAAAGGACTGATAGCAGCTACAAGCACATGAACCATGGATGTTCACACAAATCGTTCTTGGTCCATGTGGAGAGCTTTGAAAATGGCCTGTGATCTGAAACCCAAATATACCAGAGGTCTCCGGGGAGAGGACAAGCTTTAACAGGTCTGTTTTCCTCCCATCGAAAGAGCTTTCCATTTATACAGCGATGAAAATGTGCATGCTGTCTACACGGTGAGAAAAGATGAAAAAGACTCAGAGATCATCCTCAAGTGTCTCTGAGTGAGCCTGGAAAAAGGAAAAGTACACGTAGCCTAAGTCTACTATATCTGTGTAGGTTTTGATATACAGCAGAAGCTGAAAACCTCTTAACTCCATCTTTGGCAAACCTGTTTTACTCCTGTTTTTTAAAAAATAAAAAAAGACTCCTCAATCCCAACTGCTGAGGAAAAATGAATGGCTTTTTTTTGTAAAATGTAAGTGTGCAACAATAAATATACATCACAAGAGTGTGTGTTTCTTATACATTATGTGCACTCAGCACTTACTGCGTCTGGAAGTCTTCCAGCATGAACAGCTTTACTCTTAGAGCAGAACAATAAAGGTCAGGCTGGCATTTTAAAGTTGTGTGACAGCTTTGCCCTGACGAGAATTCAATATCACAGGCAGAGGAAAACAAAAGCACTAAAGTTATTTTGTTTTTGAAAGTGACGCTCTTGTTCTTTCATTCATGAAGAAAATGACTTCAAACTAAATTATGAAAAAAAAAAAACTTTTGGTTTGAAGATAAAACTTAAACTGACTGTATTTGTCAAAAACAGCAAAAACGTGTTTTTCTTATGGGATAAACAGTTTATAAGGTTTTTAGAGGTCAGAGAAGTTTAGGCAGTCACAAGACAATTATGGTGATCTGTTGTCTAATTGAAAGTAAGACTTAAAGGCTTTTGGTTGAGCTCAGTCTGGAGAAAATTAGTTGCAACAGATTGAAACGATGTATTACTAAAACATGGTCTGGAAAAGTGTCACTAGTTGTCTTTTGTGTTTTTGCCTGTCAGGTGTTTTTCTATGCTGCTGTCAGATTTGTTTTCTTCAGAGTTTTTGGGCGTGCAGAACAATATTATATCTTTGTTTTAACCTTTCCACCTTAAGCATGGTGCTGAGGCCCGTGTTTATTTTGACCGCACTTTTTAATTCAGTAAATTGTTTCAATTTTAGTCTAGTTTTAGTTGATGAAATTTCACAACATTTCAGTCGACAAAATCTACTGTAAAGTTATTTGACTAAAATATGAAGTGTAAAGTGTAAGGCATTTTTTTAAGTTTCCTTGAATTTCTGAAGTCATGTTTTACACTTGGATCCCGCCATCATGAAGCTAAGGCAGCTGTGATTGGATGTCCCTCTTAACTCATCCAACCTTTCCACACAACCAAAGTAGCTGTGGTTGGATAAATTCCTAACTTGTCCCGACTTTCTACATGACAAAATTAGGTCTGATTGGATTAAGTCTCTGTCAAACATTTTAGTCTAGGTTTTATTTGTTGACGAAAATGTCAGTTAATTTAGTTTTAGTTTTTGTCCATGTACACTTGTTTTTTTTTAGCTATAGTCTAGTTTTTGTCAGGGGAAAAAAGGCTGTTGATGAAAATTATGACGAAAATAATTAGTCACCAAAATTAACCCTGGTGCCGAGGCCCGTGTTAATGTCACTTTCGGTTGAAACAACCACTTTTATAGCAAGTCGAGAAGAGACATAGTCATGGTGACTTTCATCTGGGACTTCCATACTCTAATCCTACAGAACCTTGAGAGCAGGAGTGAGCAACCAGCAGCAAGAAGAACCTACAGTATATCCCTGTCTCTCTCTGGCCTGTCTATCTCACTGTCTCTCTGTGTCTGAGCCACTTAACGGCCAGCTCAGATCAGATTGGATCCATTCACTCTGCTGGATTTAGAGCCATTAACTTAATTAAAGGCAAGACTTTCAATTCTCTGTCAGATAACTTGATCGGTTGGCTTTCATTCAGAACTTAAAATACTCTTGGATTATATCACATGTGCTGTCTTGGCCTGGATACCACAGGAAGTTATACCAGAGTGACAAATACAGCCTGTTTTGGAGGTGAGGGGATGAGGCATACTTAGGGCAATCATTTGTAGTGATTTAATTCTTCTGAGGGATGTTTGGATAACATTTCTTTCCATATGTAGCATGATAGGGGGAAATGTACACAATTTCATGTAGGGAAGGGAAATAATATTCTCAGAAGTCATTAATTTATTAAGATTGAAGATTACATGATATTATTATCAAGATGATGTATTTGTTCCAGATCAGAAAGTGTTCTGTCCTTCCCAAACCCTGTTCATCTGCTGTCGCCCTGATGGATGTGAAATATGTTCTGTGGATAAATGAAACAGTCCCTGTTGTTTTTGGTTAAGCATCATGATAGCAAACTCAGATGTGCATCGCAGTCTTTTGGAAACTTTCAATTTCGGTCAAAAAATTACTGGTTGGCTTTAAAAAGCAATTTCTCTTAAGATGCATGTCCTATTTTTGAGGGACACGGAGGTACATTATAAAGAAGGCAAATTTCAGGAGATAAAAATAGTTCAGTGTGGACAGAAAAAAACAACATTTTTTTTTCACAGCACTTTTTGACTTAACAGGAAATGTTTTAATATTTTCTTACTTAAACACGACTATAATGTCTGGGAATCCTATTCTTATTCTGTTTGCAATTTCTTTTTTCCCGTTGTGATTCTAGGAGAAAATAAGAACAACTTGTTTTGTTTGTGTGTGACTCCAATCTCTATGCTATTTCTGTTTCCCCTCTGTAGCCATGTTTTGGTTTTTCTCTCTCTCTTTTTTTTAAAACATATCTTATGATAGGTGAGATTGAGCCTCCTGCCTCGTGGAGCAAATCATCATTCAGCACCTTTTAAAAAGACTAACCATCCTGTTTATCAGCGACCCCTCACCCTGAGCACAGCTGGACCAGAAGCAATCATTTGGCTGAGGGGCTTTGCATTTGCTAAATAAATAAAAGCCATATATCAAGCTGTCAGTAGATATAGAATACACCGTGTGTATGTGTGTGCACACACTGGTCTCTTTTCCCGGACACACGTATCCCACTGCACTGCCTCCATAAGTACATGTTAATGTGTCCATCATGAGTGAACATGCATGTGTGTGATCAGACTCTGTAATAAGGAGTTCCACAAGGCTGTGTGCTTTCACCTTTCTTTTTACAGTTTACACCAATGACTGTAGTAAAGTACATCCTAATAATTTTATTTTTGAATTTGCAGATGACACAGCAATTGTGAGCCTTCTGCATAAAGACATGGACCTTTTTGTTTACCACAATGAGATCGACACCTTCATTAAGTGGTGTGACAAAAAACATCTGATTTTAAATGTGACAGAAACACAAGAAATGGTTTTTGACACAAGGCAAGTGACTATACACAAGCCAGTGGTCATTAAAGACCAGACTATCAATCAGGTGACAACATACAAATATCTAGGGGTCCATGTTGATAACCTGCTCAGCTGGAAATCCCACATTGATAACTTTTGCAACAAACTGCAGCAGAGACTGTATTTTCTGAGACGACTGAGGCTGTATGGTGTTAGCAGTCAGATCATGCTAATTTTCTACAAAGCTATCTTAGAAAGCCTAATCAGATATGGAATCACTGCCTGGTTTGGCAGCCTAACAGTACAACACATGCACAGAACAGCAATGAAGAGCATTGGTAAGAAACAATATGAGTCCATAGAGAATTTATTTAACCAGTCAGTTATGACATGAGCAACAAGAATCTCCTCAGACTCCACTCACCCACTGTCCTCATAATACGAACTTCTCCCTCCAGGAAGAAGATTTCGTTTACCAAAGTGCAAAACAAATCATCTCAAATTATCATTTTTTTCCAGCTTCTATCCAGCTTTTGAACAAAGCAAAAAACTAGTGCAATAGAGCAACATGCAATGAAGCACTTTAACAGTTGGCACCTTAAATTGTCTCCGTATGTCCCTGTGTTGTCATTGTAAATGTCAATTCCTGTGTTTTTAGGTGATTGCTTTTTTTAATTATCTTCTCTACCCTGTGAAGCAATAATGTAGCACAACGCCCAAGACAAATTTCCCTAACCGGACAATAAAGTTTATCTTGACCTTGACCTTGAGATCTGCAGTCAGACACATGCAGATTTATGTTTACACAATAATTTGTTTTTTAGGAAGGTAAGCACATTATACTGAGTGTTTTTTATGCCCAGACGACCATAACATACAGTATGATTCAACAGATTAGACTGTGACTGCTCTAATCCATAAACCAGATTACAGTATTAACCCTTTGGAGGTCAAAAGGACAATAGACAGGTTGGGTTAACAGTGCCCCACCCCCTACACAAATATACACACAATCACAGACACCCAATGAAAACACAGCTGAGCTACCAAAAGTTACCAAATCACTAGATTACGTACACTGTTAAGATTTAGAGTAGACTCTGATTCAACGTATTTATTAAATTATAGGCTTATGAACAAGTAAAATATGGATGAATAATGCATGCAGACTTCACAGATGAATAGTTATATAAACCAGAAGCCATGAAGAGCATCATATTTTAAGTAGTTTTACAATCCAAGCAGTTCAACAACTAAACTACCCTTTCCATTCTGTGGCTTTGCCCTCCAGTAGTTCCTGAGTGCTAAAATGAGCTGACCTCGTCTTTTCTTTTTCCAGTTTGTGGCTGTAATCTGGTGCACTCAGGTTTCTTCCACCACTCTGGCGAGTACATCTGCACGGAGGACTACCAGCGGCTGTACGGGACGCAGTGTGACAGCTGTGAGCAGTACATCACTGGAGAGGTGGTGTCCGCACTGGGGAGGACGTACCACCGACACTGCTTCGTCTGCAGCATCTGCAGGTCAGAATCATTAAGAGCTGATGTGACTCATGTTCTGTCAGACGAAACATACTCAAAGACTGATTGTTCAGTATTACAGTGGGATATACCTTAAAGGAAATTTAATTGGTGTTAAAATTAAAAAGAGTTTACAGCTGCTCTGTTGTGTGCTGAGGGATCCACTCAGCCCTGCTTCATTTGAAACTTGTGACCATTAAAGCGATAGAAACTAATTAGATTCTCACAGAGCACCGTGTCCTGTGGCACTTTACAATAACTTTGTAACTCTGTGCACATCTTCTCACCAACCACAGGTGAACTTTGGTTATCAAACACAAATATGTAGAGGCACAGCAGGCTAGTAAATGCATACTGCTAATTTTTGAAGGGCCTTAACCCTTTAACTCCCAGCTCAACTTTTTGCAGAGGTCCATAAATTCAGGAATATTTCATGTGTTAGAAAAACATAACATGTCATTGTTCAAAAAACTACAAACAAACCAAAAGAACTGATTTTTTCTTTGTATGGGATTTAAAGGTTTAAAAAGCTGAGTGCTAAAATGATTATCATCATAATTACTTTAAATACTTTAACCATTTACTGGTATGAGTATATCTATCTATCTATCTATCTCTCTCTCTCTCTATATATATATATATATGTATATGTATATCTATATATATGTATATATATATATATATATATATATATATATATACACACATATATATACACATATATATATATATACAGATATATATAGATATATAGATATATATAAACTGTTATTTATCAAAAACATTTTTGCTGTGTTTTTCAAACTTAATTTTATCTATTTTTAGTTGTTTTTGATTGCTGTTTTATTTACAAACATTTTCGAATTGATTTTGTCCCAAATATTTGTGCAGTTTTACATCATCACGTAATCAACTGTTCGCTTTTTAAACCTTTAAATCCCACACCAAGAAAATATCTGTTTTTTGGTTTGTTTTTTGTTTTCTCTGTTCCCTGAAGCGTTAAAGGGAATCAAACAATGATTTGATTTGTTCTGTTTTGTAACACATTAAATACCCCTGAATTTATTGATGCTCTCTGCCTAACAGATAAGCTGGTAGTTTAAGGGTTAACATGGTTTATCTAGTTTTCTTCCTCTTTGATGTATATAACAACCTCCTTCATGTGATAGAGTACTAACAAGACAATTAATCTGAGGCATCAGGACTTGTCTTAACCTGACACACCAGATCCAGATGTACTGTTCAATACATTTTTTACTCGTCCATCTTTGGAAAAAGTCCATAAAATGTGTCAGGGAATGGGCAAAACCTTTCAAAAGCATATCTGGCATGTGATTGGACAATCGTTCCATCAGTCACATTCATAACAGGCCAATGTAGAACAAACTCTCAGCAAAATATGTGAGAAGTGAAGCAAAAATATCCTTACTATAGTGAAGTTTGTAGTGTTGTTATTTTTTTTCATTTTATAAAGAAATGCAGTCCAGATCTGATAAAACTGATACTGAAGCTGTTAGCATCTATGCTAATTTCTGTATACACAGTCGCTACACTCGTAGCTCCCACCTCCTTCTGCTCTAAAGGACTTTAATTGGGCTGTCCCTCTTTGGGCCGCTTGCAATCATTGTTTATTGAGCTTGGCAAGATCCATCTACACTGCAACATTAGACTTCTCCCTCTCTCCCTGGTGCCAGTAGCTGCTGGAAAGGGCTGCTGGCTCAGGGTAGAAAGCCCAGTGCAGAGCTGAGTAGTTAGATGGATTGCAGAGCTGTTGACAACATGGTGCTGAGCAGCACTGAGCTGACTAAGCAATTACAACAGAGTAGACCTGTCAGGACCTGGGGAAGGCCTTAAAGAGGCAGGCGTCTAACAGAGCAACTCAGACAGAGAGAGAATACAGCTGGATCAGGGGTACTCAGCATATAAACACTAGAGGATTTTTTGAACATTAATGACGATCAACGTACCCCACCAGTCATCAAAAATTAACATATGAACCATGGTTAAGGAAAAATATGGGCTCCTTTAATTCAGCCCAGCAACCTGACCAAAACCCTTGGCACAAACTTGACAGTGTGGCAGGACACAGCTTGAGATCCCCAAATCAAAAAACAGCAGAATAAAACTCACATTAGAATACAATTATCAAATGAAAGGTGTCACAATAATGGGGATTGGAATTGATATGATTTTACTGACACCAATGCCATTAATAATTCTACTTATTGATCAAATTCTTTAATGATTCCCTCATGGATTCCTGTCTTAGGTATATACATTTTGAATGGCAACAAAGTCAGACATGTCACTCCTGATATTCACTGCCGTGATGCGTAGATGAATGCCTCTGCAAGCTACTGTTTTTTCCACCCTCTAAACATTGTGAAATAAGTGTTTTTGTCAAAAAATTAAGTCACAACTTTGACCACTTTTGTCCCCTGTCTGCCATGATTACTTTTCTGACTTCTTTGTTCTCATTTCTGATAAGAGCATGATATCCTCGATTTGCTAACAAAGTGGAAGGAATTGAAGAGGGAATTGATAAGCAAAAAGTCGATATTGATTCCTTGAGGAAATTATCGATTCTCACTGGACTTGGTTCTCGATTCCCACCCCTACACAAGTGGAAAGAGTGTAAAATACATTGCTGTAACAAGACATGTCTTGTTTGTGTAGCCAACATAACAGTCAGTTAATCAATAAATCATTCAATTGATTAAGCTATCACATTTTCATTTATGTTTTATGCTGTGGCTGTTTGAATGATGCCTTTTCTTTATCTTCAGAAATAAAAAGTATACTCCATAGTGGTGTATACACCTGTTTTCATAGGTAGAAAATAAGGGTCTGCTGCAGTTTACTGGTCTCTTTACTTAGAATTTTCAATGTAAATCTAATAAATAAAAAAAAAAAATTAGTTCAGGCAGAGCTGGAGCAACGGTGGTCTGATGCAAGAGGACGTAAATGAAGCATCCCCTGTGAGTGCTACAGTAAATATATAAGGACGAACTGTCAGTTACAGTGGTGAACATGGATCATTGGGTTCACTTTGCTTATGTTCAGAGTTTTTGGACTGAGCTTGTGTTTGTGTGTGTGTGGGTGTGTGTGTGTTCACTCGCTCTATTGAATAAGTACACGGTCTGCTAAAATTGCATATTAAGTGTATTCATCTTAAAAGTTGCTGTGTCAGCATTTTGAAATTAATTCATGCCTCCCAAATTAGATTCAGTCCAAGTTTTGATGTAAAAACCTGAAAACGCACTCTGAAAGTGTACAAAAAAGGGCAGAGGAAAATATCAGTGTCATAGAACAGGGTTTAGGGATGCAAATCCAAAACCAATAGTAGTTGTAGTTGAGAATCAATAACAGCTAGCATAAGGAATTGATATCATTAGTCTTATTCATTTAACATTCCCCTGATCAATTCTTCCCACTTTGTCCTGCATGTCTTACAAATCAAGAGTGTCATGCTCTCATCAGACGCAGTCAGCAAAAACAACAACAATAAAGTCAAAGATGTGATCATGGCAGACAGAAGTTCTAAATGCTCAAAATTGTGTCTTAATTTTACACAATACTACATTTACTGCACAACATCCAGAGTTTGTGTGATTAAAGTCAAGAGTGGAAATACCAGAAACTATACCCGCAAACACATTGGTCTTAGCAGCACAGGATTGAAAAAAAAGAGGTGTCTTGTGGCTTAAACTTTTGACATGGAACAATGGTGTAGGGCTGCTTTTACTGCACTAAAATACACAGGGATTGATAAGGGAATCAATAAAGAACTGAATTCATTGGCAGAATCGATAATGACATTGGTATCATTAAAATCTGATCAATTCCCATCCCCAAGATGGAATGATGCTTGCACTACAATTACTAAAAATGTAACAATAGATCAGGGTGAAGTCTGTAAAGACTACTAAAATACAAAAAAAGACTTATTAGATCTGGTAGTTAACTGCTTTTATGACTACTCTTGATTAATAGAAAATATGTCCAACCTAAAAACATTACTATTAATTGTAAGACATTAGTTATTAGCTTGGCAATAACAACAAATCAGTTCCATCACCATTCTTGTACAAATAATTCAACTACAATGAAAAAACTGTAACACTGGAAACCTTATCTGCAAAAACTGTCACCCCGAAGAAGAGAACTTAAAGAACTTTGGCTTTTCTTCATGTTGTGGTATTGTGAAATGAACTGACTTTGAATTTTTTTGTTGGGAAATGTGTAACTTCTGTATCACCATACCTGCATAGCTAGCTCACTCTTCTGTATGTGCTCTCAGGAGTCCATTTCCTATTGGAGACAGGGTGACCTTCTGCGGGAAGAAGTGTGTGTGTCAGCAGTGCTCACACACACTGAACAGCGACAAGCCCGTCAAGGTCCATGGACCAAGCTGTAAGAAACTAATACACACACTCGTATTTGCACATGCAGCAACACAACCTCATACTTTAGTGGTACATTTTTAAAACATGATTTCAGTTTTGTTGAGTCCTCCACATGTAAAGTTGTTCACTCGTGTTCTCTTTTAAGCACCATGCCTAACAATCATTGAAGGAACAATTACAAATCGCTAACTTCTTATGATCATAACCTGGGAGTTTCAGAATCAGAATCAGAATTTGTATTTATTGCCAAGAACATTTACACATACAAGTAATTTGACTTGGTAAATTGGTACAACAACAATCAGCATGTTGTAAGAATAAAAAATAAGAGTCAGGAGGAATAAAATAAAATATAAAAATTGGTAGAGAATAGTGCAAATTGAATTAGGTAGATTTAAAACTAAAAAAGAATAAAAACACAACCCAACGATATTTACAGAAGGTGCAGTGAAGGAACTGTACATATGAGCAGTGAATTTTTTAGCAGTATACATACAAAACTATAAATAAGGTGTGCAGTGGTATAAAATTTGTCTGGATGACAATCTGTTTAATCAGGAGGCTGGGGGTAGGGCTGGGGTACTGTTTATGATTCCGACAGCAGAGGGGAGGAAACTCTTCAGGTGCCGAGAGGTTTTAGTCCGGATGGACCGCAGCCTCTTGCCAGATGTGAGGGTCACAAGGAGTCTGTGTCCAGGGTGAGAGGGATAGGCCATGATTTCACCTGCAGGCCTCAGGGCCCTGGACGGGTTGTAAAGAGATGGAGGATTGCAGCCGATCACCTTCTCTGCAGAGCAAATGATACGCTGCAGCCTGCTCTTGTAGTGGCTGCAGTGTACCAGAACTTTTGATTTAAAGGTCATCCATGCCTGTTCTCTAATATGACCCTAATTTCTGATTCATCCAGCACATAAGACAGTTTGCACCCCTACAGGAGAAGAGTTTTACTGTCCACCTGCTGAACTGTGTGAAACAGCCACATACCCCACAGCTACACACCAACACACACATGCACCCATGCACACTCAGAGACAGACGGTGGCCCACTGCTCCAGGTAGTCTTGTAGCCTGGTTCTGGAGGCTCCATCTGGCAAAGACAGTGTGACAACGAAAGACAGAAAGGTTAGAGGAGGAGGGAAGTGATGAAAGGTTGGCAGAGCGCAGAAACAAGGGCAGAGAGGAAGGACATTAAATGCTGTGATGCTGTCAAAAAGTTTTTTTCTGTTATTCTTTTTCGTCCTCTCCTACAGACTGTGCAGGCTGTGGGGAGGAGATCAAACAGGGTCAGTCTCTGCTGGCTCTGGAGCGACAGTGGCACGTCAGCTGTTTTAAATGTCGAAAGTGTGGCTGCACGCTCACTGGAGAGTATATCAGCAAGTAGGTACCTTTATCACCCATGTGAACAAAGTTTACTTTGTTTGGGTCAACATTTTTGGGCTTTCATATGCTGAAATGTTGATATGCTGCTAGCTTGTGCATTGGAGTATATGTACCTTCATAACCAAAGCATTTTAGAAATGGTTGTAAAGTATTTTAAAGTCCCATATTTGATTTTTTTTAACAAGTTTTCACTGGTCTCAAATGTCTATTTGCCTAATAATCCACTAAGATTTTGGTGTGTCTATTAATTCTTCTGTTTAAAACCTGCTCAGAAAAGGCTGTAGTGTACAACTGGTTCAGGCTGTTTGCATCTACCTGTTGTGTTAGAAGCAAATTGCAAACATGGCAATAATTTTAAGAGTGAAAATTAAAAAAATATATATCACCAGTTATCAATGTCATCATCAAATATTTGTCACCAACTCATGACCGGTGATCAGACCTCACCATCAGCATCACAATACAATGTACAATATTTTCTCTGTGCACCATTGTAAGTGCCTCAGTATTATGGCCTAATTCGTGACTGTGTTAACTGATGACTTTCAGGGGGCTGTGCTGATAGATGTTGTAGTTCAATCACTGGCAAAGTCAGTGGGTGTACTCTTTAATGCTTCATTGTGAGGTGTTCTTTAAGTTTTATATCAAAAATACAAGTAAGTCATTTCTATGTAAAAACAATTTCAGCCAAAGAAACTAAGCTAACACTAACACAGCGAGAGATCGGCGTACACCATGTCTAGACCCAAAACCTGTCACTGCTTGGTTGTTGGCTATAAACAGCCACATATATCTTCACATATAGGCTATCAGCCTTGGGGGACCAAAGGGCCCAGTGGTTTAATTTTATTTTTGAAGGGAATGAGAAGCTACAGTTGGCTAAAACCTGTGTGTGTGTGTGTGTGTTTATCACTTCACGCCCAACTGCTTCTTCAACTTCAGTCAGTTCAACACAGGACTGACAAGTAGACTTTTCCTGAATCTGGCCTCAGTACCAACAATCTGTCACCAAACCTGATGATAGAAATGTGAGTATTTTAATGCTGTGTAGTATTTATTCTCCTCGTTGCTACGAGCTGATGCTAACAGCAGGGAGAATTGAACTAGAGGTAACTGCACAACATGTTTGTCAATGTTAACATTACTTGTTGAAAGTCTGAAGGATAAACTTCAATGTATGAGCATTCTTACATTAGTCAAGAGAAGTTTAACAGTTAGCTGAATATAATCAGTCCTTTACCCACCCTATTACCCCTCTGTTTCTGCTAATGTTAGCCTGGGGGTAGGCTAAGTTGCGACTATCCCACTGCGGTTAACATGTTGTGCGTTAGCCTGTGATGTTTGGGGGAAACGAGCTTCGCTGTTATCTGGTAACCAGCATGAATTTATGGTTCGTGTGTTTTCAGGACTGTAAACAGCGTGTGTCTGGAGCGGCAGTGTGCTCCGCTTCATTCGAGATATGCTGCAGGTCCATTGTGAAGTCCCCGTATGTACTGTGTTGGCCGCGGCTCTGCTCTAGCTCATAAGCATATAAAGACGACCGCCCTCAAAGCCAGCCATTCTGAGCAGAGGGGTTATGTGAGCATAGAAAGAATGCAGCTGTGCTTTATTCATAGGCTTTTTGGACCAAAGCATGTTACTAACGTTTCATAAAGACATCAAGGATCCACGTTAAACTGCAGAAAAAGAGAAAAATAAGGGACCTTTAAAGGTAAAAGAGAGTAGAGGAAGACGTGCAACAAAGAGATTTTTGTAGGTTCTAACCCATGCCGGCCACAGAGTGCTGTGCTGTACATAGGGTATGCTGACCAACCACTGAGCTAATGACCCCCTGAGTTTTTATTTATCACTTTCAATTATATAGTGTTTGCATCTCTCAGCACTCTACTTCCATTTTCATTTTTACTTGAATGGCTAAACTGCATGTTGCTCTAAATTATTGCAACTGATGATGGAGTAAAATCTAATCTAACTTCTAAATTAGAATTTTCAACACCAAAAATTCAAAGTAGTCATTTTAATTAACTATTTGACACCTCAAGTATTTATTCAAATGCTGGTTTTGGCCGTCCTTGTGTGAATTTTGCTGAAATCTTTGTTCTGCTCGAGCCAGTAATTCACAGTCAGTGCTGTTTGCACGAGACAAGGAGGTATTCCTAAATGAGAATTAAGTTGCTGTTCTCGTGTCTGTGTTTCCTGGCAGGGATGGGATACCATACTGCGAGACTGACTACCACTCTCAGTTTGGGATCAGGTGTGATAGCTGCAACAGGTACATCAGCGGCAGAGTGCTCGAGGTGAGCCAGTTTTTTCTGACTGTGATTTTGTGTGTGTTTGTGACTGAGAGATGGTACCAGAGGGAGCGAGTATCGTAATTTTGCCTGTGTGTGTGTGTCTTTGTGAGAGAGGACAGGGTCTGTTAGCATCTATGAAAGCATGTTTGTGCATGCTGGTCTATAAAAAGCTGTGAAAAAACGCAGCTGTCCCTTTTAAAATGACTGAAGTGTTGAGTTTTGATGAAGCAGCTTTGGAAATCCAACAAAATAGAAGCACTCCCCCTCCCCTCTCTTGCTTTTCATTCGTTTTTTTTCTGTTGCTTATCTCCTCTCTTGCCATTCTTCATTCTCATTGTTTTCTCCAAATTGTATCTCCGCTCTATTCTCGCTTCCTCATTTGTTTCATCTGCTTTTGCTTCTCTCTGCCTCATTTTTTCCACTCACTTTTTCTTTTCTATGGGGATGTTGTCTCTTCTTTCATCTGTTGTCATATCTTGTTCTTTCTTTTTGCCTCTTACTGCCACTTCATTATCTTCTCCTTATTCTTAATCATGATTTCCTTTATTCTGGCCATTTTGCTGTTTCTCCTTTTTTACATATCATCTAATATTTGTATTTTTAGTATTTCTATTCCTCTTTCCTTTGTTCCATAAATGCTCTGTCCTTTACTCCCACTCTTGCCCTGGCATACTATCTTTCCATTTTTCTGCACCTCCCTATCCGTCCTTCTGTTTCCTTACCTTTTCTTTTCTGTCTCTCCTTAGGCAGGAGGGAAGCGTTACCACCCCAGCTGTGCCACATGTGCCCGCTGCCAAATGATGTTCCTAGAGGGAGAGGAGATGTACCTCACAGGTGAGCTACATAGTTGAGTAAAGAGTCAAACTAATGCACAAATCAGTAAAACTTGTAAAATTGTACAAGGCTATACTTGAATACTTTTAGGTTTGCACAGCTGACAGGCATGAAATAGACTCACAGCCTCTATTGAGTTATCTGGACCTTAGAAGTGGACGTAGTGTTTGTTGATAAATGACTTCTTTTAACCAAACACAGTTGTGTAGGTTATTGATTACAAATAAAACACTCAGTGGCAGTGACACACACACCCACACACACACATACACACACACCTTCCTGTTGTGGATGTTTCCGTGATACACACAAAGGCAGAAGTCAATTACCTCTCAACCCTTTGCTTCGGCTGTGTCCCTTATTTGGCTGGCCATGAGAGAATTAATGTAAATAAAAGCGACTTCACTGTAGGTCTAAATCAAATTGTCCCCAGGCTTCTGTTTTGCTAAATAGATTCAAGAGTTTAAAGCTAATAAGCTCAATCATTATTTCAGATGAATGTCAAAACCTTTCTCAACACATGGATCAAACTCACATTGAGTTTCTCTTTTGTTTTTGGTAAACAGACAAACCAAATGTTACAGTATGTGTTTAGTATTTTAAATACAGTATGTTTAATATTCAAACATGATATGTGGATTTTGGTGGGCAAAAAAGGTTTATTAATGCAATAACAAAGACAAGACCATGAAAGGGGCAAAAATGAACATATTGTTGCTGTCAGGCACAAACCTCCTAAATCCAAATTGCTACTATTCAGCAAATGAAGAAAAAAAAACACTACTACTAAATGAATCAATATTGTATCGTCTTGATGACAATTTGTTTTTTTTTACTTTAATTTGGTCAAAAGGTTATGAAAACAAATTACCAACATAGAAGGTGACCAGTTCACTGTTTATGAAGAAGAAAATGAAATCACAAAAATTTGAGGTAGGAGGTTTTTGCACAACAACAACAATATGTAACATTAAACTAACACATGAACTCATGGTAATATATCTGTAATCCAGATGAATCAGCAGTATCTTATATCAGACTTTTGCATTAATTAATGCACCAACAAGGGTGTTGCAGTCATCATGACTCATTAATTATTGTGTTCATTTCTGTCTTACATCTAAGTCTGCAGTAATTATGAAAAGACAAAGCTGACTAATCTTTTGAATTATATTTGTTATAAATCAGATTTATTCAGCAGTAATTTATTTGTTCAAGGACCTTCAAATCAAGCAAAGCCCTAATCTGTCCTCTGTTTTTTTATATAAAGTAGCGAGACAGAGAGCACAGGAACAGGCACTATTTTTATTAAATGTGATTAAATCAAAATGTTCAAACTTTGGCTGTCTTCTGGTTGAACAAAAGATAAAAAATAAAACGTGTCAACTGACTGCTGATGCGAACAGCATGCAGATGCATAACCTTGGCTTCTGCTTTAGGTCTGTCATCCTCCTTCAATTGAAGAAGCTATAGTAGGACTTGCAAACTCTGTTTCATGTACTATTGGTTAAAACATTAAGATGTTGAAATCTGTATTGAAATTAGCAGGAGAAGAGCAAGTTAGAAGAAGATGGAGACATTCATTTCTTTACACTTTGTTGTTGAGACATGCTGTACACACATGGGCTGAAATACACATTCACAAGCACAAACAGGTCCTACCATCATGCACTAAGGGAGGGATGTCAGAGTGATGCCTTTCTGCTCCTGAAAAAGCACAAACATTTTTGGGGTTCAGTGTGTTGCTCAAGGACATGTTTGCAGGGCCCAGGATGTCATCTGGCACCTCTCCACCTACGAGACATGGTTTGGTCTGGACTTGAAACTGGCCACTCTCCGGTCTCCAACCCAAGTTGGGCTGAGCTACTGCTGCCCCAAGAGCTGTCTAAACAAGACTCCAGAGGCCACATGATGATGTTTTTAATGTTAGCTTGGCAAAATGACCATGAGGCCAGTGTGAAAAAAAATGCATTGTGATTTGTTCAAATGTAACATCTAGGTAAGAAAACTTAGGATTTTGCAAAACTTGCATGAACTTGTTATGAGAAGGAATTTGCTTGGTTGCCCAACAATATAAAAAAGATATGAACAGAAATATTACAAATATGTGTCTCACTCATCCTTTCAACAAATAATAGAAAAGTTTTGATATTAGCCACAAAGACTTACATTGTTAAAGAATACTGCCATTGGTATCTGCATCATTAAAAGTATATTTTTGTCAGTTCATTTAAAACTAATTCACACCATTACTAAGAGAATTTTTAATTTAGTCTAAGAGCAAATTTGTTAAGATGATGAATATAAGGATAAACGGTAAATGGAGCTGGGCTTATATAATGCTTTTCTAGTCTTTGACTACTCAAAGCAGCCTCACACCACAGGTCACATTGACCTATTCCCACCCATTCACTCTCACATTCACTCACTTTCACGCCCTTTCATACCCGTTTACACACCACTGACGCAGCAGTGGGAGCAACTTGGATTTAAGTGTTTTGCCCAAGGACACATCGGCATGTGACAGCCAGAGCTGGGCTTGAACCTGCAACCTTCTGATTACCGACCAAGCGCACTATCAGACTGTGAAATTACTTTTCTTAATCTAAAATTCAGTTGACATGTTTTTGAGTTTTGACCAAATGATCCTTGGCTAAGAGTGTAAAAGCTAATAATGACTCAAATGGGACAGAAAGAAGGACGTATTCTCGTCAAGCGACTAAATGCAAAATATCTGCCCAGTTAAAGATTATCACAAAACCAAGCAAATGCAGTAAAAAGGTGTTAAAGTCTTGTGCTGACCTAAACAAGCAGACAGGAAGATCATCAGCACGGTGTCACAGCAGGTAGTGCACAAGTTCTCTCCAGGCACTCTGGCCAAAAACATGTACAGTAGGTTGATTTTAGCACTAATATTTTATTATATCTTTATTATAACTAAAGAAACTGTATCAAGCAGTAAACTTTGATATATTTTAAGTAAGGATTGTATGTTTATTCAGAATAGATTCCATTAGTCAAGAAGAAAACTGCAGATAAAAGTGAATTTGAATGGAATTTAAAGGTGTTTAACCAACTCTACATGTCTGATATACGGAAGTAAACTAAGCAGCATTCCTCATGATAAGATAATAATTCAAATTAGCTGCATATCAGCACTGTGGGAGATATTGTTGTGTAAACACATGCACATATCAGAGCCCTGCAGCTCATTACCGCATGTATGTTTCTGTAAGATAAAGCTGGAATGGTAAAATAAAGTCAAATTGCTTCTCCAGAGACAGAGCTCGGACAGCACCGCGATCATAAACTGTCACTTTGTGTAACACAGATAACTCGGCCGAACGTTGAGTCCAGATTAACTGTAGAGTTGCTGTAGCGTAACATGTGGCTGACACACACAGAGAGCCCACACATGTTGATACCTCCTGTTTCACCTCATTGGCATTCTGCTGCTTACTCCCTCGCTCACAGTGAACAGTAAAACAAGCATTTGCATATTTTACCTGAACTCTGTGCATGTGTGTGTGTCTTAATCTATGCTTTAAGAACATTCAAACCAAACCCCCCCTGTATTTGAGTGTATCTGTTTGAAAGCATGGTTGCACACTGTGTGTCTGCATTACCATGTAAGTGTGCATGTGTGTGTGCATGAGTGCTGGGCTTCAGCGAGTTGCCCCAAGGATACATTCACTCCTTTTGATGACTTCAGACATGTAGGAGGGCTGAGCAATCACCCCTGTGAGACACACTCAATTACCACACACATGCACACACACACACACAACAATAGCTCACACACAAGCAATCAATCTCATGATGCATGCTTGGAATAAGAATTGGGCTGTGTTTGTGTTTAGATGTGTGTGTTATGTGGTTGAAGAAGAATTTAATTTACTAAGTGAGGTGTCCAAAATAAGCTGGTTTAGGGGTGTATAGATGAACAGTGTTTCATTTAGTGTTGTTCATGTTATTTAGCCTTCTATAAATTAGTTTTAAAATCCTATTACATCAACAGTTCTTAGAGGCAACAGTGTGGTATGGCTTAAAAATGACTGAAGGTGCACTATATGACAACAAAAATGTTGAAGTGTTCCTTTAAGAGAGCTTCAAAATAAATATCATCATAACTTGAATTGCAAAAAATAATGATTTGAAGAGTATGCGTAGTATTTGATCAAGTGGAACCAAAAATAAAAACCTTAAAATCATTATAAAAAGTTCTTGGAATTTTATTCTTCACAGAACAATTTTAAAAAACTACACACAATCCAAACAAAAAATTGAAAAGAACTGAACCACTAGCAGAGTGAACACAGAAAAAAGAGCCCCCGCTGGTGTCAGTTATTTCTGGTTAAAAACTGAATGCATCTTTTATTCATTCGTTGATGAACTTGTACTTAAAGGTCACCTGTCCTGCAAAATCAATTTTCTTTGCTTTTAATGTTGTTAGAATGGGCTTGGGGAGCAGAAGAACATGAAGCCTTTTACTAAACTCTCAGTTCACAGAGAAATGTGTTGTGCCTCTTTAAAGAAAATACTCATGGGGTTTATTATGTAATGAATTTACAGCCTCTACCTACATTTGTGTTTTCTGCTCATCACAGGCAGACACTATGATTGTTTTGAAAACCTGCTCCATGACATGTAACCCCTCTTCCCCACTCCCATCAGTTTTTTTGTCTGTTTTTCTTTTTAAAACATGAATGAACACATGTAGTATGTATGTATTAGTCTGTGTTCTGACTGAAATCTTGATTGTTCTTTATTTTTTATTTTTCTTCTCATAGAAAGGTGAGGTCCCTTGTGTATGCCTGATGGCTTCTTGACCTCTCCTGACACATTTATTTTTTAAACATTTCCAATTTGATCTTATGTAATCACTTATTGTGCAAACTAAAAAAACTAAAACATCATTTTGTCCACCAATCAGCACAGAGCTCATTATCATAACCTATCGTAGCCTCCCACCCTTTCAGGTCCAAGTGTTTCCAGAGAGGAGGGAAACAGAGCTGCACCTGATCCTCTACAGACACCAAATTACTATTTTTTTCAACTGAAATTCTTGCTTAGCAGACACCAAAGACATGATGTAAATGGTCAAACACACAATGGGACCTTTAAGCCATTTTTTCTCCCTGAATTAAATCTTAGTTTAAAAAGAACATCCAACATGAATAGAAAACTGAAATTGAGTATTTACAGTCTCATTATCCTGATCAGTGTGATGTTTCTAGTGGATGATTCAGCAAAAAACTCACAGTGCCAAGGCCCATTTAAATATGTGCTACTTTGAAGCGATAAAAATTCAAAGGATAAATGTCAGCATTGATTTCAGTCACTGCCTTCATCCCATATTTTGAATAACGACAGTCAAGATAAAGAAGCCAGCTACTGACAAACCTCATTTTGCATGAAGTTATTGACAGGAGGGTCAAAGTCTCCATATTTCAGGCTTTAAACCTCATTGAAAGGACAGAAAATCATTTAATTTTACTTTATGTCAGTTTATACCAGCAAATTTTCCCATAAGCATTGTGTTGTGTTTTGGGTTGAGGTTTTGTTTCGCTGCAGCATTCAGATTCTCCTCAGCAGGAGACAAAGGATCCAGAGTCCAAGGCCATACATGTGTTAAACAGCAGAGCAGAGGAGCGTGGGTGGGACGGGGGTGCACTGAATCACTACGCATGCTTCCTGTCTACTGTATTGATTTTGAGTGCTGTATGTGTACGTGTAGTTGTTGCATGTGTGTATGTTCACTGCCCTGCGCCTCTGTGTGCTTTTTTGTGTGCAGGTCAGATTTATGGTGTTGATATAGGCTGTTTATTAGAGTCATGATCAGCTAACTGTGTCCATTCTGCTGGCCTTTAATGCCCTGAGGCCAGAGAAAATTAGTGTGTGTTTGTGTGTGCTCAGAGTGGAAATATTACCCCATTACAGCTATCAGATCTAAATGCATTACATCCTGACATAAGAGGTTTATTATACTGAATTTAATATAATAATCATTCACTGCCTGTCCTCTTCACCGTCTACAGTTCTTATTCACCTCCCTTCCTCGAACTGTCATCTCTCTGTTTACCTTATCTGATCCCTCTTGTTCATTTTAGGTCAGTGCAGAAGGCACTTGTAGGGATGACTGTAACCCTTGTTTCATCAGACAGGAAGGTCTTTTCTCCACTGACCATTACTTTGAACAGTAGCACTGGCTTTTTTGTTTACAGTCTCTATGCAAAGGCACATGTTAATGTCTCATCAAAACAGCAGGGAAATAGAAGTATCTATGCTGACCATGAGTTTTTGACATGCAGGTCTTTTACAGCTCCCAGAAAATAAATATTTATATGTATTATATTTACATAATTTTTTAGGAAGGAGACATTTTTTGACTTTTGGGAAAAATGATTAAGTTTATCAAAGGAACTCTGAAGGGTTAAAGTCTTTAAAATTATTAAAATCTTTCTTGATTAAAACCTACAGCATTGATATAAGGGCTTACCTGAGTGGTTACAATAATGCTAAGTATTCTTATAACCGATCCAATGACTTTTAGACATGATGCTTTCAATCACAATATCAAGCAGGGTTTGACACCAGATGAAAAGTAAATGGATCTCAAAACTTTGGGACACTCTTTCTCTGAAGATGGTGAATTTCTGTATGCAACCAAATCACAAAAATGTTTCCAGACATCCATGTCTAGATTAAAGCTCTGCCATTCCTTGAGACGCAGCAGCTAATAAAGCTCTGTCTCCAGGTCTCAGTGGAGACAACAAGACTAACATCCTCTTTCTCCAGACCAGACAAACGGCCTCCAGAGCGAAGCCGTGCATGTTTATTTGTTTGTGATTGATGCTGATGCACTTGCAAGAGGCAGATCCAGTCTTCATAGGATCCCGTAAAACTGTGTGGCTGCTGCCCACTCACTTTAAACAAAGTAAACTGAGCTAAAACTGTTTGTGTATATGTTGTGTTTAGTTGTTTGCATGTGTTTATGCGTGCAGGTTCAGAAGTTTGGCACCCCGTGTGTAAAGAAGCAGCTCGACTGGAGAGAAAGCTGAGGGTGAGCGACACAAACCTTGCTCTGTCATGGTATTTTTTTTGTCTTCTTAATGTTTTTTCTGAAATTAATCTTTAAATGCATCTTTAAAAGTTTTAAGGCTAAAACCATTTTTGGGGCTTTTCTGCTGTCTGAAGTTGTGATATGATATTCCCATGCTGAAACAAAAAACAGTGCACTTTAAAACCTGATCAAACTAGCTCCTTTCAGTGCTTTTATTAACTTTTCTTTGACTTGTGATGTCAACATTTGTCCCCACAGATAAGAAGAACCTCTGAGACGGCATCCATTTCTCCTCCAAACTCTTCTCCTCTGCTCGGCTCCCCTCACCGATTCATCTGTGTGAGTAACATCATCATTGTGGTTCCTCCATAAGCTTTATGGTTTTGTCCTCATCTGTCACTGTCAGGCCTTTCAATCAAAATATAATCCAGAGTTACACGAATGAACTGAAGCTCATTTTGTTGTTCATGTCTGTCTCTTGACTGTCTGTCTCCTTGCTTCACTACATCTCTGTAAATACTGAGCTGCCTGTCCAATAACCCTGTGTATTTTTATTTTATTTAGGAGTTTTCCTACTGGGATACAATGTATCTCTGTCACAGGGGAATATTGGACAAGACAAAAGCATCAAAATTGTCACGCAAAACAACATAAAAACAACATTTAAAATGCTAAAATAAATGACAATCAAGGATTTCAACCTTTAATAAAACATCAGTGTTCAACAGTAAAACATGAACTACATACTGATTGGTTGTAATCCATTGCTCCACTTTAATGTGATTCTCTTGGTCAGACAGTCATGGTAGAGCAAACACATTAAAACCTTTTAACCAAAAATAATAAACAAACAAAACAGTTCCAGTGACCATTGGCTCTTCCGCCAAATATTTCTTGAACAATAAATATTGTCAGTGTCAGATAAGTTTTCTTTGTGATTTTCAGTGCTGCAGTGTTAATTTTGTCGACTAATTATTTTCGTCATAGTTTTCGTCAACAACCTTTTTTCCCCTGACGAAAACTAGACTATAACTACCAAAAACAAGTGCACATGGACAAAAACTAAAACTAAATTAACTGACATTTTTGTCAACAAATAAAAACTAGACTAAAATGTTTGACAGGGACTAACTTAGGAATCACAGCTACTTTGGTTGTGTGGAAAGGTTGGATGAGTTAAGAGGGACATCCAACCACTACTGTCTTAGTGTCATGGTGGCGGGATGCCTTACACTTTACACTTCATATTTTAGTCAACTACATTTACAGTAGATTTCGTCAACTAAAATGTTGTGAAATTTCATCAACTAAAACTAGACTAAAATTGAAACAATTTAGATAACTAATTATGACTAAAACTAAAAAATATTTTAGGCAAGAGACTCAAACTAAAACTAAGTCAAAAATTGCTGTCAAAATTAACACTGCAGTGCTGAAGTAACAAAATTATGGTAACAGTTTCACCACAGTGCATTAAAATAGACTCTCCCAACACAACAGCTGTCTGACTGGGTAACCTGGCAGCAGCTGCTTTGATAAGGGCTCTCTGAATCTGATTGTTTGGTCGGTGAACCAATCAGAAAGTCAAGAAAAGGTCAATTCAAACCCCCGAAAAATGTTATTCACACTACAACTGAACTTATTTAAGGGTTGTTCAATTTAAGCTGTGCAGAAAACTGTTTCATCACCGAACACTAATCCTTTCTTAACAAAACACGTCTGTCATTGGGGTTGTGAATCACTGAGAAAGTCAATATTGAATCTTCATTATTGCTTTGGTTTTTGATACAATTTTAACTCTATTTCTAGTGAACAACCTTAAACAGAAAAAGATTATTCATGCCAAAATCAAAAACACAACTTCTTTTATTTAGGAGATTTAGCTTTTATGTTAGGTTGTTTTTTATATATCTTACCCGAGCCATTGTTTTATCCACAGGGCATTTTTGTTCTTATGAAAACGAGATGGGCTGGATGAGGCTGAACAATATATTGCTTTATTATTGAGAGAATAAGATGTTGGTGCAAAACAAAATCATGATACCTGGTTTAGGCCATTCTTGTCTCCAAGACAACAAAGGGGTTATTATCATCACCCTTTGTTATTCCTTTTGGATTTTCTTTTGGCCGGTCTCATTTTTCAGTCGTAAAAGCCTGTCATTTTAGTTTCAACCTCCTTACATAACGACGTTTCTTATCTTAATTTTCTGACAAACAGTAAATCTTTATTTGTATTTTTTAAATTTATTTTGTTCTTTCTGAGGTCACATTTTTTTCTGCATGCCCAAGTCGTCTGATTTTGTTTGATGTTCCGTCCATCCATCTTTCATAATGCCATGTCTGCTTGATGCTTCTTCTATAGCTCAGTTTCAATATCCCCTGAATCTCTCTTTCTTCCTCTCTACTTCTCTCCATCTTGATGTCCACCTTTGTGTCTCTCTGTCTCACACACACTCAGTCCAAAACTGACACTGATGTGTTGAACTACAAGCAGCTGGCAGCTCTGCCCAGGGTCAAAGCCATATATGAGATCCAGCGGCCAGACATCATCCCTTATCAGGCCGACCACACGCAAACAAACTTCCCAGAAGACACTTTGGAGCGTAACAGCTGTGGACAGGTACACACACAGACAATATAAACACAACAACACATACACATGAACACAATTTGTAGATTCTTAAAAAGTTTTCAATATTTAAATTAAAAATTCATGGTTATCAATGTCAAAAAGGTCCTATGTCCTGATGTGTTTGAACGTTTACATTACTTTTTAGGTGTCTAGTAAGTAAGAATTTGATTTAAGTTGAATTAACAAAAATTAAAGTCTCCTCTCTGTAGAGGATCAGATGCAGCTCTCGTTAACTACCCTTTAGGAAGGCACAGAGCATTTCTCTGTGAACTGAGAGTTAGTAAGAGGTGTCATGTTCTGCTCCTCAAGCCCCTTCTAACAACATTAAAAGCAAAAATAATTGTTTTTTTCAGGACATGGGACCTTTTGAAAGTCTATTATTCACCAATAAAAGGTCTTAATCTGTCTTGTTAGCTTGTTGACAGGCAAAATTCATTCTTCAGTGATTGTGGCTAATCAAGTAAATGAAAATAGCGTTTTAGCAAGGTATTACATTAGAATTTAGATTGTGTCCATGGAAAAGAGAAGATTATATAAATTCAAGGAATTTTGGCTTCAAGATAAAAAATATATTGGGAACAAAGATTATGTGCAAATATGCTAACAGATCTTAAAACCTGGGGCAATGGGAATCAAAGCCTTGCACTTGCTTATGATGCAATAACTGTTTTATTTTAGCCTGTTTTTTAATTTAAATTGTATTGGAAGTATAACATTTGATGATTAAAAAGTGTGTTAGCATTTAGTTATTTAATAATTCTTATTTTGTCTTGTCTTTCAGTCATTTGGCTCATTGTCACCATATTCTAATGTAAGTACTGCACACTGTGTTGCTTCCATGTACTTCACACGTGACATGTTATGGTTTACATGAAGCAGTTAAAATTAATATTTCATGGCCAAACCAGACAGTTGAATGGAGATCCGCCATTACCCTCATCAACCTTCAGTGTTGCTTCTCTTTTGAGAACTCTGATCAACAAAAAACATCACACCATAAAAACAGCAAACCAACGTTACTGATTCACAGATAAATTTCACCTAACAAGGGTAGACATGCCTCTGAAAGTGGACTTCCCTAATTGCACGAAGAGTAGAATGCTTTGCGAGTAGCTCACAGCAAGAACCAGGAAGTCTTTTCTTTGAAAGTTTTCTCTCTCTCTATGCAAAGTATTTCCACAAAAGCCTAGTTTTCTGTTTTGTTTATGTACTATATACACCTCATAGAGTAAACGTGAAGGCGGGTAGAGGGGACTCTGTCTTTTTACACTCTTTGGTCTTGGTTTGTCATCAGTTGTTTTGTTTAGCTGAGAGCCCCCCTGGCTGCAGATTTCAACATACTGTGCATTTAAAGTAACACTAATTACCTACGCTAAGGAGGCTATGTTTGTGCTGGCATTTGTCTGTTTGTCCATTTGTGTGTTAGTAAGATAATTTTACTAAATTTTCAGGGAATGCCGGTCATTGCACAAAGGAGAAGTGTTTCGATTTTAGATCAGAAGGAACCTGTCACATCAAGCAGCAAAACTGTACATGCATGCAGTGATTTTTTCTCATCCGTCATATTGCATCACATCATGGTCACAAGCTTCTCCAACCACATTAAAACCCATAATCACCATATACAAGCAGGCAATAAAAACCTTGACCGGAAACCAATGAGATGGCATCACTGCCGCATTTTAAGAACACACAATCTTCTCACCTTTGAAAATTTCAATGAATTTTTGTACTCTTAAACTTTTTCTTTAAATGTCTAAACAATCATGTGTCACTACTGTTTTCTGAACTGGCCACCAGGCGTCAGAGCTCACAGAGCGGCCACACGATCCTCCACTAGTGGTGATTGTCTTGTCCTAAGATACAAGACTTCACTCCGTCAGTTTGCTCTTTCTGTAAAGGGACAAACTTTGAAACTCTCTACCCATTAATCTAAAACTGGAGACCAACAGTAATGCTTTAACAAAGGACTCAAACAGTGGCTAAAATCAAACCAACAACAGTGCTCACATGAATAATTTTAACTGGTTGATTGCTTGACCATGTTGCCTTGGCTTTACAGCTTCTGTATATATTTAATCTGGAAAAACTGCTTCTTTTTTATTGTTGTGATGTTGCTGTACATTGCACTTTTTTCTTCGCTCTCTTTCCTTATTACTTTTATTATTTTATCATCTCAAAAGCCTCCTGTGGACAAGTGCTGCGAATTGGCACCTGTGCTAAAACACTCAAACAATGCATCTAGTTTGTCCAATGTAATTGTCATGTCCACATCAAATCAACAATGAATAAAAATAAACTAATTTTGGTAGTGATCCAAATCCAAATGTGGATCAAGGATTTTTTAAAAAGATTTGTTAACAGTGCGAGATTCCACATTTTTGACAATTACTCGCTCAACAGTTTTGGAGATGCCTTTTTATATTTTGTATTCTCAAAGCATTTCTACTTTGTTTTTTAGTAATTCTTAAAAGCCAAGCTAGCTGTTTCTTCAAGTTTCTAGTCAAAATTCTAAGCAAAGACACAATGATACCAATCTCTTCGTCTTTACCAAAAATGTATGTAGTAAATACCTGAAAAAAATAAACAGTTTGTTGTCTATGGAGTCTTTTATTTCTGTTTTTAAAAGTCATACTTGACTGACCAAATGTAAGAGTGTGAACATGAAAGTGTTGCTGTGCAATATTGAAACTTCCAGCAGCACTTTTTAATGAAGAATATTAAACTGCTCCCAATGGGATTAAAATTAAGTTGTGGAAAAACAGCATTTACTGTACTCAGTACATGAAGCACATTTTTCTAAGAAGCCTCCTTTTCTCTCTTGTTCTCTTCCTTTAGGATCTCTTGGATGGCGTTGAGTTGAGAACAAGGCGCTCCTCCAGCTCCGCCTTCACTGACTCCCCTGCACACAGTCGCCATGGAGGCTCCCCTCTGCATTGTTATCTCCCCGGTAATTTGCCCACACAGACATACTGCACACACGAAGAATATGAGATTCCTTACTGGAAAGATGCTCCGTCTTCCCAGAGGCCGCTGCAGCACTTTGTCTCTTCTGAATTACTCAGCAGACCCGTTGAAGCACACACGCGGATGTACTGTACATGTTATTCATCAGTCTGTGCGTCTTTTTATTTGCTGTCCTGGCTTTTTCTGTCACTCATGCTTTGGTTTCTTTCTGTGATTGGCTGGCTTACTGCAGGCAGTGAGAGTGGCAGGAGTTCACCTTATTACAATCAGCCAGAGCCCAGGTGTGCCACACCCACCACCACCTCCACCCTCCAAGCCCCAAAGCATTTTCATATTCCAGGTAGGACATCATCTGTAAAGCTAACCTGAGATCCCTTCACTAACCCGCCCACTACCATGGCAGATCAAAACCAGCCCACTCTTGTAGTAAAAACTTGTGGAGCTAAGTTATTTAGACTGTCCAGTTCTCTTAAACCCAGACTTATATTGATTTTGTCCTGTTCCCCATGCCATGCATAGGCAATATCAGTACGGGAATAAACAGTCAGTGTGTTGATACAAAACACAACAATGCAATAAAAATAATGATGGCTTGACTGTAACCTGAATATTTGGTTCAGTTTAATGATCAATACCAAGTACTAAAATTTAATTAAGAACAAAATACCATAACAGTTTTCCCTCCCAGTTTTAACCAACATATTTTGACCTGATGATGACTACACTGAAAATGACTTGCATTGATAAACTTAACAGAAATTGGTCAAAGTAGAAGACAACTTCTCATTAATGTTCAATATTGGAGAAAATAAGTTAAAACACTTTGCATGATAAGAGTGGACATCACTTAAACCTCTACTGGTGCATTTCACTTTCTTTCTAAATCAGATATGACAATGTACCTCAATATTAAAAATAGGGGTAGAAAACAGTGGATTTTTGCTGATATCTGCTATGCCCATATTTCCAAACTCATCGCCAATACCAATATTTTTCATCAAGAGCACAAAGTCTTTACTTACAGGAAATTGACTTATTGCTTTCAATGTGGCTCCCTATTTGTGTGTAAAACAGCCAGAAAACAAGAAAGACAAACTTCAACTCTTGACAAAAATGTACTCTTGATTATTAATTGTACCCATGCAGTAGAGCTGGGCAATTAGTTCAGTGTTAATATTAATTACAATGACTAACTTATGAAATTATCAAAATTTAGTAATCAAGATTAAAAAACTATTATGCCACATGGTATGATGATTTTTTTTCTTTTTTCATTATTATTATTATTAGCATTATTTTAAGATATTTGTAATTCCACAAGTGTTTTCTATGTATGGTCAATATTTTAAGGTTAAAAATGGTAGAGTCAAAAGCACATACATTTAATGAATGAATGAATGTCTTGTGTGTTTTTAAAATCAGTGAGTAATCGTCTTTCATAATCTTGATTTCAATATCTGTTAACAGTAATCTTGATCATGGTTTCTGCTATAATCGTGCAGCCCTACCATGCAGTGATAATCAGGTGAAACATTGTGGTAAATCTATGAATCTGCTGATGTTACAGCTGATGGAATGTAAATATATGACCGATGTTTATGGCCAATGTATTAGCTGTAAAAAAAAAAAAAAAAAATTGGTATATTCATAGTTTTTAATGTCTTACTGTACTGATTCTTGTGTTTGGTACTGCTAGAATGTTCGGTTTGGAAGGAAGCACAAGTCCGGATTAGATCGGTTAGCCAACCATTTATTGACAATATGTAAAGCAATATACAAATATAAAAAACACTCAGCTGCTGAGGTCTCTGATCTGCTCACCCCCCAGAATGATCAGAAAAGAGTCCAGGGCAAAGGACGTTACAATATCTAATACACTTTGGGGCGGTGTCTTCATCATTACACTTATTTTGGAGCAAAGTGTCAAAACAGGAAATCTGACTGTGTCTGGTTTAATAAGCCACGTCTGGCAGGAAAAGAGGAGCTATGACTGTTAGAAAAAGGTCAAATTCAAGGCATAGGGTTAACAGAAAGTTCTTACAGCTCAGCCTTGTTGACATAAACAAGAGGAACAGAAAATGAGAAGCAGGCCTGATCTTTTACCGACAGAAGCTGCACTTTTACTGACTAAATGACATGTTTAAACTGATCAGCTTTAACATGATATATTTGAATAACTGTTAGCATAAAATGATATCTCTGGATAAATGTTAGCATTAACTCTTAAATAATTATAACAGTACGTCATACTAATCTTGCACAGCATTTGGACCTGCCGTATTCAATGTCTGTAATCAGACAGATCCGTCTTGCCGAGCTCCAATCTACAATGACTGTGAGCGACCCAAAGCGGCACGACCCAATCAGCATCCTTACAAGCAGGAAGAGCTGGGAGCTACTGATGAGACAACAGCAGGAAGTAGCTGCTCGACGTTAACGGCTTCAGTAGCAGTTTCGTCAGATTTGGACCACATTTCTTTTTCAAATTAAGAACAAACAATAACAGTGAAAGCATTTCTTGATAGAAAGGATATTTTTGCACAACTTCAGATATGTTTTGAAGATATTTTTTTATGTAGTGGTTTATGTTTTGTATTTTACACTGCAGCAGTAACGCCCGTCTACTACATTGTCTGATTGGCCCGTAATAAATGTGGTTGATGGGACGATTGTCCAATCACCTGCCACATGTTCTTCTAAAAGGTTCTGCCCATTCCCGAACACGGTCTATGGGTTGCTGCCCAGATGGACTGGTGAAATATATTGGACAGTCCATCTGATGTGTCAGGTTAACCTCTGCATGTAATGTGCATTGTGTCATTTTGTATTGTATCACATTTACAATGTTGTATTAAGCCATATACCCCTCAATGTTTTGTTGTATTTTGTACTGGGTCATACAGTATTATAAAGGATATGATCTTATTGCATCATTATCCAGTGCACTGATATGACATTACCAGTTAGAATTTCACTGTCACAGGACATTATAAGAAATCCAGAACATTAAAGTTCAAGACAAAAGTTTTCCAGAAGTTTTGAGCTTTTTATACACAAGGAATCAATAGAAAATTACACACAAACAAACATGGACAGAAATCCCCACAAACAAAAAAAACTTAAACAAACCAAGGTGACTTTCACACCTAACGTGTTTGGCCCAGAGCGGGGGTGACTAAACCATGGCCCAGCCAACTGCTGCCCTCTCCTTTTGTCAAGTTAATGCCACTGTCCTCCCTGAATGTTTCACTTCATATTTGTTCCCTTCACTTTCAAAGCCCTCCTCCTCTCACTGCAAGCTGCGTGTTTGGTCCCTCTCCATCATCCCCTCTGTTTGCCTTCAGTCCATTTTTCAATGCGTGTTCTCCTCTTCCCCGGGATCTCTCAGGCTGTTATTCATTGCCAGCTCTGCGACAGCACTCCCTTCATGCTTCTAAACACAGAGCAAAATGTATTTGGTGGATGCTTTTATCCAAAGTGCCTCACTGTATCATGAGTGCATACGAATTTAGCATTTAGGCCCAGTGGGAGACAAAGCTTGAACTTTGGCAGGGTTGGTAGCATGCTTTTGCAGTATTTAGATGTTTTTTAGATTTGTTATAGTTGTCTTTGTGTGTCACTGACGGTTATAACACAAGTTATTCCAACTTTACTTTGATATATATTCTAAGACGTTTTACAAACAAAATACATGCCACAAGATAAGGTGCTGTCAGTTGGAGCCAAGCCACAGTGTGGACATAATACTCTGCAGACAAGCTACGTGGAAATTAGGGGTTACAGTCCACAACCCTACAAAATAGGCAGCAACCCATTTTGAGTCGGGATCCATACTTTTGGAAAAGCAGGATGAAAGTAATGTATAAATTAAGCAAAGTAATGGTGCACAAACTTTAGCAGTGAATGAATAACTGAATGAATGAACAGAAGTGAATGTGGTGAGTTTCTAAATAAACAGTTGAAAAGTAGTATGTGTGCATGGACTATATACAAATGAGCAGAAATAGATTATACACTCTGTTAAGTTTTTTCCTCTTCTTCCTGTTTACCTCCTTCATCCAGCCTCTCCATCACTCCACCCTTAAACTGCTCTTCTCCGTCTTCTTTATTCCTCAGCCATCTGCTGCTCTTTCCAGTAATAAGCCCTTGACTCTGTATTAATCAGCCTCCCTGCACGTCACTCAGGCTGTCTGGATGCACAGCACTGTCTCAGCCATAGCACTTTATTACCTGTGCTGTCAGCTTTACGGTTAAGAAGACTGTAAATGTACACAGCTAATTCAGTGGGAGGGGATAAAATAGATTAGTTCCCCCCCCCCCCACACACACACACACACACACACACACACACACACACACACACACACACACAACACTGACTTTAAGTGTGTTTCTCTTTTCAGCTTCAGAAGAAACAAACATCTACAGGAAAGCCCCCATCTATAAGAGACAAGGTGAGCTGATTCCTCCCGATGTTGTGCTTTTTATAGCATTCGTTTGCCCATCTTCCTGTCAGGCGAGGGATCGTTGTGTTCTCTGTTCAGTCAGAGGGAAGATCTGAGCCAAATCTCAATTATAGCTCTGGTCTGTGTCACATCTGCTGCTTCTGACGACATTCAGTTCTCCTCTTTAGCTTCTTTCAGAGAAAAGTATTCAGAGGAAGTTAAAGCACTTAATACACTCCATACAACGGTAGCAATCAATGGACAGTCTTAAGAGGGCCAGTTAATCTGAGGGAAGGATGGGTGTTACACAAGGCAACGCAATAAAAGTCTAGAATGTTTTAAACCACAAACACAATACGTCTGTGTAGATTCTCATTCATCCAGGTCATGGTCATCCTGAAGATTCAAAAACAAGGCAACTGGACTGTGTAGAGTTTGTTGGGAAGACGTTTCACTTCTCCTCCAAGAAGCTTCTTCAGTTCCAAATGGCTGGTGATGGAAGCAGATATTTATCTTGCTAGAGGAGAAAACAACAACAAAGGAAGGGAGGAGTTGGAGAACGACTCATAGAAACTTATCACAGGGTGATGTAACCCAAACCACAAACACAATGCAGATCTGCAGCTTTTAATGTAATAATCCAACAAATTTAATACATTCCCTGCAAATTTAGAACAAAATATATCGCTAATTACAAGAGCAATGTGTAATCCACTGCAAATGTTATACCTGTAAACTAATATAAGATATTATTTTAGTAGACAATTTAATTACAACATACATTTACTGGTCACTTTATTTTTCAAGACCTTACCAGTACTGTATTGGTCCCCCTTTTGCCTACAGAACTGCCTCATTGATCCCATTTCTTACAGATTTTGGTTCACATTCACATGACAGCATCACGCACTTGCTGTAAATCTTATGCACATCCATGCTACAGATCTCCCATTTCACCACCACATCCCAAAGATGTCCTGTAGGATTGAGATGATTCGAGCATAGTAACGTAGCATGTTATCCCACTGGAAGTAGCCATCAGAAGAAGGGTAAATTGTAGTCATAAGAGATGGACATGGTCGGCAGGCTGTGGCAATTAAACAATGCTCTGTTGGTACTAAGAGATCCAGAGTGTCCCAGGAAAATATCCCCTACACCAGGGATGGTATGAGTAGATTTATTCTCCCAAAGGCACGATTAATTATGATCACTCATTTTCTGCTTCTGTATCAAAGTTTAAAAAGCATGATGTGGCAATCATTTTTAATCATCTAAAAGTACAACATTTCTCAAATGTTTGTCAGCTTTGTGCAGTTTGCTCTTGTTTTGTGTATGAATGTAGAGATAAGCCATCCATTGAATTGTTGCCATCCATGTTGTAGTAGCTGACCAGAGCGCATTTAAATCTATTTGGCTGTCCCAAATCCTAAACTTTGATTTACTAAAGATTAGGTCCATTACATCAGTCCTGCTGCCTCGTTTTTTTTCTGTACGTGGCCCCTTATGAATAAAAGTTTGGACACCCGTGCCCTAATCCATTAAATCGCTGCCAGCCTTAACTGTTGATACAAGGCAAGATGGATCCGTGCTTTCATGTTGTTAGTACCAAATTCTATATGTGCCATCTGAATGTCATAGCAGAAATCAAGACTTATAAGAACAGACAACACTTTCCAGTCTTCTGTGGTCCAATTTTGGTGAGGCTGTGTAGATTGTAGCCTCAGTTTCCTGTCCTTAACTGACAGGAGAGACCTGTTGTGGTCTTCTGATGGAAATTTCTCCTTTTAGACCCTCTTTGAAAACCCTAGAGAGCCTGACTGGCACCAACAACCATGCTACGTTCCAAGTCACTGAAATCACCTTTCCTTCCTGTTCTGATGCGGTTCAAACTTCATCAGGTTGTATTGACCATGTCTAAATGCCTAGAAGCATTGAGTTGCAGCTGATTGAATGTGTGGGTATTTTGGTAACAAGTAGTAAATTGCATGTCCTTAAATATAAAGTGGCCAATGGGAGTCCATCAGTCACAGTCTGCATTTGTAACTTATCTAAGATAAGATACGATATTCCTTTATTAGTCCCACAGGGGGAAATTCCGAATTTACAGCAGCCGCAGAATACAAAGAAGAAATATAAGAAAGAAACTTACAAATGAAAAATAAAATGTATATAAAAAAAAAATATATATGTGTAGTGATACTTACAGTGGTTATGTACATGTTTGATATTTTACAGATGGAAAAAATGAAGTTTTATGAATATAAATATAATTTTATAATATATTAATATATAAATGTGTTTATGTTAAGAGAAAATTTAGTTCAAAACAAAATATACATAATGTATGTGCATACATAATGCATCACATCTGAGAGATTCACTGAATGACAGCTTTGGTTTTAGAGAGGAAAAGTTTTATCTTCACATCGCTGCAAATGTCACAATATCTTAAAATCTCTGAAATCTCCCCTGGAATAAATAAAACTTCACTGAAAGCTCTCTGCAGATTAATGAACCTCCTGGATAGGTTTAGGGACCGCAGCGGTGATTTTTGGAAGCTGTCACCACGTAGGTGAGATTATAGATTCCACTGATGTTTAAAGATGTGAAGTAAAACTTAGAGAAGTGCTGCCAAATACTCCGAGTGTGGGGGTGATCCATCAGGGCTCAGCTGGCGGGTTGAGCAGAGTTACAGCTCCTCAGAAACACCTCTGGATGATTTATGCTGAGCTACTAAGTGCTGACAACCCCCCTCGCTCCACGGTCTGAGATGGCAATCTGTGATCTGAGCGCTGAGGAGGAATTTGAATTTATACCATGAATCATTTATCCAGCATTTTTTATATGAAATGACCATAATCATGAATATAAACTGTTTTTACTACCATATTGTTTGTCATAGTCAAATCTGACCCAACCTCTAAATCAAACTTGTAAAGGGAAAATGGGGAATAGTTTAGCTTTATAAACATGGGGGACAAGTGAGGGCATTGGAAGGGCCTCAGCCCACATTGTTCACAGTGGGACTAAATTGAGTTTTTTGTTCAAAATTAAACACGCCAAGATGATAACTACATCAATGCACTCTGCCAGAGTTTTTTTTAGATAATCAGTCTGCTAATACACTGCCTGGCCCAAAAAAAAGTCGCCACCTGGATTTAACTAAGCAAATAGGTACGAGCCTCCTATTGGATAATTACTGCATGGGCAATTGTCTTTCAGCTGGCAACAAGTTATTTAACCCCAGCTGATGCAATGAGTAGCTTCTCATTTCTGAAACAACCATGTCAAAAGACACATCCTGTGGTCGCGGAAAAGATGTTAGTCTGTTTAAGAAGAGTCAAATCATTGGCATGCATCAAGCAGAGAAAACACCTAAGGAGATTGCAGAAACTACTGAAATTGGTTTAAGAACTGTCCAACGCATTATTAAAAACTCAAAGGATAGTAGGGAACCACCATCTTTGAGGAAGAAATGTTGGAAAAAAATCCTGAATGATTGTGATCGACGATCACGTAAACGTTTGCCCAA
The DNA here is from genome assembly GCA_037902135.1 of Cetoscarus ocellatus. Classification (NCBI taxonomy): domain Eukaryota; kingdom Metazoa; phylum Chordata; class Actinopteri; order Labriformes; family Labridae; genus Cetoscarus; species Cetoscarus ocellatus. The sequence goes on along the minus strand of JBAMNC010000157.1, from coordinate 461,553 downwards.
ATCAGATCGAAGAAAAACAAATGAAAGAACTCAGGGGTATGTTTAATAGTGAAAGTAAGAGCATTTCCACACGTACAATGTGAAGGGAACTCAAGGGATTGGGAGTGAACAGCTGTGTAGCCTTAAGAAAACCACTAATCAGTAAGGCTAAGCGGGAAAAAAGGCTTCAGTTTGCTGGGGAGCATAAAGATTGGACTCTGGAGGACTGGAAGAAGGTCATGTGGTCTGATGAGTCCAGATTAACCCTGTTCCAGAGTGATGGGTGCATCAGGGTAAGAAGAGAGGCAGGTGAAGTGATGCACCCATCATGCCTAGTGCCGACTGTACAAACCTGTTGAGGAAGTGCTATGATCTGTGACAAATCTTGTGACATTGCAGAAGCTTTTTGAAACAATGCCACAGCAAATACGTGCTGTAATCAAAGCTAAAGGCAGTCCAATGAAATATTAGAGTGTGTGACCTTTTTTTGGTGGTGACTTTTTTTCGGCCAGGCAGTGTACAATCTACAGTCTGTAATGTAGTAAAGCAACTATTAGCAACTTTTCCCTAAAGAGAAGTTTAAAATGAAGCAGTGCAATGATATGAGAATAGCACTGAATCTTTTCCACAGTTACCTATGCAATTTTGACAGGGTACAGAAACCAATCTGATCTATATCATGTATCAGGTGTTTTTTTTAGTAAATAAATACATAACTCCTTTTAAATGCATAAGAAAGTAGCAAGCTCCTTGTATAACTGTCTTATGTACAAGATAACACCACTTTAAACTGACCAAAAAGTGGTTGCACAAGCCGGTTTTCCTCGTCTAGATACCCAATGAATGAACATTTCACAAGGGTTTCAGTTTTAGCAGATTTTAGAGGGTTCACAGCATCCTCAGCACCCCTATTCCAGTGTCCCCCACTCCACAGCTGCGACACACCAATGCCTCACAAGTGTTACACATTTATATCATGTCAAGATCTGTCTAACACAGGGGTGTCCAAACTACAGCCCGCAGGCTAACTGCGGCCTGCCATACATTTTTAATTGGCCCGTATCAAAGTCCAAAATATAATGGACTATGCCCCGCACGTAATATTTGCACTTCACTGTATTGTACTTCTTAGTTTCAACACTAGGTGGAGCAACTGTCTCGACCAGGGTCACTTTTCTCTCATGCCATATTATTAACCGTAATTTTTAATTTTCCTTTTCTGATTCCAATTAAGTGACAGCATTCACATAATTACACAGTGTCCGAAATACCTGTCAATATTCGGTCAATTTCGTCAATTAGAAAATGACTGACAAATAGATCTATGAACAGGATCAGCAGCACGACTACAGCGCACAGGTCACAACCACTGCAGGTGACGAGGGTCTTATGTTTTGCACTGACAGTTTATTTGGCTCTTTCTCCCGTTTTCTGGTATTTGTGGCTGCTGCAGCTCGTCCTGTAACTCAATAGCGGCGGTAAAATCACTTCCACTAAATGTAGGCCTATCATTATATCTCATTCCACAGCCGTCCCAAACCATCTGTCAGGCTGCAGTAAGTGTCTTTACCATCTGAATGAGACACACAACACGATCTCTGATACCAGCTTTGTGTGGAAATACCTCAAAATTTTGTAAGAAAATGCAAACCGTGCGCTGAGCTGGAGGGATAAAATTGTTGCGACATTTGGCCAAAGTTTCTAAAACACTGAATTCATACTTGATCCAAAACACATCAAACACTGCAGCACCTGATGGGTTTACCTTCAGGCAACAAGAGCCGCTCACTGAAGAAAGACGCCAAAATCTCCAATCTCACACGATGTCAGTGAGAACTTGTTTTAAGATTTTTACTTTTTAATTTTGAGTGATCATAAATTTAATCCAGCTGATCATTGAACAGTGCAGCGCGCACGGGGGGAGCGTCTACTGCGCTCTAAAGCCACATCTGAACGTGAACGGCATGTAGAATCTCTTTCGGCTTAATATCACGACTTTAAAAACACCAAATGATTTGATTCAACAAATTCCGTTAGGTTACAATGTTATGAATTGTAAAATATCACTTCCATGAGCCTGTTTCTTCATGACTCCTCAACGTTATGTATTTCTTCTGTTTTGCGCGCACATGGCTAATTTGCATGCACGCACAGGATTGGCTGGCTCCGCTTGAAAAAACAATATTCCTGAATACATGTTTTAAATTCTGAATACTGGACATGGTGAGCTTCAAGCCTATCTCAGCTGCTATTGGGCGGGAGGCGGGGTACACCCTGACCAGTGGCCAGTAGATCCCAGGGCCACAGTTAATTAAGCTGATGCCAATTTTTTAATAAACATTAGTTGGTTTGTTAACAAGCTCAATTATTTATTTGTGTAACAAGCTTAAAATATCCACATCTGCTTTTTCTCCTCTTGTCTCTCACTTCATACAGGACAACTAGGGGAATCAGTATCTTAAGAACCAATCTGAGGCTGTGGCTGAAAGAATGACCTGCCACCCTTTTTGTAAAAAATAAATGAAAATCTACTAATTTACATAATTTACCTGTATTTGATTGATATTACCAACATTAGTGCGTTAGAGGTGAGGCAGTATACCTCACGTCTAGTGAGTGGCCCAGTTCTTCATATATTTTTCTGTATGTGGCCCTCAGGAGAAAAAGTTTGGACACCCCTGGTCTAACATGTCTCACATCACTGTGTACCTTGTCTTCTTTTGGCTTGCTCATTGAAAGTCATGTATCACATCTCATAACATTTTCTCTGACCTCCTTTCCATTTCTTTTCCCTTGTTCATTTTTTGATCGTCGCCTCTATTTCTCCCCTCATCTCCCCTGCTGTGCCCTCCCCTCACTGTAAGTAAATGCACTACTTTTTCTGTCCTCTCCAGCTGTCCTCTTATTTCAAAGCTGGTAAATCAGCCTGAAACACTAAGAAAGATTTTTGTGTGCTTTATTGAGGAAGTGCTAATTATTTATGCAACTTTTAGATGTTTGTACACAGAGATAATGCATTTGTGGGCAGAGTCTAACTGGTGGCATAAAGTTAATTAGCTTCTGGAAAAGCTGGATGTTTCCTCTCATGATGTTTATAGTTTATCAACAGAGAGGTCACACTACCTTACAGTGACAGGCTAACGCTCAGAATTGTGGATGAGTTTTTTTAGCTGTTATCTTTGGTAGTTCAGTGGATCAACCATCAACTAAAAAGACAAAGTTACAGCAGACTGATATCTTCATGTAGTTTGTTTCTGAGTGAACCTCTAAGATGATAACAGCAAATCTCACGGTACACACACTTATTGAAGCACTCATAGAGGCTTTACATAGAGATATTTATCCGATTGTTTCTGTAATTAGAATCAAAGTTATGCTAAGTGTTTTTATTCTGATCAAGCGTTTATTTTGTTAACTTGTGTCCATGTAAACAAGGCTAACAATCCCTCTGAAATATGAGCTTAGATTCTTTGTTAATTATGCTTTAATAAATTTTAATGAATGTTATGACAACTTGAAGACTGCAAGCATGCGCTGCTTTACTATTGATACAAAATGGATGCCTTTATTTTGCTCTAAGAAGTTTTGTTGGTGAAGGTGATTTGAAGCCCCTTGGAACACAAATCAACAAAAATGTCTTCATAAGATATTTACTGTAAGATCATACTTGATATGAATAAATAACTCACTCAAGGCGACAAAGCTACTTTACTCCTGCCCAATCGGCCTCTTCACATGACAGTGATAGTGACTACACCCACACATCCCTGATAAATATATTTTTATATATTTTAACTGTAAAATAAGCTGTTTCAGAACAAGATTCTCTAATACTGAGAGATGGTTTTACTCTCAGTGTTGAACTATCCTTAATGACACAGTGAACTTTGATATTCCATTAAAATTAAAACAATTTTGATTCTTGTTCTTCTGTTTTTTCTCACTCACTCACTCACTGACATCTTGTAAAACCATTACGCATGCACATATGCTGTGACATCTACTCCAAAATGGTCTGAACTTATTTCTTATTGTATCTTTTTATCCTTTTCTTGTTTAGACTTATCCACATCTCCAACAGTCATTAAGAGTAAAACCAACGAGAACCTCCTCAATTCCACCTCCAACTGTAATAACATGTATCATCCAGATTCCAACTACTACCCATATACTGGCTCTCCAAAAGGTACCCCCCGTCTCTTTCTGTAACAAATGGTTCTGTATTTACTCCACCAACAATTTTTCCTCTGTTTCTCTTTATAGTCTCCAGGGTGAGGAGGTTTTCCTCTGGGGGAGAGGAGGATGGATGGAATCACAACATAAACAAGGTAAGAAAGAGACAGCCTCCCAGCTCTCCCTCGTCTATATTTTCAGCACACGTGTTAATTTTTAATGAGCTGGTTAATTAAATGCTTCCTCTCAGCCTCACTGGACATCCTCCTTTCACTTCAAATCTGTCAAAGCAGCAACATTTACCAAAGCCTGTCATATCCATCATTATAAATCAGCTTTACCTATTCCTCTCGGCAAACTCTTTTTGTTTCATGCACACCACTTGTCAATTTTCTCAGCATTTATTCGTACCTCTTCCCTCACTTAAATCTTTTGTTTCCTTCTGCACCCCCCCACCCCCACCTCCCCTCACTGCAGGGAATTGGCAGGATGATCTTGAAGGAGGAGATGAAGGCGCGGTCAGGATGTTATGACAATGACCCGTGGGGGAGTAAACGCAGTTCTCGCTGCAGCAGCAGGGAGGCGCTAAATAATCTGGGATTCACCTCCCACAATGGCTGTAAGTCTGTAGTTTGGTAAATGTGCTTTTTTTTTTTTAATTATCGTAATTTCTCGGTTATAACACGCATTTTTTTGCTCTTCTAATTTTCGGGTGCATATTATACACAAGCACAAGCAAAATATGTAAAATATTTCGTCTCACCAACATCGCAATTACAACACATCTGATACAAAAAGCCGAAATATTCCATCTGTCTCTCTGCAAAACATAACCACCAAACTTGCATAATTCTTATTGAACTGACTGTTAAACTGTTCTAATCCAATAATTTGGGTTTTAATTAGTTTACCTTTGTGTAATGATCATGTAATTCTCAAGTGTTACGGTACCACTCACATGCAAACACAGGGCACTGCCATCTTGTGAGCAAGGTGACCAAAATAGCTGCGCTGTGATTGGTCGTTGCATGTTGACAGCTGCTCTCTGATTGGTCAGTACTCTACGACTGGGCATGCTCGGGCAGAAATCAAGTAATTGCGCATGTGTGAAGCAAAAGGTGTTTCCGCATCCGGTTGAGAGAGAAAACCGTGTACGGTATTTATTGTGAAAATACTGAAATTTCATTGATTAAAACTTTGAATTAAGTTCATTTTTGAGTTGTCTGAGAGAGTAAGGTTTGGGCAACATGTGGGTGCATGTTATAATTGAATACAGCGTTTTTCCTGGAAAAAAGCATGAAAAAATGGGGTGCGTGTTGTTAACGAGGGCGTGTTATAATCGAGATATTACAGTATACATTCCATCGACTTCATGATATGTACTCAACATCCCCATGAGGCAGGTTTTGATCATATCCATTGGCTTCACATAAAAATGGGTGAAGTCTGTACCTCAACACAATCAGACAAGAAGTTGCTGTGACACATGAGAATTGACACCTTCTCTGGCTCTCTAATTGGTCAACTGACCAGCCAATCAGAATCAACCAGCCCCTCATCAAAGCAGCTGTATCCAGGTTATCCGGTCAGACATTTTCTGTTTTGAGTCTCTTTCGATGCAATGTCAGCATAAATTTGCTACTTAACATAAAAAATCACAAAGAAAACATATCTACACTTAAAGAGAACACATTTAACACTGACAGTATTTGGTGTTTTGTTGATGTGAACAGCTGATACTAGATGACATTACTAAGGTGTAATCAGGGAAATCCATCTTGCAAAGCTCAAAGCTGGAATGACTGAGCTTGGTCTGTAGCAGCACTAATCACTGTCCTTTGAGGAGAAAGAGGCAGGGGCTGCAGCATGATGACAGCGTAAAGCCAGTGTCTGTCTCTAAACAGTGGTTGCTCATACGGAGACCAGATTTAATGCTACCTGCTTCAGTAGCATATATTCCTCTTTTTCTCTTCTTCCAACATGCTTTGGCTAGTTTTTACTAATGAATTGCCCCATGTTTTGTTCTTTGCTCTACGGCAGTAGCACTTGCACTACAAGATCTGCTTGGTCTGAACTGGATGTGATTGACAGCACGATCGTCCAATCTCTGTCAGGATATGTTTTTGAAAGGTCCCGTCCTCCTGAAAGACTTTCTATGGGATGTAGCCTAGATAGACAAGTGATATGTATTCTGAATAGTATATATTGAACTATCTGATGTGTCAGGCTATCAATCACCATTTATTTTTCTACTTCACAGATTCATAAAGATTTTTAATTTTCTTTATTCACAGTACTTTTGTCTCTATACTTTCATCTAGGTTAAATTTTAAAAAGGATCAAATTAATCAAACATCAATTAAAAGTTAGTCAAAAATGAATTATTTTCAACTGCTTCAAAAGGGTGAGAGGTCAACAACAACAGACTCTGTCTAACCTAGTAAAAGTAACCAAGGAGGGCGAAGCTTGATGGAGAATCGCCTCCTGTTAAAAGGCAGTCCTTGACAAAGGGTCAGTTGAGGGTAATGTAGCTCTTTTTGTTCAGATGGCTAATAAAACAAGGTTGGTGTAAACTAACTTGTGTCTTCTGAAAGAGCATATAAAATTGTTCAGTACATAGGTAACATTATTGGTAAATCATGGAAGGGTAAACAATGTATTAATTATTTCTGGCTTAAAAGTGTAGTGTGTAGAAGGTGGCGGCATTTCACCGAACAGAAACAGTGAATATAGGATATAATGTTTCTATTTGTATGTAAAGTCCGTCAAAATAGGTATACAATCATCCCCATAAAACTTTCGTTTTCTTTTTATTAAGTTAGAAAAAGCTTTTTAGATTTATGTAACGCGGGTCTCCTCTTTGTGGAGGCTGACATAACGATCCGCCATGTTGTCTACTGGTGGGTTTTGGGGACAAAAAGAGCGAAATGCGATTTTGAATGCAAGTCTGGCGGCCGGTCCTGAAATCTACCTGGATGGCATGCGAAGAAGAAGAGTGAGAGAGAGTGGGTATTACAAGAGAAGAAGAGGGCGCGGTGTTTGTAACTGTTGTAAATTTGACCCTGTTCATGATCCTTTCTGGTCTTCACTGGCTCTCCTCGCTTAGTAATGTGATGTTTTAGTAACGGACTTGCTCATTCCAAAATCTGAACGCTAGATTTCGCTAAAATGCCAACTTCTACACACTGCACCTTTAAGTCATGTGAGCTATAAAGAGGCCTGGAGGGCAAAAAGAGCGTAAAAGCAAAGCTGTCACTATTGAGAAATAATGTGGAGCTGTAGCACTGGCTTTCTAATGTTTGCCTCTCTTGAAAACATTTTTTTACATCTTACCTGATTTCTGCAATAAAAATTGGTATTTATTTCAACTGCATGTTTTAAGCACCCATATACAGCACCTGGTATACTATTTAAATATCAAAACAGAAAAATCTTTGCCAGAATGCCACTTTTGGGATGTTAACACGTTGCAATAGTGGTGAATGCTACTTTTTTGTTTTTTAAGATTTGTTTTTGGACATTTTGTGCCTTTATTGATAGGAGAGAGAGAGACAGTGGATAGGCTTGTGAAAGGGGGTGAGAGAGAGCAGGGGGAGGGCACTCTGCAAACTGGCCACAGGCTGGATTCAAACCCGGGCCGGCAGAAGCATATACGTGGGTCATGCCTGGTTGCTTACCACTCTGCCAAACCAGCACCCCTGGTGAATGCTATTTAAACCAATGCCAGGATAAGAGTCTACAAAATACTGGTGCATTTGTAATGTGTTTGCCTCAACAATCCTACTATTTGGAAAGCAAAGGAGAAGAAATTTGTCGTAACCAAAAGAAAGGTGAGGGCTAGTAGGCTAGCATTAGCGTAGGTTAAAAGGCAGCTTAACACAATATCTCATGGCAGGATTTGAAGAGCTCTGATTGGTACTACTATTTACTCTAATCTGCAGTGAGTGCCATATGAGACACTGACAGTGCTGATACACTACTTGCTCCTCTTTGGGTTTTCTCTCTGAGATGGCATTCTGCTGAAGTATAATATAGGCTTTCCCCCACAGTTCCCTTTCATCCAACTGAAAAGCAACTTTCTTTTGCTCAAGAAAATAGAAATGAAGTGGGTTGAAACATGTAAGTGGCAACCAAGACTGCACAATTCTCCACAGCTTACAGTAGAGGGAAGCATTTCTTGCCAGTTGTTCCAAAAGTGAGTGACGTTACAAGCAAGCTATCAGTAAAGACTTTGTTTCTTTAAGTTGTTTCAGACTGTGGTGAGATTTCATCCTGCGTTCTGTTGATAATTAAACTCTGGAGGAAAGGTTTGAGGTTATGTCATGGGAGCAGTAATCAGACTTTTCTGGTGCCCGGATCATCCATCGATCCAACACCTCATTGCATTCAGCACATGTGAGGGCGAGACAGAGATGGAGAGACCCAGAGAAAGAGAGGAGTGTTTAGGTGGAGGTCAGATGGGAATAAGAAAGAGGGTGTTATAACAGAATAGACAGAGAGAGAGGGAGAATGAGATAGAGAGTGAATTAAATTCAAAAGGGGAGAAAGAGGGAGTGAAGAGCTAAAGCAATTTGGAGCTGTTCACAGAAGATGTACGACATGAAGCTGAGAGGTAAATCAGGGTCAGAGAGCATTGCAGGGAGATGAGCTACGTGCGCAGCGTGAGGTCAGTGGTGCTGGTGTTCAGCGCTGCGTAATCACTGTGGCTTTATGGTGTCTGCTGTTATTACACTGATTAGAAAAATGCCCAGAGGTGTGAATGTGTGCTCAGCTCCTCTTCAGAAAAAGCTTTTTCCCTATTAAGATGTCCATAGTTCCATAAAAGCGGCATAAACTCAAGCTGAATAATGAACTTAATTTACTTTTAAAGATTTTAGCAAGGTTATCACTCTATGCTTGGGGACAGCAATGCCAATCAGTCTATCCTGCATTTTGGTCCCAACTGAAAATCTCAACCTTTCAGACCTATAACCATGAAATTTATGTTATTCAGGATTTTTTTTCTAAATTTTGCAATATGTTAAAACCTTTTACCCGAAATTAACATACAGTAGGTCGTAGTGATGTACCAATCCGATTATCTTTGATAATGATATAATCTAATATTGAAATGTATTACCTATATTCTTCACTGTGAGGATGAGACTGGCAATCAATTAAGTGTTTGCAAGCTGCAGATTTTCTGTACTTTGTACAACAACTTCAAACAGATGCGTAAAAAACTAGACATGCTCTGAGAGCACAAACCCTGCTGGGCAAATGATTGTCATAAATGTGGAAAACTGCCTTATCTTGCACTGTTAGAAAGTCTTGAAAAAAAATCCTGAATTCACATTCATGTTCAGATTCAGTTCATCCCCAAAATTGTATCACTTCTTCTTTGTGCCATGACCAACACTCCCTAAAAAAATTCATGAAAAACAGTTGAGAACTGATTGGGTTTTGGCGAAAATGTGGAAAACTGCTCTATCCCACAATGTTGACAAATCCTTTGTACAAATTCCTGGATCGAGGTCCGAATTCGTATCAACAAAAAAATTAAATAACTTCTTTCTTGTGTCATGACAAATGTTCCCTGAAAATTTCACCAAAATGTGTTCTTAACTTTTTCAGTTACACCAATCACGAACACACAAACTAACTAACTAACTAACAAATGCCTGCAAAAATACTCCTGTGTAAAGGAGATAATTAACTATCACAATCTGTTCCCTTCTTGTACCAGAATTATTCACTCTCTGCTGTCACCAAGGGGCCAGAGCCCATACTAGTTGACTGATGGTGCATGTCCCTTGGTTCTATCGTGCAGGTTTCTGCCAATTAGTTTGTCTCAGTGTAAAAACAAGTTGATAGCTCTTGGTGCCATTTTGCAACTTTTTTTACATCAAATTTTGTTACATTTTTAAAAGTTAGAAATAAAAGTGGCAGGGGAGACCTTTGTATATTTTTGGCCCAATACCTGTGCATGAAAGGCTAATAAAGTATAACACAGCTTTAAAGGGATAGTTTGGGTTTCTAAAGTGGAGTTGCTGGAGACCCATGGCACTAGTAAATATAACTGCTGTTAAAGCAACTGTGTAACTCTCCCCCTAAGGGGAGACAGTTGGGTATGGACACTTGCAGATATATAACAATCAATGGAGCCACTAAAAGCCTTGAGAGTACGCCACTTTTATGGCAGACAGTTCAGTAAGATTCTTTACAGCTTTCCACTTTTCCTTTACAAAGCCCCAATTTTTGGGACTGTTTCATGATGAAACATATGAGCTACGGCCTACAACAGCTCACTGCAGTTCAATAAGAAGAAATCACCTGCAAAATCAGAAATGCCACATAACCAAGTACAACAACAGAAGTGCTCTAGGTCTGCAGAAGGGTCTGGAGCTAGGTGTGTCGAGCAAGAGGGGGATGACAGACATGCTGCATGACTTTATCATTTTCTTTTTTCCCTTTTACCATCAAAAGTGTGAAATATAGGAGTCTTGCCTTAATGTGAATTAACAGAATCTGTAATAATATTGACTTAAATAATTTTTCTAAATACAGATATTTAAACTTTAAGCTTTTAAAATCACTTGTATTTGTCAGTTTAAAATAAGGCATCAGTTTTAATATCAGTGTGTTTCATAGCCATCTACAGTAAAACTCCTCATATGTGGCACAAAGCACTGCAAAATGCTAACTCTGCCTAATGCTAACTCCGAAAACCTTGCCCAGCTCTGGGTTTTGTATTTCTAACATCAGTTTACATAAATATAACAATGAAATAAAATCCTGTCTCCTATCTCACATGTCATCTCCCAGCAGGTTTGATAAAAACAGCCAAGCCCACAGAGCATTAATATTACAAAGTGCAGTGCCATACACACATGTATATTTAACATGAGTGGCCTGACGCTGCCTGTGCCCATGCTGCTTCATATTTTATACAATGTATAGGTCTTCATGATGATTTGACAGTATGGCGATGCTGTCTAAGGCATATTTTACATAGCTGATGTTTTATAGATGTCCCACAACAGCGGTCCTTCTTTGCACTGTAAATGCATTTCACAATTTGTCCTTATAATTTTATATGGTTGTTCAAAGAGGGGTTCACATACTGTGCTGATTTATGTGACATTATTTGCATCATTTATGACAGAAAATGAATCCAAACATGTCCGCATATCTTTTTTACAGACACAGTCATCACAATCAGGTTGGGTTTATGCTCATGCAGCAGTTTTCAGGGAGCAAACTCTTATAGGTTCCAGCCTATTGATCTGTTGGCTTACATCATTTGTTAATTTTTTAAAGAAACAACAGGCAGCTTTCATTTTCCCTGTTATATAGATGTAATGTCCTAGATCAGCCTATTTGCACACAGCTTTGACTCAACACCCTCCCTATACTCAGTGCAGCCATTTATAGGATCGATGTTGATCCAGATTCAGTTGATTTTAGATTTCTTTGAGGCACTTAGACAAATACAAAGCCTTTTTTTAAGTTTGGAAAGTATGTGGATTTTCTTTGCATTGGTAGCCTCTGGTCACATGACCTAAACTTAGGCAGCTGGATCTGCCTGCCTGCTCCAGTCTACATCAACTGTGAGTGTCCAAGAGTGGCATAGCCCAATCAGAGTCCTGTAGAGCAGAAAGAGATGATAACTACAAACCAGATGACAGCAGGAAGCTACTGCTTGTACAGAGGATAGCATAGATGCTAACACTTCAGTTGCAGTTTTATCAGATCTTGTCTGCATCTCTTTAAAAAATGAAAAACATAACAGTAAAAACACTTCTTGATAAAAATATATATATATATATATTGCTCCACTTCTCACATGTTTTGACCCGAATTTATTCAACATACAGGCTTACGTTTTGTGTTTTACACCGTGGCAGAAGCATCCGCCTTCTACAATATCTCACTTGCCCGTAATAAATGTGATCACTTGCCGGATATGCTTTTGAAAGGTTCTGCCCATTCCCAAACACTTTCTATGGGGTTTTTCACAGATGGACTAGTGAAATATTGAAGGGTCCATCTGTTGTCATGGTTCCCACATGTCCTGGAAAACCTGGAAAAAGATTGACCAATTTTCCAGTCATGGAAAACATATGGAAAATAAGAAAAAAATTAAAATGTCTTGGAAAAGCTTGAATTGTCCTGGAAAATTATTTATCTTCCTTCTACCTTGCTAGTGAACAAAAATTAAACATAGGAAATGAAGTTAAAATGTACTAATGGACGCTTAGCCATAAAATATGAGTAGGTAAAATAAAGCAAGTTAAGGAATAAAATCTCAAAACCCAAAACAATGGTGACAAACAGAAATAATAAAAAAAGTTAAAATAAAATTTGGGCAACTTAAAACAGTAAACCAATAAAATCTGTTTCTAAAAAAGCAGAGTAAATAAAGATAAAAAAGTATAAAACATAAATTTATAAAAGTAAGCCAGACTAAAAAGATAGCTAGCAGACAATGTTCGTGCCCGAGAGATAGAAATAAATACATTTGGGTGGGGGGGGGGTGGGGGTTGGGGGTGAAAACGTCCTGGAAAATGATTTCTAGAAAAGAGTGGGAACCGTGGTTGTGTCAGGTTACACATGACCAGCGTAGAGGGTTAAAAAGCAAACAGAAAGTCAGTAGCCATTGACACGTGTGGAGCTGCAGCATGGGCTTTTTTAATTTGCTATGTCTCTAAAATGAGAGATGCAGTAAATCTGGGAACAAAGCATATTTCACGTTGTGTTAAAATTGAGCCACGACCTAAAAAGAGCAAATGTAGAGCAAAATAAAAACTAGTTACTTTGATGGAGGGTCTCTCAGTGTTGACAAATATGGTTTGTTATTACAATCTCATATTGTAACTAACTAGAGATCTTTTCACTGGCTCTATTTGGTAGATAGGTCTTTACTTTTACAAATCCAGTTTTAAAGGATCCATGTCATGAGCTTAGTAATTGACCTGTAGTTGTATCTGGATCAGACTGCACAATATTTAAGGTCAAAACAGCAGGCTTATGCTTTTCATAGAGTTTTTACATTTTAAGATTAAGATAAAAATTCTAATAAAATGTGTTGTGTGATTTCTCTTTTTTCTGTTGACCCTTTCCACCTGTCCCTTCTCCTCCTGTCCCTCAGCTCCCAGGTCGCTCCACAGTGCAGACAGCGGTAAGTGGTCCATCAGTGTTTCTTGATCTCTCAGGTCATCTAAAGGGGACGGGGATACAGTGAGCCGTCTTTCCTCTGGTAACCTTTATACTAACGCCTGTGCTGTAAAGGAGGCAGAGCTTACAAACGGGGATTTTTATCAACTCACACATACACACACACACACACACACAGACACACCTCTTTTCTTTTGGTTAAAGGTGAGAAGATGAATGGGTGTGTGACCTAGGCCTGTATTTATCAGCTTTTCTTTAGCAGCAGCACTTATCCAGGATCATTGACCTAACCTCTCAGCCATCTGTCTCACAAAATACTCTCACACACTTTTTTTGTTAGCAACTAAGTGCTGAAAGTCAATATGTGTTCATGCTGTTAAAATAAAAAATATAATAAAAAATTAAATCATTATTTGTTTTCACTCTACAAATGTTTTTTTAAAGCACATGTTAGCCTGACTTAAACAGTCTTCCATTAGATTTCTCAGTAAGACTATTAGCTTACACCTTGATAATGCAGTCAGAGGCTGATTTACTCTGACAGCAATACACCTCATTTGGACCCAAACCTGACAAAGTGTTCTGCACTTGCTTAACAGCCTCCACACCGGGCTTTTTGTTCTCCCACAATCAGTTTGTTTATATTTTCAGATACACATTACAAAAACAAGATAAAGAGAATACAAGACCAAATAAAGAGAGAAAGGACAGGACAAATGTTGCAATCCAAGGAACAGAATACAAGACAAAGACATAAATAAAAGAAAAGAAAAGAAGCAAAAATAAATATAATGATAAATAAGTAAATTACTGCTGGTCAGTCCGGGATGTTGGATTTGGTATCACTGAGATACCTAGTGGGTCACTCGGGAATAACGGGGAGGTCCAGCTCACGGACGTATGCAAAGAAAGGATCCCACGTCTTATAAAATTTCCTGAGGGAACCCCTCAAAACACATCAAATCTTTTCTAGTTTAACAACATTAAGAACTTCTTTAATCCATAAAGTGTGTGAAGGAGGAATTGGTGACTTCCATTTCAACAAAATCATTCGTCTTGCTAATAAAGTAACAAAAGCTACGAGAGCAGCTTCTAATGAGGAGAGTGGTATTATGGGTAAACATACTCCCAGAAGGGAGATGTTCCACCTGCCATAATGTTATGCCTGATAGTTGTAAGCTTGGGGCTGAAGTGCATTTTATTTATGCCAAAAGTAACAGGGCGTCTGTGGGGTCTTATAAAGTATTACAAAATCAATTTCGCAAGGGTTAAGTTAGGTCTAAACTTTCCTTTACTCTTGGCAACATTGCATCTGCTTTTCTCTAAAATTCAGATTTTCAGTCATTCAGTTTTATTCGTAATGTTCAAAATTTTGTGCATCTTTGAATATTTTTTGTTTGCTGATTGCTCATCTGCAATAAGGAGTTTTTACACTGTATGTCTGTTCATGTGTGTTAGCTTACTATCAGTACGTACAATTTGTTGCTAATGCCGCTAGATGTCAAAGATGCAGTGAGGTCTAAAAATATTTTAAGAGGGTCTTAAAAAGTGCTACAAGGGTCTTGAAAAAAAATTACATTGACTGAAAGGTCCCGCATCCTACAAAATCAGTTTCTTTGCTTTTAATGTTGTGAGAAAGGGCTCGGGGAAACATGACACCTTTTACTAAACCCTCAGTTCACAGAGAATGCTCGACACCTCTTTAAAGAAAATGTCCCTTAAATGCTCAGTGTTTACTTCCTGGAGTTAAGTATGTAATAACTATACAGCCCCCACCTCCAGGTGTGTTTTCTACTGCTCACAGGCATACAACATGACTGTTTTGAAAGGCCGCGGCACAGCCTGTAACCCTCCTCCTCCCTCCCATCAGACATCATTTGTGCAGTCAGTCAGCGCAGAGCTGGTTTTAGAAGCCTGCAGTCTTTTTTTCCCTCCCCATTAACCCTTTTAAGTTAATATGTGGATTTTATAAGCACCGCACCATGTTGTAAACATTAAATTTTAAACATTCAAGAGTAGGGCTTAAAAATTAATTGAAATTTTGCAATCTGCCAACTGCGGTTTTCAAATAGCAGGAGGTGCAATGTTTCTTCAGGTTTAAATATGTGTCATGATACAATGTTAGTTCATATATTTTGCAGCAAAGATGTTCTGGCCTACTTATCATAGACAGAAGAAAACATAAATCATATTTGTTTGACTCAGAAATGGAAAAAAACAGTAATTTCAATATCTTTTAATAATCACCTTCAAAATTATTTCATTAAATAGACAAAATGTTCCAAAATTTGAAATTTCTTTTGTTGCTACAATCAATATCAACATCACATACAGTAAGTATAAATAATTTAGTGGTTCCCTAACTTTTTCTTCTAGGCCCCCCTTTGGCAGATGAAAGTATCATCAAGCCCCATGACGGCATTAGCATACCACATAACACCTTTTAATATACTTAAAAAACACGATATCAATCACTTCCTATGCAAAAAAACACTTTTTTAGAATGTTTTAAAGATCTTTTCAGGAAAAAAAGTTCAAAACAGCAGCTTAAAAGTTTCAGCACATTATGGAGATAATGCAACATCAGTAAAATCTCTAAAAGTCTGAGATGAAACCACTGTCAATATGATCAAAAGAAAAAGTAAAGTGGTGGGAATTTGAAACCATGCTGTCCTGTTTTTAAGTAGTTGTGACGTCTGCATTTGATGCAATGATTTCTCTAGTTTCGAGAAATCATTAAGCTCTATTAAAAATTTGATTTGTTGTATGAAATCATGAAAAAAAGCCTACATTCCAGGCTAACAATAGTAGAAATGGAGGGGTAGTGGGGTGGGTGGGTTAAGGACTGATTATATTCAGCCAGCTGTTAAACTCCTCTTGACTAATGTAAGAATGCTCATACGTTGAAGTTTATCCTTCAGACTTTCAACAAGTAACGTGAACATTGACGAACATGTGAAGTTACCCCTGGTTCATTCCCCCTGCTGTTAGCATTAGCTCAGAGCAATGAGGAAAATAAATACTACACAGCATTAAAATACTCATATTTCCATCATCAGGTTTGGTGACAGATTGTTGGTACTGAGCCTGGATTCAGGAAAAGTCTAGTTCCCAGTTCTGTGTTGAACTAACTGAAGTTGAGGTAGCAGTCGGACGTGAGGTGACTGACACACATATACAGGTTTTAACCGACTGTAGCTGCCCATTCCCTTCAAAAATAAGATTAATCCACTGGGCCCTTTGGTCCTCCGAGGCTGGTAGCCTATATGTGGAGATATATGTGTCTGTTTACAGCCAACAACCGAGCCGTGACAGGTTTTGGGTCTAGACATGGTGTATGCCGATCTCTCGCTGACAGTGTAAACAACATTGGCGGCACTTTGCACAGAAATGTCTCAAGCCAGTGGGTGGGGATACTCAGGTTTATGCAAATGAAAATGCTTGTTACGTAATAGAATATCCACAGACTCAACAACTCACCAAATACCATGAGTTTGCATTAATGCAGCCTGCTAAATACAGGTTTTGTTGTCTACTCTCACATGTTGTGGGCTGGGAGGAAGGCCAAATACCAAACATGTGTTCAAAAGCCTTCAAAAAGTGATTTTTGCATAATATGTCCCCATTAAACCAGCAATAATGGGACAGCAATTGTGTAAAAATGTATCTAGTAAGGTAGATTTTACAGTCACTTGCAACAGAGCACATATACAGTAGATAAAACAACATTACTAAGACATATCAGTACTTCTTTGTTGACCTTCATCAATCTCTTCTTTAAAGAGAAATGTTTGCAGATGATTTACTCGTTATTGCTGAGTGTCCAAATCCTGCTGCATCATGTTGTTTCTTTGCAGCTCTTTCACATCACAGTGTACTCTAGTTTCACTCAACACCAGAATGGACAAGTGAGAAAAAAAGAGAGATTGTGAATGGAGCAAGAAATCAAAGGAAAAGAGTGGCTGAGAAGTGACTTTAGAAGAATTAATGAAGTCAAGATAGAACAGTCACATTCTCACAGTGTGGCTCTGCTGCCCCCTGCTGCTTGAGCTGCAGTAGTGACAGAGGAAGCTATCCCATAGCATGCTGGTGCTTACCCATGGCTACATGTTACCAAGTTGGTGAAGAGAAAACAGAAAAGAGAAAATGGCGCTCATTTTGTGGTGATTGGGTGTTTCTGCTAAACTAAACTTATGATCAGGAGCAAAACCAGTGATAGAACAATTTGTTAACCTAGTGACCAGAAATGTGTTTTTTTCTGTAGTTATTCTCACATGAGTACACAAGCAGTTGAATTATTTTACAGAGGAACTGTTTTTTCAGTTAACTACATGATCAGTTGTTTTCCTCAGAATCTGATGACAAGGACGTTCAGAACCACTTTGTCCTGTATCTTTCTTTATTTGTAAGTAAGATAAACAGAACAAGTTTTTATATGTAATCACATATGTAAACAGCCATCTCTCAAACAGTACATAAGAAGTCATGAAATATTAAAGTGTTAAAGGTAGGTCAAGGCTCCACTTTTATTCAAGAGTCCACTGACATGATAAAGTCTTGATAAGTAAATGCAGAGGTAACTAGAAAAGCACTTGGAGAGCGCAGACCTCCTCCAAGATGCAATTCTTGATCACCATTCGCTCTGATATGACGGCCGAGTCTCCAATCATGTCTGTCCATGTGGAGAACTCCTCCGCTGGCATTGCAAGGGAAGCTGGGTAATGTAGTGGCATAGGCTTGGAAAAACGTTGACATGAGTTTGCAAATAATCCTAAATTCCCATTATGCAGCAGCAGCAGGAGAAAAGAATGGGATTTGCCATTATAAATTTCAATATTTATTTGTGACGTCAGTCTGGATCGGATCCAGATAAAATTGATCATGATGATAGAGTTATATTATATATATTATCCTGTAAATTCTGAAGCAAATCCATCAAGTGATGTCGGAGATATGATTTTTTAAAATAGGGCCTTATGTTAAGTTATGGGATTTTTTGCAAATTTTGGGATTTTTTTGCATCCAGATAAATATGTGGAACACAACCATAATGTAATGACTTCTTCCTTGGACCGAACCACACCTCTGGTAAAATTTTTATGTAAATCCATCCAGTAGTTTTTGCGTAATCTTGCTAACAAACAAACAAACAAACAAACAGACCCTGGCGAAAACATAAACTCCTTGGCAGAGGTAATAATGATTATAAATCTTCAAATTCAGCAGGTTGAGCAGTATTTGTCTTGACCCTTGAACTGCAGACTTATCCTTGAAGAAATCATGAATATCCTCAATAAGTCATGAATCAAGATAACTCAAACACTTTAAATAGTACAGTTATCCATGTGTGATGTTACCTTGAGATATTGTTAATACATGGGTATTACTGATTATTTATCATGAATATAAATGTATGAATTTGTGCTTTTTTTGTTGGCTCAATACTAAAGCATGGCCATGTTCTTGATAAATCAGAATTTAAAGTCCCACTGATAATTGCTGCTTTCTCAACAACAAACTGCTGAACAAGTGAAGCTAAAAATGTTCTGGCAGCCTCTGCTGGTCAAAGAAGAGTACTTCAAGTTGACTCCTGTTAAATCAGTTTTAAATGTTCACACTTGTGAATTTCAATTGTGATTTTAGGTAAGGTTACAAGTTTAATTTAGATAACTACACAATTTACATGAAAAGATTTCCTGTATTTTTCAAAAAAGGATAAAATCTCTGCTCTTGTCTTCTAAGATAAGTGGTTCTCAAATGGTTTAGCGAGGCCCAATACTGTGCCTTCAATCAAGACCATGTGCACCAAATTTACTATGATAGGACTTTTATGTTTTCATTTCTAAATAACAGGACAAATTCAGTAATTAGAAAAAAATCTCTTTAAATCCTCCAAGGTTTTTCCATCATAAAAAAGCAAGTTGGAGTTGAAATAAACCCTTTTCCACAGTTTTGAAACCTGAAAATCACTCATGCTTGAGCTCATCAATACTGCTACCAAGTCTTATCCATCCTGTGACATTTATAATATCACTAGTGCACAAATATTCCTCAGCTCATACAGGGTGAAACAAGCTCAGAGCGCATCAACATCATTCATCAAATAAAACCTAAATGTCCTACCCAAACACTGCCAAGTCAACTTTAGAAAAAAACCTCGAGTGACTCTGTGAATCCTGTTAGTTTAAATAATAATCTTGTGTTGAAATCTGTTTTAATAATGCAGATTAAATTTTAATTTCCCTATTTAACAAGGTCAGCTCAGAAAAAAATGACTGCTAGATCAATTTAAATTCACTGTCATCATGATGTGTTAAAATACAATATCAAGAAATATCACAGGTTTTGGTGAGAAGCTTGAATATAGACATTTTTAGTTTTTTCCCAGGTAACAGCTGTTTGTAAATGTATCAGGTGCTAGTGCATACAAATAAACACGTGCACTATTGTAACACAGATAATAGAGGCTTTGTGCATGGAAATTACTTGAGTGTGCCTTGAGATTTTGTCTTGATCTCGGGTGTGCCTTCTGGCAAAAAAAGTTTGAAAAGCACTGCCTGAGATCAACTTCAGTATCTCTAGAAGGGTCTTTTCTGTTCATGCTACAATATAGCACTTTGAGTATTTGATTTTTAATACATTACTTGACTTACAGTAAAAGATCCTTGTAGTTATTTGACTTCTGTTTGTGGTTTGTTTGTTTAGCTGTAATGTTTGTTCCTTGGTGTTTGTATTTGTGTGTTTCCAGACTCCTACATTACCAAATCATCTTCATTGCCAGGCTATGGCAAAAACGGAGTAAACAGGGTGAGTGATTGTGATTAACAGTTGTGCACAAGTGATAGAGTGACAATAATGCAGGCATGGCCATTCACTAAACTATGAGCTATGGCAAAGTCCTTCATTCACCACTGAGCCTGTAAAAGCTCATTTTTATACATCTACCTCCCGAGGGCTACAGCAGAAATATTGTTATTGATAATGCCTCGCTGATGGTTCTTTTTCATAACATTATATATTTTCATCCTGATGTATTCATAGTTAGATCTTCACCCTCCATCATAATGATGTAACATGTTCATGACCATGTCAGCTGAACTGCTCTTGTTGTGTTCTTTCAGCCTGGGAGTGCGGGCACAGATTATTACCAGTATGACAGCAACAATGCAGTTAATTGGCAGATCAGAGGTAAGCCTATTGTACCACTCAAATCAGCTTATCCCCAGTTCTTCCTCTTCGCCTCTTATTTATCTCTCTACCTCATGCTTGCTAGCCAGAGTGTATTAAATAAATGTTACAGCAAAGTTAATTGACGGTTTGTTCTCTTTTTTTCTTTCAGAATATAAGGTAAGATGCCAGCGAGATGTTACTGAGCCAAGGCTGAGAGGTCGGGATCAATGGATTATAGATTAGCATGATGCGTTGCCTGTTTAGAGTTCTTCTTGAATGGTGAATTTATCTCACTCAGTAACACCCACTCCTCTCAGTGGTACTTGTGAAGCTGTCTGACTCATTGTATTGACAGCAAAGCCGAACAAACAAACAGACAGAGAGGGTAATGGCACACAGGGTTTGTGAGATTATGAGACAGGGCACATCCCACCAGGGGAAAAATATGAAAGAACATGTCAATATGTAATAATCTGAAATATTAAAAGAGCTAAACATCTTTTGTACAACCTTTGGGACAATCTCAACACCCTATATACTGCTATACTATCACAGAGTGTGATGTAGCTTTATTTTTCTCTCTCCTACGTTCTCCATGACTCACCTACTGTTTTGTTCTCACTTACTGTACATACACCGTAAACTTCATGTCAAAGCCACTGAAACCACCAAGATAGGGATGTTTGTTACTCCTGAAATGAATCTAGATGCTTCTGTTTAAAGTTTTAAAGAAATACTTCGGCAACATGATCCTTGAATAGCTTAGCATTACTGTATGTTACTCTAATCAAATGAAAGAAGAATTCATCTCTATCAGAACTATTATAGCCACTTTAGGGTAAGAGAGGAATTTTAGTCTGTCGGACATTTGATGGCAGATTAACTCATTCAGAGAGCACTAAATAAGACGCCATACGTGAAACATGTTTGATAATTAATCTAAACTGTCTAGATGTTTCTAAGATTGATTCTTGGGCTTTCTATGCCCTCTGAATGACAGGGCAGTGAATATAATTGACAGAGAGAGACAGACAGGGGGAATAACATGCAGGAGGGGGGCAATTTTGGAGAGGTAGAGGGGCCCTGGGGCTGCCATTTACCCATCCCTGATCTAAATATTGATGTATCAATACTGTCAACACACCATAATAGTAAGAGTGTTAAGACAACAGCATCAGCTCATGATTGACAGGAGACAGAAAATTTTAAACATTTTTTTTGTACAATACTTAATTATTAACTCATTACAAATAGGAGATGCTTACTTCACATTGTGCTAACAAAATAATTTTTATTTATTTTGTTTGTTTTTATCGCAAAAAAAAGTTAGCTTAGTGTTCAAGCAGCCTCCACAGTAATTATTGGCTTAATGATCTGTATGTATTATGGATCTGTATGTAAAATAAATCCATAGATAAATCAAATTGATTATTTATTGACTTTAACAGCAATAAAATTTAAGATATATTTCCCCACTTTTTAAGGTATGTTGTTGTCTTTAAAAAGAAAAATTGGCTGAAATAATCCACTGACATATCTAAAGTGAAAGGAGGGAAGGGTATAAGTTAAGCATTGAATAAAATCCGACTTTCAGAAAAATATTAAACCTGTTTTAAATTTTATTTAGTGTGTAATGGAGGTATGGTTAAAGCAATCATGCAGGGTTGGTCTGGTGGGACCCATGGTGATATATTCCTCAGAATCCCTCTAAATTTTCTTCATGTGTTTTCATGTGCCAACATTTCTTAGTTGTTGTTTTTTTTTGTATGTGTGCTTGTGTATGTTTTAGATCTACCCTTATGAAGCCCTGGTCGTGTCAGCTAGGAGGCAGCAGCGTCTTCCAAGTGATGTGGACCGAACCAGACTGGAGGTAAATCCCTTGAAGTCTTGGCTCTTTTAAAACGTGCTTTACCAAGATCACAGACAGGCTGAGGTTCCAGTAACCATCAGTGCATATGCCGACATGAGAAAATCCTCACAATGTTTGCTGCTTTAGATTTTAATTGTATGAGCACAGTAACATTTTGACTTGACTCCTCCGATGAAGATATTTTTTCTATTTCACTTTTGGGTCTCATTGATCACTTTTGGGCATTTTTGCTTCTGACATTAACTTATGTACTGTGCAATTTGGCAGAATTGTGCATTTTTTAACGGATTTTTAAATTTGAACACCAACTGTTACACAAGGCCGTTAATTCACTGTTCAATTGAAGTAATTATACAAAGACCATTTAGTTAAAATATTGCCACATTGAATCCCATTATATGGCCCTTGCAGCTTTGAAAAACGTGATTTGGTATATTATATTGTAGTTAATTTTATGGCATTTTCCTGCTGCATCCACTTTTGGGATGCAGTGTGCTATCTGTAACATTTTTGGAGATACTTGGTGCAGAAAGTGACCTATTACATTTAGTCAAGCTACTGCAATTGAGGAGCTTTTTGTTTTCTTGTGCTTTTTAGTAGTTTTGTAAATTAGCACTTTTACATTTACATGAACTGTTTCTTTGAGAAATATTGTACTTTTCAACATTTGTTATAACATCTGAATACTAAGTGCAAATATTAAGTAAAAAGCTTAACCGGTCAAAACTTTGCATTTATTGTTTTTTCTTTTTTCTTTTTTTTTTTACTTTAAACTGATACCAAGTTTATTACTAAGACATTTATTCTGAAATATATCTGATACCTTTTGGATTAGAGAAAGCATATTCTCAAGTGCTCCTTTCGTGTTGGAAAACACTCATTTATTAACAACATTAACTCCTTGACTTCCAAACTAAGAAATACATTTGCAGCAAAGTATGTTAGTAAAATTGTTTTCCTTCCTCTTCATTAGCAACATTTCAGGTTTACAGATTACCCAATTGGGGAGCAGATATGTTGGTCAACCACCTGGTTGGCTTGCCTGTTAAGGGTGATCTTGGGCATGAATAGATTTCTTTCATTTCTGCAACAAATCTTTTATTTTTTTCAAAGAGAGAGCAAAATTTAAATATTTAGCGACTGACCCAGTTTACTGGGGAATTTTATAGATATATATATATATATGTATATATTATAATCAAATTGATTTCCTTCAACTAAATTCTGATTGTTAGAGTATCTGGAGATATTTAAAAAGATGTTTTCTTACTCGGATGTATGCTCTTGCTGTTAGATTTCTGGGGATCTATGCAGAAACAATTCACCCTCAATTTTTTTTTGTTTTCAAACAATTATATTCATGTACAGCAGCGCCACCCAGTGGATACATATTGGTGTTACAAACACTATTCAGAGAGGGGAATAAGGAAAAACAAGAATTTTTAAATACAGTAGTAAGGCGGCTAAAAGTCAACCGCATGTTTACAACGCCAGTCAAAGGGTTAAGTAAATGATGTATTTACAGGGCAATCTGAGCAAATTGTAAATCTATATTTATATATTTATATTCACCTCCACAGGTTGGGCAGTCTACAACATAATACTGGCTAGAGCCAATGAAATTGAGCAGGCAGGGAAGTATGACCAGCAAGATGTTACCTACCTTTACAACTCAGTAACTTGACCTCAGACTTCAGTTAAATTCAGGTTTACTTTCTTTTCATCCATTTTTGAAATCAGAGCTTGGGACAGACAGCCAAGCATGCTGATGGTCAGGGTACCACAGTACAGTCTACTGTTGGATCACATTTGATGAAGGAGAAAAAGAAAAAAACAAGGAATTGTACGTGTTTTGTTTTAAACTAAAAGCAAGAAAACAAAACAAGAGTATACTCCACTTCTGTGTTTTTTCTTTACAAAATGTAGTCCTATCGAACTGTTCCTTATATGAAGGTACCCTGATCCCCTGTCTTGGGATCTGGCTGAGTCATCTAGTGTGGGCTTGGAGGAATATACACTGAAAAATCTGCTGAAAGCCTCTGTATATAGTCTGCAGTCTCCCAAGTTTTAAAATTGGGCAATATCAGAAAATTGTGCTGCCAGTCTAACATTATATTTAGTAAAGGTGAATTTGACACCTTCTATATTAATGATCAAAATGTTGCATGTTTTTCTTTGAACTTTCAGGTTCATGCCGGGGTTCTTTGTGTTTTTACTTTTTTCATTTAAACAGGTTTATCAGCCAGCAGCTATCCCAGGCAGTTAGTCTTAAATAAAACTCTGTCTCCACTTTCTTTCCAGCGTCACCTCTCACCAGAGGAGTTCTACCGAGTCTTTGGCATGTCCATGTCTGCCTTTGATCGTCTCACTCAGTGGAGGAAAAACGAACTGAAGAAACGGGTCAGACTCTTCTGAAAAAAACTTCAGTCATGGGAGTCATCTAATCCAGTGCAGGTCCAGTCAGCAGTGCATTCTTCAGAGGTCTCTGGAAAAGCTTGATGACCCAAGACTGACTTACAGAGAGGAACTCACTGAGGGACATCTTTTTCCTTCCAGGTTGAAAAGAAGAGAACTGGCATCCTGATCTCAGTGCGCTATAACTCGTGTGTACTCTGACTTCTTTAGCAATAGGTACGGAGCAAGCCACAGACCAAAAGAAAAAGTGACTGAACTAAGAGGAAGGAGAATAAGAACTGGAATTAGGTGAGGAGGACTTGTTAATTAGCATCACTGTAGCTACAAAAGACTGATAGCTGACAAGCAGAGGGAGCAGTTGGCTGATTTCCCCTCTTCAGCCAGCAGATAGCAGCATGCTTTCAGGAGTCTCAGGCGGGAAGAAAGCTGGAGCACATGATGTTGATAGAGGGTCTGCTACAGTGAGCCAATAATGAATTCATGCAGAAAGTGATAGGGTTTAATTTGGAAAGTGATTTTGCTGATGGAGAGAGAGTTCATTTTCTGTCTCACAGGCAGAAGTGTGGTAAATTAAAGTAGAGTGACATGTTTTCTAATGTGTTGATACTGAATCCAAAGGTTGTATTCTTTTTGTATTAAGCTGTTTGAGTTCTGTCTTTTTTCTGAAGCCATATCACTGATAAGGTTTTTTTGTACAACATGAGCTGAAATTAAGCTCACTGCGGTGGGTTGAAATATAATTTGTCATAGATCTAAGCTGAGGTATGTAATTTAGCTTTAGAAATCGAGTTTTGTTTATTTAAAGACATCTTAGTTTTTGTCAATTCATACTTGCAGCTGCAAAAAAAAGTTTTCAGAGAGTAGCTGAAAAACAGGAATAACAACCATGAAGTTTAGACGGGGAACTAAATGAAGTGAAAGAAAAAAAAAAAGAGAAGTAACAAGGGAAAGAATGTATATGTATGAAGGGATCAAAGAAAGAAGAATGCAAAGGGGTGTCCAATCCAGTCCCAAGATGGTCTGATCTGCTTGTATTTTGAAGGAGAGTACTCAACATGTGCAAGGACACAGCACATGTCTGAGCTTGAATAGTTTTAAAACTGACTGATTAATTTGTAACTGAATGTAAAAGATAAAACACTGTTTTCTGCTGCTACAAGAAATGAAACCGCCATGTGTGTATGTGTTTACAAGAGTTAATTTAAAAAAAATGTAGAATATGCAAACTCATGTCAGCCACTGCAGCCCCTGAATAAATGATTCAGACATCACTATGATTTATTGTCTTTGTTGATATTTAAATGCAAGATATGGGATTGATGACGGTACTGGATCTTTAATTTTCACTGGAAATGCTGTAATTTAAATCTGGCCTGTAAATTTCTTTGCAGTTATTCACATGTAATTTATTAATGACCTCCCTGTTGAATGGTAGGTATAGCCTTTACAGTAGTACAGTCATTCACTGTTGAAGTAACCAACATACTAATGGACAAGTAAACCAAACAGAGGACATCAGAGAGCACAAACCACTGCCAGTGCGTTTCCATCATTGTTGTGGGAGTTATCGTCAAAAATCCCACAAATCAGTTCTCCCTTGTCCAATGACCAACATTACCTGAAAATGTCATCCAAATCAGTTGAGAAGTTATTGAGTTATAAGTGAAAATGTGAAAAACTGCCATATCTCGCTATGTTAACAAATCCTTAAAACAATCCTGGATCCACATCTGGATTCGGATCAGCAGTAAAATCGTTTCACCTCTTCCTTGTGCCATGAACAACATGTCCTGAGAATGTCATCAAATTCTGTTTTTAATTTTCAAGTTATGCTAACAGACAATTGCTGGCAAAAACATAACCTCCTTGTTTTGACCTCTTGTTTGTGAAATACCTCTTAATTGGATAACCTGATCAAGTTGGTCCTCATGGTTGTGGTTATGGTGTACGAATTATTGTTTATTAAAAATTGATCAGAATTGCTTGCAGTAGGATCGCCGCCATTTTTGGTGCTCTTTTTAGCAGTTCGTTAGTAGCCATCTCTTTAAGCACACAACAGTTATTCAAAAATTAAAAGTGGGCATTATCAGATGTATTTCATTGTTTCAGATTAAATATCAAAACCTTGTGGGCGTGTGCTCATCTTAAACTTTATTTCAGGCATTCATCACAAACTGGAATTCTAGATCCCATTGACTTTATTTTGGGAACCAGGAAGTGCATTGAGATGATTCGCTCTCTTAAAAGCCTTTAGGATTTTTCTCTCTGTTTTGGATCATTGCTGATAATAAGTTCTGTAGCAAACAAAAAAAAATACAAAATTGACATATTCTGCTCTTTATGATAATCTTACGATCCTACTTTCACGATGTTCTAGGTTGAAACGTGATCGGTGAGAGTAAAAACTATTAGTAAGATACTATGAAACAACATGGCTGTTCAACTTAGAAGCAACTACAATATTTCCAGTGAATAACATCTTATTGTAACTTATTGTTTGAGAGTTTCCTCATAATCAAGTGACTTTATCAAGCTGGTCCTCAATTGTGTATTTTTGTTTTTTAAAAAACAATCAGAAATGCTTGCTGTCAGGTCCTCCGCCATTTTTGTAGTCCGAGCAGTTAGTTAGCAACCATCGTTTTAAACATGACAATGGTTTAAAATTTAAAAAAGCAGGCAACATTGGATGTATTTTATTATTTTCCATTGAACATTAAAAATCTTTTGTGTGTGTTTATCACAAACCTTATTTCAGGTACTTATCTGAAACTGGTATTCTAAATCCCAATAACGCTGGGGGGCTGGGAACGAGTAAGGGCTTGCTGCGTTCCAGGCAACCTGTAACTCGGAAATTTCCCAGTTGAAATCCTCGAGTTCCGACCTGAAAGCGTTCCAGGCAAATTAAACTAAATTAATTATAAATTAAACTAATTAAATCAAAACTTCAGTTTGAGCACAAGGAATTCTGGTATGTAAACAAAACAACATGGCGGACATTATAAGATTTATGCTTAATCATTTCAATCACCAAAGAAGCCTGCAACTTGATCATTTGAGTGAAACGGAGGAGGGGAAACGGTGCAGAAGGTAACAGAAGCTTATACTTTAAATTTTACAGTATGTGTCCTTACTTAGAGGCTGCCATATTGTTTAGGCAGTGATATGACGTCACAAGTCGTAACTCGGAGTACGTCGATCTGGTACGAGTTCACGGGTGGGACGTTACGAGTTCGACTGCCGTTCCGGTGCACTTTCAGGAGTTACAGGTGGGAAATACACGATTTACTGGTTGCCTGGAACGCAGCATAAAAAACTCACTTCCACGTTTTGGACTCATTCCTACGAAGGAGGATTAGGGCCATGTTAAAAAAAATGTAAAAAGTATGTTTAAAAAAAAAAAAAGTTACGAGGATGAAGTCGTAAAGTTACGAGAATAAAGTTATGAGAATAAAGTAGAAAAGTTATGAGAAGTTTATTCTCATAACTTCTCGACTTTATTCCTGTATTTTTTCGACTTTATTCCCGTATCTTTATAAGATTATTCTTGTATTTTTCAACTTTATTCCCATATCTTTATGACATTATTCTTGTAACTTGTCGTCTTTATTCACGTTACTTTACTTTTTCATTTAAAAATCGTACATTTTTTTGAACGTGGCCCTACGTCCTCCTGCACCAATTTAATACTCTTATTTTTTTACATTTACACTGAAAAGGGTGAAAGCGGATATGGTCTGTGGTGCTGTGACTGTGAGGACCACAAATCCACACGTCCTCCAACGGGCACTAGGACCCAGCGGAGCTCTGGATGATGAGCCGGTGATAGCCGAGTCAAACTCAAACTGTAGCGGACCTCTGTGACTCAGTTGGCCGCACGGAGGCTGACGGAGCTCCGCTGTGTCTGTGGTGAACACGCCTCGACTAACCGCCGCCTCTGAATGAAACAAGCTAAGGAATATCACAGGAAATACACGGCGTGCTTTTAATTTAAGACGGCATGGACCCCAAACGCCAAAGTGGTGAGTAACAGTTCCCCCTTTGATATCACACGTTTGTATTCACGGCAGAGATTAACTCGGTAAATTTACTCTAATTACTCTAATCTGATTGGACAGGGGCTTCATGGAAGTTGTTGCCCTGAGAACAGCGCGACAGCTCCAAAAAAGCATAATAAATAAACTTAAAGAGAATTGTTGTAAATTAAAAACTGATCTTAAATAACTTGGGACCTAGTTCGACGTTTACTACAGTTATTAATATTTTTATAAGTTTTCATCTAAAAAAAAAATCACAAAGGAGTTGATGTATCTGAGGAAACGTAGCACGCATCGCGTTCCCGGTTAACGGCTACAATCCATTGTAGTAACGACGGAGTGACGTCATACACCTTTACGCGACGGTTCCCTCGCGCAGGTAGTGATGCAATCTGATACCAACAACAGGGAAGTGCCGTGTTGGAGGCAGAGCTGCTGGAGGTGAGGCTGCAGCGGGCTGCAGCAGCTCAATGGCCGCTCTGTTTGAGAGCCTCCAGGCTGCAGGACTGCCGTCAGGAAGCTGCTTTGTGAGACACCAGGTGATGAAGCGCTGGAGAATCTGGCTGACGAGGATGACTATTATTTAGAAACAATTAGTCAGAGACAAGCCTCCTTTCATACTCTCATGAAGCATCTCTCAAGTTGAATTCAGGTAGGGTGGGTATTAGTGCGGTGGGACACTGACTGACACTGACGGTGCCTTCTGGAGCAATATGTTGAATTATTGCAGTGACACATCCCCCCAAACATATTGACTTACTCATTTCTTAAATGAAGTATAATCTCAAGACTAATCAAACTCTTTATTGGCTACTTTATTTCAGGGAGTTTCAAAAAGATTGAAATTTATTCAACTGATCTTTAAACAATTAATTAAAAAAAAATCAACCAATTATAACATACAATTTACCTTTCTTTTCCAAGTGAATGAGTGCATTTACATGCCCACTAATAAACCAATATCTGAGTTTTGAGTAGGAATGTAAATAAAAAAAACAATTCCAGTTAAGAACTGATAACAACTTAATCAAGCAATCAATATCGTTAGACCTTTTGCTTTATAATTCCCTTGTTAATTCTATCCTCTTTGTATTGCATGGCTTGCAAATAAAGGACGTCAGCCTCTCATCTGAGGCAGTCAGCAGAAATTACAACAATAAAAGAAAATAATAATAATAATAAAAATTATTATTACAGGTGCTGCTAGTTACATAGACTAAAGCCAAATGCCTTGCCTACAGTTTTCTCACACAAACAGACAAAACGTCCTCGGGAAACGAGGGAAGTCCGTTAGAGAAAACGCCATAGGCAGGAGACGCTGGATGTTCTCCTGCGAGGATGTCAGTAATTCACTCCTGCAGATGAATCAGTCAACACAGCAGTCCGTAAGTCTACAGACTCGTCAGCTTCCTCTGTGATCGTGGTCATGCTCGATGGTTCGCCGTCAGCTACATCTGCAGGAGCGAGTTGTTGACATCCTCGCAGAAGAACACCAAGTGTCTCCTGCCTATGGCAATTCCTCAAGCATGTCTTCATGCTCGGCACAGTGCAACCCTTACACGTCATCTACCGAGGGCGTTTTGTCTGTTTGTGTGAGAAAACTGTAGGCAAGGCATTTGGCTTTAGTCTATGTAACTAGCAGCGCCTGTGAGCTCTTTCAGCAGCTTGGCCCGGCTAAACGCATCAAATGCATCTGGAGAGAAGTGGCGAGAACATAGCCGCGGGTCCTTTAGAAGTTGTGTACGTCTACAAGCGATTTCCCACTCCTTTCTTCTCTTCTTGTCACTTGTGAAGCTGTGTAGACTTACATCACTCCCCTTGTTTCCCTTTGACTGAAAATTGCACCCAAAAGTAGCACAATGTGGCATTATTATGGTATTCTTGCTCCTGATAGCCAGTGAGTAAACGTAGCGGCTCGGCACAGTGCAGCCCTATAACGTCATCAACCCAGCATGCATTGTGCGAGTAAAACAATGGCTGCGTCCGTAGATTAGGAAAAGATGTGATTTTTAGAGAAATAACAATTCTTCGTGCTTTTTTAACAACACATTCTAGTATTAGATAAACATCAAAGCATATTTATGACTATTTGTCTTCACAGCCAGGGTTCCCTTTAAAAAGGTAGCGAAAATAAAGCTTTACTGCCCTGATTTGACAAGCGTCACAGTTTACACGTACTCTTCCTAATAGATCCACTTGGTGATTTAACAAGGTAAAGTAAGAATTAACTTAAGTGTGATACGAATTTTATTGTAACTGGAAGTAGTTAGGAGTCAGTTATAGGGATTAGGGAGACACCATTTTGCTAGTGAGAATTTTAAAAACATTGTAGCCTCCAAAGTGTGTCGAGGTAACATATAATGATCATGTGGCACTAGCCTAATTCAGAGGATGAGGATAATATGCTGGTGGTGGTAAATTATAGTTTTGTAGTTGGAGATACATCATCGTTGCAATTCTGAGGGCTAACGTGACTCAACATTACCAGATCACTTAGAATTTTAAATGAAAAGTCAAGGCCTTTACAACAGGCTGTGTAAAACAATGTTCCAGTATTAATGCAGTGTGAAAGTGAACAAGCATGAAAGCTGGAAAAGCCAGTTAAAAGAGGTGATGTTGGAACAACAGGCCAACATTTTATACAATCTTCAGTCACGTTTGTACTTCTATTCTTCATTACACAGTGGAACATATGTGGTCTGTTTAACAGCTGCCACAAGCCTTGACCTCAACCATGGTTCTCCTACACTTCCTTTTCTCTTTTCCTTCTCCTCCTCACCCTGTGATCCTCCACCCACCCTGCCCCCTATTTCCACCCTCCACCAGTCAGTGCAAAACTCTTCAGTTATTTTGTTTTAAAAGATATTTCAAAGGACAGGGAGATCAGTTTGCCTCTGTTAAACATTTTCACTGTTATAGTTTCCATACAGTTTAAAGTTGGAGTTTTTCAAACTGCTGATCAACTTCAATTAAAATCTCTCATAAAAATCTCTAAGTAGCAGGTCCATGCATGCAGCCCTGTGGTCTTGTGAAAATGGAAAACTACAAACCAATGCAGACATCACTGTTTCACCAAATAGAGAGGCATTGAATCTGATTATGTTTATAGTACACATCTTCAATCATTGTTCATGTTTCTAACAATGCTTACTCACGTTTTTGGCTTAATTTATGTTTGACATCATGGGAAACTATGATTAAATAAGAACATTGTTGTTTAAGTCATGTCTGCAGTTTAATGGAAGCAATAAAAGCAGCTGAGTCAGCTCAACCTGGGCTAAACTGGCCCAGTTATATAGCCCATACAAGCCCCTTAAAGTCTGATTTAAAAGAAATTTGACCAAACATTAAAAAAGAGAGGTGCAGATTGGAAATATGGATTTGTTTTATAATCCCAGGCTTGCTCTGTCCAGAGTTTGTCCTAAACCATGCCAAGCTAGACAGGACTAACAGTATTCAGTTCAACAGTGTTATGTTTACCATTAAGGTAAAATTAGTTTGAGGAATAGTTATCGATATGGATATGCAATACAGAAGAACTTCAAATACTGGGCCCATTTAGAACCTGGGAATGACCTAGAGCCCGCATAAACCCTCAAACCACCATAACATGAGACTCAAAGTATTTACTACTTCTGTCCCTTTTATAGACAGATTCCAGTTCAAACTCTCAATTTTGCTCTATATTTTCTGTCCATACTCCCTAATTGGCCATACTCTGACTCGAAACCCTACCACTGGTACATTTTATGTCTTTGAAAGTATAATTACATTATTGAATACAGGAACCAAGTGGTGTGGTGAGATATGTACTGAAATGTCCTCAGCTAATTGAACAATTGTTAAAGTGGGACCTCAGTTCTGTTCATTAGACAATGTGGTTAAAATGTAAACAAATATGGAAAATTTATTGGCCTTTTCTGTTAATCTGATGAGTTGAAAATTGTAATTCAGTTTTTAATGATCATTTAAAAAGTGTTTTTATTACGCTTGTGGGTTTTTTTTTATCTTGTAAATGACCTCTCATGGCCGACTTACAGAACCTCACTGCCCACCAGTGAGCCTTGGCCCACAGTTTGGAAAGCACTGCTTTATATTTTTTGTGATACAGTCACATTAAGGATTTGCATTTTATGCAATATCAAACTATTTAGCACCAACATTTATGGCTACATTGTAAATAATTCTAATGCCTGTTAGTTAATTTAGCCCAACATTTTCTTTTATTTATATTTTCACTCTAAAATTTGTGTTTAGAAACAAAGAGAAGGAAAGATTTTGAAGGAGCTTCAGAGAATTTGTCATCTTTTGGTCTGATTCATGCTAGATTTTTTTCCAAAAATGCCCTAAGTCATTAAGAAGCTAACATTTTATCGAGAACATTAGAGTGGTACCAGTCTTCTTACCAAATTTCATGAGAGCAAGAGCTACTGTGTGATGGTTTCATGTTTCTATGAAGTAAACAATATGGGGCAGTAAAGGGACAGTGATGGGTCAAAACTCAGGAGTGAGGGATGGGTCTTTTGTTGTAATGTGTTTTGTACACATTTTTTGAGCTTGGGAAGACCTGGAGTCTAAAAAAAACCTTGACTAGTGATGTCTGCAGTCTAATCAGTTCAGTCTTGGTTCAAAGTGAACATAATGTGAAAGGTTTAAAGGAAAACTTAAAGGGATCTTGAGATATTGCAAGGAAAGGAGAGACATAAGCCCCATGACCTTGACTTTTGATCTCTGACCTCCAAAATATTATCATTTCACTCTTACGACAGGGAAATTAGTGCAAAGTTTGACAGAAGTTCCTTATAGCATTCCTCATGTATCTTTGAGGGAGCGATCAAACAGAGCTCAAGGAGCAGCCACACCAAAAAACCCAGTCAGGGGGAAGAAATGCAGGGCTCACATCTAGAGAGGATACACACTGTGCTTGAAGCTGGTCATCACTCAGAAGATGAAGTAAAGGACTCTTTTCAGTCCTCTCTTTTCTTGGTCAGAGCAATTGAACCTAGAGTTCTGTCAGGACCACTTTTCATGAAAATACACAAAATCAGTTATTAGCTTTATTTGCATTTATTATCAGATTTTAATTTTGGCAGTATGATTGCAGCTCTCCCTGCCTTTCTCAGATCATAGTGGAAACCCCATGCAGGAACAGCACACACATTAAGGAGGAGCTGGGGTTTAGGAGGGTAGCAAAGCAGCTTGCAGCAGAAGCAGTAAAGAGTAGGCAGGGTAGAGCAGCGTAAGTAAGGCAGTCTGAGTGCATTTGGCCAACGGCAGCTTTGGAGGTAATCAATTGGTTGTCAGCAGCGGGGGCCTATCTTTGAATCAGCTGTTCAACAATGGAATCTGGCAAGTTAGCAACCTGGACTCCTCCTTGTGTCCTTCCAGAACTAACGTTATGCTCCATTTTTCAGAGGACATCACTAGTCACCGAAACCTGTCTCATTGCCTGTTTTCATTTTCATTCTGTCTGATGTGGCCAAAGTGACATAAAGGAGGGGTGCAGCTCTGCATCTTGTGCAGAGACATTGAAAGTTTTTTCAACTTTCATGAGCACTCATAAAATGCCAGGAAACTGTTTTGTACAGCGGCAGAGAAAACCAAAGAGAAAATCCTATCCAAAAACCATGTTACCCAATTATTCTTGAATCACAAACACTCCCATTAAGTTTGTCGGCTTTGTGCAGTCTGTTCTTGTTTGTGATTGAATGTCATGATGGGCCAATGTCTTCCCTCTCAGCTGCAGAGAGTGTGATTCCTCTTCTATCAGGAATGGATTTCATCATGGTGAGGTCCAAACAGGCTCTGAAATCTGGTTGGCTGCCTTAAATTCTTAAGTGACTCCTATTTGCACTGTCAAACCACTTATAAAATGCTGTTTTGACATTACATTGGTTTTACATTGGTTTTACTAACGATGCAACTGTAAAGTTAAGATGTATCAAAGATGGCCTGGCCACCCTTATATTTTTATTATATTGGCCTCCAGTGGTAAAAGTTTGGACACTCCTGCCCTAAAGCATACTTAAGACATTGCGTTAACAAGAAAAGTATGATTATGAGTTTAATGACCTTATAACGTATGAATATTGATCCCCCAACATCTAATGATCACCATAATCACCAAAAATCCCTCAAAGCTTCTTTGAAATATGGCATTTACAACAAGGAAGAAACACAAGGCCCAGTGACCCTGACCTTTGACCTCTAACCTCCATAAAATAATTCACCTCATCCTTTATTCAGACTGGACATTTTAGCAAAGGAAGTTGAAAAGCCCTCAAAGCCCTCCTGAGGAGTTGTGTCTGCACAAACTGACTGGGTGAAGGGAGGGATGGACATGATGAAAACATAATGCCTCTGCTGTCACTGGTGCAGAGACATAAAATGTCCAAGACTATTTGGACATCCCTGAAATGTATCAACAATAAAATCGTTGATATAGTGATGCAGAATGTTTGCCCTCTGGCACCCTGAAGTTTGATCGGCTTCTTACCTGATGATCTGCAGATCAAACTCCAGCTGAGCCACAGGGTCTGCTCCCTGTGTCCCCACACTATTAACTATCTGAGGAAAGTGATAAGATACTGAAAGAATGTGAGAAAGAGAGAATTCATGACTCTTCTACCCCAGCTGTTTCTTTTTAAAGATCTCCACTTTGGCTCTGGGGGGGACTTTTGAAAGTGTCTGACTGAACGCTCACCCCGGGGCGAGCAGTGACACCACTCTACTGTTGTCATGAAAAATATGAATGCTGATCTCTGAAGAAGACTTTTGTTTTAGAGGAACTGCTGGGGCCGCCAAGACTTGACATCTGACCTCTGCCTGAGGAGGACGAGTGTCTGGAGAAGAGATGGAGGGAGGCAGAGTGGGGAGAGGAGTGAAAATAGAAAGAGGGAGAGAAATGAAGAAAGGAGCTCAGGGGAGAATGTGGGATCGACCTCAGGGAGTGTGGGGGAGGCAGCAACCCAAGGAGGTAAAATAGAAGATTCAGCCACTTTTTGAAGAAGCTTAAAATCCTCTTTAACGGTGAATGTTTGTGAGATTGTTTAGATGGTCTTTGTGTTTTATTTTTCAAGAATGCTTTTCCTTAGAATGTTCTAATACAATAATATTGCTAGAGTATTACTCAGCAAGGGTCTACAGCCCGTGATTTCCCAACTGTTTGAATGCGAGTGTAGACGTGTGTCCAGCTGCTGCCATGATACCTATAGTTGGTGTAGATGGCAGTATTAGTTATGGTTACAAGAGATTTTTAAAGTTTTAAACTTGTACTACCAATATGAAGTAGGCAAGGAAAGAGAACTTTTTGGGCTAACATGTACATTTTTATTCATTTGAGCAAGAATCTTAGACAGACTGGGTAGAATGACTTACTGCACCTGGTAAAGCTCTACTAAAGTTGACAAACTTTAAAAGGTTCATATGGAGGAAACAAAAGTGCATTTTCTTAGTCTGATAAAACCATGTATGTAACCATGCATTTTGGCATGTTTGTCAGGCTCACACTGCATTGGGTTTCCTGTGGAGGGACTAACACACCTAGATAACACTGTTAATGAGTAATATTCTCTCAGAAATTCCAAGTTAGACTAATCCAGTGTTTTTCAAATAGTGGGGTGCTACCCCCAAGGGGCTGTGGCCACCCCAGGGAGCGTGGTCATCCCAAGAGGGGGGGGGGGCGACTTGTCTGGGCAGGGGTGTGGCCAAATAAGTCCATGGCCCCCTAAAATTTTGATTGGCCACCCCATGTGCCACTCCAAAATTATGCACTATGATTGTCTTTTTGCCAAGTCAAAGGTTCGATTTATATAAAAATCAATGTGGACATTTTAAAACAGCTTTCTGTTTGATTTCTCTGGTCAATGTTGTTAGATGAGTCAAGTTTAATTTCTTTAGAACTTAAAATTATGACCCCAGGACTTAATGAGATGTGAAGGAAATGGGTTTATGTGTTGCTGCCATAGTTATATTTGATCTTTATGATTTAATGGGGCTTAGAATATTAATAATAATTTGTATGTGGATGTAAGAGGGTTAAATAAATACTATTGATTTCTGTGTTAGCATAATTATAATAATAATAATAAAAATAACAATAATAATAATACTTGTAGAAATGCAGAGATTAGTAGCATGTTTGGGTGTATTAAGAAAAATTTGAACTTGATCCTTTTAGTAATATTGTGGGGGGGCATGAAAAATATTAATATTTATCGACATAAAGTATTAAGAAGCACTGGACTAGATGTCCTACATATCCTGGTTGTGAGACAGAGGAGGAATAGGCTATGGTGATAATCATGAATAATATGTATTTAACCAGTAACCCTTTTAAACTGTGATATGCTGTATACATTACCCTCATAGTTAGGTGTACAAATTGTTTTCTGTGTACTCTGACCACACGCTTGGTGGTGCATCTTCCTTTGACTCCCCTCAGCTTTGTGCATCACCTGTACAGCAGCACAGCCCACAGATTACCAGGAAAATGGAGCTTGAGGATGACAAAAGAAAAATCTGCAGAATTAACGCTGTCCCAGTGGGGAAGTCACAACTTCAGCTTGTTTTGTTATTTAACGTATGCTTCCGTGATGCACTCATTCAGGTCTTATCTAAATGGATTTCTGAAATCAAACATTAGGGAAATTGCACTTAATGCCTTAATTATATATGCCGAAATGCTGAAAATATTGGGTTAGAATTGGGCTCATAAATAAAGCACTGGGAAAGGGGATGTGCAGGGCTTGGACTGAACGTCCATGGGCCGGGCCATGGTCCGGCTTGATTTATTGGAAACAATCTAAGCTCCACTGCACTGGTTCTCAAATGGTGTGGCAGGGCATTTTTTTGGGCCTTGAGGCAAGACTAGGTATGCCTTGGGTGATGTGTAAAGCCCGGAGTTATAAATACAACCATAAAACAAATACTGCCTGAGTTTTTATTTTACTATATCAGTGCTTATGGTCCAAAATGTGAAACTCTCAAAAATCCCAGTAAAAGCCTGTCATTTGCAGTTGCTTTTATTTATTTGTCCACCTAATTTTAAAATTGTGCCCTTTTAAGGGAAAAAATGTTTATAAAATCTGAAAAATGTTTCAAATGAATCCTTGAATAATTTTATAAAAAAACCTTTCATCAACTGTTTGTCAGATTGTATTAGGCATGAGTTGATAGTCATATTAACAAATTGTTAAGACCTTTTTGAATGGATGTAAAAATGGTGTGCCTTGAGCCAAAACAATTTAGAGACTGACGCTGTTGTGTTCACCCTACTGTTAGATTGTTGTGTTTTGTCCAGCTGCTTCCATGTGTATTGTTGCTTTTCCCTTCTTCGCTTATGCTGTCACCATCCACATCTGTTAACCTCCACCACTGTAACAGCCATTCTAGAGTCTTGAAAATTGCTGATTAAATACTTTCAACTCAAGGCTAGTGCACCACCTAAAGCCATAAAACTGTGTGTGCTTTTCACAGTAGAATCATGAACAAATGTATTGTCCTGAAGTTACATAGTGCTGAAAGCAAGTGAACAGAGAGAGGTTTTGGAGAGGCAGCAAACATTTTAGGTTGAATATTATTGTCCTGTTAGTTCAACCTTGAAATACAGAATGGTTAAGCCTTATAACTATACTTGGTGGAAATGTTTTATTTATAATATTTTTTCTTAAAGATAACAGGGATTGTATCATTTTAAAACATGGGGTATCAAAAAGTATAGAACATTTGAAAAAAGCATCATGGAAACATCCAAGTCAGCTCAGTATTGTCATAGATTTGAGGTGTTTGCAGGGAAAACAAAAGATGAGTCAAGTTAAGATCTGAGACATGAGTGGGAGTAGGTTAGCCCTGGATTGTGTTGATTGATGGGTTGGATGTGTAATGGATGGGAGTGAAAGCCTCAGGTCTGGAGGAGAAAAGTATTATTTCTCTGTCACCCTGCTGCCCATAAACATAATGTGGAGAGATGAACAGCAGCAGCAGAGAGCAGTTTTTTTCTGAGCTGCAACCAAACACACCAAATCAGTTCAAATCAGAGTCGCATGCCTCAAGGTCCCATGACTGGTCATCTTCATACAGGAAGCCTGTTTGTGGAAACAGAAAAATGTATGCATAATCACACACAAGCATACTTTCCAGACAGCCTGTGTGCCTGTATTTTACTCTATATAGGACAACATCTCTGCGTAAGAGACAAATAAATAATGGATATGTCTATCCATTAACAAGCACAAGAATCGACGAAGAAATCTGTGCCGTGTGTGTGTGTGTGTGTGTGTGTGTGTGTGTGTGGTGTAGGGGGTGTACAAAGATCCCTCTGTGGTAGGACCGACCACAAGCCTCAAGAACAGCTGATTCTCAGCCTCTGAACCCTCGGTTGCCCCAAAAGGGAAGAGGAGAGAGACAGGGACGTGATAGAGAGAGAGATAGACATACACAGGCTATTACAGAGGGTGAGAGAGAATTAGTGGATGGCCTTGACTGTCTGGTTAAAGTCAAACCCAGTCAGAAACTCCATTAGCCCAGTTTATCTTTACACAGCTATTGATTAAACTGTGTTGTTTCTGGCACATGTTGTAATGTTTTCCTAAAATAGCTGCAATAGAAAGTTGCAGTAATTGGTTAAAAATCCAGGAGGGGGTTAGCATTTTAGCACAGGCTCCAGCATTTTAAAGTCTGGGATTTTTGAACAAGTTTGCTGTTAGATGCATCAAACAAGGTATGTGCACAAACTTAAAGGGACAGTTTGAAATTTTGACGTTGGGCTGTATGAGATACATGGCATGAGCCTGAACATGTGCCACAGTGTCACAGCTCAGTTCTCTCTACGAGGTGTGTCAGAAAAGTTCAAGGACTAGTGTCACAAAAGATTTATTTCAAACCCAAACTTCAAAGTAAGAGTTTTCCCCTTCAAAGTAATCCCAGCATGTCTACAAAGAGATACTGCAGCATTTGCTTTGTTCAGTGCGCGAGAAGAGGCGAGAGTTGTGGTAGGACAAGTCGTGGCTGCTCCACCATGACAGGCTGTCTGCTCACAATGCCCCGAGCATCCAACAGTTCCTGGCCCAGAAGAACATCGCCGTGCTGGAGCAACCTCCCTACTCACCTGACCTGGCTCTGTGTGATTTTTTTCCTCTTCCCCAAGCTCAAGGGGGTCATCAAGGGGACCTGTTTTGAAGACGTGGACAACATCAAAAAGGCCATGACGACGGAGCTGTGGAGGAACCCAGAGGAATCCTTTCAGGAGTGCATGAAAGCATGGCAGAGAAGGATGGGAAAGTGCGTTAGACTCCAGGGGGATTACTTCGAAGGGGAAATCTTGTAGTTTGGATTCTAAATAAGTCTTTTGTGGTACCAGTCCTGGAACTTTACTGACACACCTTATACTGTAATAGTAATGCTAACATTTGCCACACTCTACTTGATGTTGTTAGAAAACTCTTCACTAGCTTGCATACTGTTGTGATATTTGGCTAAATTTAAGCCACAAGTCACTGCTATTTAGTTAGCTTGCATGGTTTGGACATGGTGCCAATTCTCTGTTTAATTAACAGAAATGTTGGAGAAAACAAGCCACTCTTTTGTGCCTAATCAAAGCGGTGGTTTGGTGGAAAATTAAGTGGATATAAATACAATGTTTGTAGCATGTGATAACCCCCCACGGTTTTTGCAGCTTGTTTTCTCCCACAATGAGGATGGGAATTCAATTCCAGTTGAGAGTTGATAACAACTGTCTGAAGGAATCAATATCATTTAGCTTAATGCTTAACAATTCCCTTATCAACTCCTTCCACTTTATTCTACATGCCTTATAAATCAAGAACTTCACACTCTCATCAGGAGCAGACAGCAGAAACCATAGATAAAAAGTCAAAGCTGTAATCATGGCAGGAAGGAAATAGAAGGTTGGTGCTTAATTGTACTCGAAAAAGACAATAACTGCACAGCATCCAGTGTCTCTTTGTGATTTCAAACAAAGGTGGAAACACCAGACACTTGCAGAACCTGCATCCAGGCAGCATGGTGTTAAATATCAGAAGTGCCATGTGTCAGAAATTGTTGCTGCTGAAAACATGCAAAGGCCATTTTTTCTGCACAGAAATAATCTACAGGAAAAAGGGAATCTGTAAAGAACTGGATTGACAAGCAGAATTGACGATGGCATTGGTAGTTGAAAGTCTTATGTCTGTGGTGTATTTCCTCTATAGTCTACCCTTAGCTTTTTACTTTTGTAGAATCATGAAGATTTTCTCTCTATACAAAATGACCCAAAAACCCATCTGACCCATGGGCTTTTCTCCATGAAACCTGCTCAACACTAACTTCCTTGTTAGTACACAAAATGAGGTCATCCCTGCTCCTCTCTATTGTGCTGTTGTTTTTTTGCACATCTCAAATAATTTCCTGGAGAAGTGAACACAGTTGGTCTTCATTTTTAGCAACTATTCAGTGAAAAACTTTGCAACTTCCTGTTGAATAGATGTTAAATAAGAGAGAGGTGGAAGCAGAGAATAACAGAGAGGGAAGCTGTCACGGGAAGAGAAACAGCAGGAAAGAAAGAGGGAGTAAGAGGAGGTTAAGGATGGAGAAGAGAGTGGTGATCAGGAAGGAGTGAAGAAAAGCTTCTGTCAACAGCTAAGACAGGAAATCACAGCTGCTGGACAAGAAACCCTACACACACTCACACACACACACAGCTGCTGGAGAAATATCCTTTAGCCCAGAGTGCCCACAGATCGAGATGATGCAGCTGTAGAGCACCACTCCCCTGCAGGACCGTGTGTGTTTGTGTGTGTGTGTGTTATTTCCTGTTTTGTTTATGTTGGACTTTCTGACTTCGATTGTTTGTTCTGGACTCACCGAGCATTGTGATCATCTAAATTTGGCCCTTGCAGAAACAATAGAGTATTGTCCGATTAGGGGGAGATGGGAGGGGGTGAAAGGGAGACTGAGGGCTTTTCTCTTGCTCTGTTCTGTGTGAGACAGACTGAGGCTGTTTTGATCTTATTTTAACTTCACCCTTGTGCCAGATTTTATTCAAAGAAAGGCAGGTATTTGCTTCAGGCAGTTGTATATAAGGCAACAGAAACTTTGTTTTTTTTCATTCTCAATTTATAAATGTAGAGGAATTAAAATTTCTTGTCCCACTTTAGCTGCATCCAAAAGTATTGTTCTCGATGACTGGAATTGGGTTAGAATAACAATGCAGTCTTTTATCCAGATGAGCCTCCTTGTCAAAATACGCTACCTCAGGTTAAAATCATAGCATATGGCTATCTGGATTCCCTAAAGGGTTGTATGATGTGTTACTTTTAAAATAATCCTGGTGCCTAAGCCTCCTTTCAGGGATACTACTGAGAGAAATGAAAGCATTAACGTTTTACGTGGCAAGACCAAAACGTTAATGCTATTTGAAAAACACGGTACGATTACGCCGCTGATGCCTATAATGTCTTTCTTTTTAGCCTGAGGACGATATTGGAAGGCTCACAAAGCAGAGAAGGAAAAGAAGGTTCAGTATCTTTGGCTTTAACATTTGGTGCAGCCTAACATGGCTCAGAAAACCATAAATTGAGTTATACAAAATGAAAAGTGAACTCACAGAGACCAAAAGTTTTATCTTTCTACAGTACATGCCATCACAGGCTTGTTTAAGAAAGACAGGGAAAGACAGTATTTAAATGCTTGCTTCACTTAAATTTCTTCGTACGAAATGTATTTTTTTTTACTATTTATGCAAAAAGAAAAAAAGTAGTTATCTGATATTAGGGTTAAATTGCTGATATGATTGTCAAGTCTGGCTTTTTCACTGCTATGGGACACTTATTGTATTATTGTATTGTAGTATTGTAGTGCTCTGTGCGAAATTGTTTTCCAAAATATCCTTATGTAATGTAACAAAATGTATTGTGTGATATTATATATTATTATTCCTTATTATATTATTCTGTATTTTATCATTACCTTTAGCATTGTAACGTATCATAATGTATTGTATTGTAGCATGAGTTATCCTGCAATTTCTACCCCTTATTATTTTAATCCGTTTCTCATTTCTTTGCAAAGTTCCTGTATTAAAATCTCTAAATTAAATAAGACAATTGCTGATCATTGTTCCCTAGAAACAAAGGTGATATCGTCATATATTGTTTTAACAGAAAACCCAAAATATAGGATTTAGATCATTGTAAATAATTTAGAAAAACTTATAGGTCAAAATAAATGACTATTATTTTTTGCTGTTTCAGACTATTCAACTTACTGTTTCCACTGCCACCCTATGCACATTATAAAAAGCTACCATATGAAATGGAAAATCATTCTCATATGAAGGACGATGTGTTCAAATGAGTTTTTCTTAGAATTATTTTTTTAGATGATGTATGTAGAGGAATTATGTGTTCAATGATCAGCTCAGTTGTTAAAAGAAAGAGCTACAATGAATGATCTCTCTTCTCTGTGTCTAATTAAAGGCCAGTCAACTTTCCTTAGACCCCACACTAATGCTCAGACATCTGCCTCTTAGGAGTCTGTCATGAATGAAGGCCCAGCTGAATGAGCCGTGTGGTAGTCATATCCTTTTCTATCTCTTGTGGAACTTCAGAGTTTCCTCTTTACTTTGGCTCTGTTTCCTTCAGGATAGGAACCTTCCTGCCCCCTCTTCCTCTCCCATCTTTTCTCTCCTCTGAGTCTCTCCCCTCTTTTTTCTCTGCTCTTTGTCATCTCTGAGGCGGCAGGAAGTGTGAGAGTATGGCAGGGGCTTTTGGAACAATGTCAAGGTCAACACAACACACATGCAGACACACAGGATGTCAGTGTTTTACATGAAAATATTCATTTTTCAAAGAAAGCTTCAAATGCTAAAACTGAAAGTGGAGCCCGATGTGTCGAGAGCTGTGAAATATATTGAGTTGTTGGTAGGGCTGGGCAGTTAATCGAAAAATAAGAGGAACCGACATTTAGACCCTTTAATCAAAGTAATTTTACTCATGCCGATTATTTTGATAATTTTCCCTGTGTAAGACGTGACCGCGCCCCCTCCATACAGTCTGTGTTCACTTTAAGCGCGTCCAAGAGCGAAGGACGCGCTGTCAATATGGAGGAGACAAGTGCTAATCTATCAGAGGACCTTGTAGCCAAGAAAAATGCCGTCAGCGTTGTTTAGGCACATTTTGGATTCTGTACAGAGGACATCAAGCAGAAAGAAGTTAAGTGTAAATACTACAGGAAGACTGTTTCAACGACTGTCAGTAACACCACCAAGTTTAGTTTCTAGTGTTTATCTTCCTTTGTTTGAGCCTGTTTTCTTTGACACTTTGTAGAGTTTGTTGTTTTATAATTTAGTCCTTTTCTGTAAAAGATTTGTTTTAGGTTGTTTTTGATCCCTCTTTGTTTTTCTTTTATACCTTTTTGTTAGATTTACTTTTGGGTTCTTCCCCTGGTTTTTGTTTGTTTAGTTCTTGCACTCCTAGTGTCTCCAGTGCTTCTAGTGTTTCCCTGTGTTTGTAGTTTGTAGTTTGTTGTACTTTTTAGTTACTTTTATTTATAGTTTGAGTTTTTCTTCTAGAATATTCCCCTTTTGTCCACCAGTGTTTGTTACTTTGTAAGAACTTTTTGTTTGTTTTAGTAATTTGTCTTTTTGTAAAGGAGTAGTTTTTGGTTTTAGATCCTGTTTCAGTTGTTTAATAAAACCTTTTGTTAATCGGCATTTTGAGTCTTCACCTTTTGTTTTTGTTAGTTTATATTTGGGTTTCAAACCCTGACAAGTTTTGAGTAATGAAAATTTTGATAACTATGGTATATGGAAATGATGAAAATATTTTGTAATTAGACCATTTGTACAGTTTTGTTTTCAATCTTTAATGATAAAAATGAGGGTGTCTGCAACTTCTTTGTTCGTGACATCTGTTTTGGCTAACATGCTAT
Source organism: Cetoscarus ocellatus (assembly GCA_037902135.1). NCBI lineage: Eukaryota > Metazoa > Chordata > Actinopteri > Labriformes > Labridae > Cetoscarus > Cetoscarus ocellatus. The sequence continues at coordinate 416,829 of JBAMNC010000157.1, read as the reverse complement.
CCAGCATTACTATTGATATTGCTTGTTTTTTTTACTATAATGGGAACAATGTCGTGTTATGTTGTGTTATTCCAGTGTTGCAACAACCTTTAGATATTTATTTAAAAGTACAATATTAACCTATGCAGTGTATCTTGTATTGACATTTCGCTGGTAAACATCACGATGGGAATTTTGGTTATTGCACACAGCCAAAATGTGTTGTGTAGAGAACTAAATCACACAAAACAATCACAGTGCTTATCATCCCATGTGTATGATACAAATCAGGTGATATGTTAGGCTGTAAAAAAAAATGTCTTCCCTGTCAGCTGTTGCAACAGGCGGTGAGCCGAGTTCTTGGCTGGCTTAATGGTTGCTGGCACATGTCTGTAAAGCTGCGCATGTGTGTGTTCAATTGATATTTGATGCATTTGGTGTAACAGCATAAGCATTTTAGCCATGTTAAGACTGCAGGATGTGCTGCTCCCATACTGACAAGACAGTGCCAAAGAGCAATTTTCATGCTGCAAATTCAGATTTTTGTATTCTCTTGTATATTCTGTGTTCCTTCAGTGGTGATGGAGCGACTTGTCAGTGAGCTGGGCTCTCTGCTGAAGATGCTGGACCACGAGACAGTTAGTCCTGCAACTTCTGAAAAGATGGCTTCTCTCCGTAACATGCTGGACTCACTGCAGCTCTCAGGTACAAAATGAGCCTCACAGATTTTTCAGATGAGGAGATGGAGTTAAAATGGGATATTATCAATTTTCATACTTCATGATCACAGGTACACCATTTCATGTCTTTATCATACAATTAAATAAATAAATGAAATAGTGTACCTGTGATCAAATGAAGAGGATTAATAAGTTAAAACCCCTCGCCACATGCCTTCAGCCACCACCTTCGCCACACTCAGCACTCTCAGGCTCTGTACATTTAAAGTTCAGATGGGGAGACCATATATTTGCTGCTCTAACACATGGCTTCTGATGACCCACAACCAAAGTCTTAAATTTAATGGAAAGCAAGATCCAAGAGGCTCACTCAGAACTGCAAATCAGTTCTCATCATTCACTTAAAAGAGCTGTTCAAAAGACTCGACTCTTTCGCTAATGTCACATCTCTCGTGAAAACCGACGCGAAAGTAGGTCAACAAAACTAAGCCTCTGTTTAGGAGTGGAAGAAGATAATATGAATTTATGTTTCCGTGAATTTCTGAAGTCATGTTTTACACTTGGATAAAATGAAACCTCTAATAACCCTTTACTGAGTGCTAGAAAAATTTGAATGTATAAATGAACAGAAACAAATTGAACTTCTGTGTGAAATGCAGTCACCTTTATTTAGGCTACCTGGCAGAGCATCTCAGTTATAATTACCAGAACTGACAACAAACAGTGAACCTGCTCTACAAGAATATATCAATTCATAAAGAGAGTAGCTCTGATTGGATCGCTCCCCAACTTATCCCACCACCACCAAGCTAAGGCAGCTGTGATTGGATGTCCCTCTTAACTCATCCAACCTTTCCACACAACTAAAGTAGCTGTGATTGGATATATTCTTAACTTGTCCCTGCTTTCTACATGACCAAATTAGGTCTGATCTGATTAGGTCTCTGTCAAACATTTTAGTCTAGTTTTTATGTGTTGACGAAAATGTCAGCTAATTTAGTTTTAGTTTTTGTCCATGTGCACCTGTTTTTATTAGTTACTGTCTAGTTTTCGTCAGTGGAAAAAAGGTTGTTGACGAAAACTATGACGAAAATAATTAGTCGACAAAATTAGCACTGGTCTTAGTGTGGATAAAAATGTTGTGAAAACAGTAGGGGTGTGTATTAAGATATCTGACAATACAATTCATATTGTGATACATTAATAAATATACAAAATATCCCAATGTATTGTGGCTTGTAAGTAGGGCAGTACATTACGATTTTTTTAACTGAAATGTCTTTGTTAGAAAAATGTGTTAGCAATTAATATAACAGAGAGAGGGAGAGTTAAATGACTATGTCTACTGCCAACTAGGGGCCGAAGACTGGACTAGAAATACTAGACAAATGTCTCAAATTTTATAAAATATTGAGTTATGAACTATCACAATATCACACTAAAACACTGATGCAGCATTGCCCTTCAAAATATTGCCCATAGATCATTATTCTGAGCTGATCTAATGTTACCATTATGTAAGTTTTGATGTCAGGACTTTATCCAATTTTGTAGTTTACGTCCCACACATACAGGTACGTAGTTGTATTCAGCCTGAGCTCTCTCTCATGTACCTTGGGTATCCTTGAGTTTTAACTGTTGCAAATGGACAAATATATATATTTACAGCTATTTTTATGCCAAATTTCAATGAGCAATCAAATGCAGGGTTCAACTGTAAGTTTACCTCACTTTTCTTGTTTGGTCATCAGTGAGTTGTCTATTATTTACCATCACCTAAAGAAACAGACAAAGCAGGCAACAGAGGCATTATCACATGAGCTGCGACAAGAATTACCATTGTTTACACTTCTTAAAATCTCTTAAAATTAACCAATCGTGAACCGTTTAGACAACAGCAACATTCTTAAGTATTGTTTAACCACAGATATAAACAACCCAATGATTCGCAGTCCAAGGATGGATACAGTTGCATTGGATGTCCCATGTGGGATTTTTTTCTTAGTACTTAGTTTGGTGAATCGCCCAGAGAGACTTTTCAGCCAGACTACTTGGAGAACAGGGGTTACATGTGACCAAAGATTTTTAAATGTGGACAAACAGTTGTGAAACAACTCAGTGTTTATTTTATGTGCTGCACTGTAGTGTGATGATATTTAAATAAAGGTTTCTTATTCAGTGGTAAAAAAAGATGTGATCATAAATCTTTGTTTTTTTTTATTGTTTACTAAGTTATCCTGATTTAAGGCTGATCAGGGTGTCTTTTTAAGAATATTGTAACATGAAAAATATTTAAAGTCTACTATCATATTTGAAGGTTATTAATATGTAAATCAAATAGGTTTGTATTGGCCAAACATATTTTCACCTTTATCTGTATTCAATATGACACCTGCAGCACTTCAGCCGATCTCTCCTCATCCAACACATTTTCTGATGTTTCAACAACGGTGTTCATTTCGATGTCACAGTACGTGTTCTTTGTATCACTTGAGGTTGAATCTGTTTTTAGGCCAATTGTACAAAAACCGCTTCAGCACTGTAATGGCTGGGTGTTTATCTGTGAGAATACAGCATGTCTGAGAGGTTAAAGGGATTTAGGTAAGAGGATAATCAAACGTAAAGTTTAGAGGACGATGAGTGGAGGTCATAGTCAGGAGAAAGTCAACATGTAAACATGTTGTCACACTGTTTAAATAAACCCAGCCAGCCCTACACAGACCCTCATTACTTGGTTTTTCACAGCATGTAATTATGTATTCCACATCAATTCATGTTTTTTACAGCCAGAATCTTCAGTCACTTTTTTCTGCGCTGAGTCTCAAACTTTTTTCAGAAATTTTTGTGGGTTTGCAAAACTTTCACATGCTCTTGGTGGCTTCAGTTTTCTTTGTTCTTCTGCTTAAAAGATTTAAAGGCTGGACTCCCTTCCTGTCTGACTAAGATCTCCATATGATATATTTGTAAAGCAAAAAAATCAGTTTGTTGTGTTCAGATACTGGCAGAGACTTCACTCTGTTGTTTACTGCATCTGTGTTCCCTTTGGTAATCCTTCCTTTAATGATCTTTATAAAGACCACAATCCCAACTGTTACTTTGATCCAATTTCTATCACCTTATTTATTCTTCCCACAGTCAATGGATCAGATGTCTACATGAACAGCTGTCTCTATGGCAACGGGACCAGTTTTGTTGAGTCTCTGTTTGAGGATTTTGGTGGGTAGACCTTTAAAGAACCCTTACTCTAGTATTATGACCGAGGTCACATGTAGAAATAAACATTTTATATTGACATTCAGAATATCCACAAATTTATAGTTCAGTGATGTGCATCATACCTTTATTTTATAATCATTATCTTCCAGACTGTGATCTGCACATGCTCAGTGCATCTCCTGAGGAGCAGAAAGACCACAAAGAGGAAGAGGAGAAGACTCGTCTGAATAAATCTGTAAGTTAGATAAAGTCTCACCCTGTCAGACTGTCTGCTTTTTTGAATGATGAATCTAAAACCAATAAAAAAAACATTTTTCACTTCAGACACCGACTGACACGCCCCCTCCTTTACCAACTACCCCTCTGCCCGATGACTACTATGAAGAGGCTGTTCCTTTGGATCCTGGATCCACGCCTCAGTATTTTACCACCAACATGAACAGTTCTGTTCTCACACACAAAAATATAAACACACATTTGCATTTATTGTTACCAACTGAATTATTGTGAGTTTTTCTCTTTCTTTTGACTGTTATCTCATTAATTCTTCTGCTCCTGCAGCATCAAGGAACTCAGTGGAGGACGCCTACTATGAAGATGCCGACAATAACTATCCTGTCACAAGGATTAATGGACCTCCAAAGAACTCTTGTGAGTCTGAATGCGTTCTTGTACTGACTTTAGCAACTTCCAAATATGAACACGTGAGGTGCTCCAACTGTGAAAAATATGGAGTGTTTGAACATGCAGAAACATAATACAGATCTAAAGCCAATAACTTGTAGTATAATCCCCCAAACACTGTTGTGGTTCAGCTTATTTATAGTTTTATCAACAGCAAAAATATCTGACCTGGTCATCAAATACACCTTTTCTTTTTTTTAGATTTGATTTTATTAAATGCTTGTGTTTTATCTGGGACTCAGACAACGACTCAGATGCTCTGAGCAGCTCCTATGAGTCTTATGAAGAAGAGGATGAAGAGGCCAAAGGGCGGGACCAGAGGGTGGAGAGCTCTGAAGAGCCAGTTAGAGACTGTCGCATCTGTGCCTTCCTGCTGAGAAAGAAACGCTTTGGCCAGTGGGCTAAACAGCTCGTGGTTGTCCGTGACAACAAACTGCAGGTAAATTAAGCTGTATGTATATGTATTTAATTTAGATACTCTAAAATATACAGTGTGTTATTGAAGTCTAATCAGGTCAAAGCAAAAATGCATAAAGCAAAAACAAGTAAAGGATGTCAAAGCTGTATGTATATGTATTTAATTTAGATACTCTAAAATATACAGTGTGTTATTGAAGTCTAATCAGGTCAAAGCAAAAATGCATAAAGCAAAAACAAGTAAAGGATGTCAAAGCTTTTTTTTGTACTTATCGGACTACTCCAAGTAACTGTTTACATTGCTGATCATATTCATCCAACCTCACCACTCCATGAAAAGACCAGAGCCTCTTCAAGGCTATAAGGCATACCCATAAGGAGGGAGCCAGGGGAATATCTTCAGGCGCACTTGCTTTGGGCAGAAGTGCTGAAAATGCTTTTAATTAATCAGAGAGTAAATCTTTAAAAATAGAGAAAAATAATTAAATGCAGTAGCTCTTTTTACTTTATTTTTATGAAGAAATATTAACATTGTTATACATACACTTAAACAACAATAAAAACCAAAAAACAAACAAAAAGAGGATAATTTTTTTTGAGTTTGGTCATTTGTCAGATCAACAAATTTGCAACTGTTATATTTGTCTGTTGTGTATTAATAACTAAAAAAACAACAGTCAACAAAAACATTTTTGTTGACTGAAACTAAAATAAGAACAAGGTTTTAAAAAATGTAAACAAACTGAAATGGTGTTGTATGTTTACAAAGCTGACAACAATAAAATACAATTTTTGACTAAATGTATTTTATTTAGTTTATGATAACTGAGTACTCTGACTGTGCCTTGTCCTTTTTTTTCACAGAGATTTAAAAAAAGGATGTGGTTTGTTCAATGCAGATTTTATGACTTTTTTTCATTTTTAAGGTGGAACAAACCTGTGCTCTTAAAAATAAAGCTAGTGCGACATGTTTTTGTTCACCCACTATCAATGAGTAGCCAAATTTATTTACACACAAATAACATGCTGTGCTCACGATTCAATAAAAAAAATCAATTTATTGTATCGGGGGTAAAGACAAATACATTATTGTGACAGAATTCAGTCATTGCATTTTTGAAGGAGAAATTGGTTACTTTTTGATGGTGCACTAGCTTTCATCATTTTAGGAAACATTGTCTGAATTTAACCTGGGTGATTTTTTTTCATATCCGTCTGTCAAAAACAAAACCCTGCAGTCTGCAGTCGTCATCAGGACTTGAGGGAGCCCATGAGAGACTGGCACTTATAGACTGATGAAAGGGATATGAGCTCTGTGTACACACATGAATGTAAATTATGCATTTACTTTTAGAGCTGGACAATTAATCCAGTTTCAGTTTTAATAACAATTACTGTCTCCCACTTAATGAAAACTATATTATTTAACGATCTGAATGGGTGTTAGTGGAGTGTTTAAATTAATGTTTGCATGTGGTGCTTGCTGTAAAATTAGAAAATAATTTTGTTCATAATCCTAATCTTAAAATCTATCAATGCAATCATGATTTTAATTTTGACCATAATTGAGCAGCCCTGTTTATTTTCTCGATAGCGTAACTCAAATAATTATTCAACTTTTAGCACAGAATATGAAAATATTAGGACACCTAATCCCCCCCAGACCAGAGTAGTTTGAAATGGCCTAATTTTTACAGCTCAAGACTTTTCAGAACAGATTTTAGGTACTGTGTTATAAAAAGGAAAAGGATATTGATATTTTTTTCTAAATATGTTCACTTTTCTGGTTCTTTTGGGTTTAGCCCCTCAAAAGTAGGTCACGTTCTAAAAATGAAAACTGACACTAAAACTATTAGAAACTTACACGAAGCATCTTCCCTCAAAAACAAACAACCAAGCACTGAAGCTACTGAAACTAAGCTGGAATGGATTTAATCACCTTATCTTAGTTTGGTTAGGTTAGCTTCAGGAATGGCATCTGAAAACCTCTTTTCTCAAATCCTTTGAAAAGTAAAACTTTAGAGCCAAAGTGAAATATCATTAAATTGTACATGTGTATCTCTCTGTCACAGTGCTTTAAGAGCATCAAAGAGAGCACTCCTCAAACGGAGCTCTCGCTGAGCCTCTGCAATGTCATCTATGTCCCGAAGGAAGGGAGGAAAAAGAGACACGAGTTACGCTTCTCGCTGCCTGGAGGCGAAGCTCTGGTCCTGGCGGTTCAGAGTAAAGAGCAGGCTCAGCGATGGCTCAAGGTATTTTTGTTCAGAACATCACAGAGCTGGTACTGTGCTGGCAACAGACGGGGGAGTCTCCAGAAGACATGACTGAAGAGTGAACACAAGATTTCCTTTCTTTGAAACCAGGTGGTACAGGATGTTGGGAGCCAAAGTAGCAACACTGAAGGACTCAATGGGTCTACCTCTCCAATAATCCAGAGGAAGCTGGAGCTTGACAAGGTGTGTGTGTGTGTGTGTTTGTGTTTCTGAATGGCAGAATGTTCAAATGTTGTTTTCATTCATACATACTTGTTTATTGCAACATTTGTCCATAAGCCAGTCTCAAATGTTGTGTTTTTTCTGATTTTTTTTCTTTTTTTAGTTCAAAAGTCACACTAGACTTAATCAAAACTCCACTGTACTGTTTCATTTATTTGCTCATTCATTTGTTTGTATTTCATGTTGAATCTTTACTCTAGTTTTTATGTTGCAATGTAAGTAGCTGACATCACCCCCATCTGCCCACACATGACACAAATGTTTCCCTTGGCTTTGAGTTATAAGCAGTAAATGTGGTGACATTATTGCAGTCGCTGGGCTGGCAGTTTCTCAAAAAACTTCAATCACAAGTTTTGGAAACAGCTGGAAAGAGCCAACTAGCTGGGTGAAGGGTGACATGGCAGTTACAAACTTGGAAACACAGTGGTGGAGACATTTATTCTGAGAAACAACTGAATCATTTTTGTTGAAATGTTTTTGTTTGTTTGATGACAGAGAGATTTTTTTAAATAAAAGCAGCAATGTTCCTTACCAAAGGTTCAAAAGTTTTTAGGTTTCTTCTTTTCTTTTCCAGGTTCTGCAGTGTGACAGGCAGGCATCGGACTCAGACAGCGGGCCAACAGCAGACAGCCAGTTGACGACACAGGGACCAGGGCGGGACTCCACAGACACACTAAGTATATTGCTCTTATAATGTAATGATACTTTATACAATATTAATGACTGGACACATATAATTTAAGTTTGACCTCTGTTTAGAGGTGTAGTGTGTAGAAGTCAGCAGCATTTTGCCAAACAGAAATGGTTAATATAGGTTATAATGTTCTGGAATCTGGAACTAACTGACTCACGTCACATATTCCCCTGCACTGTGCTGCCGCGAGTTCCAGATAAACTTTATTTTTCTGAAAAGTTAATGCACTCAAAAAAATTTCTAGGTAGCGTACTCTTAAAATGTGGTATTACTTTTTGATGGGAGTTCCTGTAGGCGGAGAAAATAACCTTTGTATTTGGTACAATACTTCCCTGTTTGCGGCTAATTCTGCGTCCCAAACTTTTACAAATTGTGGCTTACCGAGGGAGAGGAGAGAACTTTCTACTGCGTCTAATGTACTTAGTGGCCATATGGAGCTCATACAACCCCACTTCAAAAAACTGAACTGTCCCTTTGAGTTAGAAAAAGCTTTTTTATATTTTTTTACTGCAGGTCTCCCCTTTGTAGAGGCTGACATAACAATCCGCCATGTTGTCGACTGGTGGATTTTGGGGACAAAAAGAGCGAAACACAATTTTTGAATACGAGTCTACAAAAATTTACAAAACCTATAATCATCATCTTAACTGACCTATAATCTATAAAAATAATAGTTACAAGTATGAATGAAAAATCCCTCACCTCGTAACTGTTGTTAATGATGTCCTGTTCACGATCCTTATTGGTTCTCACCGGCTCTTGTTGCTTAATGATGTGATGTTTTAGTAATGGACGGGCTCATTCCAAAATCTGAACACTAGTTGTCGCTAAAATGCCAATTTCTACACACTGAACATCTAAGTAAAAGGATCCCGTAGACTATTTTACACCAGGTGGTTGTTGCTAACAGCTGACAACATTGTGATACAGATTTTAATCTGCAAGTTAGATTTAACATTAAAAATATGTGATAGTTTTAATAAAACCTGGGATGGAGGAACATAGTTAATCAAGATCTTGAGTACTTACTTACACAACTTATTAACAAATGCCTATCATATTTTTGACTTAAAAAAAATGTGTCACTGTTTTCTACGTTGGCTCACTGGTGCTTAAATTTCAGTTGTATGTGAGATACCAAGTGATGATAATGTATCCTATTTAGTTATATTTAGTTTTTCATAACTGTATAAATACAAATTAGAGCTCAGCAGCTTTCTGGTAGGGTGAGGCAGAACTAATATTTAGCTAATTAAAAACTTAAAAGTCCTCTCTTTCGAAATGGTCCTCAGTAAGTGAAGAGAAGTGAAGAGAAGTGTCCCCACTAAGATATAAATACAAGTACAGTCACATTACACATAGCCTTTAAAGCATCTGATCAAAAGCACATTCACCATTATTTTTATTAATCCACAAAATCAGGAAGGTTAAACCAGGAGAGATCTATGATGTGTCACAATACAGGTCAAACACACTGAGGTCGTCCCAGTGTTTTTACAGCTTGTTTACTGACCAAGTGAATCCCAACCTAAAGAAATATCAGAGAGAGAAAGAGAGAGAGTCAGGAAGTGAGACCCGAACTGATATGACATCCTTCCTGTCCTCTTCCTGCGATTGTGTCCCGCTGACATCAGAGGAAGTAAGTCGCACTGAACGCTGCAGCATCTGGTACCAGCAGTGTGAACGCTCCAGGGATTGGCTGAATAAATAAAAGACTTACTGGAATAAAATGTAATATATCAAAATGCAGTCCCAGTATAGTGAGATTAAGTTAAAGGGAAAATGTTCACTCACTGAGCTAGTATTATCATCTTCCAGAGGTGTTTTTTTGTCAATGTATTCCTTTAATCTGATCTTTCTGAATTACAGTACAGTTGATATCACATATCTAACACATACAGAGCAGCATCATCTCTTTTTGATGCTTATGCTTCAAGTCAAGGGTTCTCATTTGGTGGTCCAGGACCCAGAGTTTGGTCTCAGAACTTTCTAGAGTTTTCAGTGATTTCTGAAAAAGTCATCATTCATCCATATATTTAGTTTTACTCAAATTTGCTGTTGTTGCTGTTGTAGTTTTTTCCCCTTATGATCTTTTTTTATTTTTAAACCATTCAGTTATTTAATGAAAAATGTAGCAGTTTGGACCTAATCTACAACAAAACACACTTGAGAAAAGCAAAACAACAAAACAAATGTTTGAAACATCAGCTTAAGTAATCTATACTCCTTTATATTGAGATAAGAAGGATCTTGGCACGAAACAAAAGAGATTTTCCTCCAGTGTTGCATAACAAATGAAGTGGTTTTAAGATAAGTGCTCCATGAAACCATGACCCCATTTCAGACCAGCTCTGTCTGACCGGGGTGTGTTTGATCTCAGACAGGGCGAAGAGAGGAGCGTTCTCCGAGCTTACGGGGTCGATGAGCCGAGCAGCAGGGAAGAAAATTAATCGGATCATCACTTTCTCCAAGAAGAAACCTCCTCTACCAGGAGAGCCCACATCGTCCTCCAACCATCAAGACAACCCGTGCTGTGGTGAGGACACTCACTGATCACACAGTCGTTGCCATTTGACCTCTTTATTATTTAGTGGATGATAAATGTTCAAATTTTCAACATCCAACATTAATAAACGATTGTTCTGAGGACTGGCCTTGTCTGTAAAAATTATTACTCAAATGTAATGATTTAGAGTTGCATGCTGTTAAGTATTCAGTAATAGAAAACACAGCCTCATCTCACATCCATGCAAAGTTTATGTCATGATAGAATGATGTGAATGTGCAGACTAAATGAAAATAAAACTTCAGCTTTTAGGAATGGAGAGACATTTTTTGCATTCAGATTGTTTTATGATATTACATTCCCTTAACCTCGGGCCCAATGATGTTTTGTTTTTTAGTTTATTTTTCTAAAATCATCACCAAGACATGGAATTCAGCAAAGATGAGCATTTGTTTATTTCTCTTTTTTTATTTGATTTTTGGCACTTAATCAACAAACGTTTTTCCACTTGTTACGGTGAATGCGTGCATCGTGGCATTGGCAAATCATGTAACTAACAGAAATAATAAAGTTAGTCACAATGATGCTAGCAGAGACTACTGAAATTGAAGAACAACCAATACAAAAAATTAATAAGTAAATAAAAAATAAATGAATAAACAAATGAATAAGCAATGAGACAAGTAAATAACGAATACCCGATATATAAAAAAAGAACAAATGAAAGGAATCATAAGAACAATAATCGTAATCATAATGGGAAATATACATGTACATACACATATACATAACCATACAACCTAGGGGCATACATATACATACATACATACATACATACATGAAATGAAAATGACTTTAAAAATAAATGCATAAATAAAACAATTTAAAAAAAAAAAGATAAACTAACATAAAATAAAGTAAAAAACAAATAATAATAATAATAAAATGAAAATGGAAATGAAAGAATAATAAATAAAATAAAATAATATTTTAATTTAGCTTATTGAGAGCAAAAACAGCCTAATTTAAACCCATAATTCACCAACATAGCTTTTATTAAACTGGTAAATACCCCTCTGTATACTTCTTGATATCAAGACAGTTTTTTTGTATCCAGAGCAACAACATGCTGTTGTCTTCCTGACTAATTGAGAATGGACACAGGGAGTATTCTTGGAGCTGATGCAGCACAAAAAACGAAAATGAACCAAGACCAGTTTTGTTGATAATCACTGGCATGTGTTTTGTCTATCAGATCATTTTTCCACATAGATATCAGTGATGTAAAATACATGCATTGGTATATAACGGTTTAAAGTTCTAACAAATATTGAATTTGAACTTAAGATCAGGGCTTAGTTAAGATATTGTAGCAGAAATATAATACAAAACGTATAGATTTAAAGTTATGGCAAATATTAGAAGCATCTGCTTTTGAGACAAAACAGGCAAAGTGAGACTTTTTTTTAATGGATGGAGAACAAAAAAATAAAAATTCATCAAAATAAATCCTGCCAATAATCACTAACTCATGCCAGACTGTTAGTTCAAAAGTGATTTTACTTCAAGCGTTCTTTATGTAAGACTAATGTTTTTTTTTCTAAAAAAAGACATGTTTGTTTTATTTTTTTAAATTAGGGACAGTGCACATTAATGAACACTGACTGAACATTGCACATCATAGTAAAAGTGCTCATTTATAACTGCACACTTGCTCACCCCAGTTATATTGCTGGAGCATTCTCTGACTAATAGAGGTAATGTCAGAGCTACATGCATAAAACATGGCATATGATTAATTCAACGTCTTGAAATCAATATTTTTTCTTATTTATGAACAGGACTTATGGAGGTGAAAATATTTGATGCAGAGCATGTAGAAATTATTATATATGATATTTATTTGTCCACTTTTGGGATACAATGTACAATGTGTGACTTTTTATGGGACATTAAAGTTTAAGAGAGAGTTGTGCAAGGCTAATCGTTTATATTTTTGTGTAATTTTAGTTGAATTACAAACTCTGTGTAAAGTAATAAAAACACAGACTTTCAAGGTTATTTCACATCAGCATATTTAAGCACAAGGTCATGTGTCTTAGATGATCCTCAGGGATGTTGTGGTCGTGTCCTTTGAATGTGGTAAATCCAGACCAGAGCTTTGTGTTCTGAATAGCGCTGCAGATGTTTTTCTTTATCTACTGAACCAAAGGTCACAATAACATAAGTCAAACTTGGTATTGACTTTTTAATGTCTTCAGCCACTATTTCCAGAAATCTAAAGTTTGTTTGAAGACGGCCCTGATTTAGCTCTGTCCGAAACTGACTCATTTAATACGCCTGTTATCTTTCCATCACTAAAAAATCATCACCTCGCTCCCTTTTCAGGATACCTCAGTGTGTGTCTTAGCGGATCCTGGAGGGAGCGTTGGTGTGTGGTTCGAGGTGGGAGCTTGTACCTTCAGAAGGAGCCAGGGGACCAGCGGCCTCCAGTCATTGTGGTGCCACTCAAAGGTGCAGAGGTGGTGACGGGCAGCCTGGGCCCCAAACATCCTTTCTCATTCTGCATCTGGCAGAATGGCAGCGAACTTGCATCTTTAGAGGTACCAATACTTTAGTTTGTTACCAAATATATTTAACATATTAAAATTCATAGGAGATTTAAAGAATTATTGTTTTCACTTTCATTGTTCTTTTTAAAGCAGATGAGGCCAAAAAGTGGCGTACGCACACACTGGGGTAATACACCTACATTTTTCTGAAAACAAAGTAACTGTTTGTTTTTTGTGTGTCAGGCCAGCTGTTCAGAGGATCTTGGCCGCTGGTTGGGTGTTTTGTTTGCAGAGACCGGGAGCACATCTCTCCCTGAAGAGCTGCACTATGACTACATTGACGTGGACACGCTCACTGACATCCGGCACGCTGCCAGACACTCTTTCCTGTGAGTCGCTTCCTGCAGTGTGTGTTTGTGTGTTTCTGCATGTATTTATTTGGACTTTTCTGTCTCTTATTATTGCTTTTATCCTGAAGTGCATCTGTCTCTGCCCCTCTGTTTTTTCCCTTCAGTTGGGCCACCACCACGGCAGCGTCCTCGAGCAGTGCATCAACGGACTCAAGGATGTACGATGAGGTCTATGAAAGTGTTGCGGTGAGAAAACATGTCAGCAAGTGATAAAATACATTTTTGTTTAACTCCAGCTGTCCAGCATGATTAGTTCCAGACACATTTTAAAGCGTCTGACTTCTGTACGGTGGCCCTGAGGGTCAAAACTTAGAAACAGATCACAGCTAAAAATACTGCATGGTAGTCAGATGCTTCTGCAGGATGTGCTATTGCCAGTATAACAGAAATGTAGTGCTCAGAATCAGTGAGTTTGAACGTCTGTTTCCAAAATGCAAAAAGGTAAAAGAAAGGTAAAATATTGAATTTAAAGCAAGCCGTGTTACTTTTGTCAACTAATTATATTCGTCATAGTTTTCGTCAACAACCTTTTTACCCCTGACGAAAACTAGACTATATAACTAAAAAAACAAGTGCACATGGACAAAAAGTAAAACTAAATGAACTGACATTTTCATCAACAAATAAAAACTAGACTAAAATGTTTGACAGGGACTAAATCCGATCAGACCTAATTTCATCATGTAGAAAGTAGAGACAAGTTAGGAACCACAGCTACTTTGGTTGTGTGGAAAGGTTGGATGAGTTAAGAGGGACATCCAATCACAACTGCCTTAGCTTCATGGTGGCGGGATCCAAGTGTAAAACATGACTTCAGACATTCAAGGAAACATAAAAAAATGCCTTACCCTTCACACTTCATATTTCAGTCGACTAAATTTACAGTAGATTTTGTCAACTAAAATGATGGGAAATTTCATCAACTAAAACTAGACTAACTTAAAACAATTTAATGACTAAATTATGACTAAAACTAAAAGGTATTTTAGGTAAAAGACTGAAACTAAAACTCAATTAAAAATTGCTGTCAAAATGAACACTGAAAGCAAGGGATGAACATGAGGCACAATGGCATATACTCGTTAGAAACAGTTTGGAAATGTTTATTTGGTTGATTATTCCTCCCCAATACTCACTCATGGATATAACTAATTGATATTGTATTTTATATCATTGGAAAGCTGATTAGTCACCTTTACAAGGCACAACTTGTAAAGATTGTGCCTTATAGGAAAGAGCAACACATCTAAACGTGAAGGTAGCACCGCCAAAAACATCAATATCCCCTCTTCCCCTGGAAAAAAAGCCTACAGTTCCTCAGTGAGGCAAGGGTGAGGAACTGGTCCTCTTGGGGTGTTGTCTTCCTGAGACATCCACTTCACGGTCTGTCTTTGACTTCACCAGTCTCACAAAACTTGGTCCTAAGTAGGAAATTATTTTTCAGCTAAAGTAGACATTTAAAGAGTTTAAATTAAAAGAACAAACGCATTCTTGAGGTCATGCTCTAAAGAAACACAAACTCCCTTACCTTTGTCATGACCTCGAAAATGTTTTCAAAATATCCTGGATGAACATGATGCCCTGTGAGTTTGACCTTTGATGTATGACCTCCAAAATGTAGTCTGAAGAAAGAACCATTCTATTGATATTGCTAAGCAAGGGATGTACATGAGGCCCATAGACCTCAACCTTTGATACATGACTCCCAAAGGCAGGTCTTCGTGGAGTCAGACTGGATATTAGGGCTAAGTTTGAAGAAATCCCTGAATATTCAACTTGAGATATCAGCAATGGCTGGCACAGGCAGACAGACAACCTGAAAACAAAACACCTCCTGCTCTGGCTATCGCTGCAACAGATACACACATTTTATGAAATGAAAAGACATTTTATGTTATGCGAAAGAAAGAAGACACTTTTAGTAACTCACTGAACAGAAGATAAGAGGGTTTGATCTTTAAGGACACTTTAAAGAAACATCAGCTAAATTATTGAATGACATTCATTTTTACTGAGTAGTTTGAACTCTATACAGAAAAAAACTGAAAATATGTCAACTTTTTTTTGCAGGATGAGGATGCAGATAGCAGGACTGGACAGATAAGAAGACATGCCTCCTTCTCCAGCAGAGACTCTGAAAAAACTGAACAACAGGCTGCTGTCAAGAGACACGCCTCGAGTAAGTTTTCTGTCATTACAGCCTGGATGAATTAAAATAATGTGCTGAACTGAAATGTGGCTAAATGTGTCACTCTTGAATTTTATATTGAAATTGTTGTGGAAAGACAAACTTCAAGAAAAGAGTGAACCTGGATTCTTCTTGTATTTCTGTTGCGCTGTGTATTTTAGATGTTAATCAGTATGGACGGTATGGGAAGACACGAGCAGAGGAGGACGCCAGGCGCTACCTGAGACAGAAAGAGGACTTGGAGAAGCAGAAGGACGAGCTCAGAAACGCTCTGATTGCACTCCGCAGGGAGAAGAGGGAGGTGAAGGAGGAGATGAAGAGTGCTACAGGTCAGGGACAGCGCACCAACACGCACACAGAGGGATGTTTAGACTTAAGCTTAGTAGCAGCACTAACTGTATGTGTGTGTTTGCAGGTCTTGCTGTGGAGCAGCGGTTAGCCAAGCTGGAGACACTGTGTAAACAGAAAGAGGAGGAGAGGGTGGAGCTGGAGCTCAGACTGACAGAGGTCAAAGAAAACCTGAAGAAGTCACTGGCACGAGGAGCTCTGGGTCCACCTACTGACACAAAGATCAGCATCAAGGTGGAGAAAAAAATCACAGTTTAAAGGCTTTTGTGGCATAAAAGTTTCACAGAGTAATTTGCAAAACTTAGACATATAATGACCCATTTGGACAACACATTTACACTCACTCTTTATCATCTCACTCCTAACGGATATCATGTAGACATGCTTGATAAGAAAATCCATCACATTCATCTGTCTGTATCAAAATATGAAACTGTAATCTGCAGTCAGTTAGCTCAGTGAGTAAGCACTTTAAGTATGTGGTTTCTCACATATACAAAGAAAGACCCCAAACAACACATTTAGAGCAGAACTCAGTCAATGTCCCCTTAAATTCAAAATTATAAAAAGAGCTCTTAAATTTGACCAACAATTGAAAACTAGTGACCCCCAGTCCAACCGTCTGCAGAGGAGTGAAGCCAGAAAAAGCCCCCTCAACCTGCTGGTCCAATGGCTTCTCCCAATCACATGAAGTGGACTGGGGAGCCCAGAGACCACGTCACCACCAGACACAACCAAATCACACTCGAGACTAGGGCTGAACGATTTCAGGAAAACATCTAATTGCGATTTTTCTGGCAGATATTGCGATTTCAATTCGATTCACGATTTTCTTCAAATCAAGCTTTAGTGCAATATTCTCTATGCTTACAGTATAGACAACAGTAAGGAAATCAATGATCAAAAACACATAACACATTATCCATCATCTAATATTGATGATGAATAATCTGTTTTCATTATTAAAGGGATACTCCAGCCTCAACTCCTAAACAGAGGCTTTGTGTTGTTGACCTGCTTACCAGCACTTTCGCGGTGGAGATGTGACGTACGCGAACGAGTCGACTTTTTTGAACAGCTCTTTTAAGTGAACAGTGAGAACTGATTTACATCTGTGAGTAAACCGTTCATTTGCGAACCATTCTTAAATGCAAATTGCCATACTATTCAAATTTGTTGAATAGTATGTGTAAATAGTTGACACAACAGATCCTGGGTCAGTCAGGAGCGCTGCAAAAAGTTGCAGCTTTGGAGATCACATGATTGCGTTGTCTGAAATCGTGATTTCGATCCAAAACGATAAATCTTTTAGCCCAACTCGAGACCCCAACACTCCTCAAATTAGATAAAATCAGTCATCAGTAAATAAAAAGGAATGTATGTAAAATACTGTAAAAGAAGCAACTCAAAAACAAAGTAAATAAAAATGTTATTGGGCCCTGTAGAGAGAATAGAAACCGGCAGATTACCTGAGCACTGTAAAAGATCCTCCACTGAGAAAGGTCCTGACAGATAAGCTTCAGAGGCGAGTCGTCAAAAAAAAGAGCTGGCTCCCAGAGGACAGACCCTGTCCCTAATGTAACAGACAATGCTCTACTTCCTCACAACCTGCCCTAAATATCAGGCTGTGAGCGAGGACTATCTCCAAGTAAAGCAAAAAAAAACACCCAGAATTTTAATATACAACCAGTGTTAAGAAAAAAAACATTCCGAATTTAGAAATGCAAAACTGTGAGGTCATTGCGGCCAAATATATCATAGTGTGTAAGGATCTGAGGACAACAAGTGGAACCTGAACACACACAAACACAACACAAACACTGATATATATAAACATGCAGACAAAACTACAGACGCTAAAAAAACGCATGCCCTCTTACACAAACATAAACATACACACATCGTTTTTTTGTTCCTTTTTTTTATATCATCTGATTTTTTAATTTATATAGCATTTAACCATAAAACTTATTTATCTTCATATTTTTACATTTTCTATCACAACACTACTATTTTTGTCACTGTAAGTAACTATTTCCTTTTTATTTTATTTATTTATTTATTTTGAAATGCTTGAACAATAATTCCCTTCATTCATGCTGATAGAGCTGCTTGAATTGAATTGGAAAAAAAAGTGTTTCTCACCAGTGATCATGTTTACAGGCTCAGGGCACTAAGGTTGAAAAAGTTTACAACGAGACTGTGCCGGTCAACTCAGCGTCTGAGCTCCGGAAACGGCCTCCATCTTTGTGCTCCTCCTCAAAGGGGAACGTTATGCAGAAGGCCAAGGTAGGAAGTGTTCATTTCTGTCATCGTTTGTAATTGAAAAGTAAAAGGTTTCACAATTTTTCATGCAATGGAGAATATATATACATATATATATATATATATATATATATAGTTTATATATATATATTGCCCAGCATAAATGAGTACACCCCCTATTGAAAGTAATGTATTAATCAATATCTAAATGAACAAAAGAACAATTTCCAAAGTTTTTACAAAGATGAGTTTAACGTAACATTTTTTTGCCATAAGATGAAAATAAGGGTAATTCGATAACTAAAATTTAGCTTTGCTCCCACCCCTTTTATTGGGGTGTACTCATTTTTGCAGCCTGATCTTAAATTGAGAAGAAAACTTTTTCGTGTGCAACTTAAAAAATCTTGTTTGCAATCAATGGCCCACATTTTGTGGTATATGCCACGGAAAATGTTGATTTTGAAAGGAAATTAAAGGTTTTCTGACAAATCTGAAGGGGTGTACTCATTTATGCTGAGCACTGTATGTTTTATTTTTTAACCTTCTATGCAAAATATGAACAAAAGGTGCTTGTGAATTTTTCATTAATCTTTCTTAATTATCAAAGACAGGTGAAATGAATAACCTTAATGTGCAGCTTTTCCTAGGAGATGAAAGCTGAATACAATAAAATAGATGTCATGTTTTGGGAAAAACAACTTTTTCAAACCTTGGTGCATTTTAAACAGCAATGAATTAATTTTCAAAATATTCATGCATTTCCCATATAATGGATAAATCTACAATAGGAAGTAGCAGCAAGGTGTAACTGAGTGAGTAATCGGCTGTCTGGCTGGCAGCTGGTGGAAAGCCCTGGCTTATTCACTCTCCTGGCTTGAGGTTAGAGTTATCCCACTTTTGTTGTTAAGAGATTGGTGTAGCTGTGATAAAGCTGAGCAAACACTAACCAAACGCTGAAACTGGGAAAGCAGCTGATGTTCCTCACATGTCGGGTCCAATAGGGTTTTACCACACACTTCTGTTGGACACTTCAGTGACTGCAGTTTTTTGCTCTTCTACACTGGCTTCACTTCACAACACCCGTCATGCAGTTGCAGCTTGACTCAAAATGAAAACCCTGAAGATAAAATCCAATCTTTGGGGTGAAAAAAATAATATAACATTAGCAGTTTGTGCAGTTATGTGTTTGTTTTAAGGTAGAAATGCAATGTTTTTTCTCACTCTGTGTTGCCTTATGCCTCACAGGAGTGGGAGTCAAAGAAGGGGACCTAGACTAAATATAACCAGATGAACACATGGATTAATGGAGATAAAACCTGAGCTGTGATTGGACAATGTGCAAACAAGGAAACAGATGAAGATCAAGGTTACTGGCACTAGGAAGAAGGAGAACAAAAAAAGAAGAAAAAAGGAGACCGAAATGTAGAAGAGAAGGAAAGAAGGGAGAAAAACAGATGGACACATCATGACACAATCTCCCCTCTCTCACCTGTGAAGACAAAGAGGAATATTTGCAAGTACAGGCAGCGTGGCGCTCTTTTTAACACTGTATATATGACAGAATTGACTGATGTACCAGTGCAGTGTTATTGTGGATCACTAAAGAATAAAGTATTTGTGTTTTTGTGAGTTTGCTTAAGTGTTAATGTTGCACAGGGCTGCAGGACGTTAAGATGTGACTTTTCAGAGAAATACAAAACAAAGGGATAGCATTGATACTGTGATTCCAGAGTTACAGGCTAAATCCAATGTTTACCCATTGGCACATCAACATGAAATAAAAAACAAAATCAAAAGTTACTATTTTTAACTTATCTATATTATTAAAAGAGTATAACAGATTATGAGCAAAGATTTAGTAAGACACTGTCCCCGAAACCTATTACTTAATGTTTATTATTCTAATGTGAAACTATTGGTTTTCAAACAGTATAAATGTATTTTTGTCTTTTGCACTTTAACTTGTATTTTGTCACTCTGTAAATGTCCTGAAGATTAGCCAAAGCACCAGAGTGAGCAGGTTAATGTGAGTATAAATGTCTATCTGCTCTCCCTGTCCTTTGTCCAAGATTTGTAAAAGCACACATGTTGGAATAAAAAATTGTTCATGAAGAAACTTTTGATTATCTTTTTTTTTGGCATGAACGTGTTCATATTTTCCTACACACTGATCTGATGATTATTAGTGTCATTCTGCCACTATCTTGGATAAACAGGAAATCATCAGCAACAAAATCAACTCTGCACTTTAGGCGCCATCTAGTGGTGCATGTCAGAGCCACCCCATGACCAGAATAATCTTAACCTCACAGCCAGTTCTTTGTTGTTGTGTACAGAAAATATTCTATACAATGAGTTTTTTTCTTTTTTTTATTTAACCTCCGCCATGGAGGTTGTGTTTTAGCCAGCGTATGTTTGTTTGATAGCAAGATTATGCAAAAACTGCTTGATGGATTTTGCTGAAATTTTCAGGAGGTGTTGGTAATGGCCCAATTTTAAAATGATTAGATTTTGGTGGTGATATGTATATTTTTCTGGATGCATAAAATTTAGAAAAAATCCCATAAGTTGGAATTTTAAAAATCATATCTCTGCCATTTTTTTACGGATTCACTTCCAATTTTATCAGATAATATGTGGTCCATGTCTCTATCATTAAAAGTAAATTTTATCTGGATCTGATCCAGATTGACATCACAAAAAACACTGAACTTTATAATGGGAAATCCTATTGACGACATTCAATAATTGATGTAAAATCTTAATATTAAGTGATGATCCTAAAACTTTTTTCTTTTTCTTTTTTCTGGTGATCCAGAATTGTATCTTTTACAGAGGTTGTGGAAAAGCCACTGCTGGAACTGAGCTGCTTGGTGGAGGTCTGCGATCTCTGAGTGCTTTTCTAGTTTAACATGCATGCAACATTTTGCACATTTTCCAGTCAAGAAGTTAATTTTCTTTATAGCCTATATGAGAAACTCAATATGGATAGCTATTGGGATGCATGAAATGTGTTATATTCACACAAGACCTCAAACAGCAAGTAAACAAGGTCCCATCTTGCCCATACTGTTCTGGGACAGCAACTTTGAGGCATAATCTGAAATGTAAGATTAGTATGCCTTGGTGTTCCTATAGGTGGGTTTTAGAAAGCTTAGCAGCTGGGACTGAATTTGAACAAAGACAGGCGAACTTGGTGGATATCCCAAAGAGTGTGTCCATACAGTTTCTTCAAGAGAAACACAAATTTACATGTGGAGGCCAAAGGATGGACAACTAAAAGGTCCTGGCATCTGTGAGATTCAAGTGCTGACAGTCTGCGAACCACCAGAGAGCTTAATCTATAAAACTATTAGTTCCCTAAGAGGAAGCATGAGGGGGAAAAACTTGGATCTGCAGATTTAAGAGGGGGAGATTAACAGTATCAAGTTAGGGTTTGTCTAATAGAAGAGGGATGTAGAGCTTTCATAGCAAGATCAGTGGGACATACAGGAACAGAGTTTGCTAAAGACAGTTAAGGAGATGTCAGACGAAGCACTTAAAATCATCCTGTGCATTTGGATAGGCAGACATGATGCCAGTTGGGCCCAAAATAAACAGACCAAAACCACTTATTTCCTTTGCCTAGTGGCACCCAACAGGAAGAAGTGCTCACCCTAGATGGACCCTGATACCCAGTCTCTATTCATATCATGTGTAATGTTAGAACCACGTACAGTTAGCCTTAATATCCATGGGCAGGGGAAGGTAGAATCAGTACTGTTGCATGTACAGAGCCTGGTTCTACACTGCTGATTGTTCTCTGTTAGTCATGGTAGAGTAGGTCAGGTTGATGTCCAGGCTCTTGCTGTCCATCAGTCTTTATAGTTAGATTGGAGGGTTTGGAAGGAGCCATGCGTTGGACTAAGTAATATCAGTGCTGTTATTAGAAGCTTGCATGTACAGTTCCTGGGTCTGTAGAAAGTGTCAATGCTGTGGAAACGGATATGGGAGATTGTGTGGCTTACCAGTAGTACACAGAAGCACAATTGAGAGAAGGGCTTTCTTTCTGCAATTCTTATCCTGTCGTTAGGGCACAGGTGTTGTGTGTTTATTTCAATTATACTTAATTCAGGATTATTCGGCACATTTGATAAACAAGTTCTTGATCAAATTTAGCTCCCTAGGATTGCATCTCTGTCTCTGTCAGACACAGGTAAAGTGGCACTAAAAAACTTACATCAGACAGAATGGTAAACATTTTCACAAGTGCAGTGTTTTCATATAAAACTCCATTTACTTACTTCATTACTGCAATTATTTGTCAGAAAAATTAAGCACATAACAAACTTTCTCTCATAAACGAGTTAAGTCTTTATAACCCTAGAAAAAATGACAGATGACTGTTCTCATATTTGCCCTGAAATTAAAGTGGTCATGTTTTTTTTTTTTTGTTTTTTTGTCTGGGCCCACACAGGGAAGGGAGTCTTAAAGGGGCAGTAGCTCTAACAGTGTCTGAGATTGTGATTGTGATTCTAGCAGTAATCAAAAATGAATTTGTGAACCTGACTTGTGGCAAAATTTGACCTCTTTAAAACTTTTTATCCTATGCTCAGGAACCACCAACTTAACTTGACTTTATAAAGACATGAAAATTGCCAATAGAGGATATGATTCTCACCTGTTTAACTTTCACAGGGAAGCAGCTGCTCTGAACAAATAATTTCTAATACTGTGTAAAAAAAAAAAAAAAAAAAAAAAACATTCATAACAGTCAACAAACAAACCAGATACTGAAAGTAGGAACGCACATGAAGAAAAGCTCATCTCAACTTCTTTAGAAAGAGTTTATTTAGTGCATTTCTAGTTTGTCCACAGCAGGAACCAAAATATGAAGTTAATCTGTGCTCGCATTGGTTAAACTGGTTCTGGTCCAACACCATTGGTCCACTCTTGTCCCGGTGCAATACTATTGGTCCAGCCGTGTTCCCTCGCCCTCTCGTTGGCTCACTAGTGTTCTGGTACGACACTGTTGGCTCACTAGTGTTCACTTTTGGTCAGGAACACGTAAGACCAGAAATAAAAAGGACCTTTAGGCATGCTGCTACTGAGCAGAGGTCCACAAGCTTCCATGCAACAACAAACAAACGAACAAACAAACAGCAAGGGACAACAACAACAAACGGAAAGAGAAACAACGGCATTGCTTGTAAGAAGTAAGCATGGAAGCATATACAGTAAACCTTATTTTAAACCTGCTAAAGCCCTCAGGAGGTTTGTCTGATATACAACAGATCTTAAAAAGGTAAAATCCCCACCCCACCCTCCCAGACCCGGACACATGCGTGCGCACACACTCGCTCTCGCTTGCCCACACGTACAGAAAACACGCACGCTCTCACACAGGCGCACCTGCATGCAAACAAATGACCAGTCCTTAGAAGTGTACAAGGATACGTTTGTCATTTTTAAAAATATGACTTAACCCCATGAGCTCTGTGTAAACATAGCGTACGGTAGATTAGATAAAGACCTCATTCCTTCCTACCTACATTTGTGTCTGTCTGTCCGTCCTCGTGCCCTTTCACAGCGGTAACTTAGTAAATACTTGTACTCTTTGGTTCTCTGTAACAGTCTGTTTATCTCACCGTGTGACTGACTGACTCTGTCTATCGCTCTGTTTTGTAAGCCCTCGCTCCCGTGTTCCCTCCAGTTATGGTACAGCAGGAAGAGGAGTCGAGGGAAGAGATCTGCAGGTCGTGTCCCTCTGCAGACCAGAGCAGCAGAGCCGGATCGATTGATTGTCCTTGATTTATGTATTTACATCACAGTCAGTCACAGTGGGCTCCGTGAAGTGGAAGATCACATTCCTGTCCTTGCTTCCTCCTCCTCCTCCACCTCCTCCTCCTCCTCCTCTTCTTCTTCTCGCCCCTCACCAGTCTGATGTGTGGGCATGTCGGCCTGAGATCTGTTAGTATGTGTGCGAGCGTGTGTGTGTGTGTGTGTGTGTGTGTTTATATGTGGAGGTGTATGTGTGAGTGAGGGTGTGAGTTGTGAGGGGCTAGGATAAGTCATTGGTGCTTGGCGATTTTCCTCCTCCGTTAAGTAGAGCCGACGCGCTGCGGCTCTTGGTTGGCGTGCCGCTGCCCGACCTTGAGAGTTCTGTCAGGTCATGGAGGGACGGCTCCCGGTACATGGCCACTGCAAACAGGCACAGAAACACAAAGATATACAAGTTATGAATTATTTTTCACAGTTATCAATAAGCTGTAGATTACATTATCACAGGTGCAGCATAAAGACCTTGTTAAAGCTGTTAATGGTGCCGTATTATGCAAAATCAGGGGGGTGTAGTCAGGAAGAGTCTAAGGGCCCATGAGGGACCCCTTAAAATAACTATATTATCAGTGTTTTTTAATGTCAGTTAATTAACTCTTTGCTATGGATGCATAATATTGCCAGTACAATATGGGTATTGGCCGATATAGGTCTAAAAAGTTAATTATCGGTATCAGCCAATATTTATATTTTGGCCAATATTTACAGCCGATATATCTGCCGTACATAGTGAAAATATGATCCTTTTTATCAGCAAAACACAAAAATGAACCATAATGCTTCACATTATCATCACTGTATGGGTGCATTTAAAGTCAAGAGTTGTTTTTTTCAAGAGTGAAAGTTGTTACTTGCGCCAAGTAGGTTGTGTCTTTGCTGGCGTATCTTTGTTTGTTTGTTTGTTTGTTTGTTTGTTTGCAAGATTAGTTTTCAGGAGATATTGGTGATGGCCCAACTTCAAAATGATTTGATTTTAACTGTAAATAACTGTGTTTATATTTTAGTCTATTTTATTCTATTTTTTTTATATCTGATTTTATTTTTATTAACAATGCATGCACCTTGACCTTTAATATTATCTTTGTACTCATTTGTCTGTTTGTACTTTGCACCAAGAGCACCAGAGCAAATTCCTTGTCAGTGTAAAAACCTGCTTGGCAATAAATCTGATTCTGATTCTGATTTTGGTGGTGATCTAGATAAGCGGCATTAGCAAAAAGATTGTTTTTGCTCAATAACTGTCTAACTGATAAAGATATCAACATGATTCTGAGTGCTAGGTGTGGGTTTTCAGGGTCAATTAATCATAGTATGATGGTAACATTATCATGGAATTATTGCTTATAGATGTAACAGCGATATGTGAGCTACCTTGGTGGAGGTTTGCACTCTCTGAGTGCTTTCTAGTTTTTCTTGTTTTACATCAGTTACTCACAAAAATTCACCATCACACTGACAGCAACAAGTCATTTTCATTAGGTTAAGTGCTCTTGGTGGAAAATATTGGTATCCATAATAATGACTTTGGACATGTCAGCACATCGGATATCAGCAAAAACGTGTCTAACAGACTCAGTATGTTGGGGCACCATCCATAATTGTCCACTGTAAGTACATCTATGTGTGCCATTTTTGTGAATCAGTGCTTACATGAGACATCAATGAATGCTTTTCTCAGTGCAGTATCTACTCACACATCTACATGTGCAACCGTGTGCTAAGGGCATCGTGCACTATTATATTCAACACAGCACTTTATTATCTTGGACAGTAGGATAATGTGCAATGCAATATGCACTTTATATTCCTGTGCAATATTGGGCAATGTGTCATACAACGAGGACCAGAAGTCCCAGGCAGCTGGCAATCTGCACTTTAGTATTTGGCACTTTAAGGCACTGTGGCACTGTAGTTAGCACTCATTGTGAATAATTCCCATGGTCCCCCAACTTCTGGCCTATTTTCTTTTGGATGGTATGACTTTTTTGTCTGTATGACCGTATGTCTTTTACTATGCTCTGTGTGTTTTTATTCCTGTTACGGATGTCTGTTTGTTGTTTCTATGTGTTGACACCAACCTGCTAATGGGACTGGGGATGGAAGTTAGCCACTCGGCTATAATCCCATGCATTTACATGTCAATGTTTCTTGATGCGTATTGTCCCATTTAAAAAAACAAATAAACAAATAAATAGATAAATAAATCTCAATTTCAAATTCATTATTGTGTATCCCTACTTTCTGCCTTAGGTCTTTAAGGATATTCTTTCTCTTCACATACAAAAAATACAATTTTCTTGTTTTTTATCCATAAAAAAGGTAATATTCAGGAATCTTTTGCATCAGTTAACTTCCATAAAATAAAATCCATAAATCCAAATAACATGTGGCCAGCCCTTGCCAACACTGGATGGGCCCCAGGTCGAGATGAGAATGACCCTCCGTGCAGCAGAGAAGAGATGCTGGTGGTTTAACCCCACTTTCAGATTCATACCAAGAGCAAAAACAGCCAAACTCTACATGGTGCTAGAAGTTGACTCGCACAACATTTTTTGCAAATCAGACCATCTGGCAGAAAAGATAGCAAAAGGAACTATGGGCAATTCATGCTGCTTTTAAATGTAATCAGTCAAGCACAAGCTTTAAGTTCTAATGAGAAACACATTTCCATAATTTTTTGGGAAATTGCTGGGGGCCAACTGAGTGGATTGCGGGCTGTAGTTGGCCCCCAGGACACCACTGATTTATGACTTTGCAGTACTTAATAGCATCTTTAAAATGTTGGGTCTTTAAAAAAGGTTAAAGGGCAAAACAAACGTATAATCTGCAAAACTGTTGAATCTTTTGCAGGTTTAAAAGATCAAAGATGCTTACGGACTGATTATACGATAAACTGAAAATTTTAAATGCTTAAATTGGTCCAAATGCCAGCTCTGTATGGTACATCATTTATTTCACCTTTTATTCTGGGATTTTTTTTAGTGTTTTTGCCACTGTTTGAAGCTCATTTGTGTCTTTAATCAGAAAAAAAAACTTGGCTGTGATGATTATAAGTGGTCCAGTAAAAATACATTTATAGTCATAGTTACTTGTCAGTTTGTTTTACAGATGCTTGGTTTGAGAAACTGTCCAGAGCTGGTTTGGGATATCTCTTCATGGGGCCCAAAATTTCCAGCAGTGCCCCTTGTGCTGAATACACTTTTAGGAGATTTGTACAAAAAAATGTGTCCCCTCCACAGCCCCCAAAGCCAGGAGAACATTTGCTCGTCATCCTCTGTAACTGGCAATACCATTCAGGAAACATGTACCTAAACAGTCCATAAGAAACTGTTCCTCTGATGCTGTCATTAGGAGATGTGGCACAGATGAGAGACCTTCCCTCAGTCAGCTGTTTGTTCAGTCCACAGCCGGCTCCAGTTGGAAGAACCTGTTTAGTCTGTACAGCCTTTTTAAAACCCTGATTAGAAAACCATCAAGAATTATCAATGTCCTTAACCCAAACTAATGAAATAACAAAAATAGAATGTAAAGAACATTTTGTCAACCAAAACAAAAATAAATGCAAAAACATGAACTGGAAGTTTATTGTGTGTTTCCAAAACTAAAGTAAGATAAATCATAGACAAAGGTTCTTTGTTTTAGTCTTTGACAACAGCGTGCCCTGCCTGATGCATCCCTTACTGCTGAGTTCACTTTTTTAAGAGTTTAGTAAAAGCAAAAGTTAACAATGCTTTTCTTCCTCAGGCTGTGAACACTTGTATCTTTAAACTTCCTCTTGGGAATCTGCTTGGGATCTTCCTCCAAAGAGTCCATTTTAACCTTTAGTATGATCTGTTGGTTTGGTAACCTCAGCATCTCAAATAAAAACAAGCTGAGGAACACGGTCAAACTCTGCCAAAAAATGATCTTAATGATCTTGACTCTGTTTTTAAATCCAGAGTCACTCAGAGGGCAAAGGCCATTCTGGCAAACCCTCTCCATCCTCTTCATGCAGAGTTTCAGCTTCTTCCATCTAAGAGAAGGTTCACTTTCACTTGTAAGGCCAAATCAAATAGGTACCTTAAATCCTTTGTCCCAACAGCTATTGGTTTTTTAAATAAGCTGTAGGCAAGCTTGATGGGAACGATGCATCTACGAATTTGTGCTGACTCTGTGTATTTACGAGTATTTATTATTGTAATGTGCCTGTTGTATCTGGACGTTTCCTTTTTTGTGATGTGAGATGCTGTATGAATGTATGTTTTAACTTCAGTTGCAAACCAAATTGCCCTTAGGGGACATTCAAGTTTTTCAAATCAAATCAAAGACAGTTCAGAGGTGATGATCAATAAACCACACATACATAATTATACCAAATCAGTAGAGACTGATTACCAATGAACAGAGAAAACATAGCCAGTGCCATATGCGTGGAATTTTTAAAACATTCTCCTCTAACACTGGGACGTGATGTTCCAGTGTTACAGCTTTGTTAGTTACCGTTGTGAACTGGCGGCTTTCAGAAGACTGCGTCCCTGGATGCTGTTGTTTCAACAGAAACAGGAGGAGCCCACATGGATGTGTCTCTGTTCTAGTTTTTCATTATAATTTCAAAGCATCATCATCAGAGACTTATTTTAAGAAATCAAACTGATACAAACGCAGCCACACTCTTAAACAGTAACCAGTTAACAAGATCACTGATTGAACTGAAACAGATGCACAAGCTCGTGGATCAATACTCCGTTATGGTTTGTGAAATTTATGATACACTTGACATGTGACATTTTTTTTATTATTGCACTGCTATATGACAAAAAAAGATTTACATATAAGACTGGCAGCATTTTACTGAAAAAGAAAAATCATAAATAAATGTGTGTTTTATTGACTTCCCTCAGTGATTGTGGCTGAGTTTGTAGGTCTAGGTTTACACCTTCAATGTTGGTTATGGTGGTGGGAGAAGTAATTACATTTTGGAGGTGATCTGATTTCGGATAAAGATCTAAGATTTTTTCAAGGATTTGTTTACACTGTGAGATTGGGCAGTTTTCCACATTTCTGACAATAACTTGCCCAGTAATATAGAAATGCCATGGTGGAGCTTTGAGCACTTCTAGTTTATCAGACAACAGAAATGATTAATAGCTAACTTATAATTTAAATCCTCTTTTGTTAGTTATAAAGTATTTAATGATCATTTATATATGACTTACATATGCTCACAGTTTTATTAATTGTAAATGTCCTCATGGTCTTTAGATTTTTTTTTTTTTTTTTAAATGGGACACTATGCAGTAAGAAATATTGACATTTAAATGCAAGGGATTATAGTCGAGTGGCTAATTTCCATCCCCAGTCCCATTAGCAGGTTGGTGTCAACACATAACACAAAACAGACATCCGTAATAGGAATAAAAACATACAGAACATATTAAAAGACATACAGTCATACAGACAAAAAAAAGTCATATAGTCCAAAAGAAAAAGGGCCAGGAGTTGTGGGACCATGGGAATTATACACACTGAATTATAAAGTGCTGGAGTGCTAATTAAAGTGCCATAGTGCTAAAGTGCCAAATGCTAAAGTGCACAGTGCAAGCTGCCTGGGAGCTCAGGTCCTCATTATATTGCAGTTTGCCCATGATTGCACAGGAATATAAAGTGCATGTTGCATTGCACATTACCCTACTGCAAAAGAATATAAAATGCCAGATTGAATATAATATTGCACGAGGCCCATAGCACACGCTTGCACATGCAGATGTGTGAGTAGATATTGCACTAAGACAGCATACACAGATGTCTTATGTAAGCACTAATTCACAAAAATGGCAGACATAGATGTACTTACAGTGTACAATTATGGATTATGAGCCCATTTGACATACATACAAAATTAGACACGGTTATGATCACTGATCTGGTTTTCCAACAGCCATGCTCTAAGGTGTTTGGAAAAGGATGTCAGGGTTGGTAGTTCATGTATTGAGCTTGGTATTTGGTTCCAGGTCTGGGAGGCACGAAATGAGAACACTGCTTGACCAGAGGCACTTTTTCGAAATGGTACAACGCAGTCACCTCTGAGGCCTGCTCTGGTTGATCCACTTGAGTTTCTTTTTACAAACTCTTGATATGGAGGTGGAGCTTGATCATGTAAGATTTTCTAAACAAGTACAGAGTCAGTATATTTTATCGTATTGTCCCAGTTTAGGCGCTCATGCTTATCCAATATCAGGCAGTGGTGGTACGTACAGCCCACGTACAGCTGCTTGTGGGTTCATCTGAGGGGCCTTGGCCACACTTTGGGAAGCACTGTGCTGACCAATCCCCCTGTCAACACCTTCCACTTGGTTCTGCTTGACTTTAAGAACAATGATCCAATGCTCCCACGAGGCATTCAGCACTAACAACAACAACAACAACGTAGATGAAGGCAGCACCATGGTGGACAGGGAGCAGAACCCACTTAAGTGTGGCTTAGTTTTACACAAAATGGTGCCAACAGTGTACGTCTGTGGCTTTGTGATTATGAGCGAGTTTAGGAATCACAGACAACACGTTGAAACATCTGTCAACACAGCAGGACTTCAGATAAAAGGAATTCCTTTGGCCCTGTGTACTTTACACTTAAATTCCACAAGAATCAATGAAGGAATTGATGAGCACAGGGAATAATGGCATTGGTATAAATAAAAGCTTATCAATTCCTATGCCTTGCTCTGGGGCAAACTGCAGAGCAACAATCACATTTAGCATCCTATAATGGAGAAATGATGGATTTTGTGGCCTCTAGCAGGGACGCAGTAGATTGCATTAAAGTGATAACTGAGAGACTACAGCGACTCTGAAACTCACAGAAAACATGACAGGTCGTCTCTGGAGTCTGAGTACTGTTTGTCTATTCTTGGCTATTGTACTGTAGAAACATGGCAGTGCGACAAGGCATACAAAGCAGAAGAGGATCCAGCTGATACAAGGAGCTTATTCTTGGGTAACAATAGTGCAGAAGTTCTCATTTCAAGACGCTTACAAACAAATAAAAACAAACTCATGAATACTGCATCGAATTCGCCCGTAAATCTCTCAAACTACACCCTTTAAAAAACACTGCTGCCTGTTTAAACAACCTCTGGGTTTTGGAGCATCATTAGAATTCATTTGCAGTCGGGTTGGTGTCCATCTGATGAATGTAAGCCCAATAATTACTCTCTTTGGCTGTGTTTCTGTCCTGACTATCTCCTGAGGGAAATATCTGGCTGTTTCGATGCTAAATGCTGCACAGTGCTCACAGTGAGTCTTGCACCATGTTTGTCTGCTTTTGGGTGCGAAGCAGGAAGCCAAGGTAAATTTTTAAAGCATCTTGAAGGTGAATAGTTGCCAAAAGCATCAAAGTAGTGATTGTGAGTGTAAAAATACTGATGAAAGATTCCATTTCTACCTCTCATTTTACTACATGTACTCAGAAACTGATACACAAGCCAGGTCTCAGTTGGATAAAATCACATAATAATAATATTATAAAAGATGAGTTCACAGTTGGTGTGTAGGTGGTTAAAGGGCTGCGAGATGCTCTACCAAACAGGACATTTTTAATAATACTCAGTCTGAGTAAAAGCTCTCAAATGCTAAAAAAATGTACTCTCAAACATGAAAAGGTCACAATGAATACAAGGACACGAGAAGAAGTTCCTCATGATTCAAAATGAATGAATTTAACACTTTTCTTGGGCACAAACAAAGCATTTGAGGCAGTGACACAGCTTTCTCAGCTATCAGTGAGAAGTTTTTACATAAAGTCCTGATACTGAATATGGTTATTCACTGAAGAGGTGGCAGAGTTGGAGTTTTTCAGTCTGGTCTGAAGAGTAAAAGGCTCTATTGAATAAATGTGCAGTCGTGTATTTCCGATTCAGAGTCAATGTCTAATCACAGTGGGGGTTTTTTCCATGGTGGCAGAGAGATGCCACTGCCAATCAAATGTGATGACAGAGTCCTGATGAAGCATGTTAGCTATGAATGTTAAATGTGTTAAACAGTACTTGAGTGCTTTTTTCTAAAACAGGGCTGTGACAGAATATTAATACAGCAACATATCACTGCCTGTCTCGTTTTGTGTGATACTATAATACAAACCACAAAGCCAGAACAGAATACAGTGATTTTCAAATCCTTTTCAACCTATATTCAGTTGAATATGCCTCAAAAACAAAATATTTATTGTTCAAACTGATAAACTTCCTTGTTTTTGACGAAATTCACTCATTTTGAATTTAATGCCTGCCACACAGTATAAAAAGGCTGGCAAAAAACACCAGTTTGGATCATCCACAGCTGAACAGGTTAGTTGGAAACAGGTTAGTGTCATGATTGGATATAAAAGGAGCATCCATAAAAGGAACAGTCGTTCACAAGAAAGCATGGGGCAAGGTTCACCACTTTGTGAACATCTGAGTAGTGCAACAGTTTGAGGACAGCGTTTCTCAATGTACATTTGCAAGGAATTTAGGGATTTCATCATATACGGTCCATAATATCAAAAGATTCAGAGAATCCTAAAAAGTCACTGCACAGAAGCAACAAGGCTGAAACAATACCATTGAATGCCTGTAACCATCAGGTGGCGCTGAATTAAAAGCAGACATCATTCTGTAAAGCATATCACCACGTGGGCTCAAAAACAATTCAGAAAACCACTGTCAGTTAACACAGTTTGTTATTACATCTGCAGGTGCAAGTTAAAACTCTACCACGCAAAGACAAAGCCATATGTCAACAACACCCAGAAACACCACCAGCTTCTCAAGCTCATCTGAAATGGACTGATGCAAAGTGGAAAAGTCTGCTGTGGTCTGTTTTTGGAAATCATGGACATCGTGTCCCCCGGGCTAAAGAGAAAAAGGACCAGAGTGCAAGTTTTGGAGAAACATATGCTGCAATTGAAGTGATGTCTTTTTCATGTATGTCCTTGCTTATTTCAGCCAGACTATGCCAAGACACATTCTGCATGGTACAACAGCGTGGCTTCATAGTAAAGGAGTGCAGGTCCTAGACTGGCCTGCCTGCAGTCCAGACCTGTTTCCTATTGAAAGTGTGTAAAGCATTATGAATCACACAATATGACAACGGTGAACTCAGACTGTTGAGCAACTGAAGTCATAAATCAAGCAAGAATGGGAAAGAATTCTCCCTCTAAAGCTTCAACAATTGGTGTCCTCAGTTCTCAAACACTTATTGAGTGTTGTTAAAATGAAAGGTGATGTAACACAGTGGTAAACATGCCCCTGCTCCAGCTTTTTGAGAACCTGTTGCAGGCTTTAAATTCAAAATTAGAAAAAATCTCCAAAAAAAAAACCAAGTTTATCATTTTGTACATCTAATGTCTTGTTTTTGTAGTGCAGTCAGTTGAATATAAAAAATTGCAAATCATTGTGTTCTGTCTTTATTTGCACTTCACACAATGTCCCAACTTCACTGGAATTAGTGTTTGTAGATCACTAGTGCCTCATAATCATAATTAAATTGAAAAAATAAGATTTCACAAAGATTTTAATGCCAATTTAACTCACATTGTCAATACTTCCTGCCTGATCAAATAAAGACTGATGACAGCATAACACTGAAAATATTTTCATCTGACAGAATAAGTTTGGGAACATCTGATATGAAAGGATGTGCACAAATGTCACCATATGCCACTATGGCAGTTCCAGCTGTTAAGTTGCAGAAAGCACATGCTGGTGACAGGTTTTAGTGAGAAATAAGCAGGGAAACTCTTTAATTTATCAGAGAGTGGGGAGTTTTCAGTATTAATGTCTTGATAATTTTCACTGCAGGCTGGACAGATAATCAGTGGCTGTTCTGTCTCACTAAAAAGCACCTGAATGCATAAAGTTATGTCAATAAACTTCCTGGGGAATGACATGTAGTGACAGAAGCACACAGGACTAATGCAGGTGTGATTTGGGGTACAACAGAATGACATCAATATAGGCTCACCCGAGAGAATCAGCAACTCGACTTGAAAGGAAGGGTTCAGGATATTTGAAGTAGGGTTGTATGACATGTGTGGCATCAACCTGAACATTAGCCACACTGACATCCGTCAGCTCTGCATGTACAGACAGAGCTGGTACAGAAATTAAAATCTATAATGCTGCAAATAGGGTCGACATCACTGTGTAATTTCAAGAAAAGTTACGAGAATAATCTCATAAAGTTCCAAGAATAAAGTCATAAATCTATTTAAATTAAGATTGAAAACAAAGTTTATTCTGAAAGGTTGTCCCAGAAGAGCATACATTTCCTCTTCCAAAAATGAGACAATTTCCTCCAAGTCGGTGTGGTTCTTTCTTCAGAAAAGCCCCAGTTTCTTGCAGTATCTTTTCAGGGTCCTCATACTTATGATAATGTAATGCTGATGTGCCAAAAGAAGAAGTATGTTCTTATTTGTGAAACCTATACTAAAGTATAACTTCACTTCATTTTTGTACAGGCAGCTGCTCTTCTGATAGCCTCTACAGACTAAACTATTGGGTTTATTCTCATTTATTTATTACTTTTTCCTCGTAATTTTATGAGATTATTCTCGTAACTTTATGACTTTATTCTTGTAATTTTATGAGATTATTCTCTTAACTTTTCGACTTGATTCTCCTAACTTTATGATTTTATTTTTATAACTTTATGAGATTATTCTCGTAACTTTTTGACTTTATTCTCGTAACTTTACGACTTTATTCTCTTTTCTTTTCTTTTTTTTTTAAGTGTACTTCTATTGGCCCTAATCCTCTGTTGTACTGTCGTGCTTTAAATTACACAGTTAATTTTATTTAAATGTGCTTGTAAAATGGTCATCATTAAAATGTCACCTGTAGCTTCCTACATGTAAATTGACATTCGATAAATGCGAGAAACACACCTTCCCTAGAGGAAAACTACTGCCTCGGTCGCATTGTTTGGAAATATCGAGGGCTCTTATGATCCGCCATCGCTGTCAAATAATTGGCCCATTGGCATCTACGGAGTTGACGTAACTCTCTTTCCATGGCTCTGGACGCAACTCTCTCTTTCCACGGCTCTGAATGAGACCAGTTAGTAAGAGGTGGTGGACATTGTAAAGCTGGCCGACCTCTGAAATGAAGGAGGAAGATTTTAACTGAGGCCCTGTTTACACGACTCCGTTTTTGGCCGAATCCGAAGAGTTTTGATTGCGTTTTAGCCTCCCGTTTACATGAGACCAGTGCCCGGAGTGCTTCAATCCGCAAACTTTTGAAACCAGGGTCCAAGGCGGAGAGTTTTCAAAGCACATCGCCACCCAGTGTCATGTAAACAGAATTCATCATTTCAGGTGGGGATCGCTGACGTCTACGCATGCGCAGTACTCCTTTACATGAAGGCTGTGCGCGCATACCAGGAACAACAACAGCTTCGGCCGTCTACCGAGTATCATGTGTGATGCTTAGCGTGCTCGGTTTGTTATCCTGACAAAACTATCCAGACAGATTTGTTGTCCTGACAAGAAACTCCTGCGTCTTTGTGCGTCCACTCGCCATTGTTGTTTGTGAAAAGTTTTTCTTCTTCGTAAGTGTGTTGTAACAGCGCTGTTTCTCTGCAAACCTACATCGCCATCTACTGGACTGGCATGCACACTACAGCGTTTTCAGTCATTCTTGAGTCTCCGTCTTAACGCAGATCCTTTTTGAAGACGCAAAGGAAAAACCTTTGCGTTTCAGGTGAGAGCGTCTCCGTGTAAACAGGGCCTGAAACACGAGTAAGTTTGCGAAGAAGTTGAGCTCACAGCTACAGATACTGTCCTCACTCGGACTGCTGCAAAACTACCCGCGGATTTATGCTGCTAACGTGTAGCATCGTTAAGACGACACAGCTCTGGGGCCTCATTTATAAAGCTTGCTTACGCAGAAAACGGGGCTTGAAAGTGGCGTAAGTCACTTCCCACGCAAAGGTTGTGATTTATAAAAATAAACTTGGCGGAGAATGTGCGCACCAGTACGTCAACTTTGATGCTGGCGTACGAACATTTTGGAGATGTGGAAACTGGCGGCACGGATGGTGAGGGGGTTAAGTGAAGCCAGATTCATCTCATAGGCTACATCTAATGTCATCACATATCAGATTATAGACCCGCGTAATCATAAACACCCGAGTCTGCAGTGTTATAGACATGTTCACTTACTGTACTACTGTATGCAATGTTCATATGTCATACTTCATCTTCACATGATATAGAGCGGTGGATAGCACTAATGGATTAGTGTTAGCTGTGACAAGGTGTGTAACAAACAGTCTAATTGCCGAGTAAGCATACAAATAGTGCAGACACTCGTGCGTAATGTTGTACAATGGATGCGCTGGCACTGCTGGAAGATCATACAGACTGTCCCAGACGGTTATTTGACGTCTAGTTATTTTTTAGACCCAATTTCAACCGTCTAGATTCCGTCTATTTTTAGACGGAATTCAGACGTTGCACTTATATCCATTATTCAATAACTATTTATTAAAAGAACGACTAATAGACGTCTAATCAACGTCTAAGTCTATACCTGGGTTTATATGTGGTATAAGCATGAGCGTCAGGTGAACGTCTAAAATGTAGACGTCCATTGTACGTGATTTAAACGTCTAAGATGTCTATATATATACGTTGTTTAGACGTCTAATATACGTCTAGTCTACATTCATACGTCTAAAAAACGTCCATTTCTATACCCCTGGTAGACCAATTTCAGACTAGACGTCTGGAACATTTAGACGTATAGACTTAAAGACCTAAAAATGCTCGGTGGGGTGGATCAGGATGGAGAGAGTTTTTAGGGACCATGAAGATTTCCTGGCCCATAAGGATAACAGGCTAGTAAGCTGATTTAGATTCCCCAGAGCAGTGCTCTTGGATCTATGCGCTGAACCGGTCTCAGTGTTAAACAAAACCACCCGCCGGAACCGCGCCATCCCGGTGCGTATAGCTGCTGACAAACTCAGGGGTTTCTGACAATAATATAATGTTACATTTTCTGTCTAAAGTCCCTTTTGGGTATGATATAATACAGTTAAATTCTGATCTTAGGTCTGGGATATCGCAGTCATCTCTCAGCACAATACTGCCAGCCGTTTTGGATGGCATAATAAACATGACCAGTGGATACATCAGGGTTCCTTACACTGTGGGTGAACAGGCAACATCAAAAGGCAATTTGCAGCAACGTTCGGTTTCCCAAATGTAATCGGCGCAAATGACAGTCTGCACTCACGTTGCTATAAGAGCTCCGAGTGAAAATGAAAAAATGTGCCTACGATCAGTGTAGAAATTATTTGTTCCTCAAACATGATATTGACAAATTTAGTGGCACGGTGGCCAGGATCAACACATGATTCATTGATCCTGACGCACAGCTTCTTCGTCTTCTTTGGTCTCGGTAGACTATACGCATCCAAGGCGTATCGCTGCCCCCTCTGACGCACAGCCGTGTCCGGAAAAGACTGCAGGCAGGCGATACAAAAACATTCATGAGGTACTTTGCAATGACCATTCATGGTAACATGTGGGTGTGCAAAGGGCGGGACGTGAGGTAAATCCACCTGCGCAACTTTCCACGTGGACTGTGATTTATAAAGGGAAAACTGCTTGCAAGTGTGCGCACGCACGGTTTTATAAATCAGATTTTTTTTTTTTGGCGCACCCCGTTTTCAGCTTTCGGACGCATGTTAACTTTTAGTATGGATCCTACGCAATGTTTTATAAATTAGGCCCCTATTCTTCAAGACCTGAAGAGGTTAAGGACGATTTTCAGAGTG
Organism: Cetoscarus ocellatus; assembly: GCA_037902135.1. Lineage (NCBI taxonomy): Eukaryota > Metazoa > Chordata > Actinopteri > Labriformes > Labridae > Cetoscarus > Cetoscarus ocellatus. The sequence continues at coordinate 378,784 of JBAMNC010000157.1, read as the reverse complement.
GAAGTTACCTGGACATACATCAAACCGTCTTTAATGGAGGAGTCAATGTGGCTGACAAGAGTACAGCCACTTCACTGAGCAGCAGAGCACTTAGGTGGAGCATAGCAGGTACCTGTTCAGGTGGATTATAACATTTATGACACTTACTCCGAGGAACCTGCTCTTCTCTTGACATGACCCTCAGTCTCGGTGAGTAAAAGCATATTAATTATCTGCTTTGTGGAGCTGATGTGTGAACTGTGCATTTTTCTGGATTGATGGATGCACACAGTGACCAGTGTTTAATCTGAGAGGCTGTTGTCATAGACAGGCTCTGTACCTCCACAGAGGTTTTTGTTTGGTTTGTTGTGGCTTTCATTGGTTGTGAGCCGTGTTGCTGCCGTGGATCTACTAGGACAGTGGTTCTCAACTGGTGGGTGGTGACCTAAAAGTGGGTCGCGGACCCTTTTTCAATGGGTAGCGAGTCTTTGCTTGAGCAAAAAAAAAAAATGTTAGGAAAAAGGTCCTGTTCTTTTATTTTAAGGGGATTGTTTATGCGGCGGAGTGCTGTCTTTCTGGCGAAAATACCCTGTGATGCTAATTGACACATTTCAGTCGAGGGTTGTTTTTTTTATTCTCAATAAGTCGGTACTCAGCTTAAGCTGCATATTTTTTATATTTTTTGAAATTGCTTCTCAGTAGCTGGATTTTTTTATTTCATGTTTGTCCATGAAAGCACCATTGAGTCTGTTAAAAAAGGCTGAAGTTACTGAAGTGTTTTGTGTGTTGTGCTACTGATTGATGTTATTACTTAAGAATCCATGAATTTGAGAAATTAGAAATATCCCTCAATTTGAGTCACAACTTGAAATTAAGGGGTGATAATGGGTCTCAAAGCCAGACCAGTTGAGAACCACTACACTAGGATATGGTCTTTTGCTGTTTTAATTTAGGCTTATGAACGCACAAACAGTCTGTAATCTTTTTCTAGATGATGGTGTCAATCCATACAATCTTTGTTGCTCTGCTTAATAAGCCGATTTAATGTTGAAATAATCTATCATTATGTGGAGGCATTTTCTATCCTTACTGTTCAGTTGTGCATCTGAGTTAAGGATGCCTGTGGGCTTTAAAAGGAGGAATATCATTGTCAGCTTATGATGACTTCATAGAATCAGCACTCCATTAGTTAGGGCCATGGTTTATGTCCTAAAATACAATTATCTTCATGTAACTGAGTTTGTGCATTTCCAAAACATCCTGGGAGAAAATGTACTTCTCCTTGTCATGTGACTCTCTGAGGAGGAGAACCAGACTTTATGTATGTATGACTTAAGTATGAGGGCCCACCTGGGTTAGCTGCAGGGGGGCCCATGTGTTTGCATTACAGGGCTGCACCCTACTCTGTTTATAGCTTGTTTTCAACAAAAGCTCTTCAAATTACAGTGTTGTTGGCCCCATCTGCTGTAATATATTTTGTGCCTGTTCTTTTTGCACAGGTGCAGAGCTCATCTTTATCACTGTGGCTAATATACCATGTACCTCATACAACTCCAAACTATCCCTGTAACATCCTTTAACTTTTGTTGTCTTCACTTCATTTCTAATGTTACTTTTATGTGCAGTACCACTCCAAAACTGTATTTATTTAACCACAAGATGTCTCTCACTTCCTATCTCAGTTGTTAGAAATAACACCAATAACTGCTTATGAGAGTTCTCTCCGGATATTGGAAAAAGGCTTGGGAAAAGTATTCAATCCTCTTTCCAGCTGTGGAGTATTTAAAGTGACGTTGGAAGCTAAATGAAAAGGCTTATTGATGTAAACATTGTCCTAGATTTGATTATTTCTGTGAGAACTTTTCTTGTTTTTTGGCTCTCTCATTTGAGGTGGGCATTTCTTGGATGATGTCCCTTGTAAATCTTAATTCTGAGAAATTAGTCATAATTAGTGTTAAATCAGAATCCCTATTGATCATGGAATTGCAGATAATTTACTAATGTGATCCTCATAGCTAAATGTATGTATACCAATTATTCATCTCTTAACTCTCTGGATGTAGTTTTATGAGATGAAGACAACTCCCATGTTTTGAAAAAAAAATCAGTGATCTCTGATTGTAGTGCATTCATTTAACTTTTCTGAAAAGGACTGTATATTTCTAGTCCAAGAACAGAGTGGCACTGGAATACTTCAGTACCACTTTTGAGTTTTAGAATGTAATCACTGATGTTTCTCCTGAGGTTTATTCCTGAGTTGTAACTGTGAGCAAGGCTTATCCAGCCATGGATAATTGATGTAGCAGAAAAATCCTTGTTTTGTTAGTCTGGGTTTTTAAGATTCTTTGTTTTGAATTCTAATAAAATTTTTAAGGGAGGAAATGTTTTTAAACCACTTAAATATTTCAAACAACTCTTTCCCAAAGTCAGCTCTGTCAGGAGTCACGATGTTTTAAAGAGGTCATGCACTGTGTGCTTTTTTAAGTTGTATAACTTTTAAATGTGTTTTATATATCTCCTTTGCATTACTGAGTACTTCTATACACAAGACGACAAAGTCTGCTGCATCGGGACTTCTCCCTCTTTTCCTGTGAAGAGTGCAAGTAGCTGCCTGAAGTGTCTTATTCCCCCAGCCCCTCTGAACAGACCTACCAGAGTGATGTCATAGCATTGTTTTCATCAGTAGTTCAAGCCCATAGAGGTGCAGGGATTACAGATTACAGTTTTAATGATACCCTTGATACCAATTCTATTATCGATTCTGTCTGATTGCGTCTTCTTTCAATTACAGTGGATTTTCTTCGTGAAAAGACCTGCACAGATGTTTGGTGTCAAAAATGCCTAAAACATGGAAACAATCTAGATATCTGATGCATTGCTGCACAGACCAATTTTTTTTCAAGTATCTAGTGTTGCCACACAGACACTGGATGTTGTGCAGTTAATGCCGTACTGTGTAAAATCAAGCCTCAATTTGGACCACTTCTAACTTGTTCCCACCATGATTACATGTTTAAGTTCTGTGTTGTTTCTGCTGACTGCCTCTGATTAGAACACGACACCCTCAATTTTCGAGGCATGCAGAACAAAATAAAAGGAACTGATAAGGGAATTGTTTAGCAGAAGTACTAATGATATAGATGCCTTAAGATAGTTATCATCAAGTCATCTGGAATTGTTGTTTGATTCCCACCCCTGGCAGGGATGATGTGTTTGTAGGCAAACATGAAAGTCAGCATTGAACATTTTCAGGTCAGGTCAGGTTTGGGAGCACATGCCGGATGGGCACTTTGCTATTCATCATTCCTGAAGACTCATCTGCACCAGCAGCAGTGTTAACCCTACTTCAGTCATAAACGTTTACATGTGATGAAGTTTAAGGGCCAAGGGTGCAAACCCTAAGACCCGAAGTTCCAGAGGTACAGGACGGTAACCCCTCTAGATTAGACTAGATTAGATTACATTAGATTAGATTGGATAAGGTGAAACTTGATTTCCCTTATTTATTTACTCCCTTTAGGAAACTCCCTCAGGGTAATTAGGAAATTCCAATAGCAGTTGAAAAGTAAATAGACATATAAAAATGATAGATATAAACAAAAATATAAATAAATAAATATAAAATAAAATAAAATAAATATAATTTAAAAAAATAGCTTGCATTACCAGCTGCTGTAACAGGTGTGGGTGCCCCAGGAAGTCAGCTGGCATCTCCCCAGCAACCAAACTAACTTCCAAGTATGTTTCAATGAGGACTTGAACCGACAACCGAGATTGTTTGATTTGTTTTTGTTTTTGTTTTTTGTTGAAAATGAGCTGTTTGGTGAAAACAAAGTTAATGCATTTTACACATTTTCTTCATCTTGACAGCCTTTGCTACGCTGACAATTTCTGATGCATAAATTTAACCAGCAAGAGTAAAAAAAAAAAGCTTTTGTCAATCAAATTTTCTACTTATATCTCACGCTGTTAACCTGCGTAAGGGAACTTAAACTGATCAAGTCGGTGCTCATGGCTGTGGCAATCATGCAAGTAGCATTGTTACTCAAGAAAATCAGAAATGATTGGGGGATAGCAGTTTGTTAGCAATAGGGTTATCATGATACTAAAATTTCAAACTAGATGTTGATACTGAGAAAAATATGCAATACTTGATACCATTTTCGATACTGCTAAAATGACAAATACTTAAAAAGGCATAAAAATGTTTTTATCAACAGGAAAGTCTCAAAAACACTTTTTCAATCTCAGCATGGAACATTCTTTCTCAACAGAACCACAGATGCTAGTTAAATAATCAGAAAATGGAAAAAAAACAAGACATTCACATTTTTACTTAGTGCAAATAAATGCAAAATAAATAACCAAAATATAACACAATTAGACAATATTTTAAGGTTGTCTCAGATATTTTTCTTTTTAACTTAGTGCAAATAATCCAAAAATCTAAAATTAGCAATAGCAAAAGCATGCAAACACTTGTCTGAGGTAGTGTTGGTACCATGGCAAATTAGTATTGTATTGGGATATGGTGTTTGAGTATCGATATTTTTCGGAGTATCGATACTTTTGACAACCCTAGTTAACTACTATCATTTTAAAGATGCAAAGAAGTTTCAAGATTCAGGGGCAATTCCAGATGCTCACAAAAATAGTTAAAATCTGGAAAGCCTGTGTCCACCATGGACCTTACTTCAGGCATTTATACAAAAAACCTATTCATAAATCCAGGAGACTTTCATACAGGGAAACTGGAACTGCTTCAGATTTGTTACTGTACCACTCTGTTGGCTCAGAGAAGAGAGTCCAGTGCAGAGCAGTTGAGACATGGCAGTGAACCACGCTGAACTGCCCGATTGCCAAAGAGTAGACTAGCCAACTGATCAGAGCAGACTGGGCCCATGTGAGAAAGAGAGCTTTAACGTGACAGGAGCTCTAAGAGCATCACAGACAAACTATGAATAGGAGTGATACTCAGTGTGTGAAATCAAGAAATTTTAAACACTAGTGGCTATGAACATACACTCAGTCATCAAAATTAGACAAAATAACCAGAGTTAAGGTAAAATTGGGGCTCTTTAAGTTTTCTGTCTGCAACTTTCACACTGAACCATGACCAGTTTTACTATTTAATGCTGTCTGATCAAGACATCAAATCATTTTGCTTTTCTTTCACCCAAGAAGCATTGTTGGTTTCAGATCTGTTGTCTTCCAAGCAGGTTAAGAGATGGTTATTTATGCTTTTCTTTCTTCCCATCTTGACTATTGTGATTCCCTGTTCATCCATCTCATTAAGCCCTCAGCTGACTATCTACAGTTGATACAAACTGCAGCAGCAAGATCATAAACAAGGTCCAGAGGATCAACTCATGCAACACTGATTGTTTTTTTCATTAAATTGGCCTCAAATAAAATTCAGAAAGCATTCTTCGGTTTATGCACTGAGACTGCTCAAAGGCCCTGTTGAATGTAAGGAATTAGTAAAGCTTTATGTCTCAAGTTCAAGCACAAAGACTTGTGAATTCATCCATTCATTCATTTGAGTCACCACTCATTGATTTCTCTCACTCTCCCTGTATTGTCGCACTAATTATCAGCTGATAATCCAGCGCTGGCTCTCAAGGTGTTTTGGCCTACCCTCGACAATTTGACCATTTTCAGAGCCGAAAATGATTCTTGAAAATGACCAAATGGGAGCTGGATAGCCAAAATTCACCTTTGATTTGTTACTTTTACTGCCTTTTTAAGCCCTGTTTACATGCATCAACTAGGAAAGACAAAATCCACTGAAGGAATAACCTGGTCATTCAGTATATTCAGGTAGTCAGCTGACCTCATTCTTTGGGCACATAATGTTGCTGAACCAACTGCAGCAAACCCAGATCATAGCACTGCCCCCACAGGCTTGCACAGTAGGCACTAGGCATGATGGGTGCATCACTTCACCTGCCTCTCTTTTTACCCTGATGCACCCATCACTCTGGAACAGGGTAAATCTGGACTCATCAGACCACATGACCTTCTTCCAGTCCTCTAGAGTCCAATCTTTATGCTCCCCAGCAAACTGAAGCCTTTTTTCCTGGTTAGCCTTACTGATTAGTGGTTTTCTTAAGGCTACACAGCTGTTCAGTCCCAATCCCTGGAGTTCCCTTCACATTGTGTGTGTGGAAATGCTCTTACTTTCACTATTAAACATACCCCTGAGTTCTACTGTTGTTTTTCTTCAATTTGATTTGGTCAAACATCTAAGTAATCGCCAATCAGGAACATTCAGGATTTTTTTCCGACCACATTTCTTCCTCAAAGACAATGGTTCTCCACTATCCTTCCAGTTTTTAATAATGCTTTGGACGTTATTAAGCCAATTTCAGTAGTTTCTGCAATCTCCTTAAATGTTTTCTCTGCTTGATGCATGCCAATGATTTAACCCTTCTTAAACAGACTAACATCTTTTCCACAACCACAGGATGTGTCTTTCGACATGGTTGTTTAAGAAATGAGAAACTACTCATTGCATCAGCTGGGGTTAAATAACTTGTTGCCAGCTGAAAGACAATCACCCATGCAGTAATTATCCAATAGGAGGCTTGTACCTATTTGCTTAGTTAAACCCAGGTGGCGACTTTTTTTGGCCAGGCAGTGTATGAATTAAGCAAACCTTTAACCTTGTTGAGTGCTGGTTAGACTGAAAGGACAGCCCAGTTCAATATGAAAAGCAAAAAGTAAGTAATAATGTGTTGACTGCGAAGGAGACGTTTCAAAGAGTCAACTCTCATTATGTGAACAACTGTTTGAGAGAGAGAGCATCTCTTTTTTGTTGTTGATTAATAAACAAAAAAACATGGAGCAAACTAAGAGTTGTTTAACAGCTGAAAAACAGATAAATTCAAAGCGGATATAAATGATCCAGTTCTCCAAAACAACAATTATGTCCCATCACCTCAAGCATGGTTGGACAAACATAAAAAAGAATAATCTTTGTGAACCGTTTGCTATGGACCATCCAAGGTTATACTACAGCTACTTTCCACTGATTTAGGATATATGTAAACCTCATCCTCTGGTATGTAGTTGTGTGTGAGATTATAAACCACTCAGACCTTGAGCACATTATTCCCCTTCTTAACTTACCTTTGAGCGGTTTGGGTATGAAGTGTGCTGCCGCCTTGTTCTTCTTGACGTGGTTCCCCTTCATAATGCCGCCCTCCTTGTTGAGTCCGAGGTACCAGGCCCGACCTGAGGCCTGCTGCCGATACAGCATGGAGGAGTAGGTGACGTAGTAGTTCTCAAACACAGACTCCTTGAACTTACACTCCGGGGTGAAGTGTTCCTACAGAGAAAAATGCGCATACTTAGGATGAGTCATAAAAAAAAGACCATGAGGGTTATGTATTTGTCATGTAGAGGTGGGGGTGACAGAGCTGGAGTAAAAAAAAAGAAAAAAAGATTGGGTTTATAATATCAACTCCATTAAAAAGTTTTCAATCACTGAGCCGTGTTGCCATTAGTGTATTCATCCATCTCTTTGGATCATTATCTCGGCCAGGCTGTAGTCTCAGAGAACAAACTGCACCGACTTAGGACAGCTGACATTTGCATTTCCTTATTCCTGCATCACCATGGTAACCGGCTACTCCCTTGAATACCAACCAGCCCAGTGAGAGAAGGATGGTGCCCAGGAAAGATACAGAAAAAGCACTTTTTCTCTATAACCCATTAATCTTGTGTACATTTTAATTAAGTCTGGGGCGCATGTGATTGATATTCTTTGTGTGAAACTTTCAATATCAGATTTAAAGATTAAAAACTGGAGATATCAGTGTTGTGACTGAAGCAGATAATCCACATGTGCTGGAGTGGACAGGAGGGGTCAGATATTGTGGTGGTTATTACATTGAGCCGGGCATCATTTTTCTATATCCTCTTTGTTAGTTTTCATCTGCTCGCCTCACAGCTCCTTTAGATTGCTCCAAGAGTTATTTTTGTTGATTCTTTTTTGTTATTGCTTCACCACCACCCACTACCACCGCTCAGGAGCTAAAGTGAAGCACTTAATGCAGCGTACTGCAGCCAAAACCGCCTTCTGACCTGCCTGAGAAGATATATGCACAGCGGGGTGCATGTGTAAACCTAGCCAAGAGGGGGGAAAAAAGCATAAAGGCAAATTTAAAGCGGCTGTTTATAAATGGACATGAAGTAATCTTTCTATCAGAGGGTGAGTGAGGGGAGATAAACAAAAGGAGGCTGGAGCATGATCTGAAATCAACCCTGTGAGGCCACAGTATCAGTGGACAGATAAGGGAGGCTCAGACACATGATTATAAGAGCCAGCTGACTCACAAGGCAGCTCTGGAGCTAAAGTATTGATGTGATGATAGGAGGATAATGAGAGTGGTCACACTGAGAGAGGCTGCTTCATTACTCAACCCGTCGTAGAGACAGGGTTTTGGTCTCTAATGCTTCCTTTAATGATGATGACGATGGTGGTGATGGTGTGTGACTTACAGAGGTGTAAAGGAAGCCTTCGTTGTTCATCGCCAGATACAGTTTGGTCTGGACACCCTGGATGGCCACCACGCGAAGCCCCACCGGGATCAAGTTGAACACGGCTACACACAAAAATCCCACACAGCAAACAAACATGCCGGAGGGAAGCAGAGAGAGAAACACTCATCAATATCAATGTAGCATCTGGTTTGTTGACACCTCCATTTTCCCTCAGAGAAGCTTTAATACAAGTTTGGTCAGGCTCTGAGGCTACAGAATAACAGGGATGAAATAGAGAATGGTATTTTCTGTTGGATTAAAAGATAAGAACTGTCAGCAGGCACGTAGAAAATCAAGATTTATATGTATGCATTTGGCAGAGGAAGGACGAGTATGTATCAGGAGAGAGTTAACAGCTGCTTTACTATCAGTGAAAATATTCCCTGTAGAGCTAAAGCCAAAGATGTAAGCATACCTCAAAGTGCAATAGAAACTGTGCAAACATAGACTATTTGAATCAGTCAGGCAATCATGTTAAGGCAGTCAAAATGTCACCTAAATTCCAATTCATCAGTTATTAAAAAAATAGTGGTGCTCCAATGACAAAAGCCTCTGCCAAGGCATTTCCATTGTTAGGCAAGTTATCATAAAAGGTCTTGGGGACTGCCCTATCTTGCACTGTTATCAAATCCTTGGAAAAAAAAGTCAGGATCCACATCCAGATTTAAAACGACACCAAAGTCTAATCACATGCCCCTTGTGCCATGACCAACTTTCCCTGGAAATGTCATCCAAATCCATTGAGGGCCTATTGGGTTTTTGTCAATAATGTGGAAAACTGCCCAATCTTGCAATATTAATAAATCCCTGAAAATAACTCCTTGATCAACATCACAGTTTTGATCACTACCAAAATCTAATCCATTGGTCATCGGCCCAATTCTGACCTATCTTGGAAAGATAAACAAACAAGCATGTTTTGGGTCTGTGGAAGGAAACCAAAGTACCTGGAGAAAAGCCACAAATGCGCAGGAAGAACATGCTAACTCGACACCAAGGCCCCAACCAACTATGGGAGTTTAACACCAACCTGCTGCACCACTGTGCAAGCCCTGCAAGAACCATTAGCATGATGTAATGTTGATATGACTACTCTGCAGTATGCAGTATTAGCAGTAGCATAGCCAGACTTTCTTGACTGGGGTTCCCAGTGAGCTACTGCTTTTAAAGGGTGGTCATGTGTGGTGCACAAACTTACATGTACACACTTCAGTAAAGAAATTATATTTTCAGCCCTTTCATCCTCACAAATGATATCTACTTAGCCTGCTAAAGTATCATTGGGGAGTCATATACCTGTTTTTTTATGTAAACCAGTCCTACAACAGAGTAGCGTCAATTACCTTCTTTGTTGATGCAATGTTTATCATTACCTGATTTCTCATGCTATCCACTGCCCTGTCTCTTTAATAAATGCAAAACGGTATTTGTATACTCACCCCCTTAACTGTTTACTGTTGTTCTCAAATCTTATAACCTAGACATATGGCAGGAGCTCAACGCATTTAGACTTGCAGACCATCATCATCAAGGCAACCTGCTTTAGTTCAAACCAAACATCAAAACGGGGAAGAAGGGGTATTAGCTACCAGATGGGCTAGTCTAAATATTTCAGACACTGCTCACCCACAGGGATTTTCAAGAACAATCAGAGAGAATGGTCCAAAAGGAGAATACATCCAGTGAGTGGCATTCCTCTGGATGGAAATGCATTGTTGATGCTGAGATCTGTGAAATATGGCATAAGTGGATTGAGAAGATAGAAAGGCAGCAGTAACTCAGAAATACACAAGAACAGGAATCTGAGACCCCAGTTCACACCGGCTCACCAAAATTGGACAATAGAAGGCTGGAAAAACTGTCTGCACTAGACTGAGGTCAAGTGCTATTTTGTGTCAAAGAGTAACTTCACATTCAAGCAGTCTGAAATTACATGTGGCATTCCCCTAAGCTTCATCTGTGGACCTCTTCTGCTTGACATCTCTATACTTCCACTCATTCAAATCAGAAAGAATAACAAAGTAACTTCTCATTACAGTTAAAAAACGCTGACCAAGCCACCAATCTGGGAGTAGTTATGGACTAGACCTGAAGTCAGCTCACAATAACCTGACAAATATTTTTCAAGGAACTTCTCCAGGATTAAAAGACTAGTGTCCCTCAAGGACCTTGAAATCTTAGATGCATTTATCTTCAGTGTTGTCACAGGTTCCCCTAAAAAGTAAGTCGGATCAGTGCCGCTGATTCAGAATGCTACTGACTGAGTCCTAAGAACAAGAAAGTGCAACAAAAAAGCAGCCTCTGAAACAACATCACACAGCAGAGCTCAGGACACCTAAACATTTGATAACATACATTACAAACCATTCTTGGGCAAGCTCAGAGGATGGTGACCGATTCATCCCATGTTCTTCACTCAGAATATGAGCTTCTGCCCTCAGGAAGATGATACAGAGTCCCTCACTGCAAACTTAACCGTTTCAAGAATTCATTTGTTCCAACCTCCATCAAACTCCTAAACGATGCTGCTTGAGGCCGAGGATTGTGTAATATGTATAGTGCTTTTATCATAGTGAACTTTTAGAATGCATTCATTCTGTGCAATATTGTTATGTGTTTGCTGGTGTTGTGCCTGATGATGTGTTGTTGTGTCGTTGTGGCTGTGGGGGCATCTGAAGAGCAGCTCCTGAGTCCAGGACAAATTTCCCTGAGTGGGACAATAAAGTATATTTGATTTGATTTAATTTGATTTGATTTGATTTGGTTGGGAAGCAATCAGTAACCCTGCGCTGTAATAGTAATAATGAAAATTAATGTTCAAAAATGTACTTTTATATTGTGTCTGTATCAAAACAAACAAACAAAAAAAAATGTGTTTGCTTTGTATAGTATCTTATCTGACGAAGACAAGAAGCCCAGGATATATGATTTTAAATAAGAGAAAATTGTAAATCTTTTTGATTAAACTGTATCTTGTACCCAACACATTGATATGTATTGTATCATGAGCTGAGTGCATTGTTATATCACAAGTTTTAGCTAAAAATTATTTACATCATCTATTCCACCACAGTTATATTAAACACCTATTTTTTTTAAATATACAGTGTTAAAAACACCTATCATCATTATTTAACACAAGCAAATAATTATATTTAAGACATTTTTTTTGCTAAAGTAAAATCAAGTTTGGCATTCTGCAAGGCTGATGAGTATTTATCAGGGAATCATCTTTATCATTAATATAATTTTAAAACATGGCAAAAAAGTTGGGTCTCTGTCCTAACTCTGTTCTATATGTAAATAAAATTTGGGTGTGTTTTGTTTTAGTATGACAATATTAACAAATATCAAGACCTTGTAAAGTGAACCTGTATCTTCCGGTCTATTGTCAATGGCTATGTTTACATGGAGACACATAATCAGAATGAACGCATGATCAGAATAAGAATTTGTCATGTAAACATGTCGATTGGAAGATTCTGATCCGAAAAAGCACATTCCAAAAGAAATGTAATTCTGAATAAGGGGGGTGGTTGTCCTGGCTCTTTCTCTCCTCTAAGCTGTGTATGTTTAGAGCTGCCCAGACATGCACAATCGAGGAAGGGGAACGGTCCTTCTCAGTCCCACTGTACAGGCTGGCTGCCATTCTTGACTGAGTTTGTACCACAAACCTTGGAGTTTCTTTTTGGAGAGCAAAAAATGTGCATGCAGTACATGATTGAACAGCAGCATTGGAGAAAGGAGGAGGATTATGGGTGAATCCCAATTGTACCCCTTAGCCCTTCCCCTTTGTCTTACCCCTTCGTCTACCCCTTCCCCTTAGCTCTCTGTTTTGAGGGCCAAGAAGAAGGGGTGAAAACACGCTCCTGAGAAACGAGACCCCACTCGATTCCTGCTACGTCACCACCAGAGCCGCTCACTGGATCTGTCGTAGGCAGATGCGACAATAGCTGTAGCTACAGCTGCAAAGGCTAGCTCATTATAACAAGAAATTTTAAAACATGATTAATATTTACTTGATGATTTAATAATTACTTATAATTAAGCGCTTCCTTTGGTTTCTGCTCTGTCTTGTGTCGGCATACGCGGTGTATTATGGGAAATTCTTATACCCCTTCCTTTCAAGTGAGGTCCTGGTCTGTCTTCGTTTCAAGAGCTGTGTAGCCCTTCGTCGTAGCCCCGCAGAGAATTGGGACACCCCTTCACTCGACGTGAACGCGCAAAACCAAGGGCTAAGGGCTAAGACAAGGGCTAAGGGGTAGAATTGGGACGGACCCAAAATCTCTGTCCCTGCGTGAGGAAGGGCGAGTAAGGGCCATCAGTGCTAGTTTCTATCAGTGGGGGGAGCTGGTAACTGTATCATTCTTATTGATGGCTGAACTGAAATATTATCAAAGTATTAAGCACACTGTGGAAACACATTCCATTTATTTGGCTTTCTTAACATAAAAAATAACGAGAATATGCTCATTAACAGAATCACGTTTATGTCTCATTATACTTTATAAGTTCATATTGTTGGCTGCTGCTACTATACATATCCACAATTAATTAATACTGACCTGCAATCATTTCTTAATAAGCTGAAGCACAGTTTTTGTTTATTTAAATAAGAAGGAACAGCTGGTTTTCAGCTGTCTCTAAAGTTTGGACTGCTCTGTACATCCCAAATGCTTTTAATCTAAATGTTTAAAGCATGTACACATGATCAGATTATGTCCATGTAACCAGGGACTTTGGATATTCCAGTCGGAATGATTTCAGTCAGACTGGAGAAAAGTTCACATGTAAATGTATACACTGTAGGTTGAAGGTCCCTCCACAGAGACTGTACATTTTCACAGCACCATTCAGAGACATCAGCTCGTAAAACATTGTTAAGCTATTTGGGCTCAACACTCTTAGATTACAGTGACTATAATCTTTGTAAACAGATATCTGCATATGAATGCAGAATCTGTACACAGGAGACAAAATGTTGGTATGAAGGCCTTCTGCTCTGTTTGCAGACTGAGAGGTGTTGACAAATCCTGTTTGAGCAGGCTTTGGTAAAATGCTGAAAAACTGTCAGTGTAGCGAGCTAAAGAGGTGCGAAGCACAGTCCAAAAATACAGTTATGAAGTCCTTCCACATGTGCACTGCTGAAAATGTTTAGAACATTTCAGGACAGTCTGCCTGTGACATTTTCCTGTGTGACGCTTTCACATATAGACCTCACAGATTTTTGCTTTTGCATAGAAAAGGATCTCAGGAGACAGAGCATGGTGTGGGAAAGATGCTGCTGAAGTCACAGTTTCCAAAGATTGAGAAAGAACAGACTGCCAAGCAGAGCGGAGTACAGAGCAGTTTCATCGTGCGCCCAAAGATGGAGCCGGTCACTGTGTACAAACATTGTCAGCCCCACCCACTTGCTAGGTGATGCACTAAATTTTCCTGAACATTATCTGCTACAAACACACATCTTTTCACTCTGACTTCTTTCAGGAATGTTACTGACCTAGCAGGAAAAGTCTGGATAAAGTTAAAAGTGAAAAAGCTGCAGCTCACATCTAAACATGTTGCTTACTCTAAAGATTTGTGAAAATTTCCAAGAGAGTGTGTATGTCGAGAAAGGCTTTAGTAATTCAAGGATAAATAATTCTTAGTTTTGTTATTCTACAGCTTGTTATTCAAAACCTGAAACACTCACAGGAAGGAGGGGGTTTGTCTCTGTTTTTTTGAGTGTCCTATAAACATCGACCTGCACACTCCAAATCTTGCCCTGGTGCTGACATTTAGTACTCAGTTATCATCTGGAAATATCTGAGAGAGGTCCCTCACAAGATATCACTCACATCCAGAGGCCTAGTTGACCCTTTGATTGCTCTCTGATTGATTCTCTTCACAACCAACCAGAGAGCCTCCTTGACTGGGGGCTCTCTGTAGATCAGCAACCTCAAATAACATTCACTGAGCCACTTTTGGTTAAACACCGTGTCATCCTGGCCTAGTCTTTCAAGTGTGCTACAGTGAAATTGTGACCTTGTGTGACTTGGGTATTAGGAGGTGAGTTTAAGTTGACTGCAAGAGTGACTCAAAGTATTGACATGATAATCAGGGATAATGTTTTCATCCCATTTCCAAACCCACAGGATCATTAGAAAAATGCTGTCTTGGTATTAATCACTCTTGATGAGTCAGGTAATTCAACAAATGAATGAATATTATATATATGCCCACAGGAAGGCATGGGTTAATCCATTGCAAAGTGGCTCACCAGACTCACTAGATTTAAGTATTGCTCTTCAAAATCTACAATGATATTGATCCAGATGAAAAAAAATATATCATCAGATGCTTGTAAATCACAGTCTTCTGGTCTTGTATAATTTCAGTGCCATTTTTAAAACTTTATCAAAAGGAACTGAGATGCTTAGAGAGGCTAGCAGCCTAACTGTTCAGATTCACATTTCTCAGATACTCTTTTTTAGACCAGCAGCTCTTAGACATTTTGGCCTGAGACCTTCCAAAATAAAAGTGCCAAATATAAGGACCTCAATGCCCATAGAGGTGGTTAAAGCAAATAATCATGTGAACAACGTTGTACACTCCATTTAAATGTCAGCATGTATATCACCTGAGGAAAGTGGTTTTATTGTAAATTGTATCTAACAAGTATGTTTGATTTTTTTTTTTTTCATTAAATTATTAGGTCTTGTTTTTCAGACATACAGTGGATAAAAGTAGATTAAAATACTAATTACGGATAGGGAGAGTGGCAGCATTCTCTCCAACGAGGAGTGGCTCATGATTTGTCAAACACAGTCCAAAATTACAAGCTCTCTATCCTGGAGAGAACTTTGTTGGAAGAGTATGGTTAGATTTTTAATCACCCCTCATCAGAAGTGTCATGGGATGACCAACACAGAATGCTGGAGACAATGCCAGACCAAAGATGCGAATCATTTCAATGTGTTTTGGTCATGCCCTGTGCTTGGGGAATATTGGAAAAGCATTAATCATACTGTTCAGGCAGTAATCACAGCAACTATTCCTTTCAGATTTGATGTTTATATCTCTGCAACATCTCAGAAGAAATACACTCCAATAATAGGACCCTTATTAAGATCCTGTCGGCCACAGGTAAAAAAGCTTTAATTCGCGGGTGGCTGAAGCCTCAAGCACCTTCGATTATAGATTGGGTAGATTTTATCTACCAAATATATTTAAATGGAAAAACTAACATATTCCCTAAGATTGCAACATGACAAATTTGCTAATATATGGTCAAGCTGGATAGAATATATTAAACCCAATAGGCATGAATTAGATGAAGCTGTAAATATATGAGTCAGTTCGGACCATTACCCACAGTTATTTTGTAAATAGTTCTGATTTGTGTCTTTAACTGTATGGCACCAAAGCTTACATGCAATGAGTCAATGGAGAAGGACTTTGACTGGATTGGGTGTTGGACATGTGCTATAACTTTTTCTCTTGCTTCTACTGTGCTGTAAATGCAGAACTTGATTTGGTGACAACATGCTGAGGAGCAAGAAAATGGAAAACCAAATAAGATTTATAATGTTGTTACATGACATGTACATATTTGGTTGCCAATAAAAATAAAATTACAAAAAAAATAAAACACTAATTACATGTTTATATTTATATAGATTAGGAAGCTAAATAATTAGTTATTAATTAATGGAGAGGGGTGGGATTAAATAAGTTTTTACTTCTTCTCACTACTTTTCAGACATGTAACATTTATCCAAGTGCTAATTTTCTTTTTTTCTGTCTGAACTTTACCTTTGCTTTCTGTTATATGTTTGAAATAAACTTACCAATCAACCATTGGGAGGGAGCAGAGACAAAAGAATTTGGATTTTAGCATCAGTAACTATGAGGTGCAGGGCTCTTGTCATCACATAATGACCAAGCAACCAAGATTTTAGAAATCTGGATGTTCTGAGAATCTAATAAGCCGAAAAGATCTCTGATACAGGGAAAGATACTTGTTTTTGGTGAATAAGAGATTGCGTCACAGCTCTGTTGATGAAACCTTGTGTTTATGTTTTCCTCGGTGGTTTGCATTCATCAAGGCACAAAGGTGATTTATATGTTTAACAGTAAAAGCGCTGAAGCAGAGGCATAATTATTCAAAACAGTTTTATGACTCATAACCTTGTTTAATTGTATTTATTTAGCCAACCATGTTTTTCTAATGACTGAGGTTATATTGACTCTTGGGTTACATGGATTACAAGTTATGGTCGACTGGTTTTACATCGTTGGGCGTTAGCATGATGTATACACCATGTAATCATCAAATTAAAGAGCACATTTCTTTTATTGCTGTTTTTTTCTCCCCCAACTTTCACACGACAACAGTTGGTGGCCTGAGAAGTGGCAGAGATTAATGTGTGAAGCTGAAAACACCAACTGTGCACACGGAGGAGAGTGATTGCAGTCTGAAGCACGACAGCAGAAGTGAATTAGCCGTATCAATCACACGTTGTGTATTTGTATGAGTGTGACGGAGAGAAGGCGAATAAGACACAGCAAGGGAAACGTGTTGTTTTCACTGATTCACTCCAACCTGGTGTCTCTCATGAGCTCTCTGATTTTCACGTTGCATTGTGCATCCTGTGGATCCTTTATTGATTTCTTTAACAAGGGAACATTTAACACGGATAGATTGCCAGCTGACCTTTGGAGGAAAAACTGCACCCGTTTACTAATGAAATGAACACTTGACGTGTAGTCGAGTGAACGTCAGAGTTGAGCCCCCACATCAGACAGATGGCCTCAGGGTGGTGTTTATCACTGAATTGGATTTGAATTGGTTTCTGATGATATCTACAAAGTGGGCAAATGGGAATTAAACCAAATTATGTCTTGCTAGATATCAAGCCTTCGACATTTTGCACCAGTCTGCATTATCTCCAGGTAATACTGCATTAAAAATAGGTTTGTTTCAGTTCCTACTGTACAGGTGAATGTGTTGGACTTTAAAGATCTCCATTTATTTTACCTCCACCGAGGTGGTTATGTTTTTGCCAGCCTTTGTCTGTTTGTTGGTTTGTATGTTTGTTTATTTATGAGCAAGATAACTCAAAAATTACTCAATAGATTTTGATGAAATTTTCAGGGAATGTTGGGCATAGCAAAGGAAGAAGTGATCCAGACTTGGATGCTGATCAAGGATTTTTTTTTAAGAATTTGTTAACGTTGTGAGATAGAACAGTTTTCCACATTTTCACTAATAATTCCAAAGTTCTCATTGATTCAGATTTAAATTACTGATCATTAACTCAGGGAAAAATACAGAACATTCACTGTGAGGATACAGAGGATGTGATGATTTTCAGCAGTTTTTAAACATAATAAACAGATCTCTGAACTATCAAGAGTTGCTATGATAAAGCAAGCAATAAAAAAGATATCAACCTGCTGATCCTGCTACATTTTTCCCAGTTCACTGAAGATTCATGATATCAGCAGATACAATAAACAGCTGTCTCTAAAATTATAGGAAAATTTTATATATTAAGAACATAACTATTAGCACACACAGGCCATGCAAGGAAAAAAGCTAAGCAAAGTAAATAAAAAACAGGGTAAACTTGGAAACTTTAGCCAGCCTCTGTTCTCTCCTGAGCAAGACTCACCATATGTGCTGTCTTCATCCTTGGTTCCATCGATGGTGCCATCAGGCTGCATCTGCAGCTGGAAGCCCTGTCGACTGGAGAGCCTGGTCACAATGCCCTTCAACTGGGGCTCTAAAATGAGAAGAGAGTGGTGGGATAAGAAACTCTGACTGCATCCATTCTTTAAAACAGTCATGTGATCACATGAACCAAATCCAGCAGTCTGCAAGAAGCCATGAGTGTCAGAGGAGCTGTTTGTGTTGCCATCACAGGGCCTTCAGGGCCCCAGATCAGAACTTAACCCTGTGCTCTATGCTAACACTGAAGTCCTCTTATGCTCCTCAGCTCACATGTTGTGTGATGAGGGGTCAGTGTGTGCTGAAACCAGCTGATCTTGACTCTGCGATTTTCAGCATCTACACTGAGGCCAAAGTTCCTTTTCTGAAGTTATTTACATGTGATGTTAGTGTTGTCATGCAACAGGAGAGATGGTGAGGAGATGAAGGAGCAGCCTGGCTGATGGTGAAAATGGTGTTAGCTGGTGGAGGTGATGGTGCTGCTGGTGGAGGTGTTTATAATGAGATGGTTCAGGTGATGTTGCTGGTGGTCGAGGTGGTGGTGCTGCTGGTTCTGATGATGGTGATGGTGGTTGAGGTGGGGGTTG
Organism: Cetoscarus ocellatus; assembly: GCA_037902135.1. Lineage (NCBI taxonomy): Eukaryota > Metazoa > Chordata > Actinopteri > Labriformes > Labridae > Cetoscarus > Cetoscarus ocellatus. The sequence continues at coordinate 359,959 of JBAMNC010000157.1, read as the reverse complement.
CAGCCTCTCCTCTCTCTCTCTCAGACCTGGTGGTCGCCTTCTCTTCCGTTTCTTCCTCGATCCAAACAATTTGACGCGCGAGAACACGTTCAGCTTGCTCGGTTTCTCGTTGGTGCCTTTGCTGTTGCTCGGGCTGCCGCCGCCGCGGCATGCGTTCGCCTTCTCTCGCTCCCTCGCCTGCCGCTTCTGGCGGATCAGGGAGCTGGCGATCGCCGCTGCCCGGGACATGTTCCCCCGGTGGAGAGAAACAAGGCTGTGCGTCCCGGTGGGAGGGGAAGGGGGTCGCGATTAAGGCGTTAGGGGGTTAGCGGGGTGGGGGTCTACGCCACCCACGGCTCAGTTCGCATCACACACCGGCCGCTGCAGTCTCGCAGATATCCGTGGCTTTAAAAAGCGTCCAGAATCATCCATCATCAGTGCGTCCGGGCGCTTCATGGAAGTCGTTAAACAAATCCAGTGATGTGCCAGAGTGCGAGCCTTAACGACGCCGCCTCATGCCCCCCCTCCCCAAAGAGCTCTGAGTGGCAAAAGCTGTCTGCCTCCCCCCTCAGGTGATTCTTCAGGCTGTCCCGGGAGAGAGGAGCAGGCTGCGGAAGGATCTAGTCCCGGGTCCAAGCAGTGAATCAACAGCTTCCAGCGGCTGAAGTGCAGCGCAGCGGGGCTCGGTGCTCCTGCTCACTGCAGCTGCTGCCGCTCTGCGCCGCTCCGCCGCTCGACGCGCTCCGTGACACAAATGCAGCAAGCGGGATGTTTGTCAATGAAAGAGCTCGGAGCCGGTTCAGAGGGAGGAGAGGGCTCATGATGCAGCCGTGCCGTTCATAAAACTGCTGCAGCCCTCCCTGCCCGCCCCGAGGAGGAGGAAGAAAGGGGGGAGGAGGGTGGAGAGGGTGTAGTGGATGGGTTTTGTGTGCAGGGGCGTTTTTGGAAAGTTGGAGGCCCCTGGCTTAGACTAATTGGAAGACCTTCCCTCATTTAACTCAGTGCTAAAATCAGGGACTCTGATACGTAGCCTTGAAACATATCATCTTTGTTTCCCTTCATTTTTACCTAATTAGAGATGCAACAGTAAAAACAACACAAACATGATGACACTGCTTAAACAAGTGTGTGACATGAGCCAGGACAGTATTTTGAGTGTCCTGGTTCTCAGCTGGGTAGCTTCACCAACTCCTTAAATCATGATCAACTTATATGTGCATTTAAGACAAATAATGCAGGGCCTGAGAGTGAAGACAGAAATGGGATGTTTTAAATTCAAGCAATATTTCTTTATCGAAAGACTTTGCATTACTTACTGAAGCAACAAATGTAAAAAAAAAATATATTGTTGCCTCTTTGAAAACACAAGCCTCCTCTATTTAAGGGCATGAGTCTTTGCTTTTGTAATATTAATGTTGTTGGGGGGCCCAGGGTATCAGAGTCAGACAATTTGCTTATGCCATAGGGCAGGGTGTCAAACTCAATCCCAGAAGGGGCCAAAATTTAAAATACAGTCTAAGACGCGGGCCAAACAGGATCAACATTTATTGAACCGTCTAAAATGGAAAATGCTTTAATCAGAAATATAAATCTGAACAGCATGTTAATTTTTGAGCACTGATCAACATTCATCTACTTACCATTACCTACTTACCATTTATAATAAACATACTAAAATCTTGCGGGCCATATTTTATTATATCACGGACCAGATTTGGCCCATGGGTCTTAAGTTTGACGTGTCTGGCATAGGGCAAGCAGACTACCAAACCACACTTTCAGTAAAAGATGACAGACAAATATGTCAGAGATGATATATGAATGTTTGGTGCATCAACAAAGCTACTTATTGGCACTGGCACCTTCACGTGCCTTCCAGAAGTAATGTAAACTCACAAAACTTGGCAAATATGACGCAGCCAGGTAGAACTTAACTCTTTAGCCATGTGTACAGACATGAACCAATCCAGGGCCCAATTATGGGGTTCTTCAGGGGACCTGCCTTGTCTGTGGGCACCCATGCCTCCGCCAAGGGGGTTATATTTGTTAGTTTTTTTCGCTTATTTGTTACTTTGTTAGCTTGCTAACAGGAGAATTCAAAAGGTTATGAAACGAAGTTGACAATTTTCAGGATATGTCAGAAATGGGATAAGGACCATTGGATTATCTGGATCACTGAATGGATCCAGGATCTTTTGAAGACACAGCCATTTTTAATATTTTTGCTTTTAACTCTACAAATAATGCTCAGAGTGCTTAGCAAAAATACAGGATAACTTTATGTCAGCTTCTACCACAGAACAAAAACTTAACCAGATACTCAAAATATTCCAGATCTGCTGAGAATGCTTAACTTTAGAGGGCTCACTGGAAATTGGCTACTGTGAGATGACAAATAAAGCCATATGAATGCAACTAACACGCATTAACACTAGTAACTTTGTTTTTATGTTTTTGAAGGTTATTCTATAAACTGCCTTTGCAGAGGTCCGTGCTCTCCAAGTGCTTTCAGGTCCAAAAATAAAATGATATTCATCTGAATCTGCATCACAATGGTGCCATTTTATCATGCAAGTAAAGGTCTGTGGTGCATTGCCCTTGGCACAGCGATTGAGCTGAGCAGTGCTTTATGCACAAATTAAATTAATTAGAAAATTGACTCAAGCAAATGTATAACTTCACTGTTGTGCTTCAAGACAAGGAGGAGGAAAATTGTATTGAAAGCGACAGTTTTGTTTAGATAAATTACAAAACAAGGAACAGAGAAATCATGAGGGAGAGTAGTATGTTAGTAGTGCCTGGTCCATAAATACAGAGTAAGATCTTAGTCTGTGTTCATCTTCATTATCTTCCTCTACAGCAACATAACAGGAAGTAGACTACACTGTAAACTCTGCTGTAAAGTCGTCTACCTGTCTGATTTGATCATCTGCTTTGGCCAAAGTGACAATGATAAACACTGTGACTCTGTGTCTTGAGCTGAAAAGTTGACGATTCTCTCTTATTATTTCTTAACGCCTCAAAATCACTGGATAAATGCATCATGCAGCAGGATATTTATTTAAAATAAATTAAATGACGGATTTATAAATCAGTTCACTTTAACTAGTATTTGAAGATTTGTTAATTTGTTAGCAATTATATAAGCAGGGTAGACCAACTAATGCAAAACAACTTTTCCTCCAATGTTTTATCCAGAAGGGGGCATTTTTAAAACTACTAAAATCAGGCAACATCATATAAAATCAAGTACTAAAACAGTGCACAAATAATTCAGGCCGACAGTTTCAGGGTTGGAGATGAAATTATGTCTTTCAAAACAGTTAACATCTGATCACAGGGCTGGAAATGTTAATCCACATACACTTCCCCAGTGGGCCGTGGTCTGATGCAGTTCAGCAGGATTTACATAAGAACAGGCTGTTCTGAACAGGGCTGAAACAGAAGGGTTTATAGACATGCCAAAATCCATTATCAAAATGGATTTTTAGACAAGAAACTCCAAAAATATGCCCTTGGAACATCTGGGGTCAATGCAGACTGTTTGACAAGGAGCATATTACTTGACTTTTAAAGCAGATTTAATAAAAAAAATATTACTGCAGAATTAAAAGCAAGACTCCTAACATTGCCTAAATTGCACCTATATTGTAGCCGGGTTGGGGTGGGGTGGGGGTGGGTATGCAGATTTGAGCCCAGCTCCACGGTTCACATGTGATGTGTCCTTGGGCTCTACACTTAGCCTCAAGTTCCTCTGCTGTGTAAATGCATATGAAAGCGTGAGGACGTGTGAGCTAATAACACTTCATCTTCAGCCATCAGTGAGTGAATGGGTGTGAATGGGTAGATTTGTCCTGCAGTGTAAAAGCGCTTGAGTTGTCAGTGAGGGTAGCAAAGCGCTACATAAGCTTGAGTCAGTTTATCATTCAAATTGGCAATGTTTGAACAAGTCTTTTTCTGCCAGCTTAACCCACTTGCTGCAGCTTTGTCAGCCCTTATGTGCAATTTAAACAGCGTGGTACAGATTTAAAATGCACGTCTCAATTCTTGAAAGTGACTTTGGACGTGTGTCTCATATTTGATGCCCACGATGCCTACACCTTAAAACCCTTGGATCACGAGGCCTCAGGCAGTCGCCTACCTTACAGGTAAAACAACTCATGTTTGTGTGTGAGTGTTGAGGTGTTACAGGAGAGCTGTGTGGTGGTTTATCCAATACAGCACCTGTAACCCTGAGCCCCACATGGCATGATATTTCCATGTTCTCCTGAATACAGATCTGTGATAGGCAGCGAAGTGATTGACAGAGGGAGGAAGGAGAACGAGAGAAGAAGTATGGAGAGAAAAAAATAAACCGTGAGAAAACAAGAGGGAGTCAGGAGACAGACAGGTGAATGAATGAGAGGAGGAATAATGGGAAAAGGGGGAGGTGGGTGGGGGTGGGAGAGAGAAAATGAGATATTGAGTGTGCCTGTGTGTGAGAGAGCTTGTATAGAATATACAGCCTGAAAATAGATTGGAAAAAGAGAGTGATTAATGAAGGAGGGGAGGAGAAAATGAATAGAGGCAAACAAGAGAGACAAGGATGAGTGAAAGAGGGATGAAAAATAAAATGAATTAAAGTAGAAAATGTGGGTTTAAAAGGAGTAAAGGGAGATTTGGTGAGTGTGCTAGAAGGAGGGAGAGAAATTGGAGGAAGAGAGGGAGAGAGAAAGGAGGGGCTCTCCTCTTATTTTGGTGCAGAGGTTCTCTCCTGCTGACAGGCTGCAGCGGGAGAGGAGGAGGTGAAAAACCGAGAAGCACTTCAGCGTGGATGAGTTGTGGCATTTTTCTCGATGCTCTCTTTGCATTCACACACATTCATGCGTGTCGCCTGGCCACAGGCAGCCCCCACAGGAGGGCACATGCACAGCTGTCAGAGCGACACACAGCTGCGGCGGCGCATGGCAACTTCGACTCCAAAAGCAAATCCTGCAATGAGGGAGGAAGGCGGCGAGGTGGATGAAGGCTCACAGCTAGAGAGGTCGACCCTGCGAGCACCTGGCGCCCAGCAGCGGGTACGGCTGACTCGGGCTGGTCCTCAGCGGGGAAGGGGAGTGAAAATCGATGGCTTTAGAAGGAGGAGGATGTTGAGCAGTAAATTAGGCGACTGAAGGTGAACTCAGGAGGCTGCAGTCCACTGTGGGTGGAGGGGAAAAGTGATGGAGTGTGGATGGGTGCCGGGGTCAGGACCTGGTCACTGTGAAGAAAGGCTTTGACATGAAGGAGCTCAAGCACCACCTGCTATGGCCTTCTGGGTAGGTAAAAATGTTGATAAATATAGTTAAGGAGTGACTGTGCTGCTCAGCCCACAGGATGGTACTATTCACAGGGACACTTGAGCCATAAAAGATTTCATAACTTAACCATGATGTCATCTAAAACATCTAAAATGAGAGCCAACATGTGTTAAAACCACCGTGATGAGATGCCTGAAAGCTAGGTCCTGTCCTTCATCTTTCATTTATGACACCCTCGCTTTTTAAGCCGCACCACGTGTTCCTAAAAGCACCTGCATGCACAAAAAGAGCAAACCCTAATTTCATGACAGGCACATGCTGGAAAAACATACCAAATAAAAACACAAATTTTGACGCTATGATGTCAATCAATAGCACATTGAAATATTAGAGAAAACGATGAAATCAATGAAGGACCAAGAGGCAGCAAAACCCTAAAGGCAGAATCAACCTAGACTTTCCCAGAAGCATGTTTCATGATGAAGTTTTTATAACCCTTTTGGCTTTGCACCATCATCAAACCATGATTATCAGTATTAAGTGAATTCTGTTTGACTTGTTGATTTCTGTTTGTTGTTTCAAAGTGTTTATAATAGGAATGGCTAATGATAAGATTTATTAATACCAGTGCCTTTACTGATTGTGCCCATTACTTTAGTTCTTTAGTACCTGTGGTTTTTCTATGTCAAAAAGTTGGTCATGAAAGATTTTCTATGTTAACAGCCTTAATTACTTCAATAATACTCCTGATATCAAAGCAGTGCTGAGTCGACAAATGTCTGTTCCTTTTGCTGGTGTTTGGTCTGTCCCTTAAATTACACAGTCAGGCATCTGATGTTACCCTTTTGGCCCACTTCTACATCCTGTTCACCATTTTTACTTTCTTGACTCCTTTGATGTCATTTGTACTGTCGGCCTCTCGCAAGAGCTTGACATCATTGTTTTGTAAGGCACGGTGAAGTACCATAATTTCTCGATTATAACACGCCCTCGTTTATAACATGCACCCCATTTTTTCATGCTTTTTTTCCAGGAAAACTGCTGTATTCAAATATAACATGCACCCACATTTTGCCCAAATCTTACTCTCAGGCAACTCAAAAATGGCTTTTATTCAAAGTTTTAATCAATGAAATTTCAGTATTTTCACAACAAATACCATACACGATTTTCTCTCAACCGGATGCGGAAACACCTTTTGCTTCATACATGCGCAGTTACTTGATTTCTGCCCGAGCATGCTCAGTCGTAGTGTACTGGCAATTCAGAGAGCAGCTATCAACATATCAACCAATCACAGCGCAGCTATTTTGGTCCCCTTGCTCACAAGATGGCAGTGCCCTGTGTTTGCATGTGAGTGGTACCGTAACACTTGAGAATTACACGATCATTACACAAAGGTAAACTAATTAAGACCCAAAATACTAGATTAGAACAGTTTAACAGTCAGTTTAATAAGAATTATGCAAGTTTGGTGGTAATGTTTTGTAGAGAGAGAGAATATTTTGGCTTTTTGTATCAGATGTGTTTTAATCGCGATGTTGGGAGACAAAATATTTTACATATTTTGTTTGTGTATAATACCCGAAACTACCCGAAAATTAGACCTTATTTAAGAGCAAAAAAATGTGTTATAAACAAGAAATTATGGTAAGAGAATTTGTTAAGAGATGTTAACCATCCCACATTATGCATGAAACTCTTTTTAAGGCTGTTTGTGATTATACACGTCCATGACCTGTCTACAACACCCTAAACTTCCCTTTGACTCTTGCTCTTTCTTTCATGTGTCAAATGTGCCCTAAAACAGGCTATCAGTGTTTCCCCTAATGATGTCATTCGGGGTTATGCCACCCCAGATGGGAGATGCTCCCTGAGCCAGGTTTTTGTTCAGTCCACAGTGGAAAGAACACATCAAAGCAGACCACTGCATCCACAGTAAACAGAAGAGCATAGCCATGAAAGCTGAAGCCACATTATGAGGATTTTCAAGAGTCCCCAGGTCCACTTTCTTTTTCATAAGATGCCAAACAATCTGTACAATGTAGACAGCATGCAGGAATTTGCCTGCAATAGCTTTTATATGAGTGTATAAGTCCATGGCCTTTCTAAGCCCCTGAACATAGCACATATACTCCACTCCCTCACTTCCTTTCTCCACCTTAGTATTTGTTCAGCCCACAGCAAGCCCCAGTTGAAAGACATGTCTGTGCAGACACAGTAAACATTAGAGCATAGTGCTATAAAGCTAAAGCCATGTCTGCTTCTTGACAGGGTTATGGTCAGACAAAGCTCATGAGGATGTTCACTAAAACAGCCAACTGAGACAAAGGTCAAAAACTCTTTTAAAAAGGAATATAATACGGCTTCTTTAAGCATACAGGCAGACTTTATTGGTTCCCAGTACTAGGCTGAATCAGTTCTGAACGGAAGGCAGTTCTCCTTCTTTATCTCTGTGAAAAAAACAAACAAACTAAAAAGCAGCAAAAGACAAAATTCACCCAGCATTTTTACCAAGAGAATGAGTTTTGATTTTGATCATGATTATGGCTTCTCACAATCATTAAAGCTTGAAATTCAGAATTAAATTGTTCTGGGAAATGATCTCTTTTTCAATTTAACCATTTTATCATACCATTTGTAGATTTCAGTGTTGTGCCACTCAATCTTAGTTGCTGTTTTTTCAAGGGGGTTCAGAATAAGGATGGGAATTGATACGATTTTATTGATGCCAAAACCAGTGTAATATATCTGTTTGATTCACTTCTTTGTTGATTACTTTATCACTCTTGTAGAGTTTCTTTATAAAAAATAGACCTACATGGGTTTTTCCTAAACCAACAGCTTCAAACATATGGAACTTCTCATATTTAATGCTGTGCTCACATATTTCACACTTTTCAACATGTTAACAGCAGTCCCGAGATAACAATTCTTATGTTTCTTTAGCCAAAAAAAAAAAATCAATTTAATTTGGATTTTGACATTACCATAAACCCTCCGGTTTCAGCTCTACTCAAAACATGCTGTTTTGTGCAAATCCTAATGAACTGTGCTAGTGAAAGAGTTGTGTAGACAGGCCATGGACACATATTTTTGTGTGCAAATCTCAAAAAAGCGTATTTTTCATATTGTGACATTTGATACTATGCTGCATCAACAATTGTTTAAGCCTGTTGTTGGTGTTTCTTCCCTTGCTTGAAAAATCACAACCACAAACTTTGCACATTGTGCTTTTGTCATCCTATTTTCCATTTAAGACAAACTTTGGAAAGCCTCTGTCTCCTGTCTGACACGATCTCCTCCATGACCTGTTTGTCCTTGTTGGGCAGACTGCCTCCTGTGAGACTGTGATGTCATTTTACCGGGAATTTAAAATAAAAGGTGAAAGACCTGATGAGGGACAAGAAAGCAAATAATATTGATTTCTCAAACCAGCTGGGGCAGATTCTCATCTTAGACCAGTTTTCATTTCCCATCCCATCCCAGCTCAGAATGTCAAAAAGTGTTTTTTAGCTCAATATATAAATGTTATGTATATTATAAAGTAAATATTTGATCGTGTTTATTAACCATGATCCAAGTATCAGTCAAAATACATGTGATTTTTGTCACAGCAGAGAAGCCCTTGTTACTTGGATTTAAAATGAATGTCCTGAAACTAAAGTCTCTTTTATATAACTAGCATGAAACGTGCCTGAATGTGAGAGAGTTTGCACTCATGGTATTGATATGAAAAGGATTCAAATGGTACATGAAGGCTGTTTCATCCAGTCTGTTAAAAACTTCTGAGGTTTTATTGGAGCTTTTGCGCCCCCTACAGGCAAAAGGAGGGAGTGAATCCTGACAGAGAAAACGAGTGTATATCTGCCACAGATAGCCAGACAGAGTCTGCAGTGTATGTGTGAATGTGAGTCGAACCATGGGAGCAGTAAGAGTAACAACCATACAGCTGAGATCACAACACAGTCACACTCTGCAACCCTCTGAGACTTTCGGATGTGAAGCAGCACAGAGTAGAGCTTTACGCCCTGAAAAAACTGTGACATTGACATACATACAGTGTACTTCAAACATTTTGGGGACATCTTGGTTAAGGAAAAAAGATTCAAGGGGAAAAGATAATCTTATTTTGGTGGTGGGGAGGATGTGAGAACTCACCCTGGAGGCCGACATGGAGCTTTACTTTGAAAGGATTAGTCAGAGGGTGCAAAGAGCCTTTCATACAGGGGCTTAGAGGCATGGAGAAATGAAATTATTTAATCAAATTTTGAAATTAATTTAGTTATTTCATATGAGACCCATTTTCTCCACTACAAACAGAAAGTAAAGTGCTATTGAAAAGTCCATAGTCATTATTATAGGATTGTTAAGTGTTAATAATGAGAGGAGAAAGTCAAAATAATAAGATAAAGGCCAAAACCATAAGTCATGAAATTTAAGTCAAGATCATGAGATACTAGGTCACTACATAAAAATAGAAGACACAAATCATAAAGTTGTATTAAAAGCTGACATAATGAAAAACTTGAATATACATTTAAGATACAGTTATACGTAGCCAACTCATATATATATATATGATTTAGTTGCTCAATTACTAAGCATCTCATATTTCCAAATTTACATCTCATCTCCTCTTTTTTTTGTCAAACGTAAGACTCAGTTTCTAACATTTTTTTTCTTTTCTAAGTCTGCCAAAGTATCAAGTTATTCAAAATCTCTGTCTCAATAAAATGTCCTTTATATTATAATTATGACTTTTGTGTCATATAAATGACAAAGTATCTAATAATTTTGACTTTTCTTCTCAACTTTTATACTTTTTGTTTCATCATTAAGATTTTTTGACATTGATATGACAGTATTTGAATATTTCTATATTGTAGTTCAAGTGTGACTATTTATTTCATAAATATGACTTTGTCATAAGTAAGACAATGCATGAAATGTGTTGGACACAGTATTTCCCGATATTGAACTTCACAAAATGATGACGTTATTGCTGAAAAAAATGAACCAGAAATCATATCCCCATTTTTTTGAGCTGAGTAGCTATACATAATACTTTTATTAACTCCAGGACTTTAATTATCTCTACCAATGTAATGTTTTTGCTGGAGTATGTTTGTTTTTTTGTTTGTTTGTTAGCAAGATTATGCAAAAACTGCTGGATGATTTTTGCTGAAATTTTCAGGAGATGTTGGTAATGGCCCAACTTAAAGATGAGTAGATTTTGGTGGTGATCCAGATAACTGCCATTAGTGAATGATCATTTTTGCTCAACTACTGTCTAACTAATAACAATATCAACATGATTCAGAGTGCTAGGTGTGGGTTTTCAGGATCTAGGAATCATATTATGATGGTAACTTTATCATGGAACTATTGCTTATAGATGTAACAGCAGTGTGTGAGCCACCTTGGCGGAGGTTTGCGCTCTCCGAGTGCTTTCTAATTTTTTTAATGTGGTGTATAAATGCATCACCATCGTTTGAATTTCACTATCAATATAAAGACCCCTACAATATCATACCTGCCAATTAAGAATGAACATTTCAAGTAGATTGTTTTGTGATCAATAAGCACATTAATGTAAGGGGCTTACACTGGAAACATCTATCTTTGAAATTCAAAAATAAACTTTAAACCACAGTTATGAGCCATTTTGTGATTTTCTTTTGAAAACAAAACAACTGAGAAACTTGAAATATTGCTCTGCCCAATATTTAGCCTTAATCACATCATAAGTAATGTTGGCTGTGTATCCATAAAAGATCATTTAATATATCATCTCGATTAAAAAAGTTGTGTTCACAGCAGGGGTGCTACCAGACATTTTGGGCCCCATGAATAGATGTAAGATTGAGCCCTGTCCCAAACCAGCTCTGCATTATTTTTTTTTGAATGGACCACATATAATTATTACAGCCAAATTATTCTGATTAAAAGACACAAATTAACTTCAAAAAATGGAGAAAACTATCTTCATCTGAAATTAAATAATAAATGGGTAACTAAATTATGTACTACACAGAACTTTCTTCATATAATCAGCCATCTGCCCTTTTATCCCTGTGAAAAAAATCAAAACTTGTGCAGATTGTGCATTCGTCTTGCTCTATAACCTGATTTTATACAGACCCAAGTATTTCAAATACTTTCACAGTTCAGAAAGAGAATAAACAAAACTATCTCCTCCTTTAAATGTTCAAAAGGACCTCTTTTTTAATGTAAGTATTATTTAGTGTTAGTTTACTGATTCAAAAGATTCCTGAATTTTACATTTTTTGCAATAAAAAATAAGAAGACTTTGTATTTTTGTATGCAGAGAGAAGAGAGGCTTTCAACAAACCAATAGCAAAAAGGTAATAAACGGACATGTAAAGAAATAGTAATGATATAACAGTGTTTTGGACCCCTGTCAGTGCTTGTTTGCTGCAGATGGGCGCGTCCTGCTTTCAGCACCACGGACAGCGCTACAAGTTAACACACCTCAATAATACAGAAGTTTTGTATTTCATGCCAAATTACTTAAAGCATAACTTCATAAAAACACTTTGAGTCAATTTTACAGTTCACCTCAAAACACAAATGCACCAAAGCAGTGACTTCATGAAAAGGTCTAAACGGAGACTGTCAACCTGATGCTCTCACTCATATGTAACAGAGAAGAGCTGAGTGTTCAGCAGATCCTCACACAGATGTCCTATTATTATGATTAAGTCTCAAACTAGTTTTGATAACTAAATCCTCTGGTCCTACCTGAGGTGGATCTGCGGAGAGGGAAACTCATGCTGCGCTCGCGGAGCTCCGGAGACTTTATGCTCGCGACTTTTTGGCACTTCCTGTTGTACGCTGTCCGACCAAGAAAGGAGGAAACACTGAAGTTCAAAGCAGACTATTCTCCACGGTATTGGATCCATTAAGGGCGCGCACATGGCGTTGACGGGAGATCATTACGGAACATTAGAGGCCATTAAGGCTTTGGAAGCGGTCATTAATGATTCATCTCAAGGCCCCGCTGATCTGGCATTACAAGAGAGGGAGGGAGCCAGCAGGCCGGCCCCAAATACAACCAGCCGGCCTGGAGCGTGTGTGTGTGTGCGCAAAAGTGGAAAGAGTACGAAGAATGTGCATGTTGGAGTGACAGAGCAGCTCCTTCAATTGAGAAAATACTCAAGTACAAGTAAAAGTGATTTATACCAGGGGTGTCCATACTGTGGCCTCAGGGCAAACTGCAGCCTGTGGTCCACACTAAGTTCCAGAAACTAATGTAAAGTTGATCCACAATAGAACTTAAAGCCTGTACTTGACTGATAAATAGAGAAAATTCTGCTTTTAAAAGCAGCATAGATTGTCCTCATGTGCTTATCTATCTTCTTCTCTGAAGGTCTGATTTACAGAGCCACAAGCACCAACTCTCCTAAAGTTTGGCAGTTTGTGCAGTTTGCTCCTGTTTTGAGTCTCGAGTAGGAGTCTAAACGTAGTGGATGAGCTGTCCGCCTCCCTTCTCTGCTGCACAGAGGGGCCAGGCCAGCCAAGGCTGACCCTGAAATTGTAATGGCCACCCCAAAATCGTCTACGATTGCCTGTTTGCCTTGTCAAACCATTAATGGAAAATTGTGATGTAGATTGTTTTTTAATCATTTTAAAGCATTTCTTAATCTACATTTGATTAAAAAATAATTGAGGTAACTTTACTAAGTGGCCCAGTCATCCATACAGGTTTTTGGTGAATTAAGTTTGGACACCCCTGTTTTAAACTGATGCAAAGGACTGGAAAATAACTAATAACACTGGTTCAGGTTATTGTAGTAGTTTTCTCATATGCTTGTGTTTTTCTGAGTAGTACTTAAAATCCAGCATAGTAGTGGATTAATGCACAGGCTGATCTTGGCTGCAGCCTTTAGGGGTCCCATATGTGAAATGGCCCTTGGATCAACCAAACTATTAAAAATCTAAGGTTAGAAAAATGAAATTGAAACCTGTTGGTTTCTAACAAACATTTTTTAATTAACACCCAGTTATTAGATGAAATGATAAAATTAGTAACTGCCTCTTTAGCCCATGAATTCATGGCTGTGACAATGACAAAATGTGAGATAGAAAAAGGAGCTCAAAGCTGTACCAGCTCGCAGATATGCATTGAATCACTTTTTCCTCAAGCAATGCTGGTTGCACTCTAAGCCACATTATATGTAATTATGTACAAAGTTACTTTGTTCTGATGAGAGGGCCCTGCAAAATCAAAGCCCAGTTGCCCATGACCAACTTCATCTGCCACTGCTAGTACCTTACTTCAATAAAATCTGATGTTTTATTGAGTGCTTTGCCACATCATACAAGTATCACAGAGATCCAAATGTGGCATGTCACTAGGGGGATTTGTGGCAGGCCAGTCTTTTTTAGGACACCTGGCACGCCTCTAGTGACATCTGCCAACTGAAAACTGACAAAGCAGTAAGTAATGGTGCATGGAAAAAAAATATACTTGTTAAATTTGTAAAGATTTACATCAGGACAAGTATTATCAATAGAGCTCCTCCTCCTGGCACAAAACCTACACTTTAAACCCGACACAGTGACTTTACAATGGTCAGTAACATGAAGGTAAAAACTGATAATGTGTTGACTTCAACAGTAAACTTTTTTAAGTCATTCAAAATATGTCTTGTGAGGATTGCTGTTTCTGCCAGCAATTATTCTGACTTAGCTGTAATTATGCTGCAAGCCTGTTTTGACTATAGCAGGAAAATGTCTGTGAAATCACAATAACATGGAAAAAGCTGTTAAATACAAGAAGAACAGAATTTCTCAAATTTTATACCATTGCACTGAAACTGTTGATAAAGACACAAGTACACATTCAGGTCATGGCACATTGCTACTATTACTCATTATAAGTTCTTCCACACTCCATTAAGCACTGCAATGTCACAGTCTAGTGGCATGACACTAGAAGAATCAACATGCCACTAAAAGCAGCATGCTGCTAAAAAGACTGGTCTGCCACAAATCCACCAGCCGCATAATGCATCCTGAATTTTGGGCTCACTGTCACTCTGTTATACCTGAAATAATAGACAGAACTGCCTCCCCATATGGTGTGCTCATGGAGCACTTGTAGTTTAATCATAAATTTATAAGAGGAGAACAGCGCTGACTTAATCAACCAAAGCTTCTTGTATGGTCTCACACACACAAAAAAATGTCGATTTAGTCCTACCTCACATTTTGTGAAAGAAAAAAATATGAAAATGGTTCATTTTAAACACATGCACCCAAAGCATTGCAGTTCGTACTACATCTCTCTAAGGTCTGTCATCATCGCACATCCTCATATCAGATTATATAGTAACCACACTCAGCAGCAAAAGCTGCCTGTCCACGATTACACACAGCCTCTACACACAGCCGTCTATTATGAGCCCATTACATCGTTGTGCTTCCTGTGAAGCAGCCAGCTCAAACACAACAGCGTGCAGGGATGATATAGACATTATTACAGACTGCACGGAGTCTCTATACTGCAGGCTGTAAAAGCTGCAGAAGGCAGTGAAGCAGGATGCTGCTGCAGAACATGCACACTCAGCTCTTTGAAAAGTGAAAGATTTATCTGAGTTATCTCTGGATTAAATGTGCTGCACAAATCTCTGAGGCTTCATCAACAACATTTCAGGAAATGCTTTATCCTTGCTTCTGCCCTCATCTTTGTCATAATCATCGTACTACGGCTTCCTGTGATCAGGAAATAACTCTATTAGATCAAGCAGATGGAAGGAATATGTCACTGTTTCCATGTGTTTGTGTCTTTATTTTGTTTCTCCTTTGCTTTCAGCTGCAGTGCTTTAGCTCTGAGCAAACACATAACAGCTCCAGGAATAGCTTTGTAGCTTTGGCTTGAAATAGCAGACCACAAAGATGGCGTCAGGTACATTTTGGCAAAGGTTCCCAGGCCAATAGCCCGGGCAGGCAGCCAGGATCCAATCATTAGAGTATTTGGAGATCAGCAGCTGTCAGTCAAAGCAGCCGTTCAGATTATCAGCCGCTAGATGGCGACAAATTATCAGAATCACAAGAGGAACAACGAATGGGAGAGAGAAAAAGCCTGTTTCTGAATCTCTGAGGTGAACTTTATGTTTGCCCCTGACATCAGCTGAACACGAGTAGCAAACAATGTTTAAACTTGTCTTACCCCACAGCTCAACAAGCAGTCATATCTTAGAACAAGGACATGTGCATCTGTTTTTTTTACTCTACAGCTAGTGAAAATCAAATATGCTTGTTTTAGGCTATACTAACTTTATTAAAAAAAAAAAAAAAAAAAGGAAAAGGGACAAATCATATTCACTGATGATGTTTTTCAAGAGGAAGATGAGGCAATAATCAGAAAAAAGTAATAATCAAAAGTCAGATAAAATGTATGTTTAATTTTGTTTGGAAGAAATCTACATGTCACAGGTGGGCTGCTGAACATACAAAGTAAATTTAAGCAAACAATCACGCCTTTACGGCGCATCAGTTACACCAGAATGCAGAACCTTCAACTGTCCTAAGGTTGAAAAAACTGTCAGCTCTGGCTGCGAGCAGTGAGCAGCATTAAAACACAAAATATTTCTAAACTAATATTAGCTGCTGCTCCCACCACTGCTGCTGCTGTGGGACATTCACAATCCTCATCAACCCACAGCAGCAAAGTAAGCACTCCAAAACTTTGTACCAAGTCCATCCAACCACAACCTGCACTGCTGATCCCTTTTAGGGTTTTGGAGGGTAGGACCATATCCCAGCTGCATTGGATACCAGCCAATCATACACACTGAAAATGATTCCTACACACACTCACCCCAATGGTCAATTTAGAATCACCAGTTAACCTAACAAGCATGTATCTGGTCTGAGGGCCCAGATCAAAACTATGCCTGTTTCCCTCATGCTGTGTGGCACCAGCACTTCCTGCTAATCTGCTGTGCAGCCTTCTGTGCCAAAACCCTTCAGGATATTTCATGTCAAATTCATGTTGAAATTGGAAGGATGGGAGCCAATTAGTTTACAAAAAGAAGTGACATGACCAAAATTACTATTACTACGAGAGGAAAAAGATCATAGCAGTAAAAAAAATCATCATGATGTGTTCAAATGTCCCTTGGAGAAAAAGAAAATACCGTTACTGGTAAGACACCTGCATGAATAATTGTTTAGAGAAGAAATACATTATCAGTGAGGTGTCAATGTTAAAAAGAAGCAAATCAAAGATTTCCATTTCTGCCGTGAAAGTACTCCACTATGCTTAAAAGTCCTTTGTAGTTTTTCAGTATTTTATCAACACCTTTTTATTTTAAGTTTTAAAATGATTGGTAGTGTATTATTGAGAGTAAACTGTTTTATTCTTCAAAATGGCTTTTACATTTAGTTAAAACAGAGAAAGTGTTCCAACTTCAAGCAGTGACCACAAAGGTGTAGACATCTTGTCAACTAAGGCTTAGCTAAAATTTTTTTCATTTTTTTATCAGCTAAATCTAAACTAAAATTATAAAGGGTAGAAATAACTACTAAGGCCAAAAAGTAATGTGCATTTTTCTGTATTAACTAGGACTAAATCAAACAATTGGACATTTAAATTAAAATAATTGCAAAAATAAACTTAGCTTAGATGCAGAAGGTGATCAAAAATGGCCATGTGCCATTATTTTTGCAATACTTTCGGAATCATAGCTAAAGTTTCATCGGGTTTTTCAAAAAAGTTTAATCTTATTTACATTTTCCAGAAATTGTGGCTTTTGTTTTACCATCCTAAACTTTCATACATGGGACGAAAATGACCTAAACACATTTATTTTATGCTATTATAGAATCTTTAATATCAGCTGTGGCTAGAAGGGATTTATGTGTCATACACCGTAA
Organism: Cetoscarus ocellatus; assembly: GCA_037902135.1. Taxonomy (NCBI): domain Eukaryota; kingdom Metazoa; phylum Chordata; class Actinopteri; order Labriformes; family Labridae; genus Cetoscarus; species Cetoscarus ocellatus. Next base: position 342,794 of record JBAMNC010000157.1, on the reverse strand, counting down.
ATATACACATAGGAGCGGCTTCTGGGTTTCTGACATACGTCGTCACAGAATATGAGACTTGTTTTAAAGGTTGGTGGTGCAGTTTAAAATGATACATCTAATACAGTGGGAGTTTTTTCAACAAATAAAAAAATTTATGTCATGAAATTTTAATCAATTTTTAAGCTGTGTGCTTTGTCAGAAATGTCAATCATGCATTTATGATCAATAAAACGTTATTAAATAAATGTATGCAGTTTTATACTGAAACGTTCTATCTCCTGTAAGATAACTCCAATTCTCAATAAAACAAACAGTAAAATCTGTTTTTTCAAAGGTTGTTATGTTAGGCTATGGCAGGGGCTATTTCAGGTGTATGGGTGACCCAAGAAACTGATAATCCTGTAACTGACATAAAATGAGCCAAACAGGAATCAGGCATGGACCAAAACAATAATGAATCCAATAAAAACCAATATTGTTTGCCAAAATGACAAAAAAAAGCATGTAAACAATAATGATGCCCTTTAACCCACTTGTGGAGAATATAAGGCCCAATAGTGCAACTTAGGGTTAAAGGGTTGTTAACTTTTTCCATAGCATCCTTTCACAAACTATCATACTGGTTTGATAGTGGGATAAATATTTGTATTTTATTTAAAAATGTAAATGAGCATGATCATAACGACTAGACAAAACTGTTAAACATTAAATGCTTTAATCAGACTTCATGGAGAAATGTTCTGTCACAGTGAGAGCTCCAGCACGTCGTCAGACCATTTTTAGATTGTTGACGATCTATTGATTATTGCAGCAAATTACAGGACGAAAGGAATGCATTAATGTGCCATCAGATCAGTGTTTTTAAATACTGTCTTGATTGACATCTAGAATCAAACTGTATTTTTTTTCCATAATCAAAAAAAAAATGTTTAGGACAAAGTAATACTTTTTTAAAATCTTTAATAAGTGTTATATGCGACAAATCATGTCATAAATTCTAACATGAGCTCAGCGGGTCTGTAGTTAAGACACAGAGGAGCTCTGAACTTAATCTTAATGTAAGGATTTCATCTTCTGCACAAAGAAACTGAATGAATATTCTTCCCAGGCGTCACGTTAAGCATTTGACAGCCTAGTAGCACTGTCCATATAAAACTTGAAGTCTCTTTTCTGTTTTTATTTTTATTTAGTCTCAAAGAAATGAAACAATTTCAAAATGTGTGCACCTCAATTCATATCCAACAGTCTGGTGTTGGGGTTTATCATGTGTCATGCAAACTTTCACCACAGGAGGGCGCTGATGGACAACATCTTACAGAGTTGCTCTGAGGTGCTGGATCATGAATATTTATACAGAATTAAAGCTTTGTTGTGTCTAATATTTGTGACATTATTTGTCTTTGTATGCCACAGGCAATAACAACATCAACAAAAACAGTCTGTTTGTACTGCTATAAGATCTCCAGAGTTGGAATTTTCTTCTTCATTTGTACAGATAAGCTTTCAATTTCTTTTAAAATCAAAGCAATGTAATTAAGCTATCACATGTTTGAGTTTTGTGCTTGTCAGAACATGCTGGGCATTTTTTCTTGATACTTAAGCATGAGTCAAACATCTTATGTGACTCAATTTTGACCTCTGCTGCCGTGCTGTATTGTTCAAATCCGGGTCAATAATATTGAGTCTATACTGCATTCTCTCCTTTCTGCTTATTTTCTACATACTGAAACACAAAGACAGACACCTGCAGTATAATCCTCATCTATGAACTTAATCTTTTTGAGAACAAGATGTTAATGAGTTCTTGTTCTACCTAAACTTAATCCTTACAGTGACCATTATTATGTACAAAACATCACAAGATGACACATAACCCTGAATATCTGTGAAGCTCAGAGGGTGTGAGCCACTGCTGAGGATATTTTTATGTGATAGTGTTAAAATTTCTACAACTGTGAGTTCAAACATTGACCCTGTTTTCTGTCTCCTTTGGGATCAGTGAATTTACTGACACATGAATCTGTTAAATCCAGTGATGGTCGATGCCCTCTGTTATTGCAGGAGTAGACTCCTCTTGAATTTGTCTTCCTCTAAAACTTTAACTCTGTATTTCTAAGTTGTAATAGTGGTAGCTTATTCATTCAGCCTTGATAATTTGTCCAGTTAAACGCACAAAGTACATTCATTAATTCAAAATAATAATATGAAGAACACAGATAATGATGAATAGTAAATTTGAGGAAAAAAATGGGTTAAAATGATCAAATAGATATAGGCTGTTGTTTAAGTTTGTTATAAGGGGATATCTCATGTGACTGACTATTACTTTTATCTCTGAGAATAGTTTAAAGTCAAAAACCGATCCATCCTTTTAGGTGGTGTAGACCAGTGGGTCTCAACCTTTTTGGGGTCCTGGACCCCCTGCATAGTAGTATTGATCTACCCTGGGGACCCCCCCCCCCCCCCCCCCCCCCAACGATCTTCTTCTTCTTCTTCCTCTTTTTTGTGTAACTGTGCTTATCATCTTTTTCTCTGTTTGTTTGTAACACTTGCTTAATTTTAAGTGCTAACCTGAATCCTGCAAGTTCATGAGTTTTCCCACAACACCTTCCTACAGATGATTCACAATAAAATCATTATTAAGAAATGAATGGTGTATGTATGCCCACTGAAACAGTAAGGGGCTCATATTTTGAAAAGGATGCAGATTGTGTTAAGTTTGTATTATACAAACTTAAATAAATGACACTTGTGAAACATGTAATTAGAGAAAAAATGTTACCCTCTGTAGTTTAGGTAGATAAAGGTCTCAGTCACATTTGAGTAAAATAATCCTTTTTTAAATGTCATAGGATCTTTTTTTAAATTATGTTTTATTTTTAACGACCCCTTGCAATTACACCACAGACCACTAGGGGTCCGCAGACCCCTGATTGAGAAACACTGGTCTAGACTCAGGACTGACAACCAAGTCCATAAAAAAAAAAAAAAATGCCCCCTAAACAAATAAAGACAGAAGTTGCAGTTTGGATCTTGGTTGGAAAAAAAAAGGTTGAGGGATGACAATCACATACATGTTGTATTTTACTTCACTTCCTGTCATAACATGTGAACAATTGTTGTTTCCAAGAGATCAGGAGACATTAACACATTAGAAAAACGGTTTTGTTATCCTTAGATGACAAGATAAATAAATCAATATTCTGACCAAACAACCAACATTTACTCTTTAATCCAACTGCCAAAGGAAAATACATTTTGTAAATGTGTGCTCACTCTGTGCTTCTGTGGGCAAATCTGAGACTTCTTGCTATATTTCTTACCTGGCATTCATTATTTGTGACCCACTGATAATGATTTCAACACCCATCTCTTGACCCCAGCCCATCAGATGAGAAACACTGATCTTACAGGAGTGATGCACTGCATGCTTAAACTCAACATACAGCACACTCAGCAGGTTAAACACACATCTGTTTGAGGTGATGCCTTGCACGAGTGCGCTGAAAAATACTGCTGTCAGAATTATAGACGTAATAAGACCACCAGGGTATGGCTGTGGTCTACTGGCCCATGAGGTGAAGTTTATTATTTTTATAAAAAGAAGAAAACGTCCTCCTCATCTCAAATAATGAAACTATACACCCAAAGGTTAGTCACTTCAGTTGCAAATATTGGGCCTGTATTTCATGAATCAGTAAGCCTCTCCATTACAGTAAAGCCTCAGGCTGTGTTGTATTGAGATCCATCATCAGGGCATGTTGCTCCTCTCAGTGGAATTATCTTCCAATAAATCATTCCCTCCTGTTTATTGGCTTGGTTTTATTGCTTTTTGAGTATTGATGTGGCAGTTTGTATCTTTAGAAGTGCTTTATGAGGGAAGGTCATCATAAATAAGGTTTATTAGTGTCAGCTGAGAACTGTTGTTATATCAACCCGTGCTGGTCCAGCACCACTGTAAAGATGACAGTGTGCAGATGATACAGTAACAGCCAGAGACATCTATTTGCTCTTCAAGCCACTTCTATGAAGCTTATTCTTTTGCATATATCTGCTGTATGTTGGTTTTAAAAAAGAGGACTTAAAGCTTTTCTGTGCTTGAATGTAACTTATCTTCACTGTCCGTCTTAAGCCTCTTATCTCAATTTTTTTGATTTTCTTTGTGTATTTTTTCATGAAACAGTGCTGTACAGAAGATCACCTGTGTGTTCATTTTCCTCCTCCACTTTCTAACATCTCTTGATTCACTTCCTGGGCTTCCCTCCCTCCTCACCTCCTTGATTAGCAGTTGTTTGCACTGATTAGTATGATTTCCCTCTTTCCTTTTCTTGTTTTACAGATTATCCTATATGTGTTTTCTCATAAAATCTGTCTTGTCAACCCTTCCACAATCCCATTCCTACATAGTTATTTTAATCAATGTATTTTATTGCAATTTGCACCTAGTGACAGTGTACGTTGGATAAAATAAAGGACATGTATAACGTACAATTATAAATAAGAAAATATACATCAAAAAGGTATTCTTGTCACTAGAGAGTATAGAAAAGATAGATAAGAAGAGGAAATAGTCCTCTTTGTGTACACATTGTATGTGCACATAATTACAATCATACATCAACACATATATATGTATGCATCCATACATGTATAGATAAGTTTGCGTACATATAGGCGAGTAATAACAAAAAAATAATAATAAAGAATTAATTATACTTCAAAGAAGAGAAACTATACATATGCACATCGACACATAAACATACAAATACATATGCAAAAACCTTTGTGTACATCTATACATAAAAGAAGAGGCAGCTAAGGAAAATAAAGGTGTTAAAAATAATGAAGATGTTTAGTGAAGAGAAAAGAAAACAAAACCCTCGATGCCCTGAGCCCCCTTCACTCCTCAATAAATAAAATACTTCTGTGACATCTACATCAGGTCTCTGGCTGCTACACTCTGACTGGGTGTAACCATGATGATAATCATTCATGACTGAACGCAATCCTTTCAATAACCCTCGACTCAACACCACATTCAATATTTCATCCTCTTTTACAAGTGCCAATGGTCACCTTTTATAATGGTGAGTGGGTTTAATTAATTTGTTACCAATCAAAAGTATGAAAAATAATCTAAAATCGGGCCAATGCAATGACTACTCAGTTTATAGTAGTGTTTTCATTTCCTGAACAGTAGCAATTTTGGATAAAAGAGGTTTGTGCCTGACTGTAATGTTACATTTAACGAATGGGGACAAAATAGTTTAGCATTGTTTCAGGGACCTACACAGCATAAAGCTGCTGTGCTGCTTGTTTGTGACTGAGTATTTACTGTTTTTAAAATGTACAAAATTTAAAAGCATATAAAAAAGCAATGACATTGCCTACTTTATAAAAATATAAAACATACAGCACAATAGAGCCAAACAAAACTTCTATATAGCAATTTGAATTCGGCATAATTAGGTCGACATATTCTGAACTGAACCTCATTGTATTCGCTTATCACAAAAAAACAGACCTAAGTGTATATTGTAGTAAAACAGAAGTGTATTCAAAGTTAAGTCTATGGTTTAATGGCTTTAATAACTATTTTAAAGACATGCGATATGCTTAAGACTCACTTTTAGCACTGTGACATTAGATGCTGTATTGTTGCCTGTCATGCCACCACCATACAGTAGGTGCAATGTCACCTCAGGCCACAGGGGGCAGTAATGAGTTCAAGTGTGTAGGTGAGAGCTTTGCATCAGATACATGGGTTTTATATCATTTCTAATGTTTTGTAGAAATAAGACGTAAAAACTGAAGACTGGCTAGTTTTCATGGCAGTTGTTCCAGTTCCACCTCCTTAAAAGATCAACCAGGTCAAGTTTCTTCACTGCAGAACTAGAAAACTTTTTGAGGTTAAATAATTAATTATCCAGGAAGTAAAACATTATCTTTTACTCACTCAGCATGACTCTTTTGGGGTTTTCATAGGATACAAGAATTCCCTTTACCCCAGAAGGATTTGTGTCATTAACATCACCAATTTGAAGGGAACCTGCTTTGTAAATCCTTCAATTTTGTTACTGTGCATCAGTTATCATGTCTTGTCCCATCGTTTTGAGTTAAGTATGCACAATATTGTTTGCAAAATATTGTTAACTGGGGAAAGATGCATTTAAATGTGCTGCCCCCTTTTACTTGCAAAAAGACCTGAAATTCAATGAGCTGGTTTCACTGGATGTTTTTCAGAGGATAGTAAATGATTTGGAGGCATGTTTTGACTTTTTTGTCATTTGTCGATTAATTGTTCATTCTTTTTCATTGTGTTTCAGGTGTAATGTTTGTCTGTTTGTTGTCATCACTTTTTAACTGTGCTGTTGCCTATCATGGCCAGGACGCCCTTAAAAAAGAGATTTTTATCCCAACAAAGTTCTTTGCCTGGGATAATACGAGAAAAGAATAATACACAAAGTATTGGTGGATGCAGCCTGAAAGTTAAATTATGAGCTGCTGATATTTACAGCTAATACACATATATAAACTAGGATGCACAAATTCTGGATAGTGTGTGATAATTCAGTTTGTGGACTTGAATTATTATATTATATATTATTTTATTATATGTATCTCCATATCCACCATCGCTGAAACATTTTTCTTTTCTTTATCCTCTTCACTCAAACTTTAAATTGCAAACCAAGGATTTGAGTTTAAGGTCTGCAGTACAGCTTGTATGTTTTGAAGTGATGCACAGGTTGTAAAAATGTTTGCTTCTACTGATGTTTCAAATAACACTTAGTGCCAATGTTTTTCATAATGTACATGTGCATAATTCTCCCACAATGCCTACATTTGATCTCATATTTGATCATTAAAAACTGTTCAGAGTTTGTCAAATAGTTTACATCCTCTGCACTTTTAAAACTTCCTCTGAATCAGCTGTTGGTTGTTCCCAACTTCAGCATTCGGCTGCAGACACAACAGATGAACATCAGCATCTAACAACTGTTCACTCCATATTATTTGAAAAAAAAAAAAATAATAATAATTTAAAAAAAAAAGGCCAACAATGGCCAGTGTGAATGTTAAATGTAAATTGTTTAATTGGCAAAGTTGAATAGATGTTATCAATTATTTGTTGCAAAATCCAGTGTTCCTTGTTTAATGCCTGTTTCTTAGACAAATGGTCACATTAAAGAAGCGGTATTGTGTTTTTTTAGTTTTATATGTCATTTAATGTGTGTAACATGTCACCTCCATGGGACAGAGCTCTAATAAGATTTAAAAAAAAAGGCCATGGCATCAGGACCTCTCCATAGTAGGTAAAGCCAAGATCCTGAGTAGGAAAATTCTGTTTACATTTAATCATTGAGACTTTGAGCTTTGTTTTTTTATGTTTGATTCCCATTGTCTAATGCATACATTCATGTGACCGATAAATTCATTGGGTTAAAGTATTTGACACTTACGAGCTCATTATTACATAAAATAAGTGTTTATGACTTGTGTCCTATAAGTAGCCATATTATATCAGAATAAGTTTTGGCTAAAATAATTTGAAAAATATTGGCATAAGAGTGTAAGATAATGTTGATACATCAATATATAGTATTATTTTGCAGTGCAGTATTTTGTAGTGCGTATTTAGTATTTAGTCAGTAATTTAAAATTTGTATTGCGTCTCCAGTGTTGTTATTGCAGTAGAACATGTTTTGTATTGATAGAGGAACTCAGAAATTTAGATTTTTACCCTCATTTGGTAAGCAGATGGTAATAGTTTAATATCCTCAATGCAAATAATTCTCATAAAATGTATAATTATTTGTTTTTGGCCTTTATTTTGAAGCGCTAGGGTTTAGTCGGCCACCACTCCAAATCGATGGAAACTGGGCATCTCCATTTCTCTGATATATTTATCATTTCTGTCTCCGGGACAGACGGGTTAATTCATGTAGCAGGGACCACGCTCTATAATGCAACACTTTTTATGCATTTAGTGTTGTGGACACTATAAAAGAATTAAAAGTAGACTATTTAGTATACATTGATTGTAATAAATCGTTCTGCTGGTAATAAACTGTGACAAATTGCATCATCATATTCTTGCAAATACACCCCCAACAGTCTAATACTGTGCCTCCCTATCAAAGTAATTTCTGATTTGTAAGTGCATTCATTAACCCTGATTTCAAGAAGATGCAACCTTTTCCCAGAAAAAAAATCTCATAAAGCCACTGCTGCTGTCTTTAGGTGTGTTTGCTGACTTCGAGTGTATCTAGCTTACTCAGCTCACTGGGGACCTACAGGCACACTGAGAGCACAACTGACTGGAGTGGTGGTCCTGCGAAATGGAGAATACTCCTGCATAAACTAAACAAATACTTGTAAGCGTTGGAGAATAGCCAGTGTAAAGTGACATCAGTTGTATATATTGATGATAACGATGTCATATAATAATAATACAGTTTTTAAGGATGCAGGTTATGCTTTGTAATTATTGTTACATATTTAAAAAGAACCATCTGCATAGTATTAGTTTTAGTTTTAAAAGCTAAATTCAGGCTAGAGGGACTTCCAGAGCTCAATATCATGTCGTTCAGGATCTTTTTTATTCCCACTGAAATTTATTTTAAAACACACACGGATATAACCTCTGTGTAATACGGAAATCTCTTAAAGCTTCAATAATTGTGCCTTTTTATGAATGGGTACTAGCCATGTGCATACATTATGATGCACGGGCATTGTAAGCTCGCGGGCAACACCCTTTTTTTGTCTCCATGGCAATGATAGTTTCCCAGTTTCCATTGCGGTGTACCGCGCGTCAGTTTTACTGTCACCCAGGGAGGAGAAAATAAATGAGCGTTTGTGTGAATGAGAGCTTTCTGTAGACCCCTCTGTGGGGAAATGATGTCTTCATTTAGAGTTAACGAGATCGACGTGGAGCTCAGTGAATGTTTCCTCTCACGGTGCGATAGAGTTACACAGTTACACAGACGTGAGGGGTGAGAGGTGGATGGTGCGTAAATATCGGTTACATTATTACAGTGGAGGTATCGTGTGATCCTGCCCTGGATTCTGGTCTGTGGTTACAATGGGAATGGCTCAACATGCTGGTCTCAGCAGATACGAGCAGATGACCCTCCTGTCTTATAATAGAGATTAAAAAAACGCGTGCATGAGATGACCCGGGTTCATCATCACTCACCTTTGGCGGCATGGTCCTTATCCTCTTTGTTTTTCGTTTTTCCGCTCATGAAGCACCTTTGCTGCTGCTGCTGCTGCTGCTGCTGCTGGTGTTTGAATCAAAGTTGAGGAGAGACGAAGGAGCGCGGGGTCTACTTTTTCATCCTCTTCAGGTTTGTTTGGTTTTATCCTCCCTCAGTCCTCCCTCAGTCCGTCCCTCTCCTCATCCTGCCCCGGTTTGAGGGACCGTAATGCTTCCACATGCCACTACAATAGCACGAGCGCTCAACCACGAGCGCGCGCATAAAACTGCTGAGAGACAAAGGCACTAAAGAGAGCATGTCATGGTCATGCACAGCAAACATCTTAAGAGAGCTTTCTGAAGACTTCATCATGAAGGAGAAAGCCTGGAAACAAGTTATAGCCAAAACAATCTATTTTTCTGAAGCTGAAATGTGTATTTCACTTTCTACTGAAATCCCAAAAAATCAAAATTTCCTTAAAATTTAGCATATATATTTGTATCATACTTGATACATTGGGTGTTTTTGGCAACTGATAATCCACTTGAGGACATTTTTATCATTTATCTGATTGTATTCAGATGGGTGTTTTTGTAATTTGTTGATCATATTGATTAGATAGAGTTATAACAGCATGTATCAAATATGATACAACAGGCTTTAAGGGACTAAATACGGTGGCCAACGAGGGCATACGCGCAGCAAACAAACATCCACGCCAAACACTGCAAACACAGGAATGATGCAAAACCAAAAAACACACAAACACATAAAACAAATGCAACAGAAAAACACTACATGAAAAAAAATGATACAACCACAGAAACGCCGCAGAAGCCAAAACATACAAACTGACAAAACAAATACAAAAGAGAAATGCTGCATATAAACCCCAAAACAACTGTAAGAGAGAAACTGCAAAGTCAATCCACGAAACGTAAGTTCGCCAGACCACTAGGGGGAGCCGAGTTTTTCTTTTACATTTATTGTTCCTAGTTGCATTTGTACAGAAGCGGATTAGGGCCACTGTAAAAAAAAAAAAATGAATTGAATGAGTTGAATTTTTTTCAAGTCTATGAAAAGCCAGAATTCGGAGAATAAAATCAGAATCATGAAGAAAAAAAAATCCAATTTCTGACTTTTTCAAAGCCAAAACATAATATTCTACCTCAAAACATTTTTTGTCAGTGGCCCTAATCCTCTTCCCTATGTCTGTCATAGCATCTGTTTTCTGAGTATAAAAAGAGGATGGAGGGTTTAATAGAACAAGATTTTCCATCAACTATTTTCATCACTATACAAAAAAAACCCCTCAAAAGCATACACAAGGTTTAGTTTCACTACACTTAACACTGAAACACTTCATTAAACCGAAATAATACTTGTTTAATATTGTATATGAAGCTCCTAACTACCTGATGGATTACAAACAGGAAGAGGTGGACTCACTTTGAACAGTGACTGATAATTAAAAAGATTTAGTTTTAAAATACATTGACACTTGAGTTGCAATAACTTGAAGATCTCATATTTTGCCTTAAATCAGGTTCAATGTTGTACATCGCTAATTTTGATACCTGTTTGACACCACAGCAATAAAAAAGTAAGTCCTAGACACCTGTAAGGGAGCAAGCAATCAGGCAAAGGACAAAGGTGTGGAAAAAGATCTTGTTCCTTTAATTAACTTGATAAAGGATAAATCAGTAACTAAATATTCAACTTAATTTGGTAGAAAATAAGTGAAACCACTAGAAGAGGTCAACTCAGCAAAAAGAACTAAAGCTACAACTTAACAAACATAACCAAACAGACCTAACCAGAGTGAGACATGCTGCAGGTTTAAATAGACAAAGGACTAGTCCAACATAAACACAAGGGGGAAACTAAGGTGACCACAAACTGAACAGCTAACAAACTCAGAAAAAAACACAGCCAAATTATCAAAACAAACTGTTTATAGAAAAAACTCAATTGTATTTACTGACTGAAAAGAACACAGAAAAAAGTTTAATGCTAAAGAAAAAGTCCAAGCTTGTCCTCCTACCCCCTGGATGGTCTCTCCCACTTCCTGTGGGTCGGGCTTTAAAGGCCATCTTGGAGCAGCAGACAGCCTTTTGCCAGGAAAGCTCAGACAAACAAAAAGACAAACAAGGGTAAGAATTACTTTGAAATTAAAGCATAAATGCAAATTAAGTCACAATGTAGAAAATTAAACCATGTGGCAGCTTGTTAATTAAATTGTGTGCACCCAAATTAGAAAACTACTGCCATACATGCAATTGAAGTGATTTTATGCCAACAAAAAAAATGTGCAATGTGGTTTTTCTAACTGAAAACAAAATTGGTGTTAAAACCCAAAGACAAAGAAATACTAACACGCGGTGATGGCAGTTTAGGCTACCACAACACCTGATATTGGACAAATGATTGTTCTCAGACATAAAAAAAAAAACAAACTCCTACACTAAATTGAACAGGTATGGACCAAATTGGGTAAGGGAAAGCTCACAGTCACTAATGTGCTAAAACCCTCTAGTTTTCATGTTCAGAGTACCTCTGGTAGTGCTGTATTCTGTCTGTCTGTTCGAGCTCCTGCCCCTTTAAGACCCCTTCCTCACTGGGCCAAGTGTGCTCTGGTGTGTTGACATGTCTACTCAGTGGTGACTGGTCGGTTCAGGGCTTCTTTGTGCCCTGTTTTCAATGACCGTGCTTTTAGTTCTTACTGTCTTACTCTATTTTACACATCATTAGGAGGGTTAATAATCAGTGGATGAATTAAAATCAGTTTTAAGTTCTTTAATGGAAAAAAAGAACAATTTATCATCAATGTCCTTCTTGTGACTCAAGAAAACTACTATTTTTACAATGGAAAAACAACTTTGGTGTTGTTTATGGATATTTTCAGTATCTGTGTTGGGCTCCTAAGCTAAAATCCTTTAGTTGGTCTTAAAGAAGCCTCATATAAAATGTTGCGCTTTTATCTGCTTTTGCACAATCTGCCAAAAATGTGCACTAAGCCTTTTGGACTATGCCATCCTGAGCTAATGGGTGCAAACTGTGTTCAAAACAATGACAAGACATCACACTGGTAGATCTATTCAGGGGGACCAGGGGAACGAGAAGTTTCGGGCAGTTACAGGAGCCATAAACTTGGGGAGAAGAAGTCCTGATGATCAGACCCCATCTGTAACCTTTAAACACCCTTACTTGAGTAGATTCATAAATTGCTACCTTTATTTGTACATGAATAAAATCCGATCAAGTACAATACTTGTGTAGTCTCTACACCCCTGGTAATGCCTTTAGTGCCTGATAGGTGATAGTAACTTTGTTTCCTTAACTTGGGTTCATCGTAGGGCTGGACAATATGACCTTGAAATAAAATCCCCATTTTTTTTCTCACAAAACTTGATTTATGATTTTAGTTAGTTTTTTTTCCCTCTTAAGAAAAAGCCTCCACATGACACAAAAATACTAGAATCAAGTTTTACTTTTTATGTTAAAAATATTCTGAAACTAAACAGATTTCCCCTCTAATAGTTAAGCTGCATGCTGTTATTTTTTCATAAAATGTTGATAATGTAGTTTAAATGTAGGCAGATTTGTCTTCTTGATCACTGAATTCTGAGCTATTTTCACAGTATATTAACATGAAATGTTCTGATCAGTAAAATACAAGCCTAAACATATGCTTGTGCAAAATCTAACAAGGCCTACCACAATGAAAATGGTACATTTTCAGTATTTGTATCTTAAACATTGCAACAACTTACAATAAGAGTAAGTGTATGTCAAGAAAAAAAATCTAAATTTTTAGGTTTTAAATGCTCTGCAAAAAATAATTTAATTTATTTACTCGATATATTGCCCAGCCCTAGTTCATAGGTTGGTTTTTGATGAATGCTAGAATAAGTTCACAGTTGCTGATGCTGAAAAACCTTCTAGTTTTCATGTTCTGACAGCCCTGACAGCTTAAATAGCTTTCAGGTATTTCTCTGTTAATAATAAATACTTTTCCTGCATTCACAGTTCACTCTAAGTCTCTGTCTACATAAAGTAAAATGAGACCTGCTCTTTAAAATTGTATTCAAGGATATTTCATCAATCCCTGGACAGAAATTTGGTTGTCCAAGTTGCTCTTATATACAACAGCAGAAGTATCAAACTGTATTAAATGTCAAATGAAAAAGAAAAGGAGTGAACAATTTTTACCAGCACAAATTATTATAAGAAACAATAAACCTAAACTCAAAATAAAAACATTTATACTATGTAAATATAAGCTGCACAGGGTTGGAGAGTGGAGATAAATTGTGTGATTCAGAATGAGTAAAACATCTCATCCATGTTGATTAATAGGATGCACATGTAGCTCTTACTGACTTTAAGAAGGTCACCATATTCAGGAGGCCGTCTTTAATCTGGTAAACGCCGTCCACCTGCAGACTCAGCAGTCTGACACGATGCAAATGAGTCACTTTATTGATCATTCAATCAATTTGTGCTGTAAAATGGCTTTTTACTGAGGCAGAAGTAGGCCACACTCGCACCTAACATTTATCTTGTGACATTCTGACTGTAAAGTTATTGTGTTCCCCACAGTTGTAAAAATGTCTTCATCTAACTACGTCTTTTTAATAAAGAAAAGCTTGAATGTATTGGAAACTGTCCCTGACAGCTTGTGTCCCACAGGATTTTAAATCAGATCATACTGCTCAGTTTCTGAGCCAGTCTATGCTGGAAAAATGTTTCTGTTCAGACTCTAAAACGAATTATCTGTTGTTTCCCTCTTCTCTGCCTGCAGCGTCCATGTAATGAGACCGTCCTGGATGTTGCAGGGTTTGCCTCAGTTGTCTGCACTCAGTGGGTAAGATGTTGGTTTACAGATAAATTTAGTATCCTATGTTAACCCACATCAAGTGGTTTTATGGCAGAGCGTGACCGGCCCACTGGTTTTAGTCCCAGTTTGTTTGTTTTTTTCCTCGGACTGACAGGAATGTAAATGTTGTTATAATCAACCACATTCTTTTGTTTTGACTTTTGATACTGGGAGATGATCTGAAGTGTTAGCCCACAGACTGGTTTTATGTCTTCTTTCTTTAACTCTCTGGATGTCATTGGTATTGTTTACAAAGTATTTTGTCCCTCTTTCAAGTCGGAGTTTGAATCTTATATATTGTATAAGATTGCCACTAAAGCACCTGGCCAGCTTTGTTCCTGGTGGGAGATAGCTGTCTGGCAACGCTGGGCGATATATAGCACACAATGATGTCACCGAAAACCTCGTAATTAAACCACTTATAGAAGAAAAGTTCACAAAACACAAAATTAGCTGGACTAGACACCACAGTGTGATTTTTTTTTTTTTTTTTTTTTCTACAGCGTTATACTTTTCCACAACAAAGCCCTGGTGTTTAGAACTATTTTGTGATGCAAGATATGGTCTACGTATCCTTCTACCAGCAACTTCTCCCATTAGATGTTTGGGTCAGGGGCTGCAGGCTGCAGTGGGGTCAGGTAGGGGTCACTGGACCACAAACTGATATACATCTAAATCCCTGGATATCATGAAGCTTGTTAATCCTTTATTCATCCCAAATGTATTGAAAGGCAAAGAAATGGCCAAAATTCTGATTTCACTGCATTCATCATATTACAAAGGCCTTCGCCAAATGTGGCTTGTTGTTTTGAAAACTGACATCAGGACTCACCCCTCTGCAAGGACAGAACATCATGTTTGCAGTACCCAATTTACCAATCAGGACTACAGGGTGACTGCGGGGTCTTAAAAAGTATTAAAAGTTGATAAATCAATTG
Source organism: Cetoscarus ocellatus (assembly GCA_037902135.1). NCBI lineage: Eukaryota > Metazoa > Chordata > Actinopteri > Labriformes > Labridae > Cetoscarus > Cetoscarus ocellatus. The sequence continues at coordinate 327,792 of JBAMNC010000157.1, read as the reverse complement.
TGGGATATTAAGGCCCTTAAAAAGTATTAAAAAGTCCTAATCACGATTTTATGAGGTATTAAATTTTATTGGTATTCAAGCTTTGACTCCAAAAAGTATCCATGAATATTTATTTTCCTCCTCGTGACTATTATGAACAACGATGTGTCAGTGGCGTACTTGGAGCTAGATCACCTCTGGGCCGTGTGTGTACAGGTGCGACATCATGCGAATGTTCTGGAGTCCAACACCTTGCGCCAAAGGCACAAAGAAAAGCTCAGAGAGCTGATGGACACAGAGAAGCTAATGGAAAGCAAATCAAACAATCTCAGGCACATGTCCTACATTTTGATCATGATGTAACAAGCTCTTGTTTTCCACAAGTTGGACTTGAATAAGTGTTGTTACTTGTTGTGACCATGTAGTGAGGGGAATGTCAGTAAACCTGCCTTTAGTTTAATTTATTCTTTCCAGCTTTATTTCTTCGCGGCTTACCTCAAGTCTGTTAAATTGCAAACTACAACTGTTAAAGATATGTTGCTAACAACAGCTTAAAGTAGCAATGAGGTCTTAAAATTTTTTGAGAGGTTTTTCTTAAAAAGTCTTAAAAAGGAACTTAAATTAACCTCAGGATTCCTGCATATACCCTGGACTATGACACATGGAAGCATTTTAAAGGCTTACCAAAACAAGCTTTGCTGAAGGTCCAGGGGAAACCTTGTTACTAAGTCCCACACGTGACGGCAATAGGCCTCCCAGTTCCTGGACATGGGCTCACAATTCATGTATCTACACCAACAGGTACCTTGTGATCTGTCCTGCACCTGTTTCCACAGCATTGAACAGTACACATTTATACCTCAAAATCCAACAGGAACCCACCATGAATGCAGTACTTTGCCATGATCAGCAACAGTTACAGTGGCAAGAAAAAACCCCTCTGTTGAGCAGTGGGGAATCTTGGGCAGAACCAGATTCATGCTGAACAGCCATCCGCCTGTGCCGTGTTGTGTGTGAGTGGGCGGAGATAGGGAGGCAAAGAATTCATGACAGCGATAAATCCATGGACACCTTGACCATAAATCTATCCCCCTCATTTTAGTCGCTGTTGAATTAGAGGTTTGGCCCTTTAGCTGTGGAATCTCGTTTTCAAGAGGGTCCTCCTCTCTATATGGCTGTAAAGGTAGTTGTTGTGGTTTAATTTTAAATGAGAATTTATGTTTAATTCATGATGGTGACTAATGTATGGATGCCCGGACTGAAAACTTGTCGTCATCATAACTGTCCCCATTGAACTGAGATGAGTTCATTACACAGGGGCTTTGAGGAGAAAAAATTAAACACTGTAAAGAATCTTACTGTAGCGTCAGTCGAGCTAATGTTTCTTGAGAAGTTTTATCCTAAAAGTGGGTTAATTATGAAGCTTTTGGTGAGACCGTTCCCCCATCAGGGACAAAGCTTTTTGGGTGCTTTGCTGGTAATCATATTGACTGGTGCTGTGGGCCTTGAGCAAAACCACTTGAAAAAACTCAAACTCTCCCTTTAAAATATAAAACCAAAACTTCAGGTTAGTTAAATGGACATAAAACACCCCTCACTAAGATGTACTTGTGCCACAATCTTTAGTCTGTATACAGGGAGACTCAAACACAGCAATATTGTTTCTCCCTCTAAACTGTTAACTTGAAGACTTCTGTCACTTACTGCCCACTAACCATGTGCTCTTTGTAAGTCTTACTTCATTCCTTAATTTGTCTTAGATGGCAGGTTTACTAACTCTTGTGTAACAGGTTTTGTGACGTCGTTTGTGCTGAACTTTTTGACTCCAGCGATGAGCCAGCGGAGAAATCACAGCTGCTCTCTGAGAGAGCCCCACTGGAGGATTTAAGATCTAAAACCAGCTGTTCTGTCAGAGGAAACAGTGGCACATGTGACATGCAACACGAAACTCCTCTTCCCATCCAATTAGACATTAATGTAATTTCTCTGTGCATTTGCAGTCGTTTCATACAGTTGGGTTTCTAGTCTCTGTTTTACCTCCATGGTGTAACAGTTGTGTGGGGTTAAATTAATCACAGTCAGATAATTACAGATTAAGTGTCAAGCACTGAGGTGTTTTTAATTAAACTTTCACTGAAGTATGTTATGTAAGTGGTGATTTTTTTTTTTTTTTTTTGTTAGATAAAAACTGAGTTTGGCTGAAATAACTGTTAATAACGCCCCAGTACACTGAAAAGGAAAAGATTAACCTGTGAAAATGTTTGTGTCTGCCAAGGCTTCACAGTAAATCACAATAGTAATGTAATCATAATATAATCTGGACTTATCGCTGAACATAATACAGTGTTTCTCCACATGTTCAGGCTCCAGTTTACGTGTTGCCAACACCAGCGCAAACAGTTCTGACAGTGATGGGCAGTCATGGCAGGCCTCCTGGCAGCCCTATGAGACTGTAGAAGCAGTCTGCTTCAGCTTGTCTAAGCAGACAGCCGTCGGCCGCACATCCTGCAAAGATTGACTGCAAATTTGTATAAGACGGCCCACAGTTCCTAAGTGCTGACAGGGTGCAGAAACAGTCTTCTTAGAGCACCCTATTTGCAGCTTGTCCCCTGCATCCCCCATTATACTGAACTTGGCCTAGGCTGCAACTTGGTTTTTGTTGAACACCCCCTTGAAGTTGTCCTATCGCATGGACTTGTCCAGATCAGTCAAACCTGACATGCTGATTCTGACCACCAGCTGACCGCTGTAGCAGGGCCCGCGCTCACTGGTGCTGACAATCAGGTGCCAAGGGTCAATGGTAAAAAAAGATGTTTGGCATTGGCAGAGAAGATTTTGCAAATTTTTCATGGGTGCAACACACATATTCAGCTCTGCTGCTCATCCCTCAAAAATCTTACCCTTACAAATGTGGCACCATTTTTAAGAAAAGAAATAAAGTAAATAAACAGGCTTTCCAGTGGTATAAGATTTATCGCCAAGAAGTATCAAAGAAGTAATCCAGCAAAAACAAATGTCCTTACTTTTGGTGCTTAGTTTAAGTTGTACACTTTAGGTCAAAGGTTTTAGAATATGTTATAAACTGAAATGAATAACTGGTTGACTCATTTTTATTTTATTTTATTCAACCTTTTTTTAACCAGGCTTGTCTCATTGAGATCAACAGATCTCTTTTTCAAAGGAGACCTGAAGAATGGTAGTTAGCATCAGTGTTAATTTTGACAGCACTTTTTAATTTAGTTTTAGTTACAGTCTTTTGCCGAAAATATCTTTTAGTTTAGGTCATAAATGAGTCATCTAAATTGTTTTTATTTTAGTCTAGCTTTAGTTGATGAAATCTACTGTAAATTTAGTCGACTAAAATATGAAGTGTAAAGTCTAAGGCACTTTTTATGTTTCCTTGAATTTCTGAAGTCATGCTTTACACTTGGACCCCACCATCATGAAGCTAAGGCAGTTGTGATTGGACGTCCCTCTTAACTCATCCAGCCGTTCCACACAACCAAAGTAGCTGTGATTCCTTATTTGTCCCTACTTTTTACATGACGAAATTAGGTCTGATTGGATTAAGTCTGTGTCAAACATTTTAGTCTAGTTTTTATCTGTTGACAAAAATGTCAGTTAATTAAGTTTTAGTTTTTGTCCATGTGCACTTGTTTGTTTTTTGACAAAAATAGTCGACAAAATTAACACTGGTTGGCATTCTCAGCTAGTGTCCATTTTACACAGCACAGAAAAGTGTTCATGACACATTCAGTACCTTGAGTAGATTTTTAATTAAGTACTTTTTATCTCACATGAGTAGTTTGATATAGAGCTACTTTCCTGTATATGCGGGTAAACTTTATCAAAGTAAATGTGCCTTGATGGGAGGACAATATTTTTGTGTTTTTCTACCCCTGCAAGGCACCATTTCGCACCGCCTTTTTATGGTGCACTAGACTAATAACTGGTTGACTCCTCACACTGCTCAGTAGCTTTAGTACACTTTGACACATGTACTTTACATGTTTAGTCAAATTTTAACAAAGTAATTGCACTTTTACTTGAGTTAAAAATTTTTGTACTTGTTCCACCTCACTAAAAGAAAAAGGATGACAGTAATGATTTTTTCAATACTGTGTATAATTTACAATCCCTTTTTCTCTGCTCTTTGAAGTCATCTCAGGTCAACATGTACCATGTGGAGGTAAACTGTGCGGCAGAGACATTGACCCCTGAGTCACACAGCGGCAGTAAAACAGCTGTATGATTCCACCGGTGTGGGGGGGGGGACGACACGTCTGTATTGACTGACGACAGAACCACGAAAGAAAAAGAGGTCAGTGACACACTGCAGGCCTGCGTCAACAGCCCCCCATCTTTATTACCACAGCACTGTCCTCAGCTGATCCTCATTGGAGATGTCGGGACATGATGGGAGACTCCAGGAAAGACTCACAACATGTTGACGGAGATCACAGTGAGCTGTCCGAGGATGAGCTACTGCAGATAGGAGTGTCTGGACTCACCTGCTGAGTCTACCCTGACAGGTAATTAGAAGAAGACAGATGGATATCTTCATATGAGGAAAAATAAAATATCTGTAGAAGATAGACAGTAGGTAATCTTTCTGCTTTAATTCACTGAGCAGATCAAATCAGATCCACTATATGTCACTCAGTGCATCAAAAGTCCCTGTATGGATAAAGTCACTTGTTAGGCTTTGATTGATCTCGGTTATTAGAGCACATGCCTCATGTACAGAGGCCAAGTTTCATCTCTGGCATGTCACGTTAAATTTCTAACTTAACCCACCACAAAACATCAACTATACTGTTATACCAGTGTTTCCCGAAGGGAGGTCCTTAAGCCCAAAGCTATTTAAGGGGTGGAGGGTGGGAGGAAAGACAAGATACACACTGTTGAGGCCTCCAAGTAAATCTTCGTCCAAAAATGAACCAACATTAGACATTGCAACAACATAAACAGAAGGGAGAAATAAGTGGAGTCGTCCTCAGCTCCACCTGTCCAAAGATCACAATAACTTGTTAGATCTTAAAAGTGCGTCTAATTCTGTATCCCTTTTAATTGCTTCAAACTTTAAAGATTTTTTGTGCCTTTACAATGATTTGGACATGTACAACTATCGATTCATAAGAAGAAAAATAAATTAAAATGTCCAAAAAGAAAACTATATAAATTTAGACTGAGTACAAAGATTCTCATGTAGTCAATATGTGCATTGCTGTCTGTAGTTCTCACTGTAAACTATCCTCTTTTTGAGCAGTAGGCCTGGCAACTGAGAGTCATTTTGACAGCAGAAAGTGTATTGTGTAAAGAATACCGTCTTACTTTTCATCTCATATAGTTAAACTGGATGCATCTTGTTCTGGCAACCTCAGTGACAGAGCCGCCACGACATGCACAGCTTGTTCGTCGTTGCCCTGAAAACATATAATATCATGTCTAAGACTACAGCACAAGTAAGTATGACTTGAGGCTTAATTCTGCCATACTGTTTCTGTATCTCAACCAGTGTTAATATTGACAGCACTTTTTAATTAAGTTTTAGTTATAGTCTTTTGCCTAAAATATCTTTTAGTTTTAGTCATAATTTAGTCATCTAAATTGTTTTAATTTTATCCTAGTTTTAGTTGATGAAATTTCACAATTTTAGTCGATGAAATCTACTGTAAATTTAGTCAACTAAAATATGAAGTGTAAAGTCTAAGGCACTTTTTATGTTTCCTTGAATTTCTGAAGTCATGTTTTACACTTGGTTCCTGCCACCATGAAGCTAAGGCAGTTGTGAGTGGATGTCCCTCTTAACTCATCCAACCTTTCCACACAACCAAAGTGGCTGTGATTGCACATATTCCTAACTTGTCCCTACTTTCTACATGATGAAATTAGGTCTGATTGGATTTAGTCTCCGTCAGACATTTTAGTCTATTTTTTATCTGTTGACGAGAATGTCAGTTAATTTAGTTTTTGTCCATGTGCACTTGTTTTGTTTTAGTTATAGTCTACTTTTTGTCAGGGGAATAAAGGTTGTTGATGAAAACTATGACGAAAATAATTAGTCAACAAAATTAACACTGATCTCAACTATGTTTTGTGCTGTTTACTTTGGACCATGGTTTTCCTCTAGCTGCTGTCCATAACATCACTGAAACTCCCCTAAAGCATGTAAGGCCGTAGATATGTTTGCAATTTGTCATTGTGTTCAAATTTGTGTTGGCAAATGCTTCCCTTAGCACCACATGTTGCATGAGGGTACCCATAGAGGTCCCAAGATCTAAGGCTGTAAGCAACTACCTGTTGTGTGAGAAGTAAATTGTAAACATGGCAACAATTATGTTAATTTTGCAGGTAAAAACAACTACATAAACAATAAAAATCAATGTGGTCAGATCATCTCCACTCCATTTGTACAATATTTTCCTCTGTGCTGTCATAACTGCCTCAGTGTTACAGTTTATTGAGGGATCATGACTGTGTCATACCACCATCAAAAACAGGAAGAATCCTCTCTAGTGCCTCATTGTGAGGCTTTTTAATGTTGTACAAAAAACCCAGATCAGTAGTTTATTGTGAGAAAATATAGCCAAAGAATCAATGCATAAAAATCCAAACAAGCTAAGTATTATACTTATTCCTTTCTGTTCTCAATTCCCAAGTTTGTAGAGGGGTTAGAGTTAAATGACGTGCAAAAGTTGAACTATGATGCAGCCTGCCTCCATCAACCCGTCTAAATCATCCTCGGCCAATAAGTCACCACAAGGCTGTTGTTGCCAAGGCGCTGCTGGCTCAAGGCCAGCTGAGCAGGCTGTCATTCACAGTGATTTATCTGCAGCCACGCCCTGTGTAACTCACAGTCTAATCAAACAGCCTTCAATACTGGTGATCGAGCCCCGAGTTTGGGTGTCCTTCACTCCACTGTGTAAACTGAGGCACCAGCTGAAGAGTTTTAATTATGTTTTCAGTCTCTTCTGCTGCCTCTAAATGGCTTTAAGCTGATTTGAGTGGATTTACTGCAGCATTTGTCCAATCAAATGGTGAGCAGGACACATCAGCCTGTGAGCAAGTGTGTGATGAACAAATACTCTGAGGAGCTCTTTCAAAATGCTTGTGGTTTTGGAAAGTTGGCGATTATTTTGACAGTTTTGTAGTTCCTCAAAAGGTGAAGAGGATATTTCAAACAGTAAATGATACCTCAGAGGTGTGTTTTCCTGAACAGTCACGGGCTTCTCTCAAACAGCCACGTAAGCCATGCTGTCAAAGCTGCTTACATGACAAGACTGATCATGGCAAACATGATTAACAGCTGGTAATGTCATCAAACACCCACACACAAACACACAACATTGACCAGAAGTGTCCCTCTTACTCATCAGCTCTCAATATTTGCTCAGTTTATCTCACTTGACTTAAAAAGCCATCTTCATTTCAAACTTAGTCTCTCTACTTCTTTCTTCTTTAACCTGAGCAAACTTTAAGAAAATCTTTAATTTTTAAACTTTGTCCGTCTTCTTAAACTCTTTCTCTTCCAAATACACTCACAGATGTGGACAAACACACTGCAGCCTTGCAGGTGAGTAAACAGTGTGCCGCTGTACTTTGGAGTGCAGGATTTGTCACTCTAGGACTGATTTCAGACAGACAGACAGACAGACACTGACAGCGACAAGATGGCCGGAGTTCGTTTACTGGTCTTCATCGCAGCTTTACTGCTGGAGGTGGATGGACTTCCTGCTAAAACTACCAAAGAAAACACAGGTAAATGACAGGGGAGCAGGCATGTTCAACTACTTTCTGCCATTTTACTGAGTGTGTTATTTTCTCACAAGTTTGTTATTGTCTATGATACAGTATGTGTGGTGCTGCTGGCTGTGAAACACATCACATCTTGGGATAGTAACTATACACTTGTCCTGACTCAACATCAAATCATGATAAGAGGCCTAACCTTTGAACACAGCCTGCTACTGTGGAACTGCATAGCTTCAACAACTGCAAACAATTGGTCATCTATTTATTCCCTTCCCATTATCGCTACAGTTGCTAATCATAACTTCAGAATAATCTGTCTATTAAATCACATGGTAGTTCCTGCATATATGATACATGTGACTTTTACCATTATCACCAACATGGACGTCCTGCTGTTGTGGACCCACCTGGCACTAAATGCTTCATCCCACATCAGAAACTACACAATTTAACATCAATTCTCATTTTCAATCTATAAAAACGCTTTGAGTTTATAGGATAAGTATGTGTATATAACTGTGACCATGATGTCTATAATCTCTAGCCTACTTATTACATGCTATTTAAGAAATATGGAATAGGTTTACAGTTAGATGGTACCCTTTTTGTTTTCCTCGGTCAAGGAGTTTATGTTTCTGTGAGCATTTGTTTATGTGCTAGATAACTCAAAGTCATCAATGGATTTTAATGAAATTTGCTGAGAAAGCTGGTTGTGGACCAGTGAAGCAGTGATTAGTGGTGATACAGTTCTGAAACCATATCTAGGAATTTTTATAGGATTAATTAACATTGCTTGTTTTTGCTAATGACTCAGCTAATAAATGCCTTGAGCACCTCTAGTTTAATGTATTTGCTCAGTATTACAAATGAAAGTAACTTTGCAACACAATACAAAATCCAACAAGGACTAGGAATAACAGCCCTTATCCAACAGCAGCATAGCCAACTCAGCAACTGAAGTGCAGCCTGTTGTACTTATTTACTACTTAGGTATTTGGTGCAGCTTCTTGCTTGAGCATTCTCTTCTTTTCCTTACCTCATCGGTCACTGCCCCCCTTTGTCTCTTATTCTCAGTCACTGAGGAACACAGAACAGAGACAGGCAAGCCGCCTTTGCTCCTGGCTAACTTCTTTTGTCAGCTGGACTTGTACTGTTTCACAGTACACAGTTCTTGTAAGGCGACCATTGCTAACTGCTAAACTTTCATAGTGCTATATGCAGGCGACTAGGGCACTCTGAGGGAATGAGCTTGATGCCCTCTCTTTGTTAAGCCCCTCTGTGTTTGGTGTTGTTTTTCAGAGGTAAGACAAGTAGAATCTTAAAAAAGAAAAAGACAGGGAGAAAACGTGTCTGTATTGTGTGCTTAGTGCTCTCGTAAATGACTTTCTCAGTTTTTCATGTAGTATCTTGTTTGTTCTGTTTTTTTTAGGGGCTGTGTTTGTGACCCAGGAGGCGGCCAACACAGTGCTGGTTCGCCTGCGGAGGTACAACAGCGGCAAACTTGAGGAAGTACTTTACAAAGATAACCTGGAACGGGAGTGTAAAGAGGAAGTCTGCACCATGGAGGAGGCCAGGGAGGTCTTTGAGAACGATGAGAAAACTGTAGGTTGTTCATACAAAGACACATAAACCTACACATATCATATATTCTGACAGTTTTAGTGTTTACTGACTGAGATCTGAGGTTCTTCTTTCACTTGCTTCTCTCTCAGATGGAGTTTTGGAATGCTTATATTGGTGAGAATACTTGTTTAAAAAGTCCTCCATTTTAATCAGAGTTTAAAGCAAAGTTTCAGCTGTGCAGCTGTGATTATTGTGTACAACTGTGTGTAGATGGTGATCAGTGCAAGCCTCCCCCATGCCAAAATGGAGCTGTGTGTGAGGATGGGATTGGTATGTACACATGCTGGTGCAAACCAAACTTCAGCGGCAAGAACTGTGAGATGGGTGAGTATGTGAGGTGGATCTTTACTTTCTCTTGTGTCACTTAAATTATCTAAGAAATTGCATTTCTCTGTCCTGCTTGTTTCCAGAGGTGAGCAAACAATGTTCGGTGAACAACGGTGAGTGTGATCATTTCTGTGTGATGCAGGAGGAGCTTCCTGTGTGTCAGTGTGCTGCTGGTTACACACTTGGTGCAAACAAGAGGAGCTGTGAACCAGCAGGTAAATAAAATAAAAACAGTAAAATGTCCGACAAATGTCAGTATTATTCTCTTCTATTTCTGGTCAAATTCATGACTACAGCAAAGCAGTGAATATGAACATATAAACAGTATGTTACAAATTTATTAGACCACCTGTCATAAAAATGAGAAAACATAAATGTTTTAAAACTCTCATAAATGGTTTAAGACTATAAATATTATTATTGGACACACATTTTTACATAACATTCAACCACTAGAAATATTTTTTCTGCTCACGAATGCAAGTGTATAACTCTAATTTGACATCTTAATTAAAAAATAATAATGAGCTTTTCTAACTTTTTTTTTACTTCACTGTGTAGCAAGTAATTGTTGCACAGAGGCTTAAAGGGACATTGTCATCTCCTTCTAAAACCTACTAAAAATAATATAAGTTACTTTTTTTTTTTTTTTTTTTTTTTTACACTTTTTTCATCATAAATCGTTTAATCCACTTCAGTCCAGGTCACAACTACAATGCTTTCAATTATTTTCACAATTCTAACACTGAAAATGCCAAATTAAACCATTTAAGTGTCAATTTAAAAAATTTAGGTGACTGTACGTTCAGTAATTTGAATGCTAAGTGAAATTTTCTGGATGGGATTATTACAGTCTTGGACATGTCAATGATAAGTAACAACTTTGTTTTTAATTGATTTGTAGTTTTTCTGCTAAGTCTGAATGAAAACAAACTCCTTAATTTTCTGAAAATGGGACATTTTTGTTACTTTCTAAAACTACCTAAAAATATCATATGTTAGTATTTTTCCACTTGTTTCATTTATCAATTTTTTTGATTCACTTCAGTCATGATCATAACTATCAAGATTTCAAATATTTTCACAATGTGCCTTTGTTAATCTCCCATTGCCTATCACTCCAGTTTTTATATTGGATATCCATAGGAGCTGCTTCTTTAATCTAACCTAGCGGAAAAATTACATACCCATTAAAAACAATGTTGCTACTAATCTTTGACATGTCCAAGACTGTAATAACCTCCCCAAAAAATTCCACTTTGCATTCTTTATATTGAAAATTGATTGTGTTTATTTTTAACAGAAATTGGTGATGTCATTACATACACTGGTATTTGAAGTTGTGGAAAATAATTGAAATCGATAGTTATGATCAGGACTGAAATGGATCAAAAGATTTATGAGGTAAATATTAACATATATTTTTAGGAGGCTGTAGAAGGGGAAAAAAAATGTCCCTTTTTCAGAAATTAAGGAGTTTCTGGTATCAGGTATGAGGGTTAATTGTTATTGATAATAAATAATTAATAAGAAATTGATAATAAATAATAATTATTATACAATTACCCAAACCTTTTTTCCCTTTCACTATTGCTTACATTTAGCAAATCTAGTGCTTCTAACACACGAGAAAACTGCAACATATGCAAAGCGTGCATCTGAAGTATCTCATAAATGCCTTAAAAACATCTTCTCTGTGTCGAATGTTTTCTTCTGCAGAGCAGTTTAGCTGTGGTCGAGTGAGTAGGTCCTCTTCATCAATGACCAGGTCTGCCCTCATCCCACGATCCTCAAGTACCAAAAACAACACAGACAACGGCTTCTTGGATGAAGACTTCACTGACTATATATCACACACGTATGATTACTATGATATTCCTACAAATGATTCACAACCAAACAACGTCACTGAGGTGTTAAAACGCTCAGTAAGGTCAGATCCAGCTACCCCTGCAACTCCAGACCTGCCCCTCTGGGCTTTCTTCCCCACACTCCCCACCATCCCAGGGCAGGAGAACAGCGACCAGAGGATTGTGGGAGGAGACGAAGCGAAGCCTGGAGAGATACCATGGCAGGTACTGTAGCGTGGGAATGAGTTGAAGGTAAAAGCATGCTGTCCACGGGTCAGATGAAGTTTCGATTGTGGGTTTTACCAAAGCATGAATTGACCGTAATCACCGGGTAGCAGTGTTTCCTATGATCCCTCATATTTGGTAAGCTGCTGTTATACACGGACGACACATCTGTCTACTTCAGTTGCACAGAAAAGAGGCCAAAATGCCACCACTGCTACTGACATATTGTCCTGATGATGATAAGGAGTCGAGATATGAGCTGCCTGAGGAAAGTGGTAACGTCATGCTCCCTCTATTAACCAAAATATGCATTGTAAACAACAATAATAATAATAATAATAATAATAATAACATTATTTGTATAGCACTTTTAAAAACAGAGGTTTACAAAGTGCTTGTCAAACAGACAAGAACATACAGACAGCAATTACAAGAGCTTCAGTACATAAGGAAATGAAAATATAAAACAAAACAAAAAGCCCAGTTTAAATCAAGGCACTGTTACACGTAAAACACGTCTTGTCACAAGAACCCAGACAATACAAGAACAATGCAATGTAAAATGAGGACCAAAATAAAAGCTAAAAAACATAAAACCAGTAAGAAAAGTAAAAAGGGGGTGAAAAGGACGATAAAGGTAATGACAATAAAATAATCATAATAATAACAGCAATGACAGAATAAAACAACAGACATGAGCAGGAGATAAAAAAGAAAAAAAGTCTAAAAAGGTTATCTATAAAAGGATTAAAAGTGTAACAAAAATGAAGCATAATTAGATAAAATCTGAATTAATGGTAAGTTATGGCATTAATATGAAACATATCATTGAAGATGTAAATAAAAGAAGAAGGACCTAACAGAAGAAGGAGGTAAAATGATAAGAGCAATACTGATACGATGTCAGTAGATAAGCAGAATGTGGCTGACATTGCTATCGTTATCTCTTGCCACTTGTCACTTGCACATTACCTGACTAGTCTGTGCTTAATGAAGTTACATACAGCTCAGTTGATGTGCCAGTTCCATCTGATCAAGCTTAAATATATATCTTTATTTTCATTTTAAAGCTCAGAATATTGCAAAACAACTTTGTGCCAGTTGCCTTCTTTGCTGCTCTCTTGTGCAATTTAGGGTCATATTGCAACAACTGGTCAGATGGCAGGAGCATCAGTGCTTTGGAAAGCTTTGGAAAAGTGCAGTGTGAAGACAAACTAAACCAAATGAAAGCAACAGTGTCATAGCATTACTCCCAGATTGATCAAGTCCCCAAGCTTCTTGTTGACGCTTTTGGGCGCAAACCTCTTATCTCCAAAATTGCAACTTTTCAGGAGATGAAAAAAAAACAATCTACTAATGAATGAATGAATGAATATTGTCTGGTCCTGATAAATTAGCATGCTGCAGAACCACACTTTATTAAATTTTCCATTGCAAGGATTTGTCAAGAATGATATTTGTATCGTATCTTTACAGCAGGGTGAGATTTTAGGGCAAAATACTGTACCAAACGCGTAGGATGAAATCAACTATGAAAAGAGAAACTGTTTTAACCTGAAACCAACGGGGTTCCTCACAAGTACTTTAAAACATGGCACAATGCCCCTCAGGATTTGCTTCTAGCCTTTGTTTATCTGCTCATCCAGTGATTTAAAAAGGGACTTATCACAAGGTTTTCATAAAACTGCTTACAAAATTACATTAGGAAGTGTTTGAGTTTCCCATTCAGATCATTACGATGACTGACAGTAAGTTACATTATGGGGCAATGAGGCTTGGCGATCTTTTAAGTGTTTGTATTTGCAGGTAACTCTGATGTACCGCTTAGCCTCCAATGGCAGAGCACAGCCGTTCTGTGGAGGATCTCTGCTCAGTGAGCTGTGGGTCATCACTGCTGCTCATTGTCTAGTGCAGGCTGATTTAGCCAAACGAGCTTTCTTCATCAGAGTGGGTATGTAGAAAATAATGTTCTTCGATTTCCACTGGTTATCTTTTTTATACAGATGTCTACAAAGCCTTTTGTAGCAGGGCCCAACCGATATGGATTTTTTGAGGCTGATGCCGATATTTGGCAGAAAAAAAATACAGATTACCAATTCATCGGCTGATTAAATGAAAATATATAAAATGAATTTAAAAAAAAAAGTTGGTCCCACCTACTACAATGAATATACGAATTACAGGCTGAACATTTTACTGTTTTACAATACTTTGTCCTTCAGTATTGGATTAACTTTTCGACAGAGAGGAGTTTTCAAGTAAAAAAACATGCAGAAAAGCATTAACCTTTGGGAAATTAATTAAATAACATTAAAAAAGAGTCAATCTATAAATGAGTTCTGAAATACAGTTGTACTGATGAATTTATCTGTAGATTTAGGCCATCGTCCTCTGATGCCCTTTAACATTAAATCAAATTTTCTCTACTCCATTATTTTCTTTGCCATGAAGTCATGACTCATATGAACCAAAATAAAAACGAGAATTGCCTTTTCTCAGATGTCAAAACATACCGTCTTTGACAGAGTTATATTTTAACTAAATAATGGTCACAAATAGTCTAATGTTACTTAAAATACGGTAATGTTACTTTACAACACACACAGTGAGTTGCTGTTACAGCCAGTGGCCACTCAATGTTAATGGTTTTAACTTTTGGGGCCTGCCCTGAATAAACCCCCTTCCCTCTGTGTTCACATTGCTCCTCATTAAATGTGCTTCAACAAGCAGCTGATGGAGTGATGAACGGTCGTTCTCTGCACTCTCAAATATTTGTGCACTTATGTTATTTCTGCGGTTACTGGCTTGCTTTTAGACTGTTAGCTAATGCTATGCTAGGCTGGCATTACTACAGCGATGTCATTGTTAATAGAAACAGACAGGGAGTAACTTAAGCTAGGTTAGCACAACTTTACCAATGTAACGTCATTGAGAAGCATGACCGACACAATTAAGCACACGTCACTTGTCATGACACATGGCAAAGAGAGTTAAATTGAAATGAAGACGTTTTGAGTCGCTGCTAATTTCACAATGTCGTTATAAACATAGCTGTTGGAAAGCTCCATTCAGCCCACTCTTGTATTGTTGCCTGGCTGCGTGACTGATCAGACAGCGGTGGGGAGGGGACTGAGGATCGAATGGAGTCAGAGCTCCATCTATTGGACTAACGGCACAATGACATCATTCTGTGCAACTTGGACACTGAACAGCATTTACTGTTTTATGAGAAAGTAAGAATATATCAGCGTTATATCGGCAAAACACCGGCCGATGTTGAATACTTTGAAAATGGCTATAATCGACTGATTAAATTGACCAGCCGTTAGATTGGTTGGGCCCTATTTTGTAGTGATCCCTACCTGGATTCCCCCAAGCTTTTCATTTTATTGCAGAAAAGAGAGCGAAACAAAGTGGCAATAATAAAAACAATAAATGGTTAAAATCTGAATCTGTTGTATATGCCCAATTGTAATGCCATTGGGACACTGTGTAAAACATAAATAAAAACAGAAGACAATGATTTGCAAATCTATTGCAACCTATATTCTACTGATACACTACAAAGAGAAGATGTTTACTGTTCAAAGTGATACACTTCATTATTCTTTTGTAAGTATTTACTCATTTTTTGTTTTATGCATTTAATTTAATGAAACTTTGTAGGTGGAAATTTTTCTGATTCTTGCATCATGTACAAGCCTGTTGAGGATGCTCCTATTACACCCCATCAGGGCACTTACCTGTTTCCAATCAACCTGTTCACCTGTGGAATGTTCAGGTGTTTTTGAGCACTCCTCAGCATTCCCAGTCATTGGTTGCCCCTGTCCCAGCTTTTTTGGAATGTGTTACAGGCATCAAATTCAAAATAAGTGAATATTTGCAAAAGTAATATAGTTTATCAGTTAAAATATCAAATATGTTGCCTTTGTGGTGTATTCAAATAAATATAGGCTGAAGAGGATTTGCAAAAAGAGGGGTTTATTGTTTTAAATGCAGCATTGAGTGTGTATCATCTTTGCCTCTAGGTGAACATGATGTGGACAGAGATGAGGGTCCAGAGCGAGACCATTTGGTGGCACAGCGGCACATCCATCGCAGCTACAACTTCAATCTGTCACCATATAACCACGATATCGCTCTGCTGAAGCTTGAAACCCCTGTGGAGCTGTCCAACGAGAGACGTCCAATCTGCCTTGGCCCCAAAGACTTCACAGAGAATTTACTGAGGGAATCCAGCACCTCCCTGGTCAGCGGCTGGGGTAGGATTAAGTTCCAGGGCCCTGAGGCCACCAAGCTTCAGAAACTGGAGGTCCCATATGTGGAACGCACCATGTGCAAACAGAGCAGCAGCGACCATGTCACACGCTTCATGTTCTGTGCTGGCTACCAAAATGCAGAGAAGGATGCATGCCAGGGGGACAGTGGGGGGCCACATGCTTCCAATTATAAAGGCACCTGGTTCCTGACAGGCATCGTCAGCTGGGGGGAGGAGTGTGCCAAAGACGGGAAGTATGGCATCTACACCAGAGTGTCCCGGTACTACCCGTGGATCAGCAGCACAACAGGGCTTCGAATTAAGTAAGAAATAAAGTCATGTATGGAAAGATGAAAAAGCTGTCGGCAAACAAAGCATACACTTTCAGGATTTATCTTTAACTGCAGAGATAGATCTTCACACAAGTGTTAAAAAACTAATGTTCATGTTTAACAGTAAATAAAGTGTAATTTGGTATCTGGGGATCTGTATGTTTCTTGAAATATTGCTAAATATTTTTGAGTGTGTAGCATTTTTTCCCATCAGTCATTATGCAATCTTTGGTAGCTTGTGCTTAAACTTTGTATTCGGTTTATCAAAGGTCTGAAACAACCATAGTGTAGACAAAAAACTAACAGCAACTCTGGTCATCTCACTAACTTCCATGCAACAGTCAATACAACAAATGCCCACAAGTTACTGCTTGGTGAAGCTGCAGATAAGCTTTTAAGAGGCAGTGGCTGATACAGACTTCAGACTTTACTATCCCCTTGGGGAAAATCTTTCCCACAACACTGTTTCCATTCCAGATAGTGTACATCACGAGAGAGGCGTCTTTGCTTTAGCAGAGGTGCATGGGACCAATCTGTTGCAGGTGACATGTCTGTTGTCACTGAGCTGGTGCTACATGCCAGTTAGTCAATATTAATATTATCATGTTAAAAATCAGAACTTTTGTTTGAAGGTGTTTTTCTCTTTTCCCTATATGTTGTTAATTCATACATGACAGAATGACGAGGTGATCTTTCCATCACACTGCTCAGCTACATGCACACCTTAGACACAATTTAAAATATACCTATATAATTTTAAAGTGGTTATAGTTTGACAATTTGCCATTGTGGTTTAGGATACCTACAGTAAATCATTTTGGTTAAATGTATGAACATAAAACCTGTCGGTTGTAAGTATGAACAATGCCAAATTTGGATGCAGTGTTAATTTTGACAGCATTTTTTAATTTAGTTTTAGTAGTCTTTTGCCTATAATGTTTCTTAGTTTTAGTCATAATTGAGTCATCTAAATTGTTTTAATTTTAGGCTAGTTTTAGTTGATGAAATTTCACAACATTTTGGTTGGTGAAATCTACTGTAAATGTAGTCAACTAAAATATAAAGTGTAAAGTGTAAGGCATTTTTTATGTTTCCTTGAATTTCTGAAGTCATGTTTTACACTTGGATCACGCCACCACGAAGCTAAGGCAGTTGTGATTGGATGTCCCTCTGAACTCATCCAACCTTTCCACACAACCAAAGTCTCTGTCAAACATTTTAGTCTAGTTTTTATCTGTTGACGAAAATGTCAGTCAATTTAGTTTTAGTTTTTGTCCATGTGCGTTTGTTTTTATTAGTTACTGTCTAGTTTTCGTCAGGGGAAAAAAGGTTGTTGACGAAAACTATCACGAAAATAATTAGTCGACAAAGTTAACACTGATTGGCTGGCACAACAAAAGCCAAATGGCACCCAATGAGGAGCTGTTTGGGAGCAGACTCTTATCACAAAACTGAAACCAATGATCCAAATCAACCAAAGAAAGAGTCCAAGTTCACATCACAGACAAATGTGTTTAACATTGCTTATGAAAGGAATACTAATACCCGTCTTCACTTACAGATTGTTCTAAAGCCTGCTTTTCACCCATCCACAGTAATAAACAACCCTGAACAAAATGCAGATGTTTAATTTTCTGTACAAGTTAGGCCGCTTTGCTAACAGACGTTCATAGAGAAAAATGACAGGTCAAGTCAAATTAAATAACACTGTGCTTATCTTATGAAAATAATCATGTACAGTATGCAAATATACAAGCTTTCACAATAATTCAAAATATAAAAAAAGTGCAAAATGAGCAAAAGTTGCAAACACCAGTTAAAAGTACAGTGAAAGACTGATTCTAGCCTGACTGAACAAATCTATTTATTACCTCTGATGTCACATTTTAGCCTGTGAAGGGTGGGATACAGATAAATTCAGCATGAATAAATGTTTTTTCTCTAAAGAGGGGTAAGGGATGGACACTATTTAGACAGTCAGACACTCACTTTCAAGTGACTAAATGTTACCGACGTTCAGTATGTTACATCACATTAAAAATGACTTGATTGTATGTTAAATATCACCAGTAAGATTATATTCTTCAAAGATGCATCTACAGTAGTATGACACTGTTACTTTTGTCACTTGATAGCAGTGTGTGGACTTCTAACTGTCCATTAAAATATAGTTATTTACACAGCTTTTGTCCAAAGTTGTTTTACATAAAATTTATATTTGTACCACTTACATATCCGCACTTAACTCCTCAAACTGTTGGCTTCTTTACACTGTCTGCCCTTTGGAGATAAACCTTCAGTAAATATGGAGGTAAAGTGGCAGTGTGACAATAACCACTTTTAAAGGTTCCATGTCCTGGTGTGTTTGACCGATTGTCATGTCTTGGGTGTCTATTAAGCAAGAATTTGATTTAAGTTGAACAAAAAGAAAATATCGTCCAGTGGGAGGGGGAAGGAGGGGTTACAGACTTTCAAAACAGTCATGGCATCTGCCTTTGACAAGCAGATAGCACTCACGTAGTTGGAGGCTGTATAGCTATTACATATTAAAAACCCAGGAAGTAAAGAATGAAGCATTGTAAGTGTCATTTCTTTAAAGAGGTATAGAACATTTCTCTGTAAACTGAGAGTTTAGTAAAAAATGTTATGTTCCTTTGCTCCCCAAGCCCCTTCCAACATTAAAAACAAAGAAAATTGACTTTGCAGGACATGAGACCTTTAGCATTTCATTCCAAAGATACCAAACAGTAAAATAAACCAGTCCAGGCAGTTTAAATAAGAGGCAGTTTGGAAAAAATTGAATAAAACAACCCCTGGGTTGTCCGTCATCACTGAGTAATCTAAATAGTAAGTACATATTTCAGGTATCAACAATGTAACTTTAATAATTTGGTTCTACGCTATTTTACGTACAGTTACGTCTGTTGTAATAAAAACGTCAAACAGCAGTACAGTGAGGCATAATGGGATAGAAATGTGCAGTGATTTGTTTGTGCAGTGCAGCAAAGAACAAAAATGTTAAGATTTTACCACCAGTGATAACAGTGCTCATAATAGCACTGAGTAATTCATTTGATGGCATCACTAAAGAATTAACAGCCATAAAAACAAGAAGCTAACTTAAAAAAAAACAATAACATCATCAGCAGCAATCAATTAGGCAAATAAACTTTCTACAATCAGTGCAGATGTCAAAGTCAAGTGCAAGTTCACACAGTTCGTACTTCAGTATTTTCACATATAGTCCAGCTAGAGTTCTTCATCAGTGAACCATCATGTTTCTCAAAGCTGTGCTCGGGCAAGGGCCATTTTAACAGTGCATTTACACAATCTACGAAACAGCGCCACAATAAAGCTTCATCATTATTACATCTGGAGACATTCACCTTAAGTCCCTGAGGACGTGATATCTATGTCAATTCATGGTGCAGAACAACCTTGGATTTACATGAGAAAGTAGGAGACATGCTCCACATAGACACATGGTCAGAGACATACACTCACAGTGCTTCTGTCCCCCACTAAATCCACATGCCCACCTCTCATTAATATTACACCTCTGATTCTTCCTCTGGGGTCAGAGCAAATGGGGGGCAAACTTGTTTTCCTTTCCATTTCCAGAATGTTAATAGTGGAGGCAAAGTGCAGATATTATGAATTGAAACAGCAGGGTGAATGGGGCTTAGGTTTTCATTGAACAAAATGAAGGCCAACAACACAACAGCCATGTTCTGAACTACTTGTGTACTTTTTTTCCTGCTCCTGGCATATGCTTTAAAAAAAAGATCTAGCTCTGATATTTTTAAACTCTGTTTCACCTGCCAACCCAGCAAAAGCTTATATCGAAGCAGTTGTCTGACTTCTGGGTAAAAAAAACTCTAAAACACCTTTCTTGGGAGGGTGCATGATATTGGATTTTTGCCACATCCAGTGTACCAATATTTCAAAACTCATTTCAGCCAATACAATAACAAATATATAATAGATTATTTAGTTTCTCCTGCATCAGAAATGACCTGTTCTTCTAATTGTGACAAATTCTACCACACAAAATAATGTTTTGTTATTAATGGTAGCTATTCAGGAACATAATCAAAGAAATAAATACTTTGGTGTACATGTATATTAGGATAAAAATGATTCGAACTGTACCCCAATAAGGTGTGCTTAGAATGTTGACATTTCTGGACAAATCAAAATCAACATTTCTCTTAGAGAAAAAAGAAACGTAAAGTTGAGTAAAAAGTCCTCTGATGGGGCAAACACACTTTACTCAGTGATTGTCTTAATATTGATTCGTCTTTCTTTAATCCATTGGTAAATCAGCAAACATCTTCAGCGTATTACCTACAGTTACTGACTGACAAGTTTTGAACAGAATGATCATGCTGGATGCTGTGTTGAGCTGTCAGTGACCAAAATACAATATTTGATCATTCATTCTTGATGAGAAGTTATTTTTAATAGAATAGAATAGAATAAATTAGTATATCTAATTTTTAAAATACTACCTTTTTTTAATTGTAAGCAAAGAAGGTGTTTTTCTCAAATTCATTTCTTAAAACACAATGTCTATCTTTTCTTTTCATACATTTTAAGACCCTGCGGCATCCTCAAACTCAGACAGTTTATGTAAGCCACTCAGTTATGAGTATTTTTTTTGATAGAACAACCAAATGGTCTTAATTTTTGACAACTCCAATATCATTGCAGTGTAATTGGTGGGTAGTGACTAAATAAGAGAAATATAATTAAATAGACAACCCAATAGAAAAGAAACAGACTTTAAAGTTTAAAATTAAGCATTTAAAGATTATAAAATATAGATTTTAATCTTTTAAACTACCACCAACACTTGGTCTGACCTAAAAGAGATAGACATCTGGACTTGAAAACAACTGCAAGCTACACATTGATATTAATATACTATAGTGTCATTTACCATTTAAGCTCTTGCTGGGATGTGTGAAGTAAAAGCCCGTATAGGGTGAAACAGAAGGTAGCATTCCAGGTTCCCTTAAAAAGTCTATTGGTTATCTCAAAGGGTTTTGGATTACTGCTGAGTATAAGGTAGATTAGAGAATCTCTTTTGTTGAATAAAAACACTCAAATTCAAAACACTGTCGCTTCACATTTAAGTTTTTTTTAAAGCCTTTATATTTACTAAATTGATTGATCATTTTGTAATACTTTTTAGAAACCCTGTAAACCCCCTTTAGAAAATACTACAGGCAAATGCACCTGCTTGGATTTGAGCTATTTCTTTGCAAATGGAAAAATAAACAGCTGTGGTTTCAGAGAAAAGGAAAGGTTACTATATTACCCAGTATTGCCAGTTTTCTTCCTATGTATGCCTTGCAATAAATACAATACTGAACAACAATATTGCAACATACCGTAGCTGCCATTGGGAACAGATACTCAGATCACAACATGCACAAGTGGGGAAAAAAGCATTGTTGTCATAAGAATTTACCTTTTGCCATTTAACCCTGTGTTTGTACATATGTTTTGGTTTGAGGAACAAAATAATAAATTCTGATGAGAAAAAAGTTCAATGTTGTTTTTACAGAACTCCATTTGGATTGCATAAAGGCCAAAAAGCATCTTGCTAAATGGAACAAGAGTCTCAAGTAGGACATCCTGGTCTTTCTTTCATGCTGAACTTTACATACGTGTTTTTTAGGGAAGATGACATTCCCTTTATCTATTGCATTAAAGTATCTTTTAAAATATATTTGCTTTTGGTGGTCCTCTTGTTCACCTCTCATTATCCTCTCCTTGCAGTCTCTGAGTTCTTGTTCTCACCACTACGAGATGAAGTAACCACGGCGATTAAGGTTTTACATTAACATAACTTGTACGCCCTCTAAAGATGTAGCTTGCCGATATTAATCCTGGTGCAAAAATATGATAAAATGTAAAGCTGTGTTCCCTTAATGTGACAGCATTTGAGAAAAAGAAGCCACAAAAATGAGCTGAGCTGTTTGGCACAAGAACGGTGATGATATGTTAGAAAGCATAAGTACACGTCCTGTGATCTGATAAGAAAATAGAAATGATAAAAGTCTTTTACATAAGTCCATTTTGTCGGATGGATGACTGGATCTCTGTTTTGTTTCTTTTTTGAAAATAAGTCCAAATGTATCACAGAGTTATGCTGGAAAAGACAGAAAAATCAAATGAGGCTTCAGTTCTGTGAGGTCCATGGTGTGTGCTTTTACATTCTGCTGAGGTCCGCTCTGTAGTTTACCACTGTCCGAAGTGAAAGTGTCACAGTTACTTGAAGACAAAAATAAATGGTCGATGCACTTCAAGCCGATGGCGGGATGATCCCCGTTGACTTGTGGTCAGAAAGTTGATGGAGCGTTTGTGAGAGTGTGTGTGTCTTTAAACAGGTCTTCAAGGATGGAGTGAGCTGAGTAATGCAACCTGAACAGGAGGAGCATGGGCACGTGCGTCATTTGTCCTCCATTCTGATTGGCTCTCAGCAGGTTTCTCCCAGAATCCTGTGCAGGTCCTCAGGTAGGACACGGCCTTCTTCACCACGACTCACATTCCTCACCACCCTGTGGGAGCACAAATACACACACATCGACAAAGATAGACAGGAAATGAAGAAACATGTCAGTTTAAAAATGAGATTCAGGAATTCCTCTACAAATGTTTTGAAATGTACAACATAAAAACATTTTAAGACATTTTGGTACATCTTTTTTCTTTTTTCTGCTCTTGTGTAGCAGATGTTTGGCAGAGCAGTGGTGATGGTCACTGGCTTTTCAGAATGAATCACACCCATTTACCCATTTAAAGCTCCAAGCTTGCAGAAGTCCCACCAGACTATACATATATATGTGTATATATATATATATATATATATATAACAGTGTATCCCATGTAGTGGAGCATGACCCCCATGGGGGTGCGTGGCCTCATGCCAAGGGGTGTGTGACTTGGAGCCTAGGCCTCATGGAAATTTGATTGGCTACCCTATGTGCCAATCCAAAATTCTGTACTGTTATTGGCCATTTACCATGTTAAAGGTGGGATATAATATAATAGCAATATAACATTGCTAATATAATAAGCAATGTGGGCTGTGTAACATCAAGCCTCTGTTGGCTTTCTCTGATTGAAGTTTAATGTGGAACATTTTTTGAGCCTCCAAGAAAATATGTAAATAAATTGCAAATTAGTTGTTTTTATCTTTTAAGGATACGATGGGGGTTTGGATAATTAAATTATAATTAATGGGTTGGATATAACAAGGGAAAATAAATCTTTCTGTGTCCATATACATACATACTTAATGAAAGAAATAGTATTACATTTGTTTGTACTTAGAAAAAAATATTTTTGGCTTTTTAGCAACTTGGACGATAAGGTGGTGGTGGGAAAAGTGGAGCACAACATAAAGTAATTGAAAACAACTGCACTAAAGGAACAACAACTCTTCTGTTCTTTTCTTCTTTATATTTTTTTCTACTGTAACCCTATCTTACTTTATTCTTCGGAAATTGTCACACTGGATTGAACAGGTGAGAAATTCTTTGACCAAAAAGCAGCAACTACTTTGCACATTATAGCTTTAAAATATCTGGAGGAAGTTGCTTATTTTACCACATTCCTGACACTTCCTCGTGAAGCAGCTGAATGACATCACCAGAGTTAAAGATAATGTCATCAGAGCTGGCCATGCTGCTCTCCACCATGACCCTGTACCTGCCCGCCACCTGAAACAGAGGACAAACTGTCAACTGAATGGTTCATCATTTTGATTCTCATGAAAACAACACAGCAGCATCGATATCTACACACGGTAAATTTGGACTGATACATCAATACAGATATCAGAATCAGGTCTAGTCTGATTTAACTCTGCAGAGAAATAAGAAAAAAGAACCAGGACATTATTTCTATTTTATGATAGGCTAAGTGTCATTAATTCAGAAGGTACATAATGTCAACAGAACTGGCTGTGTGGGATAGTTGTGAACTCTCACCAGTGGGGCGGGCTGGTCCTCCTCATCTGAGTCTGATATGTTGGACAGGTCTGTAGCGCCCCAGTCCTCCAGGCCATCACAGATCGCCACTGAGTGTGCATGGACAGGCCAGGCTGCAGGTGGCAAAACCAATGGGACAACTATAAACTGAGATTTATACTTTGTATGACTGACTGTTCGTGATGCACAGTATATTTGTCAAATGTAAAAAAAAAAATAACATGTTATTACACAGTTTATAAAGAAGTCTATCCACGGCATCATTATCACACAGAATTGGATTAACATACTATTTGGACAGACAGACAGACAGACACATACCCTTAAAGGAATTATATGATAAACTGCAAAATTTCAGGAACACTTTGATTTTCAAAAAAATTAAATAATATTTTGGTGAAAATTAAAGGCCATTAAAAAGGTGAAAACAGTTTCCTCAAACTGAAATACCTCTAAGTTTTGTTAATATGCCACAGGGAAACAAAAACACAAAGGCTGTTCTCAAACCGTCTACTACATACTACTGTCAACAGCAGTACGTAATATGTACTTCATCCTGCGTACTGCGCTCGATAGTAAAATACAGTATGAATTCTATTTTTTTGCAGTATTCTAGATCCTGCTCAGCTGGTTTCTGGTCTTGAAAACACAAGCAAACTATAGCCCATCGAATTGCTAATGCAGCTTAATTATAGAATCCATCTATGAACTAAAATATCATTATCACATTATGACATTGTAACTGTTATAGAATCAGTACTGATGTCAATAACACCAGCACTGCTGCGCTTTGGTGGATGGCCTTTTCTGCTTTGTGAGAAGTGGTATGCTAGGTCGACTGGTCAGGTGCATGCTGCCATTTCTCCTCTGAATCTAAACAACCTCCAATTATTTATTTGCTTATTTCACATCTTGTAGTTGTTGGCATACTGCACACGGCATTGTGGCTAAATCACCGCGCACTGTTACAAGCCCATCTGTGTTTGTACACAGTTGTGACATACTTGTGTTGAGTGCCTGACTGGTGGCAGAAAGTTAGCTGGCTTGGGGTTAGCTTACGTCATGGAGCTCTGGACCATCTGGTCACTTTGTTCAATTGCCTACACAGCTTGTCAGCAGAAGCCAATTTGTCTGACAGTGACTAACCAACCCTCTGCAGTGTGGGAAGGGACTTGAGCTGTTCTCACTGTCTGCTTGTGGACCAACCATTAGCTACACAGGGAAAACTACAGACATCTTGGCTTTGTTGTTTTTAGTAAAAAAACTTGCACAGACATCTTGGAGAATGCTATTTTTTATTTTGCAGTCATGCTCAGGAAATTGCAAACTGATATTTATCAGGTTTTTTATGTTAAGGACCAATTCCATGCCTAACAAATACACATAAATATATCTTTAATGATAACTTTAACTGACACATTAATCTAACAAGTGGCATGGGATAAAACATAACATTAAAAAAACTTAGCCTATCATAAACATCCAACAACTACATACTGGGTGTACGCTGGCCTTTTATATCTGGCATTGCAGCTGTGCATAGAACTGAGTGTAAAACAAACTCTCACTAAAACATGTCAGCAAAATATCCCTTCTATAGAGAAGTTTCTAGGGTTGTTATTTGTTTTTCATTAAGTAAAGAAATGTGGTCAAGATCTGATAAAACATCTACTGAAGCTGTAAGCATCTATGCTTATCTCTGTACAAGCATCTCTTCATGCTCTAAAGGACGCTGATTGGACCGCCCCACTTTGGGCCAATCACAATCGTTGTAGATTGGAGCTTGGCAAAATTAATCTGACTGATTACAGACATTAAATCAGGCTGATCCATTTGTACTGCAAGGATAACGTATATAAACAGCACCTCTACACATTTACGCCATTTCCCCACCAGTACTGCAGAACTTCTGGGACAGAAC
Source organism: Cetoscarus ocellatus (assembly GCA_037902135.1). NCBI lineage: Eukaryota > Metazoa > Chordata > Actinopteri > Labriformes > Labridae > Cetoscarus > Cetoscarus ocellatus. The sequence goes on along the minus strand of JBAMNC010000157.1, from coordinate 301,519 downwards.
TGTGACTTCTGCTATGTCACTCAGCTGAGAATACTTGTTTGAAACTCGACTGTTACTGTGGTTGACTGGTTACATGTAAGCTAACTTTGACTGGTTTGATTCAGACATTATTATTTTGAAAGGCTAAAGACATAGGAGGGGCATGCACAAATCAGACACAATTAAAAAGCAACATTTCTATTTAAAATTGTTACGTGCAGTGATCACAATGTGCTATTTTTAAATACATTTTCATAACATGTTGCAAAATGCAGCTTTATTATGCTGGAAAAAGTGTGAAATAACTGTTTAAAAGACAAAAATGGTATCAAGTCTCAAATAAAATCATGAACTCACTGCGTCGAGGCGAGTGAACCACAGGGTCAGAGTGGGCGGGGCTTGTGTGTGCAGACTCCTCCCCGCTGTGTCTGTGGGAGTAGGTTGCTGCTGAGGAGCTGTGAGGAACATGGAGACACGCTGAGCAGCCTCCCACCGATGCTCCGCCCCACGACACACACATCTCTGATGCACTAAAACCCATCACCATGGGAACAAGGCACAACCACAACAAACACAAACAACAACAACAACAACAACCACTGTCACACAAAACGAGCTCATCCACATTCTGTAGAATTTATCAGCATTCCTTTGAGGTTCACTACCACATGTATTTCAGCAGCTCATTTTAAAGATAACAGAGCCAGGGTGATCATATCAGAGGCTGCTGAAATACATGGAAACATCAATTTGAGTACACCTCAGCTCACACACATACCAGAGGCCCATTTCAAGAATAAGGTTTAGAATGAACCCTATATCTGTTAATCCTCAGATATGAGAAAATCTAGCTTTTCGTTTCCTGCAGTTTTTTAACCTCTGATTGGTCTCCATCATGTCAGGAGCCACAATGGGGAGTTATTTATCAGCACCAAAGCCGCATTTGTAGACTTACAAGGGCAAAAGTTGTGGCTAATTTACTTTACAGTGCCTAGCATAAATGAGTACACCCCCTATTAAAAATAATGTATTACTCAATATCTAAATGAACAAAAGAACAATTTCCAAAGATTTGACAAACCTGAGTTTAAGGTAACTTTTTTTTACCATAAGATGGAAATAAGGGAAATATGATAACTAAAATTTAGCTTTGATCCCACCCCTTTGTTTGGGCGGTACTCATTTTTGCATCCAGATCTTAAATTGAGAAAAATATTTTTTTGTGTGCAACTTAAAAAAGCTTGTTTGGCCCACATTTGGGGGAGTATTTTGTGGTATAGTATACCATAGAAAATGTTAATTTTGAAAGGAAACTAAAGGTTTTTTGACAAATCTGAAGGGGTGTACTCATTTATGCTGAGCACTGTATATATACATATATATACATATATACATAACAGACACACACACACACATATATATATATATATATATATATATATATATGTATGTGGGTGTGTGTGTGTGTGTATCCTGCACTGATTTGAGCAGCAACTTTTTTTCTGTCCTTTAAAGGCATAGTTTATAGGCAATTGACAGATTTTAAAAAGTTTTATTCTACATGTTTATGTTTTTTTATGCTTAAGAAGTTTTTTTTCCGTAAGATAAAATGAAAAATAATTGTCTTTGGAGCGATTATGACTCTAGTGGAATATGTGTAAAGATAACTTAAAAGTCCAATGTCCTGGTGTGTTGACCGTTTACATCGTGCCTTGCATGTCTATTATGCAAGGAATTGGTCTGAGTTGAGTAGAAAAAATAAAAAATTGGTCTCTGTAGAGGATCAGATGCAGCTCTTTTCCCCTCCCCTTTGGAAAAACTCAGATCTTAGGTGGCAGGGATGCTACTGGTGGCCGTGATAATAAGCTCTGCGCTGATTGGCTGCCCAGGCAATGCCTGATGGGAGGGGGAAGAGGGGTTACAGGCCACAGAGCAGACTTTCAAAACAGTCATGGTATCTGCCTTTGACAAGCAGAAAGCACACGTGGGTGGAGGCTGGTAGCTATCACATAATAAACCCCAGGAAGTAAAGAACGGAGCACTTTAAGGGGCATTTTTTAAAGAGTAAGGGAGCATTTCTCTGTGAAATGAGAGTTTAGTAAAAGGTGTTATGTTCTTCTGCTCTCCAAGCCCCTCCTAACAACATTACCTAAAAGCAAAGAAAACTGATTTGGTAGAAAATGGGACTTCAGGATTTCTACTCTGACCTGTTGCTTTCACCTAGTGTCATATCAAATGGCGAATCAGACCTTCAAAAAGTTGCTGCACATGCTCTAACCAAAGAATTGAATGAACTAACTCATGCCTGATTTTCTTGAATAAAACTCAGACTTTCTAATCTCGGGGTAGATCAACTCAGAGTTTAGGGTTAGTATCAGAGCTTGTTACCTTTTTATTGGAGCGGGCCCCTAGCTGTGTTGACACAGCATTTGTAATAATCAGCTATGTGGTTTCATCTGCTTTAGGGTGCACAGAATTTCTATTTAAGGAGACCATCTACAAAAAGATTATTGACAAATGCTGGGTAGCCCATTTGTGTGAAAATCATTCAAGAAGTGACAATCACAACATCTCATCCTCCATCTGTAGATCAGAGTAATAATTCTCAACAGGCAAACATTCTGTGTTTAAAGATTAAAAAATATCTAAACGATTTAAATGGAAAAGACCAAAACCAGCAGGAAAATTGACATTTTCACATGGTTTTCTGACTCTGCTAGCATAAACTTTTTTTTATTTTTAAACAAATATTTCACTTCTTTAGACATTTCTTTTAGACTTTGATCTACCAACATCAGCAGAGTGCCACGTAGGACTGACCAAGTATTCAAAACAGTGCCAATGGTCATGGTAAAAAACAGCACATGTCAGAATGTGCAGCAGCGTAGCTTAATGAAGCTTTGAACAGTTTCTCCAAGCTGCAGATGTCTGTGTCGTATCAGGTTTGACTTCACAAAGTGCACTTGTGAGGGTTGATTGGTGGTTTTGATATTTTCATTAAATTAGTAAAAACATCATCATGCGTCATTTTACCAGCAATACTACATCATGGGCTCCTAATACTGAATTAAAACATGCATCTGCCCAATAAGTCATCCAGTTTTTCACTGTAGAAAATCAGAGGACTCAGTTTCTGACTAGTTTGGGACATGCTAGCATGCTATCAAAATTAAAAGATCTCCTCCAAAAACTCCACAAATGCTACAAAACTACCATAAAAGGCTCAACTATTTGCACAAACCTAAAAAAAAGCTCTTACCAACCTGAGGTAAAGGAAACACTTAAAAACTGATAGAACATCTTATACTTGTCCATCACACTGAATCACATTTTGACAGTAAAATCTGAAGATACATCAAATATCTTCAGTCAACACTTAAATAACTTAACCGCAAGATCAATAACACCAATGTCAAGTACCCTTTAAAGACTGTTAAGTGACCTCGCCATAGATCTCAGTCCCGGCCAGCATCTCCTCAAACCAGCCAATCAGAGGCTGTGTAGGTCTCTCCATGGTGCTGAGCTCAGCAATTTGAGTTTCAGTACCACAGAGAGAGTCACTGTAGCCTGAACATCAGTTCTCAGGGGTGATTACAGGGATGCTAAAACACTACACAAACACACACTGCACACACACAGGCATTCATTAAACTGTTATGATGCTTTCAAATAACATATTAGAGCAGGGATGAGCAACTTTGGTTACTGAGAGGGCTACTTTAATGTTATCCACTCTATCAGAGCACCACACTTTAAACTGCAAGACACTCATAGCTTAATATTTATGCTTATTTAATGTAACTAGAGGAACAAATCAAGCGGTCTTCTTCTTTGACTTAACATGCAAACCAGTAAAACTTAATTTAATGAGCTAAGCATGGATTCAAGACAATTGAAATTAATTTTTCAAAGCAATACATGTGAAATTAACTATTCCTTTAATGCACTGGTCCTTCTTATTTATTCAGATACCTTTAGTGCTGCATACACATGATATTTAAAGAAACAAGACATCAGTTACAACTCTTGTTTCTTGCAATGACCTACATATTCCAGTAATCAATGGTTATTATAAAAAGGTTTCTATTTTTATATATTCATGTCAGACACTTTTTCTCCCTCATATTAACAATTATTGATATTTAAAAATAACTTGTGGGCTGCAGTGATTAAGAGGGATGGCCTCGTGTAGACAGATTTTGACCATCCTTGTATTAAAGCAGAGTGCAATACTAGCAGAAATGGAGGATTAATTGAGCATCATTTCAGATACTAAATTTACAGTCTCATTGCTACAGTCTAGGGCTGGAGCACACCCATCAAAAAGAAAAAAAAACATATCGCAATACCTTTGAAATTGCACAAGCACATTGGCAACATTTGTAAAAGCGGGAAAAAAGCTATAAGCATGACAGTTTGCCAAGTTTTTTTGCCTTAATTCACTCTAAATTGATTTTTTAGAGCTGTTGTGCCATATTTGGATGGAAGAGCAGATGGTAGATAAGCTGGAAAGGGGGCGAGAGAGCTTGGGAAGTCATGTGGCAAATGAGCCTGGTCCCAGATTTGAATCCGAACAAGTGCAATGTTATGTGTACGGGATGTGCTTACTAATCATTCAGCTCCATCATATAAATTGATTTTTACAAAAAAAGTTAAAATCCTACTAATCAAAAAGAAAATTGTCATTGCACTCTTCAATCTTTTGACTGAGCTGATACCTCTGTTTTTATTCATTTATCACCATAAGCTATCTTGGTGAAACTAATTTTATCATAACCTATCATAACCTGTTCTGATATATCTTAATCTTTAAACTACATGTATTTTTCCCAGCCCTACAACAAACAGGATAAAACCAATTATAAAATAGGTGATTTTGGAGTAAATTTCTCCACAAAGCCTGATGAAAAATAACCCTCTACATACAGCAGGAGGCCGTACAGTGACAGAGAGGATGATGAGAAAAACATGCAGAGAGGTTTACCTGTCAGAGAGAGGGTTGTCGGAAAAGGGGAGAGAAGGAGCTTCATCTGAGAAAAGGTGCCAGAGAGAAGAAAAGGAAACAATAAATGATTGATGCCAATAAATTATTAAAAAAAAAAGTTTATCAAGAATATTTAAAGAATGACTGACAAAACACTGAAATTCAAATCCTTAATGGTTCATGTTTCCTGGAACAAAAAGGCTGTAAATAAGAAAATGAGCACTTACTGGTCATACTTTACAGAATTACAGAGACCCCAAGGTATAAAACACAAAAACAAGTAAGAAAACACAACAACAAAGGGGAAAGCAAAACAATAAATCATAAAACACAACAAAATATCAGAAAAGGGGGTAAAAGGTACTCCAAAAACTTGACAGATTAAAATAAACTGTGAAACAATACATTGTGAAGAAGACACAAAATTTAAAAAAACAGATTAACGCACCAGTTGTAAGAATAACACCCTGACAAATGGGAAACACCAACAAAAACTTAAAACATAAAGAAACACAACAAATATGAATAAAACAGTTTTTTATATTTCTGTTTTAATTGTAGTTCTGGGGGGGGGCGTTATCTGAAAATGATTTTTGATTTGTTCCTATATTGTTTTGGGTTCATTGTGATTTCTTTTTGTTGTTTTGTTTTTCATGTATTGTAAAGGTCTTTTCATTTTGCTATTGTGTTTCTCTGTTTTGTCGTTTTATTTGGCCTTGGGTTTTTTGTTATGTTGTGTTTCTGATTTTTTTTTTTTACCATTGTGTTTTTTTGACTTTTTTTTATTTGCCATGTTTTTTTTATTTGCCATGTTTTTATTTTTTCATTGCTATTTATCTGTTTTATTGTTTTTGATTTGTTGTTGTGCTTATCAATTTGTGTTTGTTTTATGTCTTTTAAGTGCTTTCTCTCTGTTGTTGTGTTGTGACACTCCAGGGCCAGGATAGAAAAAGCGATAAATGAGATTTTGAAAATATTTGTACTTTTTTTAATATAACGACTACTGTTAAGTCATAGAGGTTACCTAAAAAACAAATGTATCATAAAGCAGAAACAAGAAAGCAGAAAAATCATCAAAACAGGAAGAGAGACCTTGGTGAAGTCTTTGCTGGTTGGTGAGGACTTTTCGAAGCTCTGTCAGCCAGGCAACTTTGACCTCAACTGTGGGCGCCTGTACAGACAAACAAAATGAGAGGACAAAATGTTATGGCTGTGACATCAAACAGGTCTGACATCATCAAAAAAAAAAGAAGAATACCTGGACTATGTAGACCACCTCTCTGCCACTATACCAGATCTCAAATTTCTTCACATCTCCCTTCACAGTCTCTGTGATTCCCACTGCACTCATCTTCAAAAAGAGAAAAGCTGTTGTTTCACATTCTGAGTCAGACATTCAACAGGGTCAAAACTGTATCCCAAGACTAAATAATGAAGGCTGTTGATATGAGCGCACACAGCATATTCTCAGTTCTTTACCCTGAGGCAGGATTTGAAGCTGTAGAAAGGCGTCCGGTCGTGGGAGTCTTCGTCTCTGCGCTTACAGAAGAGGAGGGCGTGTTCGTAGAGGAAGAGATGTCTCTGCATGGGCTTGAACCTGGCCAGCTCCTTCATCCGCACCGCTGCACTCTTATGGCTGATCCATACGCTGAAGCTGCCCTGCATCACTACTCGTCCCAGTTGGCTCAGATCACCCTGAGACCGAGTAACAGGGATCAGCTCATCCAACGAGTATGTACTTCAGTATGTTGTGTATTAAAAAGACTAAACGTTTTCAGCACAAACCAGGCTGAGAGGGCCATATTTATCAGAATAGAGAACTGAGCAAAACTACTGTTCTCTCCTCATCAGCAATGCTTTTTCAAAGTAGGCCTCAGTTTGGGAAGGAGGCACAAAGTTTTTTGTCACTGTTGACCACAAAAATTGCTACTTTCAGGAAAAGAAGGAAAAAAACCTCCACGACTGAATGTATGAATACTGTATTGTCCTGATTACAAGTTATTTTGTTGTACTTTAAATTGATTAATCACCAACACGGAAGGTACAAAAAAACTGTGTCTTAATCTTTGTTTCAGATTCTCACACAGTAAGGATAAATCATCACCAAGCTTTGTTCAAAGTAGATGCTACATCTACGCAAACTGAAAGTTTATACTGTGAAGTTTTACATAAATACATCACACAATTAGGTTTGAAAAAAGAATATTGCTTAAGATGTGAAATCGTTTTTTCCTTTTGAATTTCTGCTTTTATACCATGCACAATAGAAGCCATAATACATGACACCACTGAGCTACCACAGCGCTATAAAAAGCAGCGTAGCATAGTCTTCAAGATAAAGGGTTGCAAAAATGTTATTCCTAAATCTTACATAATGGTAAAATCTGATTGAATCCAATTAACTTTTTATCTGAAACCTAAAACAGAGTTAATTATAGAAGCTTTTTAAACCTCTAGAAGCAAAGTGGAACAGAATACTAAACTTTGTGGTGATGTTAAAATGAAAGAAAAATGTCTGAAGTTTAAATAGATATTGTACTTTTATAAAAGACAAAGCTGTGCAGAGTAAGTGATAACAGTATTTTTATGTTTGACTTCTGATGCACTGGGTGATGTGATTGTTTCCTCTTTCTCAGCCGTGGTTTGGATGGGTGGTACCTGATATCCAGTGATGGCAATTTGATGCATTGAGTCGTTGACAGACTTCAGCAGCTCCAACATTGAGTTGAGAGCCTCCTGCAGCTCACAGCGATATCGCTCCTCTGTGCAGTGCTTTAACAGCTCCTGAGGAAAGACAGCGACACCGCTCACTGGTCAGTTCTTATTCAGTTTATCTAATCCAGTCTGCTTTAGCATTCGACTGTCTGTGCAGTCAAATCACATTTGTCTAAATCACTGGCTCCTTCTTTAATCTTTTTTGTCTGTGCCTGTTGGTAAAGTCTACCTGTGTCCGCTATTCATCAGTTGTTTTTATATCTCTGCATGTTCATGTTTATGCCTCAGTTTTGATTTAACTCTGATGATTAATCGGAATTTAAATAATTTTTATCACATCACTTTGAATGCAATGCAACCATCTGGTTCAAAATGTCTATTGTTTCCTTTTTAATTTTTTTAAGACCTGGAAAATGACCTTTTTTCTATGATGTATCAGTGTTGATAACACAATGTAAAAAGGCTGAAGCTGCATAGTGACCATATAAATGCATAAATACTCAAAGAGACTTCAAATATGGGTGCCGACTCTATTTACTTTGCATTAGGAAAAATTGTTTGAATGGAACAAATATGCAACCTTATTGGTAATTTCTTATAAGCATTGTTAATGCCTTCAGGACGGAAATTCACTTTATTTATTTACTTAAATAAAAATTCCACTGCCCTACATACTATTCTCTCTGCAACAGTATCTCAGCCACCCCTAAACCTCACGTTTACAGCCTGGTTTAAATTTAGCTGTTGCTTTTATGGTTGCTTTCTATATTCGTGAAAACATTAAGAAAGTGAATATTCCTTTGGCTTGTATTTTTTGTTACACTAAAGCCATAAATATTGAATTAAAGTTGACAGACAGGTGGATACATTGCAGCTATTTGGCTTGAGGCACACATTTGCTCCACCTCTTCACCATTTCCTTTTATTGAGAAACCCCCCCCCCTCCACAATATACTCTTGCACTAAAGAGAAGCAAGGAGACCCCTAAATGAAACCAAGTACTATACATTGGCCCTCATAGCTACACCATGTAAAATAGGTATGTGCATCTTTAGTTACCAAGATGTCCATGTTTTTTTGTTCTTACTACCAGAAAGCCTATTTTACCTCCCCATGGCAGAAATGCCATGGCAGAGGTCTGTGCTTTCTGAAAACTTCTGTTTTTTTTTTATCATATCTTATCTTATCTTATCTCACTTTTTGTTGAAAAATGGTCAATTAAATCCTCAAGAAAGAAACAGTTCCCATTGATTACAAACCTACGACGGAGGATAAGGGCCATGTCAAAAAAAAAAGTAAAGTTACGAGAATAAAGTCGAAACGTTATGAGAATAATCTCATAAAGTTACGAGAATAAAGTCGAAAAGTTATGAGAATAATCTCATTAAGTTACGTGAATAAAGTCGAAAAGTTATGAGAATAAAGACATTAAGAAGGCTATTTGTCAAAATTTAGATCAATATAAGCATACCTTCGTTAAGGAGACGCCCTCATTTCATCCTCTTTGCGTAGGCAGATGGCTGCACTTCTGGTAGAACCTTTCAGAATAAAGTTTGCTTTCTAGCTTAATTTAAATAGATTTATTAATTTTACTCTCGCAACTTTATGACTTTATTCTCGTAACTTTACTCTTTTTTTTTTTTTACGTGGCCCTAATCCTCTGTCGTACAAACCAAACTTAAAAAAGAAAAAAAAAAACTTTCATGCTCTCAATATTAAAATATGTTGTGATGGCAACACAGGTTGTATATTCTCCTCTTCCTGTTAATTTCTGCCATGTGGCTATACTAAGTTAAGAGAGGGACTGCATGTGCACTACTGGCTGCCCACCCCTGGTGTGGACTGATGGACAGTCTTGACAAAAAGCCCTCCATGCCAGCTATCATTGGCCAAACAACATCATAACCTTCAACAAATCCAAGCTCTGTACATGCAAGCTCCAGGTGGACAATGTCGATACATTGTCATTTTCATAAGAGAAAAGAGCAAAGACAGAAGGACAAAAGATGACTCTTTATTTTGTCCACCAAATGGCATTATAACTGATCCTGCTTCTACCTTGAGACCTCTAACTTTCTGTCCTTGCTGTTCAGATGCTCGTCCCCTTTAGACTGAACAAAGGGTAGATTAAGTCACAAATTTAATTTTTGAGGCCAATGTTGTTGAGCTTTAAAAGTGTGCTTCAGGGACCAGTGGTTGATGTCATGAAGACTACATCCATGCTTAAATGATTACATAAAAAATGTGCACAACCTTGAGAAGCAGCTGGTACTTGGTCAGACGTTGGACCGGTTTTAGGAGGTATGAATCCAGACCTAGCTTGTGGTCCAGCTTCTTCTGGCACTCCTGTTGAGAAAGAGAGAGGGGCCGATAATGACTGAACCTCTATCAATCCAAATGAGAGTCACACTGTCATGGTGAGGTATTAAATGGATCATGCATATCAATTAGGAGGCACTACCTGAAAAAATGGAGAATCAGAGCACTGTCTCCATAGCAACTCAGAGCGGGGCTTGTTTTGGCAGTAGCGCTCATACACCTGGAACTTCTCCTTCTGTTTAGGAACACAAAAACACAGATTCATACTCTTGGACGTATAATGTTAAATATCTGTGAACATAATGCTGTCATTTTTCCCTTCATGATTCCTCACCCGCTTCAAAAAACATGCCCCCACCCTCTCCGGTGTTTCAAGGCAGCCCTGCAGATCTTGGAGGAAGACCCTGAGTGTAGGATCCCAGAGAGAAGAGGATAGGAATAAGTTTGGATGAAAAGACTGAGAGACAAAGACAACTGCATGACAGCTTGTGAGCTTTGCCTGTGTTTGTCTGTGCATATGCGAGTGTGTATCCGTGCGGTCTTGCCTGCTGTGAAACTGGTAAATCTCCGGCATGTTACCAAACAGAACGTCCTTCTGGCTGCGCAGAGCTGAGGGAAGAAGATTGGACATGGACGGATCCTCCATTTCAGCCCTGTATCCCTGAGGGAAGAAACAAGAGGATAGAAAACAAGAAGATAGGAGAGGAAACGAGGAGGGGAAACAGGAGACAAGAGAAATTCAAGGCTCAAAACTGCATTAGTCATCCTCTCTCCTCTGATACAGTAAGCAATTATCAGTGACACTTCAAATTAAAACTAACCAGAAGAACAGAGAGCAGTTCATCCACATAGATCCTCTCTGTGGCGATCAGTTCCTTTATTACATGTCTATAAGGAGGAAGAATGAGAGAAATATTGAAGACTTCAGTGCCACAATAATCTGCAAGTCAAAGGAGTCGAAGGTGATGCTTCAGGTGATTGATCCTGTGCTGCCGTCAAAGATGTCTCACCGAGTGACCTGCTCTGGATTGTCTTCTGTCTCTGACTCAGTTTCTGTGGTGGATCCGTACAAACAACTGCGATTGCCATGGAAATCATGCATCACCTCGATCTGTGAACAAAAATGGAACAAAAATCACCCGACTCAAACAAGTCATCTCTTCAACAAGTTAAAGGGATAGTTCAGTTTTTTTGAAGTGGGGTTGAAGGGGCTCCATATGGCCACTGAGTACATTAGATGCAGTAGAAAGTTCTCTCCTCTCCCTCAGTAAGCCACAGTCTGTAAAAGTTTGTGACGCAGAACCATACAGGGAAGTATTGTACCAAATACAAAAGGTATTTTCTCTGCCTACATGAACTCCCATCAAAAAATAATTATAATAATAGTAAGTTTAAGAGTATGCTACCTAGATGTTTTTTGAGTGCATTAACTTCTTGGAAAAATAAAGTTTATCTGGAAATACGGCAGTGTCTGCTCAACTTTCTGCAGAGAAACTGTATCTTGCTGTAAATTTTTTAAATGATTTTTTGCACCTATAATTACTTGACACTGCCAAAACAAGCTCTGGTCTCCTTGGAGATCAAACTAAGTAGTCTCAATATTGAAAGATGGTTGAATATCCTGGTAGTTGGCTGAATGACGTATTCAAACACAATGAATGGCCATCTTTAAACAAGACATTTTTAAGAAGTAAAAGCAGACTGGCAGAAACAACAACTTGTACAGTACCTATGATGCACTCTTAATAAATATTTATTCACTGAAATTAATACCATTAACATATTTTATAATTTTAGTGGACATTGCACATGTTCTTCATGCAGGAACATTTAGAAAAGACTACAGTTTTAGCCTCACCTGCCAGCACTGGCCTTGAATGTTCAATGATCTGTTTCTCATTTAGCTAAACCGTTCCTGTTTTTACTAGGCCTGATTCCACATGCCTGTTCAGGGTAATGTCAACAGCTCCAACAATACACTCAAACAAAGTGCAGGCAGGGCTTTACAGTTGGATATTTTACTGTTATAGCAGTGGCACCAGATACTGAAACTGAAACAGCTTTGACAGATCCCATAATTCCTCATAATGTTATTGCTTAACCTTCAGGCCAAAGCTGTGGGTCATATATCTCCATCTTTATATGTTAAAAGGAAGTTTATGTGAGATGTTTTTGAGGCTTACAGTGATTACAGCTTATCATGGCAGTTGAGCTTTTCTTAGCAATAATTCAATATCATCTCTGCATCAGAATTTGATATGCATTTGTGCACCACTTATCTTATAGGTCAGTGTTGTTGTCTCCTATGAGGCTAGAAACAAACATACCTTACGTTGGCTATTGTTCCTCCTTGCAGCTCTCTTGCCAGGAAGCAGGTCAAAGGAGAACTTAGAGTTGAGGACATTAAAGTCTACACCTATGTATAGAGCCACAAACATGACTGATTAATCACACAAAATACTACAGAAAAGAGAATAATATCAGCCAAATATGGGATGGAATGAAGAATAAAAAGGGAAAACTAGGATTTAGGTTTCAGTTAGTTTTTGTCAATGATGAGAGAGAAAAATTGAGGCCCAAACAATAAAAATAAGAGCCATACCCATACTGCAGAATTAGAGAACAAAACACAATTTAGAGGAGATATTCAGCCTTTGTATTTTTTTGTGGACAATTTCTACCGATTTGACATTTGATGGCAGAAAAAAAAAAAAAAAATCTGTTACTTGGACCCAGACCTTGACTCCTCCATACACACAAAAAATTAAATTTTGCAAAAATCTTGTACAGCCTAAAAGGTACTTTAACTGTTTTGTACAATGCAGCTTATACAGGTTACCAAAGGTCAACACATCGTTTCACATTTCAGTAATAAAATTGTCAAAACTTTTGTTGTCAAGAAATTGTTTTGTATTTCTTTCTTGCTTTAGGTGAAATGTAGCTGATCGTGTGCATGAGTACATAATATTGTCTTAAATCGATTAAAGGCCCCCGAATTGTATCGAATCGAAATTGAATCGTGGCAGACTTTGTGATATCGGCAAATATGGTATAGTTGTCCAAAGAATCGATATCGATATTGTATCGTCATGAAACTGGTGATTTACACCCCTAGTCATTGGCCGATAATATTTGCATGTGTAAGCTGAAACAGACCATGATGTTCTGTGACAGCAGTCGTTCTATTCTCCAAAAACAGAAAACAAGAATAAAAACACTTGTTATATTTAATTCTTCTTCAGACTTCTTTTTTATCAAGCATGCAGACAGATTAAAAAAAAGAAAACACAATTAAACAAAAATATTTTTGAAGAGTTTAAAACCTGACATAACTTTGAAGAAGAACAAAATTAAGGATTTGACTATTTTTATTTTAGAGATTAACAGGCGTAATGATTCCAAAAGCAAAAGACAACCATCTCATGGCTCCTGTATATGTTGGTAGCCGAAATGGCACCACCAGGGTTAAAAATCATATTACACACACATAGTACGCAAAGACAGAAAACTTGATAACTTTATCTAATCTGTTAGCTAAATGCAGAGTGAAGCAGAATCCCTGAATGTGATTTAACACAAAAACTAAAATTTAGAAAACTTGACCCAAAAAACCTTTCCTGATAACTCTAAAAATTAAAAAAAAAGCTGTTGAATTTTAGACCTTAAGATTCTGAATAGAGATTTTGAAAGACCTCAACTTTTGTTAAAACTGATTCATCCACTTTAAATACATTTTAAGACTCCACAATTGTTTTGTAAAATTTAAGCACTAATCTCTCTCTGCTCAGATTGACTATTAATGCATTCTACATAGATAAATGAATTCCTGGCCCAGATTATTAGTATGTAAGGCGAAAACAATACAACATTTCCATAAATCAGGTGATTTTTATCCTCCTTTTTATATTGGGGTCATTAAAGGGGCTTCACATGTTCAGTGCGAGGAAAAGTGGCCTTCATGTAAACTTACCATGTTTTGGTGAGAAGAGGGGGGACTTGCAGCGCTGCAAGGTCTGGTCCGGCTCAGGTCTTGGGGCCACCAGCTGAATTGGTCTCACCTGAACATCTGCTAACCTCCTCAAACACTGCTCCCTGTTCCTGATCATGGACTGCATGGAGGTCAGCTTCTCCGTCACCATGGAGATCTGGGACTGGAGAGAAACAAGCAAAGAATGATTGGAGGTGGGTTAAGGGTCAGTGTTGTGTGTGTTTGTGTCTCACCTGTAGCTGTGGGGTTAGTATGGCTTCAAACTCCAGGCTCAAAGTGTCCTGATTGTTTTTCAGTGCAGTTGGCACCCTCTCCTGGTGACAGCTGAGGTACTGCAGCGCCTCCTGAGCGCCCTCCCTGGTTTGAAACTTGTCCACCATTTGACTTGCCAGAAGATAGGCACCCTCGTCACACCAGCGAAGAGCCTCACAAGATCAAGGACACAGCAGGTAAACATATATATATATATATATATATATATATATATATATATATATATATATATATATATATATATATATATATATAATCACTGTCACTGACACGGTTGATGATTGATGGACTACTGTTTTAAATTTGATCAACAAGAAAAACTAAATTAATCTAAAGTAACTGTATTTTTATGCATACAGAAGTCACATGAAAATCAAAAAATATGGGACAACTTTTATATAATAACCAAAAGGTTGCATGTTCAGTGTGTTAGTATGCCTCTTTGTTTGCGTGTCACTGTGGCAGCATTTTTACCCCCTCGAGGCGGCGCAGCAGGTCCCGTGCTCGAGTCAGCGAGGCCCGCTTAGTCCTTATGGCAGTAGTGATGACATCACAGAGATGTCTCAGTTCATTGCAGCGCTGCACAATAAGCGCCAGGGCGTAGTGGTGGTTGGCAGCCAACTGGTGACCATGTAGGATCACTACCTGTGCACGAGCCATCTCCTCCTGAAGCATGAAGTAAAATAATTTAAAATTACACTTCTTCAAGTTGGTGTTACTTTACAAGAAATCCAAAAGTTTTAGTTTGAAAGATGGGTGGGGGAAACAGGTTATTTTTAGAGGAAGAACAAAAGTTATAAAAATCAAGTTTCAAATAAAACACCAGTAATAAAGAAAAATTACAAAATAACCTGTTGCAGTTTAGGTTATTTTTTGACCCTTTGCCTTCATTGATTGGAGACAGTGGATAGAGCTTGAAAGCTTGGCAAAAAAAGTTGGGGAGGATAGGAAATGTTTAAGCAAAAGTTGAAACAACTACAAAACAAGTGCTGTGGGTTTTTAACCCTCTAACTTCCATATACGACTGCAATTTTTAACTTTAAAACCCTTATAACTGTCTTTTGCGGTAAACAGAAATAGCAGATGGAAGGATTTTTACCATTTCTGTTTCTCCCATTTATCAGCTCACCTCACTTTATAAAATGTTAGTGGTCAGTTTTAAATGCATGCTGCTAAAATTTAACCTTGCCGTGCTGATGGTTTAGTCTGATTTAATGTCTGTCATCAGGCAGATCCATCTTGCCAAGCTCCAATCTACATCAATTGTGTGCAGCCCAAAGAGGCACGACCAAATCAGAGGACTTTGCAGCAGGAAGAGGTGGGAGCTATGAGCAAGCGACAGCAGGAAGTGACTGCTCGTACTGTTAGCATAGATGCTAACAGCTTCAGCCACAGTTTTATCAGACCTTGACCGCATTTCTTTATTACCGTATTTTCCAGGCTATAAGTCGCATCAGTAAAAAAATGCGTCATGAAGAGGAAAAAAACATATATAAGTTGCACCGGACTACACGTCCCATTTATTTAGTGCTCTGATATAGAGGTGGTTGCCCTGTATGAAGTTGTAACACCAAGAAGGCCCACCTGCCTCATTTATATTCATCTCCCTGGCAGCTACCAGGGCATGGAGACATAACTACACCGTTAACAAGTCTCTCCTGGCAGCATATTGTTCAAGCACCTACTGTATCTGTGGACTTGTTCCTCCAGCTCTTGCTTTCGTCCTGTGATTAGATTTTGTCATTTTCTTCATTGCAGTAAAAGTAACCTCTGCTTTTCGTCAGTCCCTCACAAGTTTCTCACTCACTCCAAACTTTATTTCTGCCTGATTACTGCTGCATATTTTACTACCTGCAGTTTGTTATCTGCAGAATGGGATTTTCTTTTTGGGGACATTTTGTTTATGTCTATGCTAGCCTAGAGCGCCCTGTCGCGGCTGTAGACGGTAATGTTTGCTCCTTGGCTCATGTCAGTTTTAACGTTTAAAAACATGTTAAATTATGTATATTTTGACATATAAGTCGCACCTGACTATAGGTCGCAGGACCAGCCAAACCATGAAAAAAAGTGTGACTTATAGTCCGGAAAATTTGGTAAATGAAATACAAATAACAACACTACAAACTTCTCTATAGAAAATATATTTTCGCACCACTTGCTTTGGTGAGAGTTTGTTTCACATAGTGGTTAACGATATGTCCTTTACACGCAGCAGTAGCGTCTGTCTACCACATTATCTGAATTACCTGTAATGAATGTGATTGATGAAACGATGGTCATTGACCTGCCAGATAAACAGATTTGCTTTTGAAAGGTTCTGTCCATGGACCTTTCCATGGACCTTTCACTCATATTGAGTGGTCCATCTGGTGTGCCAGTTTAGCTGAGTTTATGGCATTTCATAAAGTTGAAAACCAATTCTGAAATAACTGTGTCAATATTTAATTATATTTTAACTGTATTGTCAATTTTATTGGGTGGGTAGATAGACTAACATGTTAAAGAGGCTATGGATATAAATTTGTTGTGCCTGAGTTAGGTGTGCCTTGGGCAAAAATCAGCATCTGCTCTTGTGAATGGTATCTCTATTACAAGTCTGTATTTTTTGTTTCTGTCACTGCAGCACCATAAAGTTTGCTTCTTCTGAAAGCTATTAAAGCTCCAGTGATGGAATTTGATCTGCTTATGAAACAGAATAAAGTTATCTCTGATTCCTTATGACCTTAAAAAAGCAATAAAAGCCAAAAAGACAAAGACTGCAACTTATATATACATATCATTTTAATGTCTGAATCTGCTGCTGTGGGTTGGTGATAGAGAAACTGATGTAAAACGTGGTACAAACAGATTCTATTCACATCTCTAGAGCAGGAATTCTAAAATAAAATACACATTTGACGGTAAAAGAAAGTATGACTTTTTATAAGAGTTATTTTGAAAGCTGTATTAGGTTGGGTCTTTGGACAAAAATACTTACCAGGTATAGTCACAGTTTTATCTATTTTTACACTCTTAACTGTAACTCAAGTTTTAGCTGAATTAAAATTAAGATTAAGTCCAGTTTTGGTCAATAATGGGTCATTGTATCTGAGACTTTACTTTAGTTAGAGCTTTTCCTTTTATTGAACGTGCTTGATTTAAAGTCAATGTAAGACACCTTCAGTGCTTCGATTAATCTTATTGATTTTAAACCGTCAACAATACTCTCTTTTATGTTTGGTGGAAAAATGAGGAGAGATCTGTTTATAACAAAATCACTTTATCTGTTCTTATTGGGAAAAAACATGCTTCTCTTTCAAATAACTGTATTTAAATATCTTAAAAAAGTTAATTCCTCGTTATATTAAACAAATTCTGATGACACTTGCATATCCTTTGCTTATATTTAAATGGCATAATTATACACAATGTAGAAATGTCACAGATGTGTAATGGTTGCTCACAGTTATTTTAGTCTTGTCTCATTTCCTTTACAAAAAAAAAAAAAAAATCATTTCTTTCAATATGTTGTTGTCAAAGGTCAATTTTTAGCTTATCGCTGTCTTGGCAAAGATATGGTTGACAAACATTTTGTCATCAAAATAGGTAAATGGGGCCACTTGTGCACAGGGGTCAATAAACTTGACACAAGCTAAAAGTTCCATGCATGTTATATGAATGTGACCTCAGCTCGTGTGTCCAGGGTCTCCAGGTCTTTCAGCAGCTGCTCTGTCTGGACCACAGTTGTTCCCACAAAGGCAATCTCCTTCTCCTGGTCAATGAGCCTCTGCAGCACCTCATCCATCTGCACACAAATACACACAAACAAAAACAGATGAACATCACAGTACAGAGTGTCACGTACACTCAAGCCTTTTTATGATCGATTATCTCACCTGCTGGAAACTGATTTCATAGTGAAGCAGCTGGAGGTACTGCTGCAGCTTTAGGTGGTGTTTCTCAAAGAAGCCATCAAACGCCTCCTCCATGTCTCTGAGCTGAGCCAGGAGCCTTAAATACATGACACAGAGACGTTAAGACAACATTACCTTGTCATTACCCTGTAAAGGAACATTTTAATAAGACATCCCCATCAGTTCTAATGGCTACCATGTAGTATTGCTCTTAGCCTTTGTCATTTTAGGATAAAGCCATTGCACTACAGTCACTTTTGGCATGTGTCTACTGTGGCATGTTCACATAAAATGCTGCTGTTAATCTGTTCTGAAAAACCCAGCAATTTTCCTGCTCTTGTTGCTGATCTGTCATCATGGTTAGGCTAGGGCCTGTGAGGGGCCTTGTGGTAGAGCAGGTAGCAACAGTATTGTCACTGTACCTGGAGCTTGCATGTACAGAGCCTGGGTCTGTTGAAGGTGACAAAGCTGTGGCAACGAAGGGCCACGTGGTAGATTATGTAGCTTATCAGTAGTACATCAGGACATTAGCAAGGTTAGGGGGTCTCTCCACTGAGCGCTTATCCTTTCATTGTAACAAGTACCTTGTGTTTCTTTTGAATTAAAATTGCTTATGATGATGATATTGAATCCTGGAAACTTCTATGCAGTCATTATTTCTTGACACTTGTAATTCTGCCGTTGTGTATATTACACTGTATTGTATATCATGCAGTCTGTGTACCAAGGGTTTTCCCTGGTTCTGTAACTGGCAATTATAAAATACATTTATTGTACATGAATACCTTATACATGTTGTTATAATGTAGTTTTTATGAGTTAATATTGTAATCTATGCATGTACCATCTCGAATGCCTTTTTAGTGATTTCCATTGTAAATTCACTAAGTTCAGTGGCAGCTGACTTACTGATGGATATCAGTTGAGTAAACAAAACACAAAATAAAACAATCAAAATAAACTACTGTAGCATACACCGAACCAATATATGAAAATGGTTGTTCTCAACTTGTAATCTATATTATGCATTGTTCCATTCTTATCAGTAAGTACAAAATTTACAGAGCTGAAAACTTTTCATGTTTTCTTTCATCACTAGAGACAAATCCTTTACTAAATCTACCACTAGCTACTAACTGACTTTTTCGTATGGTCATCTGACAGAAGGTCCAATAATAGCTACGCTGAAAAAATGTCTCAACCTACCATACCAGAGATGGTCATATCTCTGTCAAATAAATGACTCTGGAATAATGATGCATATAACCACAAGATGCCACAATCAGATCTTACATTGAGATGCAGAAGGATTTCACATACAAAAAAGGGCCAAAGTAGTCACAGTGGCCACATTAAATTTAACGTACTGAAGGAAACACTGGATTAAGTCTTGTGTTACATTAATGTGAGGACTATGGATGAAATTAGCAGCTCTCTAAATCTGGCACTAATGTTTTGTTTTTTGTTTTTTTTTATTTTTATATTTTATAAATGACCGATGAAACTGCACACTGTTCTCTGCCAAATTAATCAATCAACATAACTGAAAAAAACCCCAACAAATTTTAACCTCTTAAATGTCTTTAACCACTTAATGCCTGTAAACACAAATTTTAACCAGAAAATTCTAATTTTTTGGAGCTGAAATGTTTATTTCACTTTCTACTGAAATCCTACAAAATCAAAATTTCAATAAAATTTTACACATATATTTTTTGTATCTCATGTGATATATTAGGTGTCCTTGGTAACTGATAATCCATTCGAGGATATTTTTATCATTTACCTGATTGTATTCAGATGTTTTTTTAGTTATTTGTTGATCATATTGATTAGATAGAGGTATCATAAAAGTATGTATCAAAAATGATATAAAAGGCATTAAAGGATTAACTGATCTAGCCTTATGACCCATCATCTTTTAACTAACAAATCACCCAAATTTGTATATATTTCAACTGGAGTTAAGAGAACTAAAAAACAATGCAGTTTGGGCCTTATATGGAACAAAACATGACTACATACATGTTTAAAGGCTCAACATTGCAGAAGTTTTGTGAGACCATAAATATGTGAATGGGCTTTATTTTATTTTGCCTCCTATGATAAAAAAATGTGGTTGTGTTCAAGATATCTCAAGAAAAATTAACACATCTTGATGGGATAACCAGATTTGTAATCTCAAAAGAACAAGATAGCTAAGTTAGGTTCTTAGGAACCAAGTGGAAATTTACTCATCACTGCAAAACACAGTAAAATAAAAGATCTGGACGTATGTTCCCTTAGAGCTCCAATCATAAGCTCTGTGCTATTATATTTTTTTATGAGGCTCACAGTCAAGACCTACTTTTGTGTCCCAACTCACATGTAGAGAATCACTGATCTAATCTAATCAGTGTACCTCTGGACAGTGTCCATGTCTCCTTTAATGTCCCTCTCTTCCTCTGCATCCTTCTTCGAGGCCTTGACAGTTTCCAGGTTCGACAGCAGCAGCCGTCCCTCTTTTAGCACATTCCTTATATCATCCTAAACAACAGGATAAACAAAAACAAAAGATTTATGTAGACATTAAACAAGAAAAGAAAGAATGACAGAGAATTTCATACAAAAACTGCTAAAGAAACAGAGTGAAAGAGAAAAAGAGTAATCACACCTTCATCTGTCGGTATCGGTGCGTATGTGAATGCAGCAGAAACTCGATGGCACTTGCTTCATCTGGCAGCTCGGTCTCAGACAGCTCTGATCCAAAGCCCTGCAGCAGCTGAGCGATCTCCTTCACTGTCACTGCAAAGGTCTCAATGGCCTGTGGATGCACACATAATCACCAAAACAACACTGTTTATCTGTGTTTAATTTAAAGGTCCCATGCCCTGGTGTGTTTGACTGTTTACATCACTTATTGGGTGTCCATTTCACAAGGATTAGATTTAAATTGAATTTAAAAAATTTAATCTCTGTAGAGGATCAGATGCAACTCTATTCCCTCCTATTTGGAAATACTTGGATCTGAGGGGGCAAAGAGGCTGCAGGGACCATGATAATGAGCTCTGCGCTGATTGGTTGCTCAAACTATGTCTGATGGGAGGGGGAGGTGGGTTCAAGGCAGCAGAGCAGACTTTCAAAACAATCACGGTGTCGGCCTGTGACAAGCAGAAAAACAAATGTATGGGGAGGATGTACAGCTACATAATAAACCCCAGAAAGTTAACTAAAGGTCCACTAATTATTTTCATCAGTTTTCGTCAACAACCTTTTTACCCCTGATGAAAACTAGACTATAACTAAAAAAAACAAGTGCACATGGACAAAAACCAAAACTAAATTAACCGACATTTTCTTCAACAGATAAAAACTAGACTAAAATGTTTGACAGAGACTAAATCCAATCAGACCTAATTTCATCGTGTAGAAAGTAGGGGCAAGTTAGAAATATATCCAATCACAGCTATTTTGGTTGTGTGGAAAGGTTGGATGAACTGCCTTAGCTTTGTCTTGGTGGGATCCAAGTGTACAACATGACTTCAGAAATTCAAGGAAACATAAAAAAATGCCTTTCACTTTACACTTCTTAATTTAGTCGACTAAATTTACAGAAGATTTCGTCGATTAAACAACTTAGATAACTAAATTATTACTAAAACTAAAAGATATTTTAGGCAAAATACTACAACTAAATTAAAAAGTGCTGTAAAAATTAACACTGTTTTGCAGGGCATGAGACTTTTAAAGAAACTCCCATCAGTTGCCACCAGGGAAGCAAGGGGCACTTCCTGCAGTCAGTCAATAAGAAAATAATACACAAAGAAGATATTCAACAATTAACTTAATTTAACCAGAAAAGCCTCAATGAGATTAAAAATCTCATTTGCAAGAGTGTCTTAAGACAGGCAGCGGCACATTTGCAAAGTTACAGACATGAACTAATCACAGACACAGATTCATAAACATAAACCAATCAAGGCTGAGTCACAGAGCAGAAAATCATCGGTCAAAGCATCTACAGCTCCTTCATTTCCCTCCAATTAACCTGCACTTAATAACATTTAAAGAGACCATAGACCCAGTTTTTCCTGCAGCAGATTCCAGTCTGCTGGAGCAGCAAATCTGAAACTTCTTTTGCCCATTTCAAGACAAGCTTTGGGGACAGAGATCAAAAGTGATTCTCTTGTGACTCAGTCACAAAATGAAGACTGTAGCTTCCAGAACTTTTCACATGAATACAGTAACTCAAGTATGGTGGAAGCAGGTCAAGTATAGCCTCGTAAACCAGGATGTGCCAATGATTCAGTCTGATTCACTGAGTTGACAAGTGATGATAGGTATGTTCGGATCACACAAAAAAGGTTTAAATAAAAAGAGAAAACGGTAAAAATTTGACTCCTAAAAACTAGTCTGTGCTCTGTGACAATACAACACTATTAAAACAAAGTAAAACCACTTAAACAAGTGCACAGTGACAGGACAAGCAGGCGTGGACCCTCCTCTGCTGCCATCCTGGACAACAAGAGATAACAGATAGTTTAACTATCATACAGTCCTACTTTCCAACAGCCCAAGTCATCTAATCCTTTAATGTAAGTGTACACAACATTTAATACTAGGAATATGGGATGTAATCCATGCTAAATTTCATGTCACATTTAATAGATAGTGTTATAGTATGCAATTTTAGCAATTAACATTTTTGATACTCCACAAGATCCACTACTCCTGTCCTGCAATGGCCACTTTAAGTTTTGTTTTTGTTTGTTCATTGAAATATATGAAATTAAATAACACAAGACAAACCAGTCACCACCAGTGACTGATTAATGTGTTCTGAAAACATGCTGCTGTCCATTAACCCTGGCTGTATTTTCACAGTCTGTAGTTTTGTTTTATGTGATTTTTAATTTTAACAAACACATTAGAGATGCACACCGTTCGAAGGACAAACCAGTCGCTCTGGCAGTACTCCACTTTGGCAGTGAAGTCTGATGTCAGGTGGTTTTCATCGATGTAGCGCAGCAGGTCACCCACTGAACGCAGCATCACCACCTACAAACACAGACACACAAGATGTCTACTGAAACAAGAACCTGGAAGGAACTACAGTGTGTTTAGAGTCTGTTGAATTAAGACATCTATTGATTCAGTTCAAGAACTTCATGTTTGCTCTCCTTTATCGCAGCCTGTAAGTGGCAAGTTAAGGTTGTTAATATAAAAAGAGAGGGGATGCAGAGGAGGAACATGTAAAGTCCTCAGAGGAGATATTTTTTAATCATAAGATACATTATCTCTTTCAGTCTGTCCTTATATTTAACACTCTCTCACCGGCATTTTCAACAAGAAGTCATCCTGGCTGAAGCGGAAGCCCAGATCTGTGCTTGAAGACGGGCTTGGTGTGGAGCTTAACAGGCCAGTGGGGCGGAGCACCAAGACCAAATGAAGGTTGCCTGGAAATGAGGTCTGAAAGAGGAAGACGTGCATAATTCAGAGGGATAAGAGACAGAGGTAACAACCTTATACTCGTATTAAAAAATCTATCCCCATGTTTTACACCAGTGGTTCTTCACTGATCTAGTCTCAGTACCCATCTTGGGGAAAAATCACAACCCAACTTTCTGAAAAAAAAATCCATTAAAATCTTTTAAATACAAAATAGTGCAGTTTGGACAATGATGGAACAAAACATAATTCAACAAGAAGATAAGACAAAAAATATTTGCAAGGAAAATCATTATAGGAGGCCCAGAGGTCATGCATTACAGTTAGTTGTTCTCTTCATGTTCTGTGATATTAGTATATTAAAATGGAAAGCTTCATTATCTCAAGAAAGATAAGCTGAGATTTTTAAGAAGATGAACATAATTTTCTTATTTATAGACATTTTATCACTTGCAAACCCTTTGAAATATTCTGAAATTTCTGGGTAACCTACTGAAAATTCAGTGACTAACTTGTTCACACTTGCTCCTCGTGGCAAAAAGCTTTCCTGTTGTGGCCTGCCAGCCAATGGAGGAGTTGAGGAGTGAAAAAGACTAGAAGACCAGCAGGATTAAATGGTAACATCCTTTACAGTGATGTTGTTTTTTAATGTCATGCCACCTGAGGGATTAAAGGTCACAGGCATTCAATGCTGGTTTTCAGTCTCGCTGATTTCATACAGAGATTTCTCCAGATTCTCCGAATCTTTTGATGATATTATGGACTGCAGAAGAAAAAATCCCTAAATTCCTAGCAGTTGTATTTTGAGAAATATTATTCTTTAACTGTTGGACTATTTGTTCAAGCAGTTGTTCACAAAGTGGTGAACCTCGCCCCATCCTTGCTTGTGAATGACTGGGCCTTTCAGGGATGTTCATTTTACACCCAATCATGACACTCAGTGTTTTTTGAGCATTCCTCAACTTTCCCAGTCTTTTGTTACCCCAGTCCCAGCTTGTTTGGAACGTGACGCAGGCATCACATTTAAATAGGTTAATATTTGCAAGAACAATAAAGTTTATCAGTTTGGACATTAAAAATCTTGTCTTTGTTGTGCAGTCAAATGAATGGAGTTCGAAAAGAATTTGCAAATCATCGTATTCAGTTTTCCCAACCTCATTGGAATTACAGTTTGAGGGTCCAGACCCTAACCTTGCACAGCTGGTGTGTCCACCTGATTCAATGTCTGTAATCAGACAGATCCATTTTGCCGGGCTCCAATCTACAACGACTGTGCTCGGCTCAAAGCAGCACGACCCAATCAGCGCCCTTTAAAGCAGGAAGCAGTGGGATCCACAAGCAAGACAACAGCAAGAATGGACTGTGCTTATAGAGAGTCACTGTTAAACTCACACTCACTGTTAAAAGTTATCGAATCACATTGACTTTAAATATTATATTCTGATGTGGAAAAGTTACATATTGTTATTTGCTGTAAATGAGTTGTGCTGTACTTACAATGTGTCACGCCGACTTAAGTGAATTTAACGTAGAGCAGGACTGCATAAAAGAAGCCCTGGTTTCAGTCAGAAGAGCTGACAGCTGGATGCTGTCTGTCTCTCAGTCCAGTAAAGCTCAACACAGCATCAGCATGTCTCAGCGTCAATCTGAGAGTGGGACAGTCAGCTCCTCACTCATTCTGCCGTTCCCTCACATTTCTCTGCTCTCTCTCCTCTCTGTTCAAACACAGAGCTGCTCTTATCTCAGCTAACAGTGTCTTCTCCTGAGAATGTTTCAGTCAGCATAAGCCGCTTTTCTCCAGCTATCTGATAGCCCAATTATTTCCCCAATTTACAACTTCTCTCTTGTTCAGTCCATGAACATATCTTTAAATCTCTGTATTATTTCACCGCAGCAGGACACATCTCTGTGCAGCAGCACATTTCAATTAAAGAAGCAGCAAAATCAGTGGAGAACACTGTGGTAATAGCTTTATTTTTATTCTTTATTGACCATTTTATCCTGTGCGGAGCAGGGATTAGCAGCCTGTGTTTGTTTCTCATTTCTCCTCCTCTTGACAGGAAGCAACCAGATTATTGAAGACAGCTGAGCAGAAACTAATCAAGTAACCAATCAATGGAGGGTTTGTTTCCTTCCCGCCTGATCATTTTCAATTACCCTATTCTAATAAACTCAACCGTGTTGATTTTGCTATACAGCTTCAATATTTTCCTTGGTTATAACACAAAAAGTGTCATGTTTTTAAACTGTGTATAAACACCCTTAAAAAGGCAAAGGTCTTGCTTTCAATTCTAAAAAGGAAATTGATGGCTTGAAAATGTGTGTTTGACACTGTAAATAAAGGACACATCTTGTCAAGCTGGTCTCAATTGTTCAACTAAGGAAAATTTGATAACTTCATAGTTCTTGGAGTCTTATCTTCAACAATAAATTCAATTTTTTTGTTATATTCATTTGCATAAAGTAAATTTGAAAAACAGTTTAGCTTATTAAAGCTCCTGTGAGGACTTTTTGGTTTGTGTCATTTAGCCGCCCCATGTGGACAAAGCAGTTCCTCTTTTATCTCTTTGCTGATTAACGGTCTGTATCCAGTTGTTATTTATGCACTTGAGGCTCTCAGTGTCTGTCAGAGCCATTTTCACAGCTAAGTAACAAAACATCGTTTTCTGCTTCTCTCAGTAGCATCCTTAATGCCATTTTAAATTGCTCCATGTGCTAAACATTCAACATTATTCATGAAAGAAAACAAACTCGAGTAACAATGTATTAACACTAAAGGCAGCTAGAGATCAATAAATTATGCCCTTGGGAAGACGAGTCAGACCACTTTCTGCTCTGCCACTTTTGCTGAAAAGGCAGACATGCCCTTTTTATTGGTCAGTGAGGCAGAAGTGGCCTTGACAAGCGTGCAGATGTTCTCGAATTTGAACAGTTTTGATGTAGTTCACTCTTGGAAATAGGAAACTTGATTTTTAATGCAGTGATTCTAAAGTAAGCATTAAAGCACATTTGTGTTTTTTGTTGATATTTTAGCAGATATAATGGATATTTATGGCCGTTATGTATTGCTGATATGTTGGCTAAAAATATTGGCCGATACCAATATTAATCTTTATCAGCTAACTTCTGATGATACCAATATTGTGCTGACGATATCCTGCTTTCCTAATCGCAGGCATAATTATGGTCTGTGGGAGGAACCCGGAATGCCCAGAGTAAACCAGCGCAGTTACAGGGAGACCATGCAACCTCCTCACAGAAAGACCCTGACTGAAATGGGGAGTCAAGCCAGCAATGTTATTGCTGTGAGGACTGCACACTAACCCACTGCACCACCATGCTGCCCAGCCTCAGACAAACGGGGTTTGGCAAAAGTAAAATATTTGCCAAATTCATTTTTATTTAACATGACACTACATTAAGTTTTTTCATCAGGACGCTGGTAAAGTGAATGCACTCAGCTACATTTCACCTTCATACTTATGGCCTGTCCTGGTTTTGTGTGGGTGAACAGTCATCAGAATGACCCTGGACCCTCACTCCTACAGCAGCCATGATGAATGGGGAGATTACAGACTTGTCAGAACCTCTGCATTACATTCACATCAGTGGGCATCATCAATTACCTGACACATAATCCCTCATCAGTTGCATAAAGCTGCAAAACTTCCACACAGTGGTCCACAGTTACACACTGCAGTGTTAAACCTGGAGCTGCCTCTAGCTATTCTGCAGTTTCAGCCCAAACAAACACACGCACACTCATCCCGTTTGTCATTGGCCTGTCCTGGTCCTCTACAAGGACTGGAGAGTCTGCACTGGCTCTGAATCTGGCCAGTCTTTACCCCAGGAGGTATTCTGAACCTCCGCAGCAGTTTGTGTTGGACTGAAACACATCCCGGCTGTGTCGCAGTACTGAACTGTCCTCTGAACAGCCTGCTCTCCTCTGCTGCAGTATCCTCATCCTCACCGCCCCGTTAACAAGCCTCCCTCCTCCCCACCTCCATGTGGAGCTTACCGCGGCCCGACGCAGGCGGGGGAACCCCCACCCTAGCGGATTGGACTCGGCCATGGTTCCTTGCGCTCTCCCCTCAGCTTCTCCCCGGACCCGGCGGGCAGCAGTCTGCAACGGGACGCGGTGTCGGGAGCGAGCAGCCGCAGCGATGGCACGGTACCCTACACTGCAGTGTCCGGGCGGGCCGAGAGGCGCGCCGACTGCACCTCAGCCAACGTACCTCTGCTCTGGAGCGCGAAGAAGACGATGATGGTGATGATGGTGGTGGTGGGGGTGTGTTGCGCTCACCTGACGTCAAAGCCAAAATAAAGTTGAAGGCTCAAAAGATGCGCCGCAGAAGCACACATCTATGACAAGCCTGTGCAAGGGGCAAACTAAACTAAAATAATAATTTATAAAAAAAAATATCAGCCTGTTGTCTTCAAGAAAAAAGGTGTTAATCATCTCATCCACTTTCTGATGTTGTCATGGTAAAGAAAAGAAAAGAAAATCCATCATTGTTGAAGAGGATGAAGGCGACTTAAAAAAATGTTTATTAGCTATTGTATTTTTTTAAGTTCGTGAAAAAAGTCAGATATCTGAGATAAAGGTCAGAACAGAGTAAAAAAATATGTTTTTTAATTGACTTTTATCTCGGAATTTTGTCTTTTTTAGAATACTGAGATTAGAGTCCGAATTTTGACTTTTTCTCAGACTTCACCTAAGGCTATTTTATGCTGTCTTGACACCTTATTCACATTTCACATTTTTATTGTTATTTAAATACTTTTTTTTTACTTACATGTAATGCACATCTGCTCTGCCTTTGCCACTGACCCCGCATGAATTACTGGCACCTCGTACCTCTACCTCCTGTTTAAACTGCCCATACATAAACAAATGAGGTGAAATGAAAATGTGTCTTGATTTGTAAGTACTAGATTTATCCACTGGGTGGTGCTCAGAACTAACGAAATTGTAAAACCACCTCTGAATCACCTTGTGTCAAACAGTAAGAACAGCATGCACGGGCCCCTTTCACAAAATGCAACCCCAATAGCATGGGCTTAAATTGATGACAATGGATGGCAGGACGTCATATTGGTAGGTCTTTGGGGGAGGTAGGGAAACAGGATATTTTAGCAAAGGGACGAGCTCAATCATGGGGAGGAGACATGTTAATCACACTGCATAAAAAAAAACAAAACAAAAAAAACACATGATTAAAACACAAAAACATTCTTAAAATAGTGACTACAACTTTAACTTACCCAGCAACATCAAATTCAAAATCTCATGTATTCAGAAGTATTCAAACGTTGTAAACTTAGGACTTGGTCACTTGTAGAAGCTGATGGAGTGATCTCACCAAATGAGAGCATACTAAAGTAAATTAACACTGCCAGTATGGAAATTTTGCTTTCTCAGGTACAACATTAACAGTACCATAGCTTTTAGCACGATAGCTAGTGTTATGAAGTACAGCTACAACTGCTTGACATACAGGCAGTTTATATGATGAAAAAAACATAGACTATGTTGTAGCATGTCCTACAGTGAAGTCAATGAATATGTAAGTTATTCTGAAGGCAATTAACCTGACTGCAATACGGATAACAGTAATTAATTTGTCTACAACTTTGTGGGTGTGAGCCACAGGCTCTCTAAAATTACAAGCTAAAGCCTGTGGAAAAAGCTTTGAACTTTTTCAAGCTAACTAGCTTACTTTGGACCGCTTTTCAGAGGAGATGACTGCAAACATTAAGGCTGTAAGTAAATGTCTTGAGCTAAGTAGGCTACAAAGCAAGGTAAACTAAAAGATGCTGGTGCTTAAGCTAACGTTAGCTTTAGCTTTGTGGCTGCTTTAGGACAGGAACAGCAGGTTTGGTGATAATTTAACGGTTTTTCAACATCCAGCTTTAGTTTTTATCCCTGAAAAAACTTGATTCCTCATGTTAATCTGACAAACACAATGACAGAGGTAGAATTCCTGTTTTTTCTTTGTTTTTGTTTGTTTTTTATGGTGGTAGTGTGGATTTTTTTTGTACATTTCTGTTGGGGGCTTAATATTATGTGTACTTCAGGTTTGTACCCTCTGGGTTTTTCCAATTTTCCTTTATTTACCCGTTTTTTTAAAATCTATTTTCAGTATATCAACATGGAGAGAAGAGGAATGAGGCACATGAGTCAAGTTTCTTGTAAGTGAATTTTACAGTGTGTTCTCTGATCCTGTTGATGTGCATCTCTCTATTTTAGCTTAGAGATAACTTTAATCTATATTATTATGACTTATTATGCATTTGGTGAACTTTGGCTGACCTCCTGCAAGACACTTCACATGGTTATTAGAGTGTTTGGCATGCTGTTTGGTATTTAAAAAGGCTAAGCCACCTACAGGGCTTCCTCTGATCTGGTCCTAAATAAAACCTTTGAGTACATGGGAACTTTGCCAAGTTGGACTTTCCTGCCCAGGTATTAGCTTGACATCTGTTTCTCTCTTTTGAATCTACATTTATCTTTTCTAAGTATGTTTTTGTTTAAGTATTCATATGATTACATTGAGTAACTGACCGATAAAACAACAGATTTCTATTTTTTGTTTTAAAATGTTGAGGTTGAATGATATTCATCATTCATAGAAAAATATCATAGACTCTGAAGAAGGCAAACAGAAAAGTAAATGATCTATTGGCCTGCAAATTCAAAATACTGGTCATTTTTTAATATATCATGTAAGTTTTTATCTAGTATTCATAATATTTTTATGAAGCAGATTCTCTCTGAAAAGGCTAGATTTAAGAAAACCAAAAGTATTTAAAAAGTACCATCTTATTGCTTTCTTATTTTGTTATCAAATGAGTGTTTGTCAGAGGAATCTAGAAAATCCTGAGAGAACCACAGTCACGTTGTGTTGATGATCAAAAAGGCTCAGAGCCAAAGACGCACTTTTTCCAAGAAGCAGAGTATCCTACTCTGTAGATCAAACAGTGATTAGTAAAGATGCCGTGCTACCTGTTTTGTTTAAACCTCAGCTTATTGTGCTTTATTTTAACCTGCCTTAATATCGAAAGATTAAGTATTCACAATCATGGACATGTTTTCCCACTGGATCTGATAATCTCCCAAACTTTAGGCTTTATTTTTCCTTTGAATCGTGCCAAAAAAATACAAAACAAACAACCCATGTTATAACAAAGCAGGTAAGGCTTATATGTAACACTGCGCCTGCGCCTGAACTGGGTCCTTCGCCAAGCCATAGTCATTACAACACAGTGACCCTTGACTTGTGGGACGTCCTCATAGGAACTCTGCTCAATCTGACTGGATTACAACCAATGCATCTGGCAACTTAAACCTTCCTTTAGTCATGGTCCTGTAGTAAACAATGAATAAAATGTACTATTTTGTGAATTATTTTAGTTTAGATCATTTTCATGAGATCATTGTTGGTCATTTGAGCCAATAAGCCACAAAAATTATGTTGAATTCATCTCAATGTTGAAACTTTGATGTGTAATTGTTTTAAATGACTAACTTTTTTTGAGTGCCTGAACTGATTTTTCCACCCCTATCTTGGGGTTATGGAGGTTTTTCAATAATCCATCTAATATGCAGCATCCCAATATTTCGATCTCTATAAATCACATTTTTCAGTGAACCTATTCTTTAGCTTGTTGACATGTTTACTTCTTATGCTTTCTTGAATTTCTTTGTTTAATTTTCTTTTTATTAGCTATATGACTGACTCAATGTAATTCTGGATCAGGGTTTTCCCTTAATGGTTCCTGCACTAGAGGCAAAGTTTCAAGGTCTGAATATTTTAAAACTTGCTTGTGTTTTTTTTTTTTACATAATTAGTTCTGAATTCTGTGAATTTCTTTACAGTCTCTTAAACTGACACAGAGAAACCTGTTTTTAGAATATTCATGTTTTTTGGTTTTCTTTCAAGGTTGTAAGATCGTACACCCTTTTGATAACGCACCAATGTATCAGTTGGGAAACAGTTATATTTGCCATCTTGATAGTTGACAGTTCTTCAGTGTGCAGTGTTCACTCTTGCAGCCTGAGCTTGTTAAATGGACCTGTCTTAAGGGTTCCTCGTGCCTCTAAAGGTCAAATGTCATCCATCCTGCGAGTGATTGTGCCAAATCTTTGGCACGTTACCGCGACACATTTGAGTAAGACAGCTTACTATTGACGTTACAGTAAATTCACCAATCCGTGCTCCAATGTGACTTGTAGTCTTTAATCTGTTCAGAGCAGACAGACTTGAATGCTGGAAATCCCCACATTTATCCACAAAGACCTTAAAAACAAACAGTTATTTGGGTATTGTTTTCCACTTTTCATTTAATAAAGTAAGACATCGAATTACCAAAAGGCCATTTATTCAAGTTTGTTTGTTCCTTAAGAAAAAAATCCACTAACAATCAGTGAAAGTGAAAATGTTAATGAAGAAAAACTAAAACAAAATCATAGTTTTAATAATGATTATATGATACTTATACTGCTACTACTAATAATAATGATAACAGATTAAACAGAAGAACCCATAGCAACAATTTGTTGTTGCTTTTATTATTAGTTGCTGTTTAGAATTTATTAGTGTTTCTTAAATTTTTTTGTTCAATTCATATAGTCTTTTTTCTTTGTTGATGTGTTATTATTTGTTTTAATTTTTGTTATGTTGTTGCTGTGTATTTTATGTGAATTATGTTCTTATTTGTTCTGTGTTTTTGTGTTTTTTTTTATAATAGTTCAAGTTCTTTGACCTTTTGTTTGTTGTTGTATATTTGTATGTGATTGTGCTTCTGATTTGTTGTGGTGGCTTTTACTTCTGTTGTCATTTACTGTTGTTCTGCTTTTTATTTATTGTTACACTTTTTGTTGTTCCTTTTTTTTTAGTGGTTGTGGTTTTGATTTATGCTTTGTACTTTCTAATTGTTATGTTGTGCTTTTAATTTTGTTGTGTTTTTAGTGTAGTTGTGTTTTTAATTTGGTGTTTTTAACTTATTGTGTTTAATTTGTTGTTGAGTTTTTCCATTGTTTTTATGTGTTGTGTTTTTGTATTTGTTGTTTTTACTTTTTTTTTATTTGTACTCTTTTATTTGTTGTTGAGTTTTTCAGTTGTGATACTTATTTGCTGTGGTTTTGTTTTTTTTTGTCATGTTTTCTGCTTTGTTGTTCTTTTTCAAGTTTTTTGTTTTGTTACGTTTTTCAGTTTTGTTACTTTTTTTAAATGTTGTGTTTCCTGTTGGTGTTGAGGTCATGTAAGTTATGTTTTTTTTGGTGTTGAGCTTTTTATTTGTGATAGTCATTTGTTTTTGTATGTTTTCTGTTTTGAAATTATTATTTTGAATTTTGTTTTTTCTTGTAACTTTTTTGCATTTTTTTTGTTTTTTTTTATTGTTTTCTTCTTTGAGTTAATTGTTTTTGCTTTTATTTGTTTTTTTTTCCCTTCTGTTTTGTGGTTTGTTTTGTTGTCTTGCACTCTCACCATGTTGGACAGATAAAAACGGGCTGAAAAAATATGAAATAAGATTAATCAAAGCAAAAATTATTATGTGGATAAAAAAATCTATACATTTATTTCCACAAGAATTAAGGACCCAGTGTGACCCTATGTCTAAAACAGGTGCACCTTTAAGATAGACCAGGTTAAGAATAGGAACTCTTAAGTCTATTATTAAACACAGGTTAGCCACAACGTTATGCAAAATTTTATGTCTTCCACAAAAAAACTCAGCGATGTTATACCCCAGATCTTTTAAAGGCCTTAAACGTCATTCTCACTTTCTGTTAAATAAACCTTGATTGTTTGGTTTGTGAAGAAGCAGAGATTAACTGCATTCTACTAGCACAGCCATGTGGCAGCTTGCATGGTTGTATGTCTGTCCCTGTAATTTAGCTTGCTGGTATTATTAAACCCTTTGTGGTCCAAAAAAGCTATCCTCTGATTGCTTAACTGGATTATGAGACAGGCAACGACAGCAACAACGAACCAGCTAAGCCTGAATGATTCTTGGGGAAAGGCGGAGGGTATAAAAGGTGAGATCAAGTGTTGAAGACCGTATACTCTCCACCTGCTCTGACCAAGCTCCCTGACAGCTGACAAGAGGTAAGACATCTTCATACTCCAGCAATCATGGATAGATGGATGTCTGATGGTAGTCAAAAGACTGCTGTTCAGATGTCTGGTTTTTAAGGAGGATGGGGATGCAGGATTTGACTGTTTAGTTAGACAACACTGATTAAAGAAAATTAAATCGATTCATACTCAGAGCTATTTAACTATTTTATGCTAAAACGCAAAGAAACATATGTGATGTACCTCTGAGTCAAGTAGAAATGTTATCGTTGGAGATGCAGTCAGTTATAGGCCTTGGTTTCTCTGAATCAATCATCATGCATAAAACTTCAGCTCTCATGATAAATGCTCTGCAAAGCTTTTAAAAATAGCTTAAAACATATTTGATTCAAATTGGCCTTTGACCGTCTGCTATAACTTTGCTCATCTGCAGCATTAATTTGTTTCATTTTTATGTCTTTTGTTGTTGTTTTTCTGCTTTGTGATGTTTGATGAGGCACTTTGTGACTTGCTCCGTAAAAGCTGCGATATCAAACAAACACTGCCAGTTAAATGTACTTAGTTAACACTATGACAGCATGAGGAGACGACCATAAGGAGTTTAAATACAGCAGCTGTTACTTTTAGCCCTATTGACTGATGTGGCTTTGCATTTGGATGTTCTGAATTCCTAGAATCCCCTATTAATAGACAGCGCAGAAATTTCACCCTGGAGCTAAGCTTCAATCGCAGGTGGATTACATTTAAGTGATGGGGAATGCCAACCAGTCAAAAGAACATCTTTCTGTTGTTTAACATTATAAAAGTCAGATTAATGAAACTAAGTGAACCAAAAAGCAGATATTGTGACATCAAGTATCTAATTTGTTCATTCTTCCTTTTTGGGAATGAGAACTTCTGTTATTATTATTATTATTACTATTATTATTACTATTATTGGGCTTAACCAACCTAAAACATCAATGGAACATAGAGCAGAGTTGAAATCTGTGTGTCAGAAGTTAATGTTGGTATCATAGTAAGTAGTAAACAGCAATAAGTTAAAATTTACTTGCTAATTATGACTGAGCTACAAATAAGAATTGAGCACGTGGGAATAACTTTTGTGTAGTGTTGTTTGTCTTTCAACATGTTGGCACTTTTAAACAATAAGGCATGTTTATTAATCAAACTGTAAACTTGACATATGCTGAATAATATATATGTATATATATATATGTGTGTGTGTGTGCCTTACAATAAACAAGATAACACATTTGAGCAAGTGACACATTTAAATCATGAACGACACTTAAAACACAAAACGAACTAAATGAAAACAGACAAATATGCCCTTTAAAACAGGTGAACATATTTGAAAAATTTTATCTACTAAAAACACAGCATACGTGGAAGAAAAACAGCTAAAAAAGCCTTGAAAACATGTACACAAGGTGTCATCTTAAACACTATTACACACATTTGAAACATATCATAAACTGAATGAAACAACATATAGATCTTTTAATGAGTATAAATTTAAACAAGGTGACACGTCAAAACCATTTACCACACTTAAAAGCAAAATACAGGAAATACAAAGCAAAAAATGTATTTTAAGATACAAGGTAAGCTTTAAATTACATGGTCCCTCTGAACTTTACATTAATAGTTATAGTTTTGTTATTAATAGTTTAGAAAAAGCTCTCAAACAGAAGTTAATAACATTAAGTATTTAGGCTGCAAACAGACTAAAATGCCCTTTAGGTACATGATCATGCATTCAATATTTGTAACATGCTTAAATCACAACTTTTGTATATTGAAATAGACAAGGTGTTCATTATTTTCAAGGAGAGCTGGCATGCAGTAACCAATCAGAATTGGGGAACATGCCTGTAATGTGTTTTGGAGTGGTCCCCAAATACTCACACATTCTTTTGCCGTAAGCGAAGCACCATTTTCCTTAGTCTGTGTGTGTAATATTGCCTCAGCAATCAAAGTGCATGCCATGAAACCCCTAAGAAATGCCCATTTGACACACTGAGCTGAGTTTTTCTTATTTTGGAACCCTGCATCTAAAATGTTCGATGCACCGTGAAGGTTTAAAACGGCTCGTTATGTAACTCTGATGTCCTGCTCTGGTGAATTAAGAGTCGAGCTGCGGCAGGAACATCGTATGTTATGAGTCATGATTTGTTAGGTCTTCATCTGACATCAATAAGTTACCAACAAGTTCTTCATGTTTAATAACCTTTTGGAGAACCTGGTATTGAATTAAGCAAACCTGACTTTTAGCTCTTTGTGTGATTTGAATTCTTTAATGAATGGCTATAAAACACACTGTCCAGTAGTAATCCCCATTACAGAGCTATAAAGGGAGACTGTAATGGCTTAGAGTCTTATTAAGTCCAGCAAGACTGCAGCAAGGTACTGAATGGCCTTCATCCATTTAGCTGTCATTGACTAGTCCACGCAAGAGGCCGTTTTGGCATTGCTGCTGAATTGTGACATAATGGGGAGTGTGTGTGTGTGTTTGTGGGGTAAATCTGGCCTGGAGTTCGGTGTGAACCCCAGCGTCTGCTGGACCAGAGCCAGTCAGTAGACACAGAATAACAGATTTGGATCAGGAGTCCTAACACTGATGGAGTAATCTTATCACAAAGGATTAGCCTTGTATCACCTAAAAACAAAACATTACTTGAGAAAAGCCGACAGGTGGTACAGGATCAATTTCCAAGTAACATTTGATTGATGCTGGGACATCTTAGTAACCCAGAGTTGTTTTTTCTGTCTTTGTTTCCTCAAACAGACCTCCCAAAAAGACTCTCCAGAGATGGCAAAGTAAGTATTTCTGTGTTTTGTTTATTGATAGCTGGAGAAAAAAGTGCTCACATTTTTCTATTGATGTCCTAAAGCTCTCCAAGTTTCAGTTTTTACACATAATCATCAAATAATCTATCATAAGTGGAAATATTGGTCTGAACTCTAAAATTGACCCGAGTCAGCTGAAAACCTGGCATTAAAACCTGTTTTCAAAACATTACCCTCTCACAGTTACAGACTTTGACCCAGGGTCAGCCAATTTCCGAACGTGTCAAGTAGTTTTTAAAGTGTTAAGCTGCAGTTTGCAGAGGATTAATCAGCATATGCGTTGCTTCAAATGGGCTCTAATGCAGAAACTCGAGTAATGAGCTATTTGGCAAGCCTGGCATTCACCATATGGAACTCCCTCACCTGGACTCGTCTCTCGATCCAGGCACGATGAGGTAAAGCTGCTCCACTCTTAGCTTTTCCTAACTGGATAAAATGGAATAAAGGATTACTGACAAATGAACTTACTTCACCTCTACAGCCTAAAACTAATCATTAATTTATCTGGTTAATCCAGACAGTCACTCAGTACGGGGCCTTAGACTTAAAGGATGGATACCAGTCTTAATTTTGGCAACCATTTTAGATCTAGTTGTAGTCTCTTGACAGAGAAGCACGCTAGCTTTGGACGCAATTTTGAGATTTTGCCAAGTTTAAGTCTAGTTATTACACTCAGAGTAATTTAAAATTAAAACCATTAAAATCATCTTTGCATTTAGTTATTACTCTGAGTTGAAATGTTTTCTTTTTTAACCGTAAATGGGAAAACATGTACAAACATTGTAGAAAATAATTTATCACTATTTTCTGATGTGGTAAGGCTAAAATATGATGTTTATTTACAAATTTAGAGTCTGTATCTCCCCTGTGGTTCATTTCCTATTCAGGTTATTACCTTATTTTTATATTTTAAATATTTTTAAAATGTATTCTGACTAACTTTAAAACATTTTATAATCAATTAAAGGGCTTCTTTTAGCCATGTTTTGCATACAAAATTAAACATTTTGAGAAAAAGTTTTAGTTGACAGTATACATTTAAATTCTTAAAAATTGATCGATTTAATTATTACACAACACTTATTAACAACAGAAAACCCATTTTTCTCTTACTGATGATACATTTCCAGTAGTGACCCTTAACTAGCCCTTTGCAAACATTCTAACCAGTGACGATTAAAAGCCTCGCTTTCCATCCCTGTAAAATGATAAGGATCTGCAAATCAAGCGTGTGTAAACTGATTAAATTTCAGATAAAACACATTTAGATTTAATATGTAATCAATTTCTCAACACATTTGATTATCCATAGAGCTAATGTCTTAAAGCAAACATTTAAATGTCGATATATGGGCAACATATCCCTCAGGGGACAAACATTCAGTCCCTGATCATCATCGGTGGAAAATTCAAATGTTATTTTTTAAACCAGAATGAAATGAAATGTTCTGTAATAAACACACAGTTTCTTGTCAGTGTATTTATCACCATCTGCCGCCATATTTTATTATGATAATTATTTTGATCTATTTGAATGACAGCATTAAGTCACATGACCTGGGGGCTGGTCCTGAACCCCTGTTTTGTGTCTCAAACAAGAGTACCCACTCAATGCCCCTCTTCCCCATTATCTGCCAAATGTTTGTATCTCACTGGATACAGAAACCATTTAAGGGACTAATTGGTCCGAAAAATTCTTGTTATTGAGAGATGTCTTGATTTTTTTATTATGGTATGTCTGAATACTTTATATGACCTGGAGTGTCTTGTTCATGTTATAAAATACTTTTGTTGTTGGTTTTATATTCCATGTGACCATTTATAACAGTCACAACAACATTTACATTAGTTTTTTACGTAGGGAATCATGTGCTGTAATGCAGGATAAAAGAAAAGAAGATGTTAATGTGCAATTTGAAGTTTATTTTTTGTTTATATAAATCCTTTAAGCTTTTGGAAATGTGAATCAAGTACATTTGGTCCCACATAAGATTTGCAAGATGGGACAAAAATGAAAGAAATGTATATTTCTCTCACTTTATTGTCTTGAATAGGTCTTAAATAATTTTATATATTATGAATAATGAGCTGAACACTGTCAATTTGACTACTATTGTTGTCTGGGATCCCCGTGCCTAGGTTACCATCTGGTACCCACTCTTTCACTAGGTTTGTTGTATACACGTATTGATGGATAACCAGTTGTCTGAATGCTAATGTTAGGCCTGTGCAGTGTGTACCTCCCGTTTTTGAAGTGCCGGGCACCTGCTACAACCACATCTTATAATGCACTCTGTAATATAATCAAATGACTGTTCTTGTTACCTTTATTTGGCAATTTTACAACCAAGGTATTTAGCTTGTGTATTTTAGCTTTTGCTGAGTTTTATTTATTTATGATGTATGTTTTAAATTCGTACGGAATTTTGTCTATTTATGATGTCTCTTTTTATGTAAGGACTACAGATGGAAATTAGCTTCTCAGCTATATCTGGTGCAGCCATCTTTTTATTTCTCTGGAATAATTTATGTCACTGCACGCTGTCCCGTTATAAACCAATAAACTAAACTAAGCTAAACTAAGAATACTGTCGGATCAAAATAATAAAAACGTTAAAATAATCTCAATTTATTTTCTTTCTCCAAATTGTTCAGCCCTAGCTTTTTTTATGCAAAATGTATTTTTAGCCAGTCATCAATTTTGTCATGGAAAAAATCTAGTTGATAAATTATTGTAGTCATATTTATTATCCACAAAATTTACACTGATGTGCCCTTATTTACATCAGCCACTTTTAAAATAGTCTATAGCGTTATGTCTAAATTCAGTGTTTTCTTTGTTCAGGGGAGTGTTTCATGTAAAAGTTTGAGGCAAATAAAGGACATGATAAAGACTGATGATGGTAAGGAGGAAATAAAGGTAAAAAAATTATAACTAAATGATTTGTTGTCTTTTCACAGAGTTTTCAAGAAGACCAGTGGAAATGGAGGGGTTAGTCCACATTCTTCTCTTGATTTATGTGTTTTTAATATTTAAAATATTTAGGGGCAGACACTGTTACACATGAATCTGAAAACCTGTTGTCTCTTTCATCTGACAGCTGACCCTCTACCTGGGGAAGAGAGACTATGTGGACCATGTGAGCTCAGTGGACCAAGTTGGTAAGACCACTCTTTGTTTCCATGTGTGCGGTGTGTGTGTGTATTCTGCTGCACAGTTGCTCTGTCGGAATGATAAACAAAAAATTGTCTGCTTGTTTAAATTCACAGATGGTGTCGTAAAGCTGGACACAGCAGACTTTGGTGACAGAAAAGGTTTGTGATTCTACATTCAGAAACGATTGTTTTCTTAAATATTGCCCTCAGATAAAGAATAGAATAGATTAGAATAGAATAGGATAAACCTTTCTTCATCCCACACAAGGACATTTGCAGTGTTAGAGCAGCAAAGGGGACAGCAATGATAAATAAAAAAAAAGACAGGAGTATAAAAAACAATATGAACATTATTATAAATATAAGGGCTAGAAATATAAAACTAAAAACTACACTATAAGAATTATTTACACATTTACAAAGTAATTGCACATGGGAATATTGCACGTTGTTGGGAGAATTGCACAGTTTATGGTGAGTTAGGCAAGTCATAATAATTTATTCTTTAGATCTGTTTAATCCAATAAAATGAAATTCACTTTGATTGCACTGTTTGGGAGATTTGTTCCTCACTCCAAATGCTGCACACGTTCAGTTGCCTCCAAGCAGCAAACAAGAACAACCAGAGTAAACAACAACAAGCCATTTTTAAAAACAGTGGTCTTCATGTACATGAAAAAGTACATATCAGAAAATAAAAAAACATCCAACAGCATTATACTCCCCATCATCCACATTCCCCTAGATCTGTTTGGAAATAGAAGCAGTAATAAACAAAATTGGAGGATGAGGTAAAATACAATAAAAAGATAAATAATAACCTCATCCCTCTCCCTGCACCATGTCAGAAGATATATTGTCTTGAAACAGGTAATTTCAAGATATTGAAGAAATAATCTGCTTATATGTGTTTACAGTCTTTGTGCAGTTGGCATGTGCCTTCCGTTATGGTAGTGACGACCTGGATGTGATGGGTCTATGCTTCAGGAAGGACATCTGGATCACACACGTCCAGATCCACCCTGACAGCCACAAGCCTACCCTTTCAGCCATGCATGAGACCTTGCTGAAGAAGGCTGGAGACGGTGCAAAGCCTTTCTCATTCGAGGTACGAGGGTTAAAGAGTTTAAGTGATTTAATTTGTTAATTTTTCAATGGGTTACTATTTTGTTACTTTGTTGATGATTGTAAGATACTTATACAAAGGCTTCTGCAGCCCTCACTCAGTTTCTGATCCCTGCGTAGTGAATTCACTTTGCAAAATACATCTGTAAAATTCAACAAGATGGAAACGTTCCTCTCCGTTTTTCTAGATCCCAAACAACCTGCCTTGCTCAGTGTCTCTGCAGCCAGGGCCAGATGACAAGGGAAAGGTATAACTTCATTCTTACTCTGTGCATCTTCAGTACCATATTTCTTTCTATCAAACAGCTTGTGTGAGAGCACCAATATTTATTCCCTGATATTCATTATACCAGCTAACTGATTATGTGTGTTTTTGATTTGAAGGCTTGTGGTGTTGACTTTGAGGTTAAAACTTACCTTGCCAACGAAAAGAGCAACCCTGATGAGAAGATTGAAAAGAAGTGAGTTTGCCACCATCTTTCAGCTGTCTGCCTCAGTATCCAGTCTGATTAAAATGAGAAGAACATGTAGAAAAGGCTCCCTTTTTGGGCGTACAAAATAAAGTTTAAACATATTTAAGTGTCAATGCTGCCTCATACAATAGAATTTAGCTGGAAAGCCTATGTATGTGTGGTTATAAAATGGTTTTATATTATGTATTTCCATGTGGGGTTTTTTTAGAGATATGTAATAAATTTATGCAGTGGGGTACCCAAGGCATGCAGTTTGTGCCCTATTTAATTTTATTAACTCCACCAAGGAGGGTATGTTTTTGCAGGTGTTCATCTGTCTGTTAGGCTGTAGGCAAGATAGCTTAAAAAATTGTCAAGAAAGTCTGCTAAAATTTTCAGAGAATGTTGTTCATTGCACAAGGCAGAACGGATGTGATTTTGGATGTGATCTGAATCCAGATGTGAAACCAGGAATTCTTTAATGGACATTTTTACATCAGATAGGGCAGTTTTCCATGTTTTTACTGATGATTTGGCTGAGAATATTACCCTTGGTGAGGGTTTGTGCTCTCTTCTGGTTCCTCTTGCATTGAACAAAATGAATCTGAAATTGTGCCCAGCTGATGTTTTCTTTTGACAATTTCATCTTTTCTGTCCTGACAGAGACACTGCTCGTCTTGTCATCCGTAAGGTCCAGTATGCCCCCTCCCAGGCTGGCGCTGGGCCCAAGGCAGAGCTCTGCAAAAGCTTCATGATGTCCGACAAGCCTGTCCATCTAGAAGCTTCAATGGAGAAAGATGTACAGTGTCAAAACTAATACTTTTCAACACAACCTTAAACAGGGTTCCTGCAGATCCTTACAAAGTCTTCAAGGTCTTACATTGATATTTAAAAGTCCTTCAAAGTCTCTTTTTTACTTGTGAGATGACTTAAATATGGAATGACATAGTGACTTTGTACATTTCTATCCTCTACATGCATGTGCTTCCTTATACACTATATTGCCAAAAGTATTCGCTCACCTGCCTTGATTCGCATATGAACTTAAGTGACATCCCATTCCTAATCCACAGGGCTCAATATGACGTTGGTCCACCTTTTGCAGCTATAACAGCTTCAACTCTTCTGGGAAGGCTGTCCACAAGGTTTAGGAGTGTGTTTATGGGAATTTTTGACCATTCTTCCAGAAGCGCATTTG
This sequence comes from Cetoscarus ocellatus, assembly GCA_037902135.1. Taxonomy (NCBI): domain Eukaryota; kingdom Metazoa; phylum Chordata; class Actinopteri; order Labriformes; family Labridae; genus Cetoscarus; species Cetoscarus ocellatus. Next base: position 259,075 of record JBAMNC010000157.1, on the reverse strand, counting down.
TGAGGTCACACACTGAGTTGGACGAGAAGGCCTGGCTCTCAGTCTCTGCTCTAATTCGTCCCAAAAGTGTTCTATTGGGTTGAGGTCAGGACTCTGTGCAGGCCAGTCAAGTTCATCCACACCAGACTCTGTCATCCATGTCTTTATGGACCTTACTTTGTGCACTGGAACACTGGGAGCATGGAATTGTCCAAAATGTCTTGGTGTGCTGAAGCATTCGGAGTTCCTTTCACTGGAACTAAGGGGCCAAGCACAGCTCCTGAAAAACAACCCCACACCATAATCCCCCCTCCACCAAACTTTACACTTGGCACATTGCAGTCCGACAAGTATCGTTCTCCTGGCAACCACCAAACCCAGACTCGTCCATCAGATTGCCTGATGGAGAAGCGCAATTCGTCACTCCAGAGAACACGTCTCCACTGCTCTAGAGTCCAGTGGCCGCGTGCTTTACACCACTGCATCTGACGCTTTACATTGCCCTTGGTGATGTATGTCTTGGATGCAGCTGCTCGGCCATGGAAACCCATTCCATGAAGCTCTCTGCGCACTGTTCTTGAGCTAATCTGAAGGCCACATGAAGTTTGGAGGTCTGTAGCGATTGACTCTGCAGAAAGTTGGCCACCTCTTCGCACTATGCGCCTCAGCATCCACTGACCCCGCTCCGTCAGTTTACGTGACCTACCTATTCGTGGCTGAGTTGCTGTCGTTCCCAAACGCTTCCATGTTCATATATTACAGGTGACAGTTGACTGTGAAATATTTAGGAACAAGGAATTTTCACGACTGGATTTGTTGCACAGGTGGCATCCTGTCACAGTTCCACGCTGGAATTCACTGAGCTCCTGAGAGCGACCCATTCTTTCACAAATGTTTTTAAAGCAGTCTGCATGCCCAGGTGCTTGATTTTATACACCTGTGGCCATGGAAGTGATTGGAACACCTGATTCTGATTATTTGGATGGGTGAGCGAATACTTTTGGCAATACAGTGTATCTGCATCATTTCTTTCTTTTTGAACAGCAATTCAACTTGGTATTCTGCCATTTAACTTATTTTTAACACCATGGCTTATAACATTCAAGTCAAATAACTATCTCAGTTTAAAAAATCAGCATTTTAGCAAAAATATGTAAAGTTTATTATATAAGACCTGTGTTGATTGCCATAGTTTTGCATTGCTCTTGTTTTCTCTCTGTTGGGGTCTCAAAAAGGTCTTAAAAGTCTTATATATGTAGAAACCCTGTTAAAAAATATTACTATTCTTTCAAAACTACTCCACCATTTCTGACTATTAACTGCCTCCCTCCTGGTTTGGCAACAGCTCTACTTCCACGGCGAGGCAATCCCCATCAAAATCAAAATCAATAATGAGAGCAACAAAACAGTGAAGAAATTCAAAATCAGTGGTGGGTACATATGAGATTGTTTATGTATTTTATGGATTTAATGCCTCTTACCAAAAACAAACACCACTTGTCTCACTCTCTTTTTCTTTCTCCATCTTATCTCATACCTTCCCCATCTCACAGTGGACCAAACCACTGATATTGTCCTCTACTCGGCTGACAAATACACTAAGCAAGTTTTCTGCCAAGAATTTGGGTACGTAGACAAACACTGTCCCACCAAAAATGTATCACTGAAACAGCAGAGCGGTATTTTAATATGTGCTCTGTGGTTTATTTTCCACAGAGAGACAGTTGACCCCAGTGGCACCTATGAAAACACTCTGTCCATCACCCCCCTACTTGCTGACAACAAAGAGAAACGTGGCCTCGCACTGGATGGACGGTTGAAGGATGAGGACACAAACTTGGCCTCCACCACCATGTAAGTTTAGTTTGATATATTTAAATTATTGATCCAAAGTGACTAGTTATAGAACTTAACCCTGTCTTGCCATTATATAAACCCATACAAAGATGTAAAAATAAAGCTTTATCCAAAAGTCAAGAATTGCGTAAAATGCACATTTTAAAAGTTTTTAAGCAGAACTATTGGCCCATAGCCTCTCTACAAGTCCCTCACCCCGACATGACAAAGCCCCTCTACTCCACCTATTGCTTACTCCACCTTATAGGAAATGTGTACTCAAACAGTTTATCTGCGGTTTTTCCCCAAGTAATGTCATCGGGGAATATGTCGATTCCCTCAAATGGGAGACCCTCCCTGAGGCAGGTGTTAGTCCGTCTTAGACGTGGCTCTAGTTGAAGGAACATGTCCATACATGCCTGTGCAACCACAGTAAATATTAGAGCACATTACTGGGAAGCTGAATTCCCAACCTCCTCTTGATAAGGATGTGGTCTGACACAACTCATGAAGATTTACACTAAAGCAGCCTTTTTTGAGCTGGGCTGAAACAGAGAGTTTTACTGCACTAAGGAGCTCCTTGAGTGACAGGATGCTCCACCTGAAGTGTGTGACGGAGAGGTATCGCAGGTCCTTCCTTCCTGCAGCTGTCAGACTCTATAACAAAAACCTCTCCAGCGTGCAATAAACCATATTTATATTTGTAATACCTAAAATGTTTCACTGTAAAATACCAAACATGTACATAGCCACCATAGTTCTATTACAAAATCTCAAATCTCAACCTGTAAAATATCAACATGTACATAACCATCTGTTAAACAACAAACATGTACATAAGGACTGTAAATAATTCCACTTACTATATAGTATATACTTTTTTATACTTTTTTAAAATTTTATTTCTATTTTTACATTACTGTATTTGATTTGTAATTACCTTATTTTCAGTATAATGCTTCTTTCTTATATTTCTCTTGTATGCTGCAGCTGCTGTATATCTTGGGATTTCCCCCTGTGGGACTAATAAAGGAATATCTTATCTTATCTTATCTTATCTTATCTTATCTCTTATCTTATAGATCTGCCAAAATTCAATATACAAGTGAATTTTTCAGCACCAGACTTATGTGTTCTGGGGACGTCTAGCACTACTGTAAACCTGCTGATAAATGGGACCATTAAAGTGCACAACATGAAAGTTTCCACTCGTACAACTTTTATTCAACTAATGGAAGAGAAACTAATTGTGTATCGTATGTATATATGTATATATTGTACTTAATAAATAGATACTTCACAGCAGTCAATACATAAAACCCAGCAGAAAAAGTCCCTGGTCCCGAGTAAATACAAGACTCAGTGTATCATGCTCTTAATGTCATAATATAGATATAGATTTTTATATGTTACACAGTTATTGTGCTATGTAAATGTTTAGGTAGCTACACATGCACTGAACCTGTAGAAAAAATGTAAAGTCCAGACAATGAGCCAAAAATCAAAACTGAACAAAATCAGTCTCCTATGTTTTAGTCACTTAGTACATTTTACATCTTTATTTCAACAGTTTATTTTCTTGTATGCCATTTCATGTCATGTTATAGACTATCTTGCTTTTTATCAGACCTATTTATTCCTAAAATACCTATGAATCATCTCCACAGGCTGAAAAAGGGTATCGAAAATGATGTGCTGGGAATCCTTGTCTCCTACAAGATTAAAATCAACCTCATGGTCGCTGGAGGAGGGTGAGTTCCTGCCCCTCTTAAGAACCTTAAACTCAAAGTGAAAATGAGTGGAAATGAAAACAAATGTGACACTTGTCTTATGATTTCTCTTTCAGCTTGTTGGGAGGCCTCACTTCAAGGTGAGTTGTGTTTTTTTTTCTAATCACATTAAAGCTAAACATCCCCGCAGCAATGAAATTCACCAGTTGCATGTCTTGTTCTGATTGGTTGGTTTGTTTTCTCTTTAGCGATGTCACAGTGGAGCTGCCGTTGAATCTCATGCACCCCAAACCTGAAGGTTAGTTTGTCATAAACCTGCAAACAGACACTGGTTTAATACTTGTTTTATATCCTGGCTCTGATTCTATTCTTTTTCTTTTTCTGCACATTCATCTGCCTCTCAAACTGAGCAGAGTAGAGACAACTCATCTATGTAAGTACCAGATATCTTTTACTTGTTTTGTTTGTCTGTTTTAATAACCTAGAGATAATGTTTTCTAGCATACAGTGCAATTGACCCTTTGTCAAGCCACCCACCTTGGTTATTGTTTATAGGCTTGACAGTATCACATGTCGCAGGGCCCCATCCCATTTGGACTTAGGTTCTTGTTATTCTTTGCTCCAGAGAAAGAATAAAGACAACAACACAATAAGGTGTATAAACATTACCCCAAAGCCCTAAAATGTGTTCAATCATGCAAAATTTTAGCAAAGTCTGATGCTAGTGATGTTGGCTTATGTTAGCTGATCTCCTGCAACAGATCGACAAAGTGCTGGTTCAGCAAAATAAAAAAACTGTTACACATTTCCATCTTACTTCCTAGACCAGCATCAACGTTAAGTTGTTAGCTATTGCTGTAAGTGAGCTAATTTTACAGAATAGCAATGTCAGTGTTACATTATCCCACTGTCACAAGTGATATATGATCGCTAACATTTCCAGAACATCACTTATTATCAGTGTTCAAAATGTTCACCTTCCTCTATATTGCATTGAGGTGCCAGTGTGCTTGCCCACAGAGTCAAAGTCAGTGAAGGCTTTTTCACAATTAGCTCTCAGCTCAAGTAACAGGAGGAAAAATACTCGAGGGTTACAATGTGGATATCTCCAGTCGCTTTATAGATGCCCATATTTTTGCCTTAAATAATGACCATATATACTAGGGTAATTTAACACTCACTACTGTTCAAAAACCATCTAGTTTTCATAACTGAGCATCCCGATCCAGCTGTATTATCTCTCCATGTCTGAGATGCTCTGTTAGAGCCTTTTTAAGGCACCCCCCTCCAGTAGGCCCAGTCCATTCTGATTGGTTTACAGGTCAGCTCTGTGGTATTTGGACAGCCAACATTTCTGCAGTCTAATACAATCACTTCTCTGGACCTGCTACTGCGAGCCAATGGGCTTAAACTGCTAATGAGATGTCACTCTGGTAGGCCTATTAGGGAGGGGCCGGGGGAACAGGATGTTTTAGGCAGCTCTTGGTGCCATAAACATGGGGAGAGGGAGAAGTTCTGATGCTGCAGACTTTTTGTATTGTTCATAGAAGCGCTCTGTTGCACAGAGGAAACATGTTAAACACAGTAAAGGGCATATAAAACTCAAAAAGTGTGATACTGGCTCTTTAAACCATTACATTATAATTCGGTCACAGTTTCACCATGATTGCCCTGAAAAGACTTGGCCAGAGTGAAAGTTTGACCAACAAGCAGTTTCCCAGCAATGAGATGGAGTTGTCTAACTGGGGAATCAGGGGCCAAATCAGAGAGAAAACAAAGGGTCAATAGGTACACTTTTTACATTTGTGTTTTGTTTCTAACCAAGGACTCACGGCATTTTTTTTGTCTTACAGGGTCCTGAAGAAACTCCCCCATAGTCAAGGTGAGTCTGTGCAAACTCTACAAAGAGATCTCAGAATGCAGAGAGAACTGAACATTTCAGGAAATTAGATTTAAGGGGTGACGATGTTCGAAAAACTTTAAATCATGATTTTTGTTCATTTTCCCCAGACTGTGAGTGTTGTGAACTTCTCTCCAATGACTTTTTTTCAGAGAGATGTAACCCTGGAGGATGAAAAAGAACCCCGCTGAAGACAAGAAGACAACAAGCGTAAAAACACAAAACCAAGAAGAAGAAGAAGATGGATGCAGCTGATGAAATGAAACCTTGTACCCATAAACAAACAAATGATGTCAAACTTCCCACAAGGATAAAAGAAATGATCAAGATGTAACATCAGACCCCAAACTGGTTTTACTGTTTGTCTTTATTTCCATGTTTAATCATTGTAATTTAGCTGTAGCAAAGTACATGTATAGGGAATAGTGTCCAATGTTGAGTGACCAAAGACTTTTGATGAACCATACAAAATAAAAGTCTTTTTCACTACACTGCAGATTATGAGTGGGTGAAAGATAAGAAATCGGTGAAAGACCGTAAAAACTGCTGTACTTTGGATTACAGTGATACTCTTCTGTCATTTTGATGTTTTTTGCTTGTGTGAAAAGTACCACATTATGTTTTGACGTGATGGGGATATGGTCAAAATATAATAAATTAATGATAAAAACACAATTAAAGAGGCAGTGATGTTTCTGTTAACATATGATTATTCACATTTTAGATCTCAGCCCACACCTCACAGTGTTACCTCTGCCGAGAAGATTATGTTTTTGTTGGCGTTTGTTAGTTTATGAACAGGATAAGTCAAAAAGCTGGGAGTGGATTTTGGTGAAATTTTTAGGGAATGTTGGTCGTGGCAAAAGGAAGATGTGATTAGATTTTGGTGATGATCCTAATCCAAATGCAGATCCAGGAATATTTTAAAGGATTTCCCTTTCATTAATAACTCAATAAGTTCTCATCAGATTTGTATTACATTTTCAAGAAATGTCGGCCATGACACAAGGAAGAGGTGACACAATTTCGGCAGTGAGAATATTCTCAAGGATTTGTAAACATTTTTGACAATAACTCACACATCAGTGTTGGAAATGCCACAGCAGGGGTTTGTGCCCTCTGAGAACTTATAGTTTTTTATTACTTTAATAAAGCACTTAAAAAGGAATACACACACACATGTAAAGCTATTCCCTTATCTGTTGCCATGCTAGCATTTTAATTAAACTCAATTCAAAGCTTTATTGGCATGACTGTTGGGCATTTTTGCCAAAGCATTTTATTAAGGATAGAAAATAAAAAGAACAATATAAAAATAAAAGGGAAATAGTTGATTACAGTGATTATAATTAGTTGAGTGTGATAGTAAAGGTAAAAAATTAAGGTAAAAAAAAGATAAGAAATGTGCTGGGGTTTTTTTTAAGTGTGTGTGTATGAATGTGTGTGTTTACATGTTTAATGTGTTCATGTGTGAGCTGTCTTTGTGTGTGCTCAGGCTCCACTGGCTGTCCTCACACACTTCGTAATTGGCCACAATAATCCCGTTACAAATGAGAATTCCTGAATATCACTTACATATTCAGACTCTGTGTGTCTGTGTTATTTGGGAGTAGTATACCTCTCACAGCCTGATATTTAGGGCAGGATATGAGGAGGTGGAGCTTGGTCTCTACCTGTTGGGAGTCCCAGTGGGCGCCAGCACTTTTTTTGATGACCCATCCGTACAGCTAATCTGTGATCACTGATTCTGTACCTCATCAGGAATTTTCTTGGTGAAGGATCTTTTCCAATGCATAATCTGCAACCATAAACCTAGGTCACTGTAAACAAAATCATGGGCTTGTAATGGATGGTAAACACCCTAAAGGGAAAAGCGCCTGTGAAGAGGCAGAGACAGTAAATCGTATATTGATGATATACAAAAATTACCACTCCAAAAGAATCCTGGCAGAGGCCAAACTGGCAGAAGCTGTAGTCACAGATCTGTAGCCTTTTTGTGCATTTACACAGCAGCGAGAGACAGTGTAACATGGGCTTGTTTCACATACACATAAAGGCAGATACAAACACTCACAGTGCTGCTCTCCCACTTGGGTCTACTTGCTCTCCTCTCACCAGTATTATTCACCTGATAATAACTCTGGAGACAAAGCAAACAGAGGGTCAGAGTATGAATATTATTGCTTAAATCGGCAGTGTGAATGGGGCAATTCAGGTTGTGAGACTGGGAGCTAAAATCCCTTCTCACTGTGGTTCATTAAAAAAATGTATACATTGCTTCAGCACAGTGGACTGCATTACAATGCTCTGGCTGCAGACTTCTACTCTCAGGCTATTCTGTTGCAATCTCCACTGTGAGGCCACCTACACTTAGGCCAGTATGTATCCGTCTATTTACCATATATATGAGCATTCATTGCACATATCATCCTACCATATACATGCACCTGTGCACTTTGCTTCTTGTTGTTGTTTGTTGTCCTTGTTTCTTGTTTTTTATCTTGTACATATTGTACATATTCTTTTTCTATTCTTACCTTAATTTTATTTTTTTTGCTATTAAAGTTTTATTTTCTCTTTCTGACAAGTGTCAAACAGACAATATATCCACTTTTGCTTTAACAAATAAGCAAATCAACAAAAGAAATTAGATTAAAAAAGTAAACAAAATAATAATAATAAAAGATAAATAAAAATAATAATTATATATATATAAAGATATATATACATAGTTGTGTTTTGTTTGGAGGTGGAACATCCTATTCTTTATACAGAAGTGAAGGGAGGGACTACATTAGGAATAAATTAAATTCCTGCTTTAAGGATTTCTTTTTGGTGGAAACATCACTTTTGCCTCTTTTTACAGTAAAATTTACATTTGTGTTTAGAGCAGGACAAAATAGTTTGTGTAACTTCTAAATTGAGTTTATTTTGGTAGTAGAGAGTGCATCAGATCCCTCCTGGGTTTGGGGGCACAACAAGCCCAATAAGCGACTGCACTTCTGGAACAAGCCAACAAAACGCAACCTGCAACTGCAGCAACTTTAAAAAGAAGCCCAAAGTCGCTTATAAGAAGCAGACCTGGCAACTATGGCTCGAGCGCAGTTGTGCATGCGCCGTGTGCGAGAGAGTGTTTGGATGCGGACGCGATGACAAGGAAACTGTAGTTGTACTGTACTTCTGCTGTACTTGTGTTTTGCTTTATTGTGGGGAGCTGGGAGATAATCGGAGAGTATTCACACAGGCAGAAAAGCAAGCCCAAACAAGCAACTGCACGGTAAAAACAAACAAAAAAAAAAAAAAAAAAAAAAAAAAAAAAAAAAAAAAACCGCAACCTGCGACTCACGGAATTTACAAGCGACTTTGGAGAAAAACAAGCCCAAAGTCGCTTATAATAAGCGGACTTGGCAACACTGAGAAACGCTGTTCAAGACCAGTGGGGGGCAGCATTGCGCGTCGTCTGCGTCGGATCTGCCGGAAAACGAGAAGGAGAAGTAGATATTTGACGGCTCTGACGTCATCACGTACAACGTGTAGCATTGAAGCAACATGGCTCTGAATGGAGGTTTGTCAACTTCTAAGTTTAATTAACTTGCTGCCTTTGACATTTCTTTAATAAACTTTTACGAAGGTTGAATAGTAATATAGCGGCACGCAATGACAACCATTCTCATGCGTAGTTTTGCTCTTACGCAGTTTTATTTTGACATTTTGTGTATTCGTTAGCTGACATTAGCCCGGCTGATGTGCTAGCTTAGCTTATTGCCGGAGAGCAGAGCGGTAATGATATCCTGATATTCATCAACAACAAAACGTTGAGTAAAGGTTTTTACAACGGGCCTGTTATGTGATTACATCTCATAAAGTTAACCAAACTATCGTAATAGTTTATCAATAACTGTAATCAACGTTCTCCTACCTGCCGTTGGAAATGATCCTTTATTGGTCCGAGCATCGCTGTTGTGATAGCTGTGTGATTGTGACAGTGAAGTTTTTGTACAGTTTTATTTCAGTCTTATTGAATCATCTCTCTGTTGATGGCTTAAGATGAAGAGGATTTTGAGTGGGAGCCTCCCACAGAGGCAGAGATGAAGGTGATCCAGGCTCGCAGGGAGCGACAAGACAAAATCAGTAAGCTGATGGGAGACTACCTGCTCAAGGGGTACAAGATGCTGGGAGACTGCTGCGAAGTGTGTGGGGTGAGTGCAGAGCATTGTTTATGCTCTGGTCTGTGATAGTGGGAGCACTTGGGCACAGTAAATGTTATAGTGTAATCTTTCTGCTCATGACGTGTTTTTGTTTTGCAGACGATTCTTCTTCAGGACAGACAGCAGAAAAATTTCTGTGTCTCATGTCAGGAGTTAGACTCAGATGTTGACAAGGACAACCCAGGTCAGTCACACTAATTTGTGAAGCACAGTTAATTTTATACAGTTGTTGTTACTGGTGTGTGTTACTGAAAGATTTGATATTGATCTGATACCAAATAAATACAGGGCCAGTAGCACTGATACAGATACAATACTAATACTTTGGAAAAATAGAAGTGGATGCATCCTCTAATTGCAAAATCTGAATGGATTTACTTGACATTCAAGCATTTTTGTGATTTTCCTTTGGAGTATTAATTAGTTAAAAACCATGCTTTCTACTGTACAGACACAGACACATTGCACTTCTCTCTCTCTCTCTGTCTCTCTCTCACACACACACACACACACTCCTTTCTCTTTTAACATTTGCTGACAGTTCATTTGTAAATGTTGTAACTTAAGTGCAGCAATTTCTCCCATTGTGCGCCACATACAAACACAAAAATGCTTTGTTAAGTCCATCTTACCAAAACCAACACTTCAGCTAAGAACATTATTTGTTTTGTTGGCAAATTAGGCCTCCACAGCCCTAAAGTTCTCATGCTTTGGCCAACAGCGCCATTAGTGCTTCTTGCCTGCAGAGCTGATGTAAGGCAGGTAACCTATCAGGCTAATAGGTCCCACAGTAAGTCCAAACGGAGGAAATCAGAGATTTTGTCCTTCCCAGAGTTGACAACTTGATTTATCCAACAGAATATCTTGCACCGCACACGTATTTCCCAATATAAAGTTTCAAACACAGCTCTCACAATTTTTACGTGCTGTTTCACTGCAATGTGGTGAGGCACGCTCCTGTGGCTGTGAGAGTGTGCCTCATAGCAGACAGCAGCTATGAGGAGCACTGGAGCTTCAAAACATTGGATATTTCTATATTTAAAACACAGGTACTCTACCACGTGCAGGACTCTGCGTAACACAAAAACACAGCAGGAGAGAGAGGGAGTAAAGTGTGGCTGCTCCACACTGAAGGAGGAGCAGCGGCACTCACACATACAGCCAGGCCACCTCTGCGATGAAACTGCAGCAGTGCATACAGGAGAGAAACTGAAACTAAAGTATCGCTCTCATGACACTGGTATTAGTCAGTATCAAAACCAGCATTGGTATTGATATTAATATTTGGTACTGGTTCCAGTCATGGTGATGTTCACAGTTTTCACAGAAAAGAAAGTAAAGACATGTACAAGGAGAAACAAGTTTTGAGAGAAAAATCCACGCAAGTAAGGCTAAAAGAACGGAACAGAGGACAAAGTAACACGCTTTCTTTTTTAATTAAAGTCATTCAACTCTTTGAATTAAGTTGCATTTCCACAGTTTGACTCCAGCTATAGCAATACACATCTCATTTTAGGTCATCCATGCAAGCTGTTGCTTGCTATTAAATTTCCACTTTTGTTTCTTGTTTTCTGAGCTAAAAACCATTATTGGAGATTTTCTGGTAATACGCTAATTTTGCCTTCAGACATTACAGCATGTTTTTGTGATTCAACTAAATCTTAAATTTGTAATAATCTTGCTAAAAGAACAGTCTGTTAATCTGCTCTGTAAACAACTTAATGCATTATTCTTACGACACTTTCTGTAGTATGAATAAGGGTTCATTTAATGTTTTTGTCAAAATATTGTTTTATTGTATATAAAAAACAATATTAAACAATAAAGAATTGTCATTATCTTGAAATCTAACATATAATTTACCGTTAAATATGTCTTTGAAATCTTTGTTTTAACATGTGCTAAATCAGCTTAATATGAGTTTATCATCTACAATCATACCAAAAATGCAAATTAGACATAAATTCTACCTTTAAACAATGCAGTGTTTTCATTGTTTTTTGACTGGCAAAAGTTCCCAAAACTCAACTCTGAGGGACTCCATATTAATTATTTATATATTCAGTTGTATTACCAGAAAATTGCAAGTACTGTTTTCCATTTTGTTCATTGAACTAACTTCTTAAATACAAACCTCAGTTTTTCAAGCATTCCTCAATGTTCCTAGTCTATTGTTGCCCTTGTCCCATAATTTTTGGGATGTGGCATCAAATTCAGGTTTAACAGTTTGAACATTTAATATCTTGTCTTCATAGTGTATTTAATTAATGTAGGTTGAAAAGGATTTGCAGATTGTTGTATTCTGACTCTATTTAAGATTTACACAACGTCCCCACTTCATTGAAATTGGGGTTTATAGTCTGAAAACATTCGCCTCACATTATCGAGTTTAATTTTTAGATTGATTTTTGATCCCAAGTGACACATTTTTCATTCTGTATCTCGTGTCAAAAGTTTTTTTTTTCCTGTCTGAAGTCTTTTTTATCTGCTCTGCTTGCCTGAATTTACCCATAGTTGTTAAACCTTGTCCTCATCTCTCCCTCTCTCCTCTGCCCTTAGCTCTGAATGCTCAGGCTGCGTTGTCACAAGTCAGAGAAAGACAACTTGCTGCTCAGTCCCTCACATCACCTCAGAGTCCTGTTGTCAATGGAGGCCCCAGCAGCAGCCAGCCAAGTGTTACAGTTCCTAGACCAGAGCACTGTGAGGGGGCTGCTGCAGGAGGAAGAGCTACCCTACCTCCTGCTGCTCCCCCCTCTGCTTCACCTCCTGCCTCCACCTCATCGCTGACACCTGCTCGTCCACCAATTATTCCACCAAGCGCTGCCATTCAACCTGTGCTGCAAGAAGCAGAAGAAGCTGTTCTAACCAAACTCCGCTGGGCCACTAACCAGCTGCAGAGTTCGTCCTCACTGGAGACAAGTATCCAGCTCTGCAGTCTCATCACAAGCTGTGCCAGCTCATTGCGCAGCCTCAAGGAGCTCAGCCAATAGGCCTCTTGGAAAACGGTGAAATCATGGATTAACAGGAACAGTGTTCCTATTTGCTTCTGTCCTGGAGCACTGACTCTGGTTCGCTACTTTGCAGCATTTCTCTAGGACTGAATCCTTGCATTGAGCTGAGTTCAAAATTTGTTGAAAATTGCACTTGAAGTAGGATTAAAATGGTAAAACTTGCTCATGTTACTCTTCAGTTAACAGACTTGTATGGCAGGCAGAAATATGTTACATGGTTTTGTATGTTAAGGTACAAATGTTTCAACATTTGACTCTTTGGTTTTTTTGTCCATTTGTAAATTATGAAAAAACAAAACATTTTAATGTTCAGTGATCATCTATTTTGATTTATAACTAGCTGGCCAATATAACATTTAAACATCTTTTTTTCTCAACAGTAAAAAAAACAGATGACAGTATTTTGATAGTTGTCTGACTTTGATTATTTAGAAATGGCCACCAAATTGGCTTCATGGAATTGATGTTAGTTTTTTATTGGATATTCAGTTGAAACAAAAGCTTGATTTTTGTTGGAAATGGCAGAAGTTAACAAACTTTATCTCAAGGTAAATACTACAGTCTGCTTCAGGCTGTAAGTAATCAGTCAGATGTTCAGTCTGAAAGTCTGATGTCTGACGTTACAGACCCACTGCTATTCGAAAGACTGCCAGTGTGTTGGCAGATCTGAAGTTTTATTGTAAATAATTAGATACATAATAGTGACAAAAGATGCGCTACAGTAATAGATTGTAGTGCCAGACTCGTTCTGCTTTGCAATAAAGTGTGCTCCTCAAATAATGCTAGTAAAGCTAGAGTAAGTGCTGTGCAAGCATTTGAAGTTTTCAGTAGCCTGACTGAGGCTGCCCCAAGAAGATCTATGCATTAATTTTCTTTCCACAAGAGGGCGCCAGATGCTTCTGTCATAAAGTGTGTTGACCAGGTAAACAAGTACACTTATGAGGACCAATTAAAACACAGAAAGCTTTCCTGTAAATAAGTCGTGCATCAGGAATTCTTATTTCTTCAATATTTGCTTATTTGATTCAACTCAAGCCACCAACCTTCTTTGTAAACATCTTATTTACAGGTCATGGTGTATAGCAGGTTTTAGTACAATATGAACAAGGCTGTAAGCTCAAGATGGGATGCAAGAATAAAAAAGGAAAATAAATCAAAGTAAGAAGACGTGTATTTCAGACTTATTATGAGCTTCGATTTGAAACAAATTCTTTGCACAAAAAACAAAAAGGGAAAAGAACTTTGGCATGTGTACAACATTTGAATGATTTGAGTTAGCAGTTCACAGAAGGAAGAAGATGTTGGTTGGGTTACTATTTGAAATAGCTCCGGTATGAATCTAAATTTCTGCTTCAAAACAGGATAAATTGTCACACATTTCAGTCCCATGTGAATAACCTCTGATCATAATCCTTCGATGGACAATCATAACTTTGATGGAGGTTTAGCATTTTGTGCTGAAATGGGAATCATATTATTTTTCATGATTTTAATTTTTAACCATCAGACTCTGTGGCACATTGTGGCATTAGTGTATGAGGTTGGTTGTCACAGTAGTCGGTAATGGGATTTTACATTTAAAAAAAAAAAAAGGAAATATTGTATTATGTATGTTTAACTCCATTAATTCTTAAGCTATAGATGCAAATAGATGGAAAAATCCAAACCATCCTTACCCTAATTGTTGGTGAAATTTAAGTTGTTTGGTGGAGCTTGTATTGGTCAGAGCTCAAACACGACAAGAAATCATTGAGCACATATGTGCCCCAGGTTCTGCAAGTCAGCGCCACTTGTGTATAAAAATGGTATCACAAGGCTCACAGTACCACCCAGTGGCCAAACAAAGAGGACATGGCTCCAACACAGATCATTCTTGCACATTTTTTTTGTCTATTTGTTTGAATTGTCCTTCTCTAAATGGATCACATGTGACAACTGACCCCGCCTGACCTCTCAACAAAAGTTTTACTCTGGGTACCAAATATGTTTTGGTAGCAAGCTAATAAAATGTCATCTAAGTCATCTTACAATGTTTGGAGATAAAAGGCTTATTGCTCAGAATCGTATACTCATCAAAAAAATTTGGAAAGCTGTTTCATTAATGATTATTTCTATAATTTTATATAGAAATATAATTGGAGGGACTGATTAGTCACCTTTACATTGAGGTACAACTGTGTAAGGATTGTGCATCCATGGAATGAATAACGGTGAAATGTGTTAGTCGTGCTAAAAAATGTGCCAAAACCCCTCCTCCCCTGGAAGAAAGCCTACTATTCTTCACTAAGGCAAGGGTGAGGAACTTGTCTTCTTGGGGTTTTGTCTTCCTGGGACACCCACTCCACAGTCTGTCTTTGACTTCACCAGCCACACCAAACCTGGTCCTACAGTAACAGGACTGACATCAAGTAATGCTGCTGCTCTGTGTACCGGAACAGAGGCTTAAGTTGCAGGAAGATAAATGTGCATTTCCTTTAAAAAGAAAATGCCCTTTGGGGTGGTGGTTTGGTGGAGTGGTAGGCGACTAGGCACGACCCATGTACACACTTCTGCTGGTCCAGGTTTGAGTCCAGCCATGGCCAGTTAGCGAAGTGCCATCCCCTGCTCTCCTTGCCTCCTTTCACAGACCTATCCACTGCCTCTCTCCAGTCAGTAAAGGCCTAAAAATGCCAAAAGAATAATCTACAAAAAAAAAGAATATGAAAATGCCCCTTAAAATGCTCCATTGTTAACTTCCTGGGTTTTATGATGCAATGGCTGTAAAGCCTCCACCTGCACATGTGCTTCATGCTTGTAACTGGCAGATGCCTAACCTGAAACACCAGGTGGATCATTCGATATATAAAAGCCCCTAAAAAGTATTTGGGAATGGGCAGAAGCTTTCAACAGCGTATCCGGCATATGATTGGATGATTGCTCATTCAGTTTCATTCATTACAGGCCAATAAGATAATGTAGGCAGACGCTACAGTTTAGTGCAAAGGATCGAACATGAGCCACTTTGTAGAAAAAAACTTGTAGCAAAACATGTTGGTGATGGAGCAAAAATATCCGTCAATATAGAAGTTTGTAGTGTTATTTTATATTCATTTAAAAAAGAAATATGATCCAGATCTGATAAAATTGCTGCCGAAGCTGTTAGCATCTATGCTAATCTCAGTATGAGCGTGACTGACGCTCATAGCCCTCAACTCTTCAGCTTTAAAGGTCTCTCATTGGGCCGTCCGGCTTTGTGCGTACCATTGTTTCAGATTGAAGCTTGGCAAGATGATCTGTCTGATTTCAGACATTCAGTCAGGCTGAGTCATCTGCACTGCGAGGTTAACAGATGCCATGACTGTGAGGAAATAACTCTTTGCAACTTGTAATCCCATCTCCCATTAGACATTGTTTCGGCAGCCAATCAGAGCAAAGCGTATGATCACAGCCTGCAGTAGCCTCCACGCCCCCCAGGTCTCAGTACCTCCAAAGGGGAGGGGAAAAGAGCTGCATCTGATTCTCTAAGGAACCAAATGTTTCCGTTATTTTAATTCAATTTAGTCAAGTCCTTGACACCAAAGACATGTTTTAAAGGTCAAACACAGCAGGACATGGGACCTTTATGACAACACATGCCCCCTTGTGAGAATCAAAGACTGATCTGTTTATTTTGAGCTCTTTTAAACTGAAACTTTTTTTTTGTCCATTATGTTTATTGAATTTTCTTAGTATATACATGAAACAGAATATCACAAATATTGAAAATGACTCAACAAGTCAACAAGTGTACACAACAACAGACAGATCAAAACCTAAACAAACGGCTCAAGTGGGATCAATTATCAACAAAGGTACAGGCAATAGCCATTATATGCTTATAGTAGGTCAAAATACAGGTTCAAGAAACTACCTTAACAATAATGGCAGAGAGATCAGGTCCAATGTAATCGAAATAAGGCTGCCAGACTTTGTTAAATAGATCTTTCTTTGCATGTAATATGCTTGTAAGGTATTCAAGGGGAACTAGTTAAAACACAAGTTGACTCCATCCTTTAACAGAAAGGCTGTTATCACTAATCCAGTGTAACAATTTATTTTTTCTTGCAGCAAAAGTGAGAATATTATACAATCTTTTATTTGCGTCAGAGCTTATCATCTGACTTGGAAGACCCAACATTAGAGAAAAACTGGAACATTTAACAATCAAAGCTGAGTTTTTCTTAGTGTGTGTGGTTTTGGGGAAGCTCAGGAATGACCCTGTTGAATCAGTCAAACCCCGGACAGTCCCTCTCCCCGCACACGCAGACTGTGGCGGGGCGGGGCGCGGTCCCTGCCGGGAGGAGCCGGGGGCTGTGAGGCTGAAGTCTCGCACACACAAAGGAGAGGAAACAAAACAAAGCCAGGAAGCCCGACCTGAAGCCGGAGTCCAAGGCTTCCACCGCAGCCTCTTTAATTACAAAAACACAGGGAAGTCTTCTCTCTCCTGCCTTGAACAACAGATTTCCACGCCCTCAGCTCTGCGGCTGGGAGAGAATAAATGATCCCTCAGAGTGGACGCACATCAGTGAGAGCTTCATGCGCTGAGTCTGCCGCCCCTCCGCACGCTTCGTGATGATGAACGGGACTCAGTGCAGCGCAGCGGACAGTCCCGTGGGTGGTGTCCCGTCCTTGGTGGAGGGTCTGCCGCCGCTTCCAAAAGGCCTGAGCGGCATCCTGAACTCCAGCGGCGGGTCGTGGCGGGATATCGAGAAGGTCCACAGCAAGAGAGCGCGCATCCAGGCCGACATCAGCCGAGGAGGAAACGGGGACGCGCCACGCGTCAACAGCAAGCCCGGCGGACTGGACGCGGCTCTGGCTCTGCTGCGGAAAGAGATGGTGAGGTGACAGTCTCCCTCCCTTGTCTCTCTGTTTGTCCAAATAGCAGGGGTTGGCTTCTCTATGCAAGAGGAAACATCCATCTGCTATCACGACTTAATCTTTAAGACATTTCATTTCTGACAAAATTTTTTGTTTTTGGTCATTCTGATAGAAACTGAATAAAGCTACATTGCACCAGTGAATGAAGTTTCCTCAGGTGTGCAAAGACCATGCAGGACAAGTTTATTTAGAGCACCAGTCAATGCCATACAGAATGCAAAACTCAAATTTAGGGATGCTCTTTATCACTGATGTTGGTATTGGCAGATATTGGCCTAAAAAGATGAATGTCAGTATTGGCCATACATATATTTCCCATATATTGTCTGCAATATCAGCAAAATACACAAATATATTATAATTCTTCACCTTATCATTCCTGTGTGGGTACATTTAAAAATCAAGAGATAATCTTTTGAAAAGGAAAATGTTGTTTTTCTTATTTTACATCTGTTCCTCACACAATGGACTGTCACACTGAGGGCAACAAGTCAGTTCTTGTAAAGTGAAGAATTTGTGCTCTTGAGGAAAAAATCAGCATCGGTATGAGTTTGGCAATATTTGCATATTGGATGTTGACTAAAGTCCAATAGCGTGCATCCCTACTCAGTGTAGAAAAGGAACAGCGTTAAAAGGTGCTAAAGTTAAAATGAAAAAAACTGAATTACAAGATCAGAAAAAAATGGAAACGGCGATTAAAAATAAGAACAGAATAAAATACGTTATCCTCAAACTGGGTATCTCCTCTGTGGGCTTTGCCATGCTGTGGTGTTCAAAAGTCCCTTTCAGCAGAGTCTTTCCTCCCTGATGGGCACAGGTTTACCCGCTGGCAGCGACAGGTCTTGAATTTGTTTAATATGGGGGTGAGGCTGGGATACTGGCTCAGGGAAAGAGATTCTGCTTTTTGCCAAGTGGTAAAGCAACCAAGCATATCCCATACATGTTTTTGCTGGCCTGGGTTTGAGTCCCACCTGAGGCCCATTTGTAGAACTTTCCACATGCCCTCACTCACCCCCTTTCACAGTTCTATCCACTGTCTCTCTCCTCTATTAATAAAGGCATGAAATGCCCCAAAAATATTTAGAAAACATAAATAGATAAATAAGTGGTCAGTAAAAATGCAATCACACATTTGATGAACAGAAGTGATAACTCAAGACATACAGCCTGTGGTTGATACAGGACCAAGACAGCTTTTCAGCGTGTGTGTGAGACTCACTACAAGTCCTGATTTCTATGTTGGACTTTAAAAAAAAAAACAAAGTAAAATATCCAGCCAAACATTATTTAAACTGCTTATGTCTTTCAAGGTCACTGGGATGCTGGAGCTTAGGGCTGTGCGGTATTACCTAATCTCAGTATCACGATTAATTGAAGCTCTTACCTCGATCACGATTAATGAACGATTATTTTATGCTATGCTGGAACAAATTGGTGGTGTTACCGACGGTCGTCGAAACGGTCCTCCTGCAGTATTTACACTTAACTTCTGTCAGCTTGATGTCCTCTGCACAGAATCCAAAATGTGCTAAAACAACAGAGATGGCCTTTTTCTTGGCTACAAGGTCCTCTTATAGATTGGCGCTTGTCTCCCCCACGTCAGCAGAGCGTCCTTCGCTCTTGGTGAAAGTGAATGCAGACTGTACGGAGGGGGCGTGGTCACTTGACTTACAAAGAGAAGATCATCAAAATAATTGACATGTGTAAAATTACTTCAATTAGAAGGTCTAAATGTCGGTTTTGATTATTTTTTGATTAATTTTCCAGCCCTGCCGGAGCCTTTCTTAGCTGACATTGCTTGAGGGGCAGGGAACACCTTGAACTTGTTAGTCACAGAGTTGACATATTTAGATAGATAACCACCACTCTCTCACCTAAAGACAATTTAAAATGTACCTCACTAGCATGTTTTTGTTCTGTAAGAGGAAACCAGAGTGCCCAGAGAGATACCATGCATGAATGGGGAGAAAATCCAAACTCTTAACAGGGAGGCTGATCCAGCAACCATATTGCTTAAGACAGTGTCACCAGTGAGCAGCCTGGAGTAAAACATGTGACCTTTAAGTCTCTGATGTATCAGACTGAGGTCCCATATTGCTGATGGTGAAACAATATGTGCAAGAAAATGTTAAAGGCTGTATTGGAAACAGCCCGTCCCTATTCAGTTTGCAGACTAAGTTATGTTGGTGAAGCAAAGTGAGTAACTATCAGAGAACATGCAGTTAAACTAAATATCAGCACATCAGGGTTATCTTTTGCAGAAGGCTGCAGGCTGTGCTGGTTTTCATAATTACAACATCTATTTGCTTTAATCTTGTCAGACCAACAGACGTTTTGTGTTTGTGTCCAACAGGTGGGCCTGCGTCAGCTTGACATGTCTCTGCTGTGCCAGCTGTGGTCTCTCCACGAGGCCATCCAGGAGTTCAAGGGCTCCTCACTTCTGTCTGAAGATGCCTCTTTCAGCACTTATAACGGGGACTCTGAAGAGGAGGATGAGGAAGATGAGGAAGAGGCAGGAGCTCTGTCACAGAGCCCCTCTTCCTCGTCCATGTCGGTGCCTCCAGCCAGTACAAACTCCAGGGACCAGTGGATCAAGGACTCCTTTCATATCCCCTGATAAGACGCAGTCACATGCACCATGCAGAGACGCCCTGACACTATTTTCTTCAAAATGCTTTTAAGGACAGTATCCTCTGCTTTGTGTCCCATGCATCACTTATCTGTATTAAACAGCGCAGCCTTAATCACTTTTTTACATTTATGTGCAAAATCAGTGCCTGTTTGATAGAAATGATGATGCATCTGACATTTGAGGTCTGAAGAACATTCAAGGGTTCAAATGTGTCCTTTGCAGAAGCATTCATTTATATTTTAAAGTTTAAATTCCAACTCCAAGGAAATTGGGACGTTGTGTAAAACGTTAATAAAAAACAGGATACAATGCTTTGCAAATCCTTTGACCTATATTTAATCAATTACAATACAAAAACAAGATATTTAATGTTCAAACTGATAAACTGATTGTTTTTTGCAAACATTCACTCACTTTGTATTTGATGCCTGCAACACTTTCCAAAAAATCAGGGACAGGGGCATGTTCACCATTGTGTTACATCACCTTCCCTTTTAACAACACCCAATCCGTGTTTGAGGACTGAGGACACTAATTGTTGAAATATTGCAGGTGGAATTTTTCATGTACAATTTTTTGATGTACGACTTCAGTCCCTCAACAGTCTGGGGTCTCTGTTGTCTTGTTTTTTACACATTTTCAACAGGAGACAGGTCTGGACTGCAGGCAAGCCAGTCTAGTACACCATACTTTTACTATGAAGCCATTTTAGCACGTGCAGAATGTGTCTTGGCATAGTCTTGCTGAAATAAGCAGGGACGTCCCTCAGATGGCAGCATATGTTGCTCCAAAATTTGTATGTACATTTCAGAATTAATGGTGCCTTCTAAGATGTGCAAGTTGGATGGTCCTTTGCCTCTTTGGCCTGGTGGAGACAGCGTCTGTGAATTTTAAAATAATTTGAAATGTGAGGCCACAGCACCCTTTTCCACTTTGCATCAGTCCATCTCAGGTGAACTCGCTCAGAAAAGCCGTCAGCATCTCTGAGTGTTGTTGATATTCAGCTTTGGCTTTGCATGGTACAGTTTTAACTTGCACTTGTAGATGTAGTGATGAACTTAATTAGCTGATAATGGTTTTCTGAAGTGTTCCTGAGCCCACATGGTAATACTCTTTACAGAATGATGTTGGTTTTTAATGCAGTGCCACCCGAGGGATTGAAGGTCACAGGCATTCAATGCTGGTTTTTGGCTTTGCTGTTCACGTGCAGAGATTCTCTGAATCTTTTGATGATGTTATGGACTGTAGATGATGAAATCCACAAGTCCCTCGCAATTGCATGTTGAGAAACTGTTGGATTTTTTGCTCACGCAGCTCTCCACAAAAAGTTAAACTCACCCCATCCTTGCTCCTAAATGACTGAGCATTTTGGTGGTGCTCCTTTAAACCCAATCATCACACTCACCTGTTTCCAATTAACCTGTTCAACTGTGAAATATTCCAAATAGGTGTTTTTGAGCATTACTCAACTTTCCCTGTCTTTTGTTGCTCCTGTCCTTTTGGAATTTGTTGCAGGCATCAAATCCAGAATGAGTGAATATTTGCAAAAAACAACAACAAACAAAACATTGAAGTTTATCACTTTGAACATTAAATATGTTGTATTGGTAATGTATTCAATTGAATATAGGTTACGTCTCAACTTTATTGGAATAGGAGTTTGCATTTGCTCCACTTGTTCTTTTTCTTGTTCCAGTTGTCTTTTGCACACATACTACATATATGACATGACTTGTTGGTAATGTTAACCAAATAATGTTGAGCTCTGCCTATGACTGCTCTTCATTGCCATAGGTTCACAAATGTTTCTATACTGTCAGCAGAGAAGAGGAAGAGAAGAAAGTCAAGACAGACGAGTCAGACCCAGTGATACTAGCCTGGATTACAGATGACATGCTTCTACATGTTTATAGTAAAAAACAATCAGCATGGTGTCACAAATGTACTTTGTGATCCAAAAGTACAAGAACTGTTGTGCTATATAAAGAAAAGCCTGTTTTCACTCTGAAACTTGTTGATTTATGATAATCACAGACACATTTATAGAGCTTATTCTTGAATAAAAGATAGTTTGAGCATGCCACTGCAGATCATTACCAGCAGGGGGCCCATTTTTACAGTCGAGAGCTTCCTCCCTCACTCCTGCAGGCCCTCTGCTCCCCTGCGGTCCTGTTTGAGGAAGTTCAGTGGGGAAAACCATTTGCTGTGGACTAAGCAAGAATGGAGGGGGTGACGTGTGTCGACGGCCTCATGCTGTCCTCTATTTATAATCAACATATGTTGTGGTTATTGTTAGAGTCTCTCAGCCTGTCTGTGTCTCTGGCAGCACAAAGATAAAGTGTGTCTGTGTGATTGCTCTACATTTGCCCATCAGGTTTTTGTGGTCTGAAACTAGAGATTATTTAAATGTAAATTTACAGCTCTTTACAATTAAATTAATTTCTTTCTCTATTTTTATTACTCTTTGCTTTATTTGTATAAGTGGGATTATAGCACCACTGACAGGTGATGCTGGTACAGTAAAGTGAGTGATTATTAAGATAAGTAGACGTCAGTGAAGGCCAGCGCTGTTGATGTCAATAGGCAGGGCTGGGAAAGGCAAAGGGAAAAGGTTAAAGGGAAAGGTTATAATATAGTTAACTCTCAGCCTAAAAAATACCCAAAGGTTAAAAAACATCAGAATAAGGCACAACCCATGGGAGAGTACTGTTGAGCTACAATTTTACAGCAAAATGTCATACAGTAGGTGAAATAAATCCTTGACTGTGAATTAATATTGAATACTCCATAGGTATTCTTACAAAGTACAGAATTTTGCAAAAAAAGCCCTGCAACTGGTGCTGACATCTTGTGCCAATGAACCCGCATTATTGGCCTGCACCATCAACTTATCAAAAGTTGATTGTGCAGGTCACACACAAAACACACACAAAAACACACACAAAAAATGGGTTATTTTCAATATAACAAATGTTGGAGGGCTGGGGATTTTTTTGTAAAGATCAGGCTTTTATATACATAAGATTATTAACAAAATTGATTTTAATGCATTGTTTTGGGTTTTTTTTTGCAGTATATATTTTTATTCTGTTTTAAAGCATGTAGTGAAATTCTTCTCTTAATTTTGTTACCTCAGTATTGAAAATCATAAAGAAAACTTACCAACATTAAAGGTTAAAGAAAAAACAGTACTTTCCAGTGTTCTAGAAATATTTATCAGAAATAACAAGCATTTTGTTGAGACAAACAGACAATTTTAAATAACATCACTAAGCCATTCAACTGCTAATATTTTTTAATTATTTTGGCAGATTTTTTAAATATTTTGAGATTTCTTCATACACATCACTGTAGTTGTGTCTTTATTCTCTCATTTGGGCTAAATTTAAATAAGAACCAGACTTATAAAAAATAAATAAAAGTTGGTCAAAAGGTGAGTTATTTTCAGTAGTTTCATATGGGAGA
Organism: Cetoscarus ocellatus; assembly: GCA_037902135.1. Taxonomy (NCBI): domain Eukaryota; kingdom Metazoa; phylum Chordata; class Actinopteri; order Labriformes; family Labridae; genus Cetoscarus; species Cetoscarus ocellatus. The sequence goes on along the minus strand of JBAMNC010000157.1, from coordinate 235,418 downwards.
CAAGCCAGCAGCAACAGACTAACCCATAGACTGTAAAAGAACTGGACAAAGCTATGTGACATCAGTCCTATGATGGATGCTGCCATACTTGTGTGGCATCGCAACTGAACTTTAGCTCAACTGAACATTAGCTCAACCTCCTCATTGATTGAAAGAACGTGTTTAGGCAGGACTTAAGACCATCTGACCAACTGCAACTCCACTTTTCCTAAATCAAAAATCCAATAAAAGAGAATCGGTAAAAGAAAATAGATGTATTACAGTTTAGACTGAAGCTGTTTTTGAACCATGCTATAAAGATGTGTATTAAGGCAGTGAAAACGATGTTTTTTCCTGCATAAAATCATGAAGGTTTCAGGTTACTACAGTCAGCCTCAAGTGGACACTCTGGGTACTTCAGGTTCTTGCACTTCTGTTTGGACCTCCATTTACATCCCCGGAGGTTGCCACCTGGTCTCACCTTGTAACGGTTACTAAGAGGGGTGGTGCTTGATTACAGATCACTTCCTGTAAAGGTTGGGGCTTGACAAAGGGCCAGTTGTCATCAAATGACTGCCACTTGGTTCCTGTTATTGCAGAACAACTGACACACTTCACCTTCTGTGCTCTCATCAGAGACTGTATGTCTTACACATAACCACTGGCTGCTGAAATTCAAATAGATGATACAACTCAGGCTACAAAAGGAAACTAGAACATTCAGGCCCCAAGTACAGAGTCTTTTGTCTGTTTTTAAATTAAACCATGGGATTGGTTTTGATTGTCCAACTTATTTACCATCTTGCAATCAGTAAACAACTTATAGTTCTAACATACAGTATTTGAGAGTATGAGTACAGTTAAAGTAATCACTGGATGAATCACTTAGTCAGAATGGCCAGGGGATCACTAAGGTGAGTAACCATGATGGTACACCACCATTCGAAGGATACTGTAACTCATAAAGTCCACAGGCTCTGGGGGTAAAATAATATTCGTCCCTAAATCCTGGTCATACTGTGTAATATTAAACTACCTCTTAGTCTTGAGAGTTGTTTCCCCCCTGCTGCTGCCCTGCACTCCTCCACCAGCTGCCTCCGTCCATCCACCCATCACTGTTCCCCCACCTAAAAATACACTCCTGCTCTCACTGAGGAAAATCCCTGAGCCTTGACCCAGCTTCACACACACACATAAACACTGACATGACTGGCCTGGCACTGTCTATGGAAACTATTCCTCTGCACTTTATTAGATGAAACACACATTTTCTGAGAGCAGCTGGATGACACAGCTAAAACTCAGGAAGTCATTACCATGAGTTCAGCTTAAAGAAGGGGAGACTGGGGCTGTTTGCCCAAAAACTGATGCATCTGAGGGTGATTGATCTGTATTAAGACAAAGGCTTAGGTCTTGTAAAGTGGCTGTCCTTATACTTGTTAATTACTTTTTAAAGCAAATCAATAACCATCAAGACACTCTGACCCTGTATAATCACTAACCTCATCATAGAAATTGTTTAAAAAACTCCTTTCAATCAGGTTTCAGTGCATTCTTGGCTCAAGCTTTGTACTGAATTAACAGACTACACAACTACGCAGGACAAATGAGTCAAGAGGAAAACAAGGGGAAAGTTAGGGCGAGTGCTCTGCTGGATCAAAACATTTAAAACTGTGGGAAATCAGATGATCGTCAGCGTGGAATAACAAAGATAAGACTTTAAACAAACAAATGACGGTCCAGATTATATGAAGGCAACTTTTTTGGTGAAGAAAAGGCAGTCTTCATTGAAGATCAGAGGCACTGAGATGTAGCAGTAAATCTTTTAATAAACAGGAAATGCTTCGACAAATGCCTCAGGATTTTTTACACGATCAGAATTTTTAAACAACATAGAAGTGGCTTGGATTTTGGGTGAAGACAACCTTTTTCACTTAACTTTGTCTGCTCTTAAGCATGACCAGGGATGGGCAACTTTGGTTATGAAGAGTGTCACTTTAATCCTTCTTTTCAAGAATTCATACAATGTTAAATGAGATGTTTTCTTTTTATTATTATTTAACAGAAAAAAAAACTTTCTTTAGGACATTAAGAATCAATATTTCTAGTTTAAGCATTACCAGTTATTTCATATTCTTAAGTGCTTGTATGTTAATACTTAGTTAAGAAATACAGGAATAATTACAGCCAGTAACTTTGATAATTTCACTGCAAAAGGTATTTAGAGATGATAATTTATCGTGGTAATAGTTGTAAGTGTATATATACAGTGCTTTAAAAATGCATTTCACCACCACTCAGTGTAAGGTTTATGCCAAAGCTGCCCTAAATTGATTTCAATGGTAATTACCAAAATCATTTTCTATGCTTCTATAATGGTTAATACACCATCATGCAGAAACTTTTTAACAGAAATGATATTTGTAATGCTAAAATGCAACTAATACTGTTATCTATAAATTTTCAAATGTAATGTTTTACCAACAAACAGATAAATAGTAAAATATGTTATTATTTCTTGACTAAGATGTCAAATTATAGTTGTTTACTTGGATTTCTAAACAGAAAAAGTTTCCCATCCATGATCTGGACAGTCATTTGTTTAAAATAATTCTCAAGAAAACATTAGAAACTTGCCAACTGTCATGGCAAAATCATGTAAAACAAACATGTATGTATGTCTGTGTAGGGCATCTTAATGTCATAATATCTTTGCCACGTTTCATTTGCCAGAAAACATTCACAATCTCCAGGAAACAGCTTTGTGACCCACTCTTGGGTCCCAGCCCACTGGTCGAGAACCACAATGACAGAGCGTGGAGTTGGGAAATTAATCAAGTTTCAATTCAATGACTGTCTTCAACAATTAAGAAAACTGAGTGATCAAGATTAAAAGATTATTGTTCCACAGACTGTGTTGAACGTTTTGTCTCTTTTTCATCATTATAAATCTTTTCATTTTAGTTAATATTTTTCATGTATTGCCTGTGTTTTAATAATCAAAAGGATAGTTTTGAAAGCATTTAAGTTCAATGATTGCATGTGGTGCATGTTGTTAAATCAGTGAATAATCTTGTTTTCTAATCGTGATTCCACTAACACATAAAAAATAATTGCAATTAAGATTTTTTTTTTGTCCTAATTGAGTAGCCCTGATAAAGCATATCAGATTGGACTCTATATGTACACTTTGGCAATCAAGTAACCCAACAAGATGGTTAGTGTGTTGGTCAATAAACATGTAATTGATTCTCATATTCGCAACAAACCCATGAAACAACCAACCCTGGTCTCCCCTGCAGAGCAAACTTTAATACAAGCGTTAATAAACCCTGCGTGGTTGCCTGCAGGAGCATGAATCTGCCTGAGTACAGTAGAGGGGTCAGATAAGCCAGTTCCAGTGACATAGACAGTCAGGACCAAAGTCTGCAGGTTACACTGAAGCCTGTGTTACCTTCACTCACCGCCTATAGGCAGAAGATAAAGAAGTTTGCATACTGCTGCATCACCACAGCTCTATGCTTTTGCATATCCTGTCTCACTCTCTGCCTGTCTCTCTCACAGAGGGAGGGTGGACCTAAATTAGCTCCAAGGCTTGACTAAGCGGTGTTTGTCTCCATGTGGATATCTGCCAGAGAAACACAGGGAGAACCGGTGTGGTCTTTGGCTCAAACTTTAGCTCCATGTATTGACAGCGAACAGGGCGGACTCGGTTCCTCTTTGAAACTCACTTCCATACAAACTCCACTTCTGTTTTCAGGTCTGCTTCATTCCGCGACATTTGTCTTCTTCTCCCGTGAGCGTCACTCAACCTTTTGCCAATGAGCTCAAGTCTCAGCTTGTGTGAACTTCATCATCACTTCATCATCATCACGGAGGGCAGAGGAGGAAATAGCGGAACAGTACACGGACTGTAACAGCGGGCAAAGTTGGATTATTGCTCCGCGGAGGAATACATTTCTCTTTCGCACCTTTTCCTAATTGTTTCAGGCTCTATTTAACCGGAGGGAGTTATGACTTCTGTTTGGAAAAGACTACAACGAGTGGGCAAGAAGGCGTCCAAGTTTCAGTTTGTTGCCTCTTACCAGGAACTCGTGCTGGAGTGCACCAAGAAATGGTGAGTTCGGAGACAAAGTTGTTCTGGATTGAGAATGTTTCCACTGCGTATGAAGTTTGTTATAACAACAGCACTCAAAGTTCGTTCTCAGATGTTTTGGGTCTTTCCGCCACATTGAGGAGGATGTGGGCGTCCCTCATGTGTCTGCATGTGCTCTCAGCTGTTCATGAGAGGGTGGGGGTTCGAGTCCCTGCCCCGCCCATCGATAAAGTCTGTCAATGTCAGGGAGGAAATGATCAATGAAATGTTGCCACAAGGGCCATAAATCCACATGTAAAGCTATATTCAGGTTGTCAATACAAAGTAGCTACTACTGAGACACCCTTTTCCCAAAGCACGTGCCTCATCAGCAAAAGAGAAGCAACAATCAATTGATCAGCAGTTAGTATTTTATTGTCTGTTGTGCCAATATTAGGAACAGTTTCCAATATTAGGCTTCTGAGTATAAGGAACAGCTTTTACAATGGGGAGGCTGGGGTTGAAAAGAAAAATAGGATTTTTCCTTTTGTGCTTTTTTTTTTCAATAATTAACACAGTTCAAAGAAAAAGCACAATATTTACTTGATTTACAAGGCGTGCGAAAAAAGTGGAAGGAACTGATAAGGGAATTGTTAAGCAAAAACACTTACCAATTCCTTGAGGGAGTTTTTATTGTTTCTCAAGAGGAATTGGTTTTTGATTCCCATCCCTGGTTTTAAGGTTGTCAAAACTTGGCACTCATATAATTATCTACAACAATAATAATACACTAAGAGCATACTTTCTTTAATTGTCTTTGCAGAATAATGTATGCACAAGGCCTTTCTATCGTGATTTTATCTATGAAAACAATTAGAATTGTTGTCTATTGTGCACAGCACTGTATGACGTATTTTCAATTGGTATTGTATTTTATGTCTTTGGAAAGCCTGATTAGTCAGCTTTACAATGAGGTACAACTTTTAAGGATTGTGCATTCATGGGATGAGCTACACAGCTTTTCATGTGGGTAGCATCCCAAAAAAGGAGTGTGAAGGAGTGAGGAACGAGTCATCTTGGGTTGTTTTCTTCCTGAGGCCCGTTTGCAGTCTGTCTAGTCTTACAGAACTTGGTCCTAAGTTCAAAATGGTTCCAGGACTGACACCACGTTATACTGCCACTCTGTGTGCCTCAGGGTAGCTCAAAAATATGCGGGGGGTCCAGGACCCCAAAAAGGTTGAGAACCACTGCCTTAGAGCACTGAATCAGATAGCCGTATCCTTCACTTGACATTGGTATGGCTGACTTAAACAGCCTATTCTGAGCAAGGATTAAATAGAGGGGCTTTTAGGCATGTGAAGTTCTTATGCAGTGCTCTTATGTTTACTGTGGCTGCACAGACATGCCAAGGCATGTTTCTTCCTCTGGAGCCAACTGAACAAACACCTGGACAGGATGTACATCCCACCTAGGGTTGATGGTGTATCCTTTTTTTTGATTAGGGGGATATTCAGCCCATTGAGCACATGTTTCTGAGAGGTGGAGCAAACAACAGAAGTCCAGGATGATTTATCTCAAGTTGTCATTGTTTTGTAGATGTGCCATGTATCAGGGCATATGTCAATGTTTTGTTCAATAACCAAGATAAAGCTGCTTCAGACACACACACACCCACTGTTTGTGTGCCTCGATCAGCACACTTTGCTCTTTTCAGTTTAGAAACAGGGTGTAGTCACATGACAGAAGCCTTGTAGGACTTCTTTTGCAATGTCTGCATGTGTCTGACTTTCTATTTGGGAGCTCGCCAGGTGATGTGTCACATAATTTTTTTAACTCTAATATGTGGTCTTAGTTTTATACTGAATTGTTATGAAATCGTATTGACATGAAATCCAGTGTTTTACTGTATTTTGATTTCTCTGTAATGTCTTTAACTTTGGCCCACTTTGCACTTTGTTATCTCTCTTGATTACTTCGGAGTTGGAATAATTATGTAAGCAGCTTGTCAGCAGCATGATAAGAGGCACAGATTGGTTCTTTTATCCTGCAATGACTGAAGCCTCTTGTCAATAAAGTTTCAGATCTTGATCAGCTTAGCAGCTGTGTGTGGACACGTGTGATTTAGAAATAAAGGCAACACCCACAGAGACTGTGACGAAATCAGAGTTCATAAGTCTTCAGCAGTGTGCTGTTCAAGCAGGGTTAAAGAAGGGAGGAGAGAGGATGAGAGGAAGTGAGCAAAGACCTGTGATTAATCCAAAGTTTTAGTCATGTTACTTCAGTTATGTGTTGTTTTTCTTAGTAAAACAACCCTCATTTTAACCCTCATTTCTTGTCAGGATTCACTGACAACCTGAGATCAAACATAAGAGAAGCAGGAAGTATACCAACAGCCACGTAGATGATTGAAATAGTCTCATAAGTATCATGTTTGTGTACAAGTGTGTAGCTGTTTCTAATTTAGTGCTATGATCTGAGACTGTTGGCTTTCCCTAGCCGCACACTCTTGTTAGAGAGAAGCAGACGATGAGACGACTTGCAAGAAAATCTTACTTAAGTTTCTGAGACATTTAATCCCACTTCATGAAGTGGTACAAGTTAAATTTGTCAGTGAAATCAGCAGCTAGTGTTGTTCAAACAGTTCAGTCCTTTCTTTCTCATATTGAATAAGATAGTTTATCTGGTCTTGTGTGAAAACTTTGGCCAATATTAAGTGTTATGCAATAAGAAAAATGATGCTCAAAAATATTTTATTTTTTAAATTCATGATTAATTATAATGACATTGTTAAAACATCTTGAGTAATGACAATAACACTGGCTCAAATCTCAATGAGGTAATTTGAAAGGGCCTTCCATAATAAAAGTACAGAACTGATGCTTTGTAAGTAAGTAATCCTTATTTATACAGCACTTTTCACAAAGATCAGAAAGCGCTTTACAATAAGAGAACACCTGCCAAGGTTGAAAGCAAAAACAGAAAGTCACACGTACAACAACAACCCTGCTAGAATCAAAATGATAGAACATAAGTCATTACAATAATAATAATGATGAAGAGAAAATCACTTGTCATTGGGCTTTTTCTCATATATGAAATTACCTTGTAATTTGCAAGCTGTTATTCTTTTTAACTTAATATGAATATTCATAAGCTTGACCTCAGTGAAGAGGAGGAATATTCTCTTATGCCTGATGCCAGTGATGTCAGCTTAGCTGTCTTGTGTTACATCATTAAAGTGCTGCTTCCACTCGAAGAGATAAACAAGGATTGCTATACTTTGTAAATTTAGTCCTGCTGTATTACAACAGGATTAATTTGAATTTATAAGCTAATGTCAATGTTGGTTAGCTAATTTTACAAAATAACAGGTTCACCATTACATTATTGTAACTAGCATTACTTCATGACCAGGCTTGTTCTTTAGTGAAATTCTAATAGCACTACCAAAACATTACAGTGGATATTGTAATTATTAAAAGCTGAATAGTTTCTTTAGCAAAGGATACATTCAAACAATATACCACCCACACATTTAATGCAGAAATGTTTATTGAATCACTTCAACCTGAATAGATCCCAAATTATTTTTGCTTACATTTTATTCCATCTTAAGATATGTTTTTATTCTTAATGTGGTCCAGTCCACTGGTGCATTGTATCACTTAATAATGTTACACAAGTGAACAAGTTCCTAACACATTTTATACTATGGATTTTAAAAGCATAGCTTGAATAAATTTATATGGATTATATAAACAGTATGAACATGGGCCTCTTCAAATCTAGACTGAAAACGTATATTAGGATGGCTTTTAATACCCAGTAGCGTGGTGACACTTTAACTTTATTTTACTTTATTTTACTGTATTGTATTTTTTTCTTTTCTATTGTATTGCTTTAATTGCTGTTATTGTTTTTAATTGTTTTTATTTATTGCTTTTTACTTACTATCTATTGTAAAGCACTTCGGTTCGCCGAAAAGGTTGTTGTAATGGGCTGTATAAATAAAGAACATTTACATTTACATTTACATGTATATAGGAGTACAGAAATGTAAGTCGCTAACATCTAACTGTGCGCATTGATATTAGTGTATTCAGTTATGAAAATGTTGTGGAAAAATGTAAAAAGAAAATGTAAACTATAAGTGCTCCCAGAGCACAAACCTTTGCTGAGGCTTTTCTGACATTGCTATCAATTACTATAGAAAATGTGAAAAACTCTCAGCAATTCAAAATGCTATTGATCTTTTTTTTTTAATCCAGCAAATGCATCTGTATTTGGATGAGCACCAAAGTCTGATCACTTTTCCCTCGTGCCATGATCACCATTACCTGAAAATTTCATCAAAATTCATAGAGAACTTTTGGTGTTATGAGGCCCTCAGACAGATGGACAAACATGTAAATACTAAATGTTTTAAAAAATATATACAAAAAATCAGTATAGTTTTGAACAAAACATACTCAAAGAGATTAATGCTAAAATCAAGCATGGGTGTGTGGCAGTATGCTTTTATGACCTGCAGCAGCAGTGGTGGTAACGAGGTGAAAACAAATGTCTAATTGATCCCCCATCATGAGACTGAAAACAGCCAAAAATGAATGCCGACTGGACTGACACACCCACGCTGCTCTGATACAGCTGACTGTGTAGATAACCTCTGTTTGACAGCCAGTCTAAAATGCAAAATACATGAATGTTGTCTTTACAGCATGCTGCTGCTGTAATCAGACAGTCAAAATAGATATGTCAGTGCATGTTTAAGGGTTACTAAAGGCAGGATGTCTGTGGGGTTATGAACACTTAAAAATGTTTCACCACGAACAATGCCTCCTGAAAGATACTCTCCACCACATGCAGCCTCAAGATAAAAAACACAGAGAGGAGCCAAAGATAAACAGGGCTTACAGTGTACACAATAACCATCAGAAAATGATGAAGTGATGTTGACACGGACAGCAGAGTGGCACCGACATAATGAAGCCTTAGCAGCAGCACTATTCTTACAGTATGAATTCCTTGCGACAAGAACTCGAAGTTAGAGTTTATTTCTATTGTTGTCTGTAAATGTTTGTACGTATATCATATGTGTCTGTCAGCTCTGTAATATAACCATTGTCTGCTGAAAAGCAAAGCACCACTCTATTGTACAATAATCACATAATGCTTAACTATATAACGCTCCAAATGCCAGCAGGGTTTAACCACCATTGTTACTGAGCTCAATGGTACAAGTTTGTGTTTCAATCATACCTTCATTCTTCCCTCTTATTTTCATTTTTGTACTTTCTCTCCTTCAGTACCCTCACTATGTGTGTGTCGGCTATCCCTGACACCATTCTGACCTCCTAACACACATACAAAACAAGCACACATAGCCCCCATACTCAAACACCGGTAAACCAAACTTGAGATGACATCCGGCATCTATAAATTATTACTTTAAATATTCTAAAGTGCCATTTGGCTGGGATGCTCAGATTATGAAATGGCACAAACACAAGTGTGTGTTTTTTATGGTCTGTGTGTTGGTTTCTAATGAAGGGGGTTCCTTCTTCCTGCTAAGAGGCACGCCTTACATTCAGAGGGTCACAGCTTCCAGTTTCACTTCCTGTGGAGCAGAAGGCTGAGAAAATACAATAGAAATATGTACACAACACACATTTATTAGCAGCACAGGAACAGGCGCTTTGAATATTAACACTCAAGGACACACATCAGCCAGAATAGCAGGTTGGTGGGTCCACATTTACAAACGTGTAAATACAATTCACACAAACAAACACGCACTCACATCCATCTGTGACTAAAGGTAGTGTAGTGTCTGTCTAAAGACCCTCTTAGACCTTAGGTTTCGTTTTATCAGTATTCACCTTCTTTGGTGTATTTAAAAAGAGGCTTTTCGGATTTTTTTTCTGTGTCATTTTATTGTGGTTGTAAACACAAGCTGTATCCAAAATCACACCCCACAGGGAACATGCCATTTTGAAGTGGTGTCCAAAATCCGAGTGGGTATATTCATACACGTCATAGTGCCCTCTTTGTATCCCATAATAGGTTTGTCCCAAATTAAAATATGTGTGGATGAAGTTATTTTTAAGAACTCACCCATATTAACAGGTTGTTTTTGAAAACAGAGGAGGAAAACCTCTTATTTTAAAAGTACCCATATATGTGGACATAGCCTTAGAGCTGTTCAATAGCTACGCCTCTCAAGAAGTGGATGTGGCTTCAACTTTCCAGCTTTATGCTCTAGTGTTTACTGTGGGTGTCAAACAGACTGTTTAATCACACATTCTCTGAAAGGCGAAGCAGGAATCCGAGGGCCATTGACTGCAAACAATATTTTTTAATTTGCACACAAAAAAGTATTTTTCTCAATTTAAGATCAGGATGAAAAAATGAGTTCACCCCAATCAAAGGGGTGGGAGCAAAGCTAAATTTTAGTTATCATATTACCCTTATTTTCATCTTATGGTATGAAAAGATCAAAATTGCTCTACGTGGCTCTACTGACAAATTCTACAAACACTGGCAGCCTCTCATCTCCCACTTTAAAACAATGCAGTTGTTTTTGTTTTTGTTTTTTCTTTTATAGTTACAGTTATGTAACTTTTATATTACTGTTGGAGTCATTATTTGTTGCACGTGTCTTAACTTTTGATTTATAAGTAAAAAAAAATGTAATTCTGTGATATAGTTCTGTCATATGTGCAGATTGTTGAATAAAATTTTGCTTATAAAAGTGACATTGAACTAACCTTGCGCAGCAGCTGTGTCCAACTGATTCCATTTCTGATCAGGACTCGTGAAATATATCCTCGATGGATGCATGGAAAACCATTCTTGTAATACCACATGTCCAAGAAATGTACAGAATGGATGAACAGGCTAAAACCATAATGCCTACAGTCCAACAATCTGCCTTCTCAATGAGGGAGAAGGATCGCTCGAAGCAGAATAAAGCATATAGAAGCAACACCTGCTGAGGCATACAACAATAAGCTCTCTATTGCCAGATTTCTGATACATGCTGTTTTTGTCATAGGAATAATCTTGAGTATCAAAAATTACCAGAGCTTTAGATGTCTGTGTGGGTTCCCAGTCATGAATATCCAATGCTGATGCAAGTGGCAGCTGGACTGGTTTGGAGTCTTGAAGATGATTCACCTCTTCTCTAAAATGCTTCTTCAGATCTAAGAGTTGACTCAGGAAAAACTAGAAATTTAAGCCTGTGTCGACCATTAATGCAAATAAGGGAAGCCTGTTAACTGCAGATATACTTTATTAGCAGAGGGTAAAGACGCATCTTTTTTTTGTTTTCTCTCATTGTTAAGCATTAATTCTTAGATTTCTCATCCTTCTACTGCATAGAAGACTAGTTCTTAATAACAAAACAGCTTTCTAGAGGTGTGATGCTCTGCTATAAATATTAAAAGCTCTATGTTCCCTGTGGCAAAACGTCTCTTCTGTATTTTGATGTATGTTTGTCTGTTTCCGTAGGCAACCAGACAAGCTAAGGGTGGTGTGGACCAGGAGGAACAGACGCATGTGCTCCAAGGTGAATCACTCTGTCAAACCACAAACATCCAGAAGTACAGAAGCACACACACACTTACAGACTTGTAATATTGTTTGTCATGGCAGCTCCACAGCTGGCAGCCTGGAATCAAAAACCCGTACAGAGGGATGGTGGTGTGGCCTGTCCCTGAGAACATCGACATCTCTGTTACACTTTTCAAGGTACAAAACCAGAACACACTGTTCACACAAACAGGAAAAAATATTGGAAACACGTAGAAATAGGAACCACTTAAACATAAATAAGAAGAATATGTTTTCAGGCAGAAAATTACAGTTTGAATGTATTGAGTACATTAACTGCAGTGACAGCACATCCTCATCCATCTTTGTAGATTTATTCAAACTGCAGCATTGTTGGAGTAAATATAGTACCTTACACCCCTGTCAGAGCCCACAGGTGAATTCTAGGGTGGTGAAGGGTTGAAAGTGGGCAGTACTGATGCAGGTCAGAGCTGGTAAGGCTAGAGCAGAGGATGAGAATGGAAATCTTGCAGCTTAGGGAGCTCACAGCTTGGTATGATGATTGTCAGGTGACTGAATAATGACACATCTCAAGTGTGACATTAGTGCAGCTCATGTTGTCTCCCTGAACTAAATCACAGGAGCTGGGTTATACATGGATAGGAGAGTGGGTAATTATGGAAAAGAATAAACATAAACCCTAAAATGCAAACCCCAATTCCAATAAAGTAGTGTAAAATGTAAATAAGACCCAATGCAATAATTTGCATATCCTTTTTGACTTATATTTGATTGAATACACTACAAAGGCAAGATATTTACTGTTCAAGATGATTAATTTTGTTGTTTTTTGCAGTAATTCACTCATTTTGAACTTGATGCCTGTCATATGTTACAAAAAAGCTGGGACAGAGGCATGTTTACCACTGTGTTGCATCACCTTTCCTTTTAACAACACTCAGTAAGCATTTTGGAACTGAGGACATTAAATGTTGAAGCTTTGTGGGTGGATTCCTTTCTTGGATCCATTCTTGCTCAAAGTACGACTTCAGTTACCCAGCAGTTTGGGGTCTCTGTTGTCTTATGTTGTGCTTCATAATGTCTAGACAGGTCTAGACTGCAGGCAGGCCAGTCTAGTACCTGCACTCTTTTACTACAAAGCTATGCTGTTGAATTTGGCTTGGCATTGTGGGACTGAAAAGACATCCCTTGAATGGCAGCACACTAACACACCCCCATACTATCACAGACACTGACTTTTGAACTTTACACTGATTACAATCTAGATGGTCCTTTGCCTCTTTAGCCCAGAGGCAACATGTCCATGATTTCCAAAAATGATCTGAAATGTGGACTCAGACCACAGCAGACTTTCCCACTTAGCATCAGTTCATCTCAGATGAGCTCAGGATTTTCTTGGTGTTGTTGATATATGGCATTTACTTTGCATGGTACAGTTTTAACTTGCACTTGTGGATGTAGTGATGAACTGTGTAGAGTGGCAATGGTTTTCTGAAGTGTCCCAGCGCCCACGTGGTGATATCCTTTACAAAATGATGTTCGTTTTTAATGCAGTGCCACCTGAGGGATTGAAGGTCACAGGCATTCAGTGTTGGTTTTTGGCCTTGCTGCTTTTGTGCAGAGATTTCTCTGAATCCTTTCATGATATTTTGTACTGAAGATGATATAATTCCTAAATACCTTGCGATTGCACAGTGAGAAATGTTCATAAGCTGTTGGGCTATTTGCTCACACAGTTGTTCACAAAGTGGTGAACCTCGCCTAATCCTTGCTTGTGAATGACTGAGCCTTTCATGGATGCTCCTTTTATGCACAATCATGACACTCGTCTGTTTCCAGCTGACCTGTTCACCTGTAGAATGTTCAATCAGGTGGTTTTGAGCATTTCTCACTGCTCCAAGTCTTTTGTTGCCCGTGTCCCAGTTTTTTGGAGCGTGTGGATGTTGTTCCCAGAAAGTCACCCCCAGAGCTCAAACAGGAATTTAGAAGATCAGCTGTGAAACAAGCAGGTGTTGAAAAAACTTTCTTACCCCCCAGTACAAAAATGGAGAGTGATAAAGGAAATATTAGAAAAGGAAAGAGAAACCTGTGGATTTTCACCGGAGGTCATTGTATGTACATTGGTCATGGGACAGATACTAGGCCATGAATTAGTCCATGTATTACTTTATCATTGAGCCAAACTTATATTTCCATAATAATGTTTAAAGTCAAGGATATTTCCAACATGGTGGTTGCCATTGTTAAGCTTTTGTAATGCCTGTTGAGAAAGCAAAGACTGACATCACTGAAACTGCATCCATGTTTTCTGTGGTAAGTTGGTGAAAATTAATGATGATGTACATAAAAGATGATTATTTTTTATTATTATCCTTCCAGGAAGTCAATGCTGATGAGTTTGAAGACAAAGAGTGGACATTTGTCATTGAAGGGGTGAGTATTTATTTGATACTTCTTCTTAAGATATAAGGAAAAAAAACCCAGGAACCTTGCTATGCTTTTCTACATATGTCAGTTAAATGTAATAGCTCAGAAAATTATTCTTATGACTCTGACATGAACCACTATGGATACTTTTAACTGTTACTATCAACATAATTGTTTGCTGATCCCTCTGCAGTCATACTTGAGAACATTTTGTAAATACTTCCTCAACCCAGGTTTTTAATTTTTTTTTCAAACTGACACAGTTTAAATATGTTACATTTTATGTTTTTGTTTGTCCATCACTTAAAGGAAAATAAGGGGCATCGAAAGGTGTTAGCATCAGCGGACATCAACCTGAAACGGTATGCCAGTCCAACACCAACACAGACAGACCTGGAGCTGAAGCTGAAGCCGCTCTCTGTCAAGGTGGTAGAGGCATCACTCAAGCTGTCGCTGTCATGTGTGTTTGTTCGCGAGGGCAAAGCCACGTGAGTACATTTTTCTTTGTTGTAATATGCATCAGTCCAGTGAGATTTAATTATTGGATAAAGTGTTAAACGTATGATGCCATGTTGTTTTACTTTTATTTTTTAAACTATTTTTACATACAAATTTTTAGCTGCCAGAAATCTGTCCTCCAAGTTTTAGCCTCACTTTGACTGCAAATAACATCCGTGGGGTTTGGAGATCAGCCATTGTAATTATCCTCCTCAAATGAGAGAATCCAACAGACTTTAACAATTACAGACTAATTTCCAATTTCTTTTGTGACTTGTCTGAAGTGCTTTAAACTTTAGTCAGTCATTAAATAAAAGAGCTGATAGCTTTCAGATATGTGACTAGTTTGGAGGGCAAAAATAGCTAAGCTGCTGTTGACCATCTTAGCATCCTTTTGAAAATGCAGAAAAACTGAGAGAGTAATGTAAACTATCAGTTTTAGCTACTTCTGACCCTTGTATTGCATCCATGACATTCTTTAAATCACTATGAACAGAGAAGTCTTAACCCAAATTTCACTTCAGGTATGCTTACATATCCTGATATCAGAGAATACTTCTCCTTATACCACTGCCAGTGTAATAGATAATAGATATTAGTGCTTTAAGATTTAATATAACATATAAATTTGTTTTTTAATTTGTTTGTATTTTGTATTTTGGGAAATGAGGAAAGAGTAATACCTCATCAGCAATGCATCAGAAAGCAATAAGCCAGCACTAGCTTGTTTATGTTGCTTATTGAAGATATCAGGATCCTGTCAGCTTCAGTCAGTGTTTTTGACAGTAATTTGATCAGAGGAAGTAACACTCTGAACAGGTCTACATAGAGTTTTATATCAGGGTGAGGAGAAGATTGTTTAGTTCCACTTTCTTTAATGTACAGAAGCCGTGGAGCACCTGACAGCATTAATCCAGTCTTCTTTGTAAAATGGGGCTCCATGGGAGTATACTTTGGGCAGTGAGAGCATCCAGTTTAAAAGAACAGTCCCTCTTAGACGAGATACAAATTAACTTGGCTAAAACATTTATGTGGCAACCAAAGGTGTCAACCTTTTCATGCTGCACAGCAGAGGAAGTGCCTCTTGCCTGCCAGGGTTGTTCAGACAAAATAAAACAGTACCTCCACTGGTTCCGTAAAAGTTTTAATGTTTAATTAATATTGTTGAGGACTTGTACCTAGAGCAGGGTCATCTGCTACTGACTTTTCTGAGGCTTTTGTCACTGTTGACTGCTTTATCTTATTGGATCATCAGAAAGCTGCAGGGTTTTCAGACCGTGCTTTTTGGAAGTTGAAGTACAGCTTAAAGATTGTGCATGTTGCCACATATCTCTTGGCAATATCTCTTATTTTTACTTAATTTTTTAAATAATTTTTAATTTTAATGTCTCTAATCTATTGTATCTACTTTATTGCCTTTGATATTCCTTGTTATACTGTGTTTAAGAGCAACTGAAACAACAGAATTCCCCCTTGGAGAGTAATAAAGTATTTCTGATTCTGGTTTTGGGTGGTTTGCAAACCATCTTTAAATTTAGCACCCTCTTCTAAAGTTTATTTATCTTTGTTTATGAATAAAAATAATTAGATATAGAACTTTCCCTGTTTTTGTAATCCTGTTCCTCAGTGATGAAGACATGCAAAGTCTTGCTAGCCTGATGAGCGTCAAACCGACAGATATTGGCAACTTAGACGACTTCAATGACAGTGATGATGAGGAGGACAAGAAATCCATTACTGCGTCAGGTGGGTCTCTCACATAAATATTCTACTTTGATCTTCACTTGAGAATCTGTCTTATCTCATCACACATATCTTCCATCTCTCTCTTCCCTATATTCTATTTTTCCACATTTCTTCCTTTGCTTTCTTCTTTTCTGGCTGCTGCAGTCGTTCCTCACACTCTTGTTCGCCCAAATCGTCCTGCTCCTCCTCCTCCTGACAAGAGGCACTCCACTGGATCAACTTTATCAGCCTCAGGTAGCTTTCTTCTTGCACTTCATTTCACTCTGTTTGTTTCTCCTGTCTGAGGAGGAGGTGTGACACAGCTCCTCAGTCTGTATAACACTATTTCACACTCTCATGTCATTTGTTCTGCATACCACATATTTCTCATCGAGACATTAAATGCTTTTTACACTCATGTGATCACAGTCTTATGCTTATATGTATTGAAGATTGTTTGAATTGGGAAAAGCCCCAGGTGAATTCATTAAACATAGATGTCTTTGTATCTGTGGCAGATACAAGAGAAATATGTGTGATGGCAGCACGAAACACAGCAAATCTTTCAGCTGACATGTCATCCTCAGTGTTTCTTAATTTGACCTGATGCAACTACTTATTCATTTTTTATCCCAAATATAATTTCTGTATTTACTAAATGTCTTAATGACAATATTGTGTTATGAACCCCAATCACACTCACAGAAAAACACCCTGAATTTCCTGAATTTCCCCTATTGAACTGCATCCCAAACAGCTGACTTTACCCTGACATGACCCTGCTGCCCCTAGTATTTTCCCCTCCACCACCCCTCCACTGACTGACATACAGAAAAGCTTCCTGCTGTGAGAGCCAGCTGTGAACAAGTATTTTTGAAACAGCACCGTACTTTCACTTCAACAAAAATCTTTCCTATTGGCCACGGTTACACATTGTATTTATATTCTATAGTAATGCATATGATGGATAAACTCCAAATACAATTTGAAATCATTAAATTTTGTTTGTTGTTTGAAAGGTAAGTGTCTCACAACCCACACTTGGTTAACAGCTGCTCTACATCACTAATGTGTGAATGTTTACAGCTGTCGTGTCGAAAACTTCCCTTATAGTGACTCCAATATTATTTGAAATAATTACCAAATATTCAGTCTTCTTCTCTGTAAGTACTGTTATGCTGTCTTAAGATAAATCATCTAAATTTGACATTTCATTAAAAGTCAGCAACAGCTGAACTATTAGTCAAAGTTCAAGGTAAATATCAGAGGCAGATCTCTGGATAGTTAAAGAAACAGGGTTGCAAATATTTCAGTGATTTACTATGAAAATGACTTATACAGTGGTTGGGCCTGTAGTATCCATAACAGTTTTTTCTCAGCCTAAACTAAGTTTTTAAACAAGATTAAGTTGTATTGTACAACATGTACATGGTAAACAAAATGAAACTTAGCAGCACACAAAGCACACACACACACACACACACACACACATATATATATATATATGTATATGTATATATCATATGCATTAAAATCAAGTTTCTGTAACTTTTAATGCACCAGTATGTGGGAGCTTTTTTACTAAAATGCTAGTTTTAATGATGAAATATAATTAATATTGTTATCCATGGACTTTTAAAATTACTGTTTTACAAAAAAAACAGCACATCATTTAACATCCACCACACCATTACATCACCATCAGGCTGAAAATGAATGAATTTATAGACAGACAGATAGATAGATAGATAGATAGATAGATAGATAGATAGATAGATAGATAGATAGATAGATTTGGAGTAAAATAAATATCAGGTTCAGATATTGAGTTATGCTTAAAACAATCTCAGAAGATTACCATGTGTATTTTCTTGGCAGTATTTCACAATTTAAGAATCTAACAGTCCAAACAAATTAGATTTTCCACCCCAGCACATCACAGCTCCACTTTCGTTTGTGTTACCACTCACACAAATGACTCTTGGGGGTTTGATTTTTGAATAACAGGGGATCCCAACAATGATATTTTGAGCATTGCTTCATTTTCATTCTTCACTCTTCATTCTTCATTTCCTCTCTGTCTGTTCCAATATTTCTCCTTCTAAAAATTTCATCCACCCATTCATCCATGTCTTCATCCAGCCTGTGGAGGAGATGGGGCTCCTGCTCTCCACTCTCGTCCTCCTCTACCCATCGCTCCTCGCCCTTCTCCCCGCCGCAGCCGTCACCCCTTCACTTCCGCCCCTGCTCAGTCAGAGATCCAACCTTCCCCTGGCCCCTCCCCTCAGCCCTCACCTAGGTCCAAGCATAAAAAGTCAACCATCCCACCTCCACCTGATGTTCTTCCTTCCTCTGAGCCACATCCCCCTCCAAACTCTGCGGTCACAGCAGATACTTCCCCTTCTGTCCAGCCTCCTTCTGATGTTTCTTTTACATCTCCAAAGACACCCTCTCCCCAAAACACCTCCTTTTTTCTCCATATTTCAACTCAAAAAACTAAATCTTCATCCACACCTCCTGTTCCAGTTACTTCCCCCCCAAACACTCCCTCTAAACCATCTTCTGAAACCAGCCCCACCTCTTCGACCCCAATGGAGAATCTCATCACACCATCTACCATATCCCCACATAAGTCCTCTCTCACTGTAACCACTGCTACTATCACTCCCATGATCCATAAGACCATCCTCACTGGCTCCCAGCCTCCTCCATCCAAACCCACCCTCAACTCTGAGCCTTCATCCGCACACCCTCCACTCACCCGGACCCTCTCTCAGCCCCCATCTCTGCCTAAAATCTTCCAAACAGGCCCAGGAAAAGGTATCAACAGGCTGCTGCATGCTTTCCCCTGAATAATTCCCAGTTGGTCATGTTTTTATCTTATGTTCTGCATGGCTTATCTTCAGGTACATGTTACTTTCACATGGTTTTCTACAGATCTCACTAAATCATTTATGCATGGTACATAATGGAGATTAAAGCATGTCCTTGGTGTCACAAGTGAAACATGTGATTCTAGGGTCAGAAACAAGCTCAAAGAAAAGTTGTTCAGGCCCTGGAGATGTGTTTATTCAGGTTGATTTTGTATTTATTTGGACTTTTTTTCTGTTGGATTACTTTTGGATTTCTTGTAAATTAAACCAGTGTGCTGGTCCAGGAGGCAAGGAGCAATCACATGGAGGGCTATTTTAAGACATTTTAATGCAGTGAAGGATCAACTGACCTACCCATTACCAAATTAGTACCCTGATGCAGAGGTTCCCAAACTTTTCAGTCCATCAGCCCCAGAAGAGCAGTACAAAGGATTCCTGATCCTTCCTGTGTCCTCAAGATCAGCAGATGCCTCCATTATTGTTGTCAGATGCAAACTTGTATTGTAGAGATCATATTACATGCTCAATTTAGCATAAATCTCCTCTAATGGCTATTTATCAAAATCAAGCTCATTTTATGAATTTATTTTAAAATAATGGATAAAAAATGCCATGAGATCATAGTTTTTTGGTGTTTTTTTCACAAGTATTTTGGCATGAAGCATAGATGTTTTTCTATTTCCATTTTGACAAAGTTGTCATTATTAAGCACAGCACTTAAGTTGTTTAAATAGCAAATATACAACCGTGTCTGTTGCACCTATTGGTGTGTTTGTCCTAAAAAAAGGGGAGTGGTCAGGCACAAAGCTGAGGTATTGCTGTCGTGAGGATGTACAGAGTTACTGCCTTCTAAATGATCTAAATCCTGGTCTAAAATCTAAAGCATGTGGTGCACTATGAGTCTGATCTTTAAGATCCAATAAATGAATTGGCACACATCGACAAGATCAAAACTCAAGCTTAACAGGGCCTTTGTCACACACTTTGGGTAAACGTCAACACACCGTCACTGTAAAATCAGAACATTTGTTGGTAAATTCACATTAAGTTTTTGGTGGATTGGGGAATTGGAAGGAAGCCTGCATGTTTTTTTAAAGCACTTTTCAGTGCATCTCTCTGTGAACACCTCCATGTGCTTTTCCATGCACTCTCTTGCATGTGTATTTCACCCACAAACATGAAAAACAAACAAAATCAAAGCTTCTCATGCAACATGAAGCTACGTTTATTATATTTTTACACATACTTAAGAATATCACTGATTATTATGCTCAAATATATTAATATAAGTTGTCCTGTTTGTTTAACACATGCATGACAGAAAATATCAAAGGATTCCAGCAGAAATTGACTCAATAAAATGTTTACAACCTATTGTTATGTGATCTCTAGTTAACTGGTTATCAAAAGACATAAATCTGTCCTGATTCTGCTTTTGATTTTAAAAATGAATGAGGATGCGGCTAAAATGCATAATGCAGAAATGCCATGCATGTGTGTTTTTTTTTCATTTCTGGTGCTGAGGGAATGCTTCACTGAAATAAAACTTTGATCTTAGCATCTGCGTGTTTCACACATTGTCCTGTGTCCTGCGCTGTATACTTTTAATTTGCAGGACAGGCTTCAAATTTGCAGTTTTTACTTTTTTCCAGCAGATGGCCCCACTTTCTCCTTTTAGCACCATAGAGCAAAAAAAACACAATCAAAAGGAAACTGTTTTTTTCAGATGGAATCACTTGTTGATAATCATTGACATGCCCCAGACTGTGAGAATACAAACAAAAAATAGATTTAACATTCAATAACAAAAAATGTACTTTTTTTTTTAATTTAAGAGCAGGACTGAAGTCAATGAAAATATTTGATGCAGTGAAAGTAGAAAGAAAAATGAAAATATCATAAATTTATGACAGTTTATTGGGACTAATCAGGCTTAGTGTGCCTTTTTCTCTTAGCTGATGCTGCACAACAAAAATAATGAAGCAAAATCAGTTTTGCTGGTGATAACAGACATGCCCTAGAATTTTGAAAATTTCTCCTTTTCCCTCTTCTCCTTTTCCCTCTTCTCAGTTCCTGTTTCTCTTCAGCGTCGCCCACCAGAGGTCGAGATAGCAGATGACCTTACATCTGCCTCTGGTTTGTTTTTTTCTTTGGCCAGCAAAGTCACTGAATCCTCACTTACTCTATTAATATTTTTTACCTCCATGTTTTTTATTCACTCTTAAATGTTCTCTTCAATAGGCCGTCCTCACATGTTTAGACCTCAGATTGTCAAGTCAGTCGCTCGCCCTACCTCTCCCTCTCCTTTTTCCGCTGATGCCCCTCCTCTTGCATCAGCCCCTCCTCTACCCAAAGCTCACCCCTCCATCTCAGAGCCAGGTGACAAACTTGATCTTCTTTTGCAGTTTCTGCATCTAAAACTATCTTTTATGCATCACTTTCATTTCCCTTTGAGGCTTTCACATCCCTTTGCCCCTCATCTTTCCTCTCCTTCCTTTTACTTTCCTCAGGTGTTCAGGGGGCATGGCTAACATCTAGTGACATCACACCAGTCCCTTTGCTGAGCAGTCCTGATCTTGATGCTCTCTGTGACCCAGTTGCTCCGGCCCTGCCTGCCTCCCTCCCTCATTCCCCAACCTCACGTTCTTGCTCTACTGTCTCTCCCACTATTTTATTCTCTTCTCCTCACGCTCAGCTCTCTGTGTCTCCTTCTGCTTTCCCCACTCAGATCAGCTCCTCTCGGTCAGGTATGATGAATCAAAAGATTCCTTGTCATGACCAAATGCACTGCATGTGTGAAAATGTTTCACTGTCAACTCAAGTCAAACTTAAATTTCATAGTACATTTCATATATAGGACAATGCAGTGACCTCAGCTTTGAACGAATCATTCAATAAATCTTTGTATGTCCTAAGTCTTTATAAATATAATCTCAGCACAAATTATGTTGTTTACTAAGACTCAACATGGATTACTTAGAATAGCACACTATTTTTGAGATAATATCTATATTGACAGATAATAACTTTATTATTTAATATCTGTATTTGCAGATTAAAAAAACCAAAATGCCTACTCCTATAGCTGATATATTATCTAAACACACTGGCTAACTTATCAAATAAACAATAATGCTTCATGTTATAAGGCACACTTTACTGCTAATGACGCTTTCTGTATAAATATACACTTATGTTTCATCGAATAAGCTAAATCAGCAAGTTTGTGGAGTTTTGAAGTCCTGATGGAGTTTAAAATACACTTACAACATACAAAATACATCAGATGGTATCATTAGGGAATATGCCACCTCCCCAGGTGAGAGGCACTCCATTAACCAAGTGATTACACAGCCCATAGCCAGCGCCAGTGGAAGAACCATGTTTATGCATGTCTGTGAAGATACAGTAAACATTAGAGCACAGTGCTGGAAAGCTGAAGCCACAGCCACTTTTTGAGACAGGCATGGTCAGGCACAGCTCATGTGTAATTATGTGGAAAAAAAATAGTGGTGTAATTTGTTTAATTTGTGACCCCCCCAAGGGTTTTTGTGCACACAGTAATGGCGGTGTATAAATTGTAGACATAAACACCACACAGAGGATTAAATCTTGCCCAGAAGTTGTATATTGCTAATGCTGTCCTTATCAGAAGAATGCAGAGGCCGAGGCAGAAAACTTGAGCTATGACTCATGAAAAACAGCCAGCCAGTGGCAGATCTAGGATTTTTCTAAGTTAGGGGCTGTCAGGGGGCCACATTTCTCACAGAGAGGCCAAGTATTTGTCCGACATGCATGCAGCCACATTTATGATAAAGTACACCCAGTCACTCCTTTTTCAAACATTTTAATTTAAAAAGTGTAGACGGTAAAACTCGTCTACACTTTTTAATTTGAGGATGTGAGCAACTTCAAAGGAAATAAAATGGTATTCAAAACCATGTTTCACAATTTCATATTCAAAAACATGCACTTTTTAATCTTAAATCGTGTGTTCATTCAAATGATTGTCTTCTTCTGTCAGCTTTATTGATGGTGGACCTGCCTATTTGGCACACTACTGACACCAGTTGTTGGGCATTCACCTATAACCTGATTGTCATTCTCTAGTAAAACGACAGATAAGTGACAGGACAGGGGCACTCCAGGGGGCCAGTTAGATTTCAGATGGGGTCAGTGCCCCTGTGACCCCGCCCCTAGAACTGCCACTGCAGCCAGCTATTGTTGTTTCATTTTGAAGTCATTTTTAAAGTGAAACCAATCTGAAAGTCTAAAATTCTGATTTTTATTGGACACTCTGCAGGTCCAAGGTTCCCTCTCATCCTGGAAGACAATGAAGCAACAATGAGCCAAGAAGAAGAGTCTCCTCAAAAGAATCAGGCGCCTGAAAACATCACAACACCCAGTCATCCAGCTGGATCAGCCCAGGACTTAAAGGCAGCCATCCGAGAAAACAAAGCGGGATCAGCAAAGACCAGGTGAGGTTTTTTTGTACAATTATTATGTGTGTGTTAATCTTTAGATTGCTTGGTTTGAATCCTGCGAGGTGTGACTGGCTTAGAAGTACAGTTAGGAGAGACAGTATGCCAGAAAATGACTGATGGGCAACTTGAGCAAAAGCTCTGGGAAAATGTGAACAGAGGAAAAATTGTGGTCTTACAAAAGAGCCCTCATCTCAAACTTTAAAAGACTCATTAAAGGTCAGTATGCTGATAATTGAATGCTAGCATAGAAAAGAGAAAAGCTACTTCAAGGGCTGTCAGATTTCTCAGCGTTAAGATCATTGCAGCTGCTAGAAGGGAAACTGAAATAATTCTGCAGCATTTTCAGAGTGGTAGATATGGCTCTTAATCCAATATGCAGTGTGTAAAGCATACCATAAAGACCCAAAACAGACACAGGAAACAGCTGGCCTGGCCCTGTCCAAAAATAAGCTCAAAATACTCTGAATACTCTCAGAGCTTTTCTGCTGACACTGCTACAGGTGCTACATGTTTAGTGGTGAACGCTGTAATTTCGGCTGCTGACAAAGCCCCTCTTTTCTGCGCATAGAGTTTATTATATTTGTAAGTCGTGTCACACATTTAATTAACATTTACATCTACCAATACCTGTGAGTCATCTGACATAATTGCCACTTACAGTTAAACCACAACTTACATTGTTGGTAGTTTAGCTTGTTAATGCTAAATAGATCTCATAATACATATCTACGGTGCCCAACGAGGGCAAACGGCCTACAATGGCTCAATGCAATTCAATAAGAGGAAAACACCTGAAAGAACAGAAACACACTGTAAGTTAAAAATGAAACAAAGCCCAAAAAAATCCAAACCCATTGTAGGCCATTGTTGAACATGTTATCATGTTATCATCCAGAAGGGAACAAAGCAAAAATGCTGTAGGTGTCAAAGCAACCTTGAAACAGTCCTGTAATCCAAGCTAACAACATATAAAAGCCAGGCTAACTGTTTATCCCTATTTTCAGTGGGCACTCACATATTGCCTATTCAATATGGGAAACTGACACCCCTATTTGTGCCTTGTATGCTCCGTGTAATTTAAATCGTCCTAAAAGTGAGGCAAAGCTGTTGCATCAGACATAGTTAAAAAAAATCTTAAAGGCAGTATGTATAGTTGTAGGGGGCTGGGGGGAACAGTACTTTTGTTTGCATAAATTGATCTCCCACTGTGTGCCCACGCTTCAAGGCCCTGTTTACATGACAATGTTTTCACCAGAAACGGAAAGGTTTTTCCTTTGCGTTTTCAAAAATGATCCACATCCACATTGAGACGCGAGAACGACTGAAAATGCTGTGGCATGCATGCCAGGCCAGTAGATGGTGGTGTTGGTTTATTGAGAAACAGCAGCGTTACAGCACATGTACGAAGAAGAAAAACTTTTAACAAATAGCAATGACGAGTGGACGCACGAAGAAGCAGGAGTTTCTTGTCTGGACAACAAATCTGTTTGGACAACAAATCTGTCTGGATAGTTTTGTCTGGATAACAAACTGAGCACAGCAAACAGCACACATGTTGCTTGGTAGACGGCCGAAGCTGTTGTTTTTCCTGGTATGGTTTGGCGTCAGCGTTTCATCCTAAAACGCTGAATCCCGTCTGCACGAAGCCTCACACAGATACATTTTCAAAACTCTCCACTCTGGAAACCTGATTTCAAAAGTTTGCAGATTCTGGCACTCTGGTCACTGTTCTCATGTGGACGGGAGGTGAAAACAATGAAAACTCTCCGTTTTCGGCCGAAAATGGAGTCGTATAAACAGGCCCCAAGTCTCTTTCGCCTTACAAAAGCACACATTGGCACATCAACATTACAACACTGCAGTTGCAATGCAAAAACACAAAAGTGTGATGATTGCAGAACTGCAGTCTGTAAGCAGCTTAACTATTGAAACATCTCCAAGTGAATTTAAGTTTTATTAAAGACCAAACATTAGACCTGAAAGTCTTGCTGTTGAAGATTATTCTGATCTTTAGCTATCCCAGCACCAAAACAGCGAGGGCGACAATTTGCAGCAACACAATGGAACAATCCTGTGTGTCATTAAATGCATGATATGCCCTGAATGACCCAAGCTTCCTCCCAAATGCTTACAATGGAAAATTTGCTTTGAGTGGCTGATAAATGTGAGGTTCACCAGCATATTATCATTGGAAGACCCAGTCGCTTGAGGTTGCTTTTTTGGTGGTATTTGTGCCTTTTTAGTGCAAACTGTTGCCTTGCTTTTCACCCTGCCTCCTGAAATACTGATCTCCCGGTGCATGGCTGTGCTATGTCCTGCCTGTTTCCTCTCCCAAATCATCTTCCTGCACACTCTGTCTTGAGATTTCGCTCATCTCTGCCTGACCTCCGCAATATTTCTGTCCCCCAGTCCCACACAGTCCCATTCAGAGCTGATAATAGCCCCGCCCCCTCCATGGCCCTTCTCCTGCTGCGAGACCTCCGCCCCTCAGCAGCCCTCCACCACTGTAGTGGCAGCGTTTATCACCCCAAAGCAGTCAAAAGCTCAGGAGGGGACTGATTTGAAAAAGCCAACCAATGAGACAAAAAGTGTTATCAGCATCTGTAAAAGTGAAAAGCCTCCCCTGGCAGAGCCTGAGCCAGACTCTGACTTTGATGACATCCTCTTTGAGTCATTTAACCAGGGACAAGGGTCAGGGGTCCTGTTTCTGGAGGAAGATGACTCTAAAATGGATACTATCAAAAGGTGTCCTGCAGGGTGAGTATAAGGTCTGAAGACTGAAAAAGATCAGGGATAAAAAATCTATCATATAAACACAGATAAATGGATGACTGGGTGGATGGCTAGAAAGATACAAGGTGTTTTAGAAAAGTTCCAGGACTTGTGTCACAAAAGATTTATTTAGAATCCAAACTACAAACAACAAGTTTTCCCCTTCGAAGTAATCCCCCTGGAGTCTAATGCACTTTCCCATCCTTCTCTGCCACGCTTTCATGCACTCCTGGAAAGATTCTTCCGGGATCCTCCACAGCTCCGTCGTCACAGACTTTTTGATGTTGTCCACGTCTTCGAAACAGGTCCCCTTGATGATCCCCTTGAGCTTGGGGAAGAGGAAAAAATCACACGGAGCCAGGTCGGGTTAGTAGGGAGGTTGCTCCAGCACGGCGACGTTATTCTCGGCCAGGAACTGTTGGATACTCAGGGCGTTGTGAGCAGGTGCATTGTCACGACTTGTCCTGCCTCAACTCTCGCTTCTTCTCCCGCACTGAACAAAGCAAACGCCGCAGTATCTCTTTGTAGACATGCTGGGATTACTTTGAAGGGGAAAACCCTTACTTTGAAGTTTGGGTTTGAAATAAATCTTTTGTGACACAAGTCCTGGAACTTTTTCGACACACCTCGTATTTACATGAAATGGTGGTTGGTTGTTGGGTGGATTGATGGATAATTTGGTTGATGTTACTGATCCTATTTTTGGATGGATGAATGATGGGCAAAGAAAGAATGCCTGATTGATTTGATTGATGAAAGAACTGATTAATGGCTGGCTTGTTGGTCTTAGAAAGGCTCACTTATTGTTGGATGGATGGATAGAAAGATGATGGATGGATGTTGGGTGTTAAATACATGGATAATGTAATGGACAGCTAGTTGGTTATTTGCCTGGATTCATGGACAAATGAATGGATTGATGGATAGATGGTTGATAGATGGTTGGGCCTTTGGATTCGTCATTGGATACCTTACTGATGGATGGATGGACAGATGACTGGATGGATGGATGGAAGGGCAGGCTACAAGTTGTACTTGCAACAAGATGCCAGTAAGTTACTGTAAATGTCTTTACAATAGCATAACTCTAGTTTAATTTACAGTATTTTTACTGTATTTTCTATTATTGTTTTACTGCTGTTTTTTTTATTCAAGGTATCATTACTTTGTTTCAATTTACAGCATAATTACTGTATTTTTAAAAAGTAACCTTTACTGTTTTTTATTTACTTTATCATTGCTGTATTTTATTTTACAAGTTATTTTAATGCATTTTAAATTTCAGTGAACTTGCTGTATTTTAGTTTATTTTACTATATCTTTAACTATTTTAATGATCATTTATTGCAAGATATTATTTTGTAAAAAAAAAAAAATGTATCACACACATCAATGTTTATCCATTAAAATACATCTACTTTTGTTTAACCCAAAAATGTGAAACATTTACTCAAAGAATTCTTGCCTCCCAGTGGTCAGTTTTTCTGGGCAACATAACATTTTCTCTTGATCCCTTACCCCTCCCAGTAATTTACTGTATAGACATTTTACAGTAGGTAACTGTAGATTTTATGGTAAAATGCTGTTAATTGTACAGAAATCAGTATGTTTTCCACCAATCTTTTGCCATTTACAGTAATTTACTGTATAGATTTTTTTTACAGTAGGTAGCAGTAGATATTATGGTAAAATACTGTGAAGTTTACAAAAGTCTGTTACAGTGTGGCTTACTGATGAATGATGGATGGATGTATTAATAGATGAATGAATGGATAGATGAATAGGTGGATGGACAGGTTGTTAGGTGTTAAACATGTATGATTTGATGATGGCTAGTTGGTTGATTGGTTGGTCACTGAATTGCCACATGGATGGATGGATAGGTGGTTTGTTAGATGGATAAGTGATTAGGTGGATGGTTTACTGGACAAATGGTTGGTTGCTTGGTTTTATATGGATGTATGTTTGTTGGTAATTTAATGGTTTACTGATGAATGGATGGAAGAATGGATAAGAGAATAGGTGGGTGATGGATGGATGATGGACAGTTGGTTGTTTGGAGGATGAATTTTTGATTTGGTGGAGGATTTGGTTTTGATTGGTGAGACGAATTAATAGAAGAATGACTAGATGTATGGTTGGATTGTTGTACTGATTGATTATTGACAGTTTGATGGCAAGCATTTTAGATTGATTGTTATTTTATTAAATGGATGGTTTGAAGGATGTATGGATGGTCAGATTAATGGATGGATGATTAATTAGAATGATGGATGATTGTTTGAGCAGTTTTTGCCAAATATTGAAAATAAGGAACACAAAATGAACCATCTCGGATTTTAAAGTATTGTGTATCTGTTCTGCAGTCTGGAACAGAAAACCAGTGAAAAGCCATCACTGAAAGAGCAGTTAGAAGGAGCAACCATGAAGAAGAAGGAGGAGGTGATGAAAGCAGAGCAGGAGAAGCAGAAGGAAAAAGAAATCCTCAAAAAACAGGAAGAAGAAAAGAGGAGAAAGGAGGAAGAGATGCAGCTTCTGAAGCAGGAGGAGAGGAGAAAGCATGAGGAAGAAAAGAAGAGACTGCTAGAGGAAGAGAAGAGGAGAATCTTGCAGGAGGAAGAGGAAGTCAAGAAAGAAAAGGAGAGGAGGAAACAGGAGGAGGAGAGACTCCTGAAAGAGAGGAGGGAAAAACAGGAGAAGCTGAGGCAGGAGGAAGAGGAAAAGAGAAAACGAGAGGAGGAGAGGAGAATAAAATTAGAGCAGATGAGACTCTTGGAGGCCGAGGCAGAAAAGGAAAAGGTTAGAAGAGAGGAGGAGAGGAGAGCAGAAAGGGAGAAGTTCTTAAAGAAAATGAAGGAGGAAGAGGAGAAGAGAATAGAAGAGAGGAGAGTGTTTGAGGAGCAGAGGAAGAGGAGGGAGGAGGAGCAAAAGAGGCTCATGGAACAGGAAGAAAGACAGAAGATGGAAGAAAGAGAGAAGGAGATGTTGGAGAAAAGACGGAAGGAGGAAGAGGAGGAGAAGAAATGCCTGCTTGAGGAGGAGAGGAAGAAAAAGGAGGCAGAGGTGGAGATGAGGAAGGAGGAGGAGCAACAGAAAATGGAGGCCGAAAAAGAGAGGAAAAAGAAGGAGGACGAGGAGAGGAAAAAGAAAGAGGAAGAAGAAAAAAGGAGGATGATGGAGGAGGAGAGAAAGAGAGTGGAGGCAGAAAGAGAGAAAATGAAAAGAGAGGAAGAAGAGAGAGCCAGAGAAGCCGAGAGAAGAAAGAAAAAAGAGGAAGAAAAGCAGAGAGTGTTGCGGGAAGAAATGGAAAGAGAGGAGAAAGAAAGGGAGAGGCTCTTGAAAGAGGAAAAGGAGAGGATTGAGAGGTGGGAAAAGGAAGAAAAGAGAAGGCAAGAAGAGGAAAAAAGGAAGGAGAGAGTCTTGAGTGAGCAGAGGGAAAAGGAGAGAAAGCAAAGGGAAGAGGAAGAGAAGAGATTAAAGGAGGAAACAAGAAGGAGGGAAGAGGAGGAAAGGAGGTTAAAGGTGGAAACAAGAAGGAGGGAAGAGGAGGAAAAGAGATTGAAAGAGGAAAAGAAGAAGGAGGAAGAGGAGGAAAGAAGATTGAAAGAGGAAACAAGAAAGAGGGAAGAAGAAGAAATGAGAGTAAAGGAGGAAAAGAGGAAGAAGGAAGAGGAGGAAAGGAAATTAATGGAGGAACTGAGGAGGAAAGAAGAGGATGAAAGGAAATTAAAAGAGGAAAAGAGGAAGAAGGAAGAGGAGGAAAGGAGATTAAAAGAGGAAAAGAGGAAGAAGGAAGACAAGGAAAGGAGATTAAAGGAGGAATTGAGGAAGAAGGAAGAGGAGGAAAGAAGATTAAAAGAGGAATTGAGGAAGAAAGAAGAGGAGGAAATGAGATTGAAAGAGGAAAAGAGAAAAAAGGAAGAGGAGGAAATGAGATTGAAAGAGGAAAAGAGAAAAAAGGAAGAGGAAGAAAGGAGAGTGAAGGAGGAAAAGAGAAAAAAGGTGGAGGAGGAAAGGAGACAGAAAGAGGAAAAAGAGAAAGCAGAAAAGAGAAAGAGGGAAGAGGAAGACAGGAAGAGGAGAGAGCAGGAGCAGAGGAGGAAGATCCAGCAGGAAAAAGAGGAGATAGAGAGAAAAATGAAGACAGAAGAGGAGAAGAGGTTGGTCAGGGAAGTAGAGGAGAATAAGAGGAGGAAGGAAATGGGCTTCATTCTGGAGGTCAACAAATCAGACGAAGACAAGCAGAAGATGAAAACTCTTGTCGGTGGGCCTCCTTCTATGGCTGCAGCTCCACAAACTCATTTTTCTGCTCTACATCTTCCTCCTGTGGACAAAACCGACATTACACTGCAACAACAGCCGCCTTTACAAATTCTCAGCCAATCACAAGAGAGACAGACGGCTGCACTGACAGATAACAGACTGATCTCTGCCTCCAGTGAGCGGTGAGTTACAGCACTGAAGCAAAAAGAAAACAATATGTCTTGGCTGCCGTCTGCTCCCTTATTATGAAAATCAATTCAATCCATCAATCAATCAGTAAATCAATCAATCTGTGTTTAAACTTTAAACACCTGTCCACTGATTTAAGCTTCAGTGTTTGTTGTGATTTGTTGCATTTTCTTCTAATTATTTAACATTTGTGTGTACATTTTATGTTTGTGGTGAGCCTCTTGTGATTTTCTGCTTATTGATTATTATCTGCTTATTGGTAGGGTGAGATTTTTTTGTCCTAATTGTTTATACTGAGCATTCATGTCATGATGAACATGAACCCCACTATTTCTGTCCTGTAGCTTTTACTGTAAAGAAAGTTCTCTGCAAAAAGGTTGTAAATTTTACAGTAACTTACTGTTAACAAGATGCCAGTAAGTTACTGTAAATGTCTTTACAGTAGGTTTACTCTCTTTTAGTTTATAGCATTAGTCTGTATTTTCTAAAATAGTTTTACTACTGTATTTTTAATTCAAGGTATCATTACTGTCTCTCAATTTACAGCATAATTACTGTATTGTCTAAAACAGTATCCTTACTCCAGTTTCATTTACAGTATCATTACCATATTTTGTTCTACAACTTTTTAATGTATTTTAAATTACAGTGAATTTGATGTATTTTAAATTATATTACTATAGTTTTAACTATTTTGTTGATCATTTATTAGGAAGATAACACTTTGTGAAGAAAAAGGGAATATAAATCAATTGTGTCAAATAAACAACTTTTACTCAAACATTTGTTTCACCCAAAAATGTGAAACATTTACTAAAAGAAATCTCATCTGAAATTGGTCAGTTTTGCTGGGAAAAAATACTTTTCTCTTGATCTTTTACCCTTTTTGGTAACTTGCTGTATAGAAATTTTGACTTTATGGCATTAATTTTACAAAAATCAGTATGTTTTACCTCAGTTTTTACTGTATAGATGTTTCACAGTAGGTAGCTGTAGATATTACAGTGAAATACTGTCATGTTTACAAAAATCAGTTACAGTGTTACATTTCAAATTTCAGCAAATCATTCACAAACTTAAAAAAACAGTATCTTCAATGATGAGGCACTGAAGACAACGGATTATGTTTTCACACATATTGTCTCCATAAAACCTGGAGAAGTCCAATTACAACAGGTGGTTTGACAATCAATCAATCTTTGTTATTATAGCACCAATTCACAGCAAGTGTTATCTCAAGATACTGTACAATAGAGCAGGCCGAAGCCATACTATTCAATTTATAGATTTACTTATATGCATATACAAGTATGCATATATAAAATGCACATATACAAATAGATACATATACATACATCCAAATCCAACATAAATCCACCATGAGCACAGCACTGGGCCAACCTACAGTGCAGTGCATTTGTAGGATGCTTAAAATAATTGTGGCAAGAAAAAACCCTCTGTTTAGCAGTTACAAAAAAACAATAAAAAAAAAAAGTTAAGTCCATGGATTTTACCGCAAATTGATGAAATAATTGAATTAATAGGACTTCTATTTGGACAAATTTTTAATGTTATTTTTGCAGGTTTTCTATAAAATTAAGGTTCACAACCAGTTTGGGTGTCACATTAACCCTTTAAAGCCTGAAAACACAAATTATAGGCAGAAAATTCTAATTTTTGGAGCTGAAATGTTTATTTTACTTTCTACTGAAATCCAAAAAAATCAAAATTTCCTTAAAATTTAACATATATATTTTTTATATCTCATTTGATACATTAGGTGTTTTTGGCAGCTGATAATCCACTTGAGGACATTTTTATCATTTGTCTGATTGTATTCAGATGTTTTTTTTTTAGTAATTTGTTGATCGTATTGATTAGATAGAGGTATCATAGAAGTATGTGTCAAATTTGATACAACAGGCTTGAAGGGGTTAAACATAAACAGGAGGCAACAACAGTGACAGTTAAATTGATGCTTAAGTGGTTTGCTCAGAAGAAGCCACAGTACATCAGACTGAATTTGGATATACGCGACTCACACATATACAGTTACAGTCACTACAGGGCTTCTTTGTATGTCATATGCATTATTGCTACATAGTAAATGTAAGTTAATGGCTCCATAAGTTTATTTACTAATTTCTTTGACATATTTGTGTTAAATTAAACATATGATGTAATGAACTTCATCAGAAATAATTAGATCTCTTCAAAATAATTAAAAACACAGGACTTTTCAGGCGAACTTAATATTTTACCTTTTCTTAGCTTATAATGCCTTTTTCCTTTCTTCTCTTATTTCTGCTGAATTCTGTAAATGATTTTACCCTCTTTCCTTTCCTTCCCCCTGCCCTCATTTTCTCCTCTTCTCTCCCTCATTCCAGCCTGTGGCAGGCCTCTCCTTTAAAAAAATGTTCAATGCCAAAAACTGATGCACCACAAACAAAAGTATCTGCCACATGCACTCCACCTGGCAGCCGTTCAGGCCTCACTGATCAGACCTCCACTCTGAACAAACCAGTCTCCTCAGAGGTTGTGCCACCTCCACAGACACTATCTGATGCAGAGGTTCCTCTTTGGAAAGTACTGGAAGGGAGAAATGGGAAAGATACCCCTGAAAAATCTCTTGCCAAGGAGGGTGCAAAACCTTTGTGCAGGGGGTAAGAATGGATGAGGGGGATGTGTGTCTGTCTGCGTCTCTGCTTTTGTGTTGATTTCTGAGCATTTGTGTGTGCACCTGCTTTGCTTATCGTTTTGCTTCTTAATGCAACACCCAAATGTTAACTTAAAATGGCTGTATCAGTGATGTTTTTCTTTACTTATAGTTCAAATGAAGGAAATGCTGCTGATGTGGAGGCCCTCAAAATGCAGCAGCACCAGCCATTAACAAAAGACTCAGAAGCACAACAAGTAATCCCAACTCCTGCTCAACCTTATGCACCATCAGCTCAAGGGGAGCCCAAAGAGCCAGAGGGACCCAGCCAGGAACTATCAACCTCAATCCAGACTTCTCCAAAACCAGAAGAAGAGCACAAAGGTTTGACACTGGAGCTGCTTCCCCCCTCAAAACCAGAACCGGAGCAGCAGGCGGAACAAGTCCTACACACAACAGGAAAACCACTGCAAGAGGGAGGGGATGTGGAGATACGGGACAGTGTTGTGGCTGGTGGTCAGGAGAGTTTGGTCCACAACAAGGAGCCGGTGTGTGAAACAGAGAAGAAGCTGTGGGCAACGGTGGAGGATTCAACAGCAGAGTCAGGAGAGGTGGCGAGTAGTGAGAGCGCTGAGGAGAAGGAGGAGGGTGGTGTAACAGGGGGGTGAGTCCATGACGGCTCCTCTAGAGCTTGGCATGATTTTTTGCCACACATCAACACACACATCTGCACAAGTAACCGACTAACACTCATCTGTTACGCTGCAGCCTAACCAGCCTGAGTTAACTCCATCTGCAGTCTTCATGTGATTGTTATACTGTCATTTAAAAATCTCTTCTGACGGGGTTTGTGTTTATCTGTGTTGGTGTTTGGTAGTGAACAGACACATGCACACACAGAAGCAGGTGTGTGTGTTTCAGAGCAGCAGATGGAGGAGCCTGCTGGTTTCATGTCAGCAGTGGTGGGGGTTTTGTACAGAGGGTGAGTCTCTCTGCTTGCCTGTCTAGAAAATGATTTATCAAAATGTAAAATGCGACCTTGAGGAGCAAGCTTGAATGCAATCAAAGTATGCAAGTATTAACATCTAGATCAACTTCTAAGAACTAATGAACCACTCATGTAGTCCACAATTCAAAAACCATGACAAAATGCCGATCCGTGTGATACATTTATTGATTGCTGGTGCCAGATACTAACCTTGCAGTGCAGATGGGTCTGCCTGATTTAATATCTGTATTCAGACACATCCATCTTGCAAAGCTCCAATCTGCAGTGATTGTGAGTGACCCAAAGCGGGTCGGCCAAATCGGATTCCTTTGGAGCAGGAATAGGTGGAAGCCATGAGCAAGATAACAGCAGGAGGTGACTGCTTGTGCAGATATTAGCATAGATGCTAACAGCTTCAGTAGCACTTTTATCAGATGGTGACTGCATATGTTTACTCAATGAAAAACAAATAACACAACAAACTCCTCCATGGAAAGGATATTTTTGCTCCACTTCCAGCATGTTTTCCTTTGATTTTGATTTACAAGCAGCTCACTTTCCATCCTTTGGACTACAACATTATCTGATGGTCTGATTGGCCCATAATGACTGTGATTGATGAAGCGATCATCCAATCACCTGGCTGATATGCTTTTGAAAGGTTTTGCCCATTCCTAAACCCTTTCTATGGACGCTTTCCCAGAAGGACAAGTGAAATATATTAAACTGTCCCTCTGGTGTGTCAGGTTAGCCAAATATAGAATCAATTGGTTTTACTGCCATACAGGTTCATGCACACATACAGGGTATTTGACTTGTTGTTTTGGTGCAAAGAACAGTAATACAATTAACTCCTCAAAAAACGTTTGAAATGTTATTTCAACCATTTTTTCCACTATAATAATACCTACTGGTATTTTATTTTATATTGCTGGACAGCCTGATTAGTCACCATTATAATGAGGTACAACTTGTAAAGACCGTGCATTCATGGAATGAGAAACACAGCTAAATGTGTGGGTAGCACCCCACAAAAACATGTGTCAGCCGAGGTGCATTTTCCAAACTTAGGAACAAGTTCAGTTAGACTGGTGAAGTCAAAGACAGACCACAAACTGGGGGTCCCAGGAAGACAGCACACCAAAAAGACCCGTTCCTCACCCTTGCTTCACTGAGGAACTGTAGGCTTTCTTCCAGGGGAAGGAGGATTTTGGCACATTTATTCGGGGCACTACCCAAACATTTAGCTGTCTTTCTCATCCAACAAATGCTTGATCCTTCTAAATTGTATCATGTTGTAAAGGTGACTAATCAGGTTTTCCATCTACATAAAAACAAAACAATTGGTATTATTAAAGAAGAGGAATAATCAACCAAAATAACATTTCCAATCTTTTTTGAGGAGTATACTTGTTGGCTATAAACTAGCAATATCTCTGCTGTGCTGTTTTGTAGGGGTGTGCAATATGGGAAATTTTTTTGCCGAAGGAAGGCTGAAATCAGGATGAATTAAGAAAAAAAAACATCTTATTATTCCTTGTGTACTTATTATCCTATACTATAACTTTTGAATTGTGTTGTATTTGCATTGTGTTGTATGGTAGTGCGTCACAGTGAGCAAGTGAGAGTGTCCAAAAGCATGTTTTACAGACGAATGTAGGCAGACATACACACCCGTAGCACTGCAGTGCGAAGTGTAGAAGCAGATGGATTGCCCTCTGTTAAGGGCCACAGTGTGACCACAGTATTGTCAAAAAAGAAGATACACCTCTGTTTTGGTCATTTCATTATGATCACGCTCTATCACTCAATACACATCTATTAATGAACTATGTTGCTTTGAGCTCTGACATGCATGGCACTATTCTTCACATGATTCTAACCATACCAGATGTTATGACAGTTGGCTTTTTGATGTTTAACCAAAGAAGCAAAAACTGTTTTGGGTGGTCCTTCTCTGTGCAACCAAAAACAGAGTTTAATCTGTGGATTTTGGACCTACTCCAGAACAAAGTCTGAGAAAACAGAACTACTTTATCAAGCATGCCTGAGTCAGTCTGTGAATAGCCTGCTGAGGTCATACATGGGTGAGATCTGTCTCAGAGTTTCTGTCCCTCATGTCTGTTCCTTCAGCTATGAGACAGTGACCTCAATCCTGCAGACTGCTGGATCCACTGCAAACCCAAGTAACAGTGAAGAAGAGGCAGATGTGCTGTTTTCCTCTGAGCCAGATGAAGATCCTCTCTTTTCAGTTGACATTTCCCCACCCAGCGACTTCTCTGACACCACAGAGCCAGAGAAGATCAGCGAGCAGACTGAGTCACCTCAGGGACCAAAGGCTGCACAGATGGATGGTCTGAGTTTAGTGGCGAGCCTTAGACTGGCAGCCTCTGAGCAGGAGAGGGAGAGAGCGCAAGAAAGGGTGAGAAGGGAAAGGGAAAGGATGGAAAACATGAGGAGGGAGGAAGAGGAGAGAGCAAAGAGAGGAGAGGAAGAGAGAAAGAAGGTGGAGAGACTGAAGCTTGAAAGGGAGAGAGAAGAGCTGGAGAAAATGGAGAGGGAAAAGGAAGGGGAGAGAAATAGGCTGGAGAAAGAAAGAGAGGAGAAAGAAAGAGAGGAGAATGAGAGGAAAAAGAGGGAGGAAAGGGAGAGAGAAGAGAAAGAAAAAGAGGAGAGGAGGGTTAAAAGAGAGAAGAAGAAAATGGGAGAGGAAGACAAGGGGGGGAAAGGGAAAGAGGAAAGTAACCTGTCAAAAGATTGGCCTCCTCTGAGAGAAGCAGAGCTGGACGATATTGCATATGATGAGGGGCTGCAGGAGGATGATGATGAACAGCCTGAAATGACAGACCCCAAGATAAAAACCACAACTCATGACAAGCTAGTTACTAATAGAAAAGCCCTGAATGAGACAGCTCTGAGATCAGTTCAAAGAGGCAAACCCAGTGTAAGCTCTGGAGCCATCCCTGCGTGGATGATAGAGAAGGAAGATGAGGAGGTGGAGTATGAAAGAGGACATGAGGATCTTGGCTCGGTCTGGCTGGCTGAGCTGTACATGGAGGGAGAAGCAGGGTGAGTAGGAAGGATGAAGAGGAGGTAAACAACAGATTAATGGGGACAGAGGGTCTGCATGGTGATCAGAGGACTGTGCTTGTGCATCACTCCGTTCTGCTTCCTTCAGTATTCGATGTTTAGACTAATATACCTGCAGGTAACTGTAATTAGTAATCATTACTAACTACCTTTCAGTTTTTCCTGCAGGTATTTAGTCAGAGTTGAGCATTGGCATGTGAGGCATATGTCTCCACAGACAACAACATCACTCAGTTGTTTGTGAAGAAAACTGGAATTTCCTCTTTACATGGTGTTAAACATCCTTGCCTGCAGCAGTGGTGTCATAGCTTATAAAGGAAATATGAGGCCCAAAGAGGTCTGCACTTAATATATTTTGCTCCTTATGCTCAGATCCGGATGTCAATTAAATGTAGACATGAAAAAAACACATACAGGTGCTTTGAATTTAAGTAAGACTTATTCCCATTCAAGATATAAGTTTATTTCATTGTTTTTGTAAATATATTGCTAGATGTTGAAACCCTCTAAACTCCAGTGACCTGTATCATCTCATGTTATAATGCAAGGTACACGCTATACCCTATTTCAAAACTTGTTAGGCTGGAAATTAAAGGTCAAACATAATGCAAAATACACTTTCAAGTTGCTTTTATAGAAAGATGCATGTCCATGGCCAGTCAGCCCCATAGTAACCTTCCTCTTTGTTGGCTGCACTCCCTTTCAGAAAACTTGTGCTTAATCAGTCTGCTTGAAAATAATCCCTTAATCAAGTCGTTAAGGGATATACTACCTTCCCCAGATGTGAGAAACTCCCTGAGTTAGTCCCTGTTTCTTCAGCCCACATGCAACTCTCATCAAAGGGACTTGTCTAGACATGTCTGTGACAGCAGTGAACATTAGAGCACAGCACTGGCAAGAGGAAGCCACATCCATTCATAAAGAAGGGGTTTTGTACAGCACAGCTCATTAAGGATTCACACTTAAATAGTCTGTTCTGAGCAGGGCTGAAACAAAGGGGTTAATAGGCCTGCCAAATTCCACTATCTGTCAAAGTGCTGTTTCTTTTGTCTGTTTCTTAGAAGAGATTACTAACTGAAAACATCAACTGTTGATCCACAAACAGTAAAATGTATGTTAGACGGGACAGATTGTTTTTTTTACTTACTGCAATGATACGCACGGGAACAAAATTCAAGCTAGCATGCATCTGTAAGGCTGTTGTAAGTCAGAGAAAACACATCGTCAACCCCAAATGACCACTAAAACCCTTTGCTCCTCATCTTTTCTGTGTCTCATCTCTATTAAATTTTAATAAGACAATCATATTTAGGTTAGACTTTACTTCTTCACTTTTCTCAAATGTTAAACTTAATCAGTTTTTGAGCATGCACAAACTCAAGGCATTCCCCTTAGATCATTTTACTCTTTGCCTGCCCTGAGGCCAGACTGAGGGTCGACATGTCCTTGCATAGAAATCTTGCAATCTTGTCTGTAATGGCTTTTTTCCCTGCCTCTGGTGGGGGGCCTGCTGAGTAGGATGTGGCTGCACAGGGCTGAGCAATTGACAAGGCACCGCTGGACACTTGGGTGGCCCCACAAAAAATGTGCCTGCATATTTGTTGTGGATGAGGAGTATGCCAGCTGCTTTGTACATTATCATCTCACAGCCTCTTGAGGCTGAGGTGTACTTCAGTCATTGTCTACTGAGGCCAAGAGAGCAGCATGAGCTCAGGCGGTGTGCAGCAGAATGTGCATTTTTAGTTCCAATGTTTATTTACAGTTTGAGTGTGGATTTTTACTGTCATGCTCAAGCAGATACTCCAGTATTGAGTATATGCTGACAGCCTGGAGAAAAGAGTAAAATTTCAAACTTGTACCCTTCAAGGGAATATGTTAGCTGATGCAATGTGTGAAATGTTAGTAGAATAGCTGAACTATTCATTCAAAGGTATGACTTGTATTCACACTATTTTTGACAAAACCATGTTTATTAGAGTAACACAATGATGTGCCGACTGTATGTACAATTGACTGAACACAAATATGGTCCTTGCTGCTCCAGTTCCCCCATTGTACAAAGTGAAGCAAAAATACCACAACACACAGAGTGTAGGGTTATGTGGTACACTTTGCTGCGGGTTTTAAGTCTTTAAGACTTTAGAAAAAAAAAAAAAAAGTATGTGTTTTTTTCTGTATTTAAGTTTGATACATGTTTAATCTGTCAGCATAGAAAAGGAGAAGCATGTGAGCCACATTGCATCCAGTCAGTGGGGGGTGGGCTGATGTTTTGGCCTCTCCGTCTTTGATTTTCATTTACAGTCTATTTGTACCCAGAGGGAGAATGGCCTATTTCAGTGCAGCAACTCACTGTCCCAAAATACACTTTCCGATTCAATGTTCCACTGTTTTTTTACTTTTTCCATACTTTTTTGTGAAGCAATATCACAGGAGTGCCCAAGGACATTAGTTTTAATTTAGCAAGGTATTCAAATTGGTATAAAAAGGATGTCCTCTGAGGCCCCCTTTCCCCCCATTTCATGGCTTATTATGAGACATCTCATATAGGATTTGTTTGTGGAAAACCTCATTTTCCTCTTTCCCACGCTGACTGATGTTAACTGCAAAAAAAACCCAAACGAACAAAATAAAAAATGACTCCTAAACATAAATTATAAGTAGTTTAATAACACAATGCTAAGTAGTTTTACAAGGGAATCAGTATGGAGGAAATTACAGCTTACCACAAGTCTCCCCTCTTTTAAAGTGATTTGTGCTTGAAGGATTGCCTTGCATCTACTGAATGTGTTCGTTGTTTGAAGAAATTAATTTGTTCGGCTTTAGTTTGATGTCATTTAGAGATGGCTTAGGCATTTATAGAACTGTTTCTTGCTCTGGATGACTCACATATTTGCATGTGTCCAGCATGTTGTTTGTTTTATTCTCACTCGCCAGACCTCTGTCCTCTGCTTGGGGAAGTTGTGGGAAATTCATGTACAACACTGCAGATGTTAAGACCTCTGGCAGGCTTGAGACAGCAGAGAGATTAGCCGAGCTTTGGAGACCCTGGCTTGTGTCATGTTTGAGTGTTAGCAGCTTTCACTGTCAAATACGTCTGAATTTGCTGACTTTAAAAAGGTCAGGATCTGGCTGTGTGGGATGGTTCGTGGCATGTTGCTGGAGATATTTGAAGCATGAGAAGGACATTGTGGCGGGTTATATTAGTTTTGTTCAAGAGCACATTGGCTTTTAGGTTCGGCTCTGAAATCTATTTCTGTCTACAGCCCTGGCCAACCATCATTTGCTGGAACCCAGGAGCCTCCATCACTCCCATCCAGCGGACAAACCTTAAATCAGGGCTCAGCTGCTGGTCAGCCAAATGTACCTCAGGCCAAACCTCCACACTGTAGTGAAGCTCAAAGACAGCCACTGAGGAGAGAGGATGTTCGTAAAACTGCGAGCAGCCTGAAGGCAGAAACCCATGAGGAGGGAGAGCTTGTTCAATCATCTGTGGTGCCTTGGCCTCTTCCTCTGGACACCAAACAAACTGAGACTGACTTTGACAAAAACATCAAAAAGTCTGAAATGGCTGCGGATTCACACAAGAGCCTTGAAATGAGGGATGACAAAAAAGTAAGCTCGTCCACATTGAAGACAAACACGGCAAAGACTGACAACCCCTCACAGGCACAGGTTCAGCATCTGACTCATCTCACCAAAGAACAGCAGCTCCAAGAGGAAGAGAGGTTGTTGTTGGCTAAAATTCATCTGATGACAGGTGATAGGTCCCCTGCCTCAGGCCATCGCAGTATGAAGCTTCTCATCCCTGACCCCTCTGACATTGACTCTGATACCACAGAGCTTACCAATCACACTCAGACCAAGTTCAGCCCCTGCTTTGATACCTTACAGGAAGTACCTCTAACTGAGGAAGAGGAGTCAGTGGACAATGGGCTGGGAAAAAGTGGAGCAGGAGAGGAGGATGTGTAAGTCAGCTTGGCATATAAACCTGTGCTGCTCTTTAAAATGGTGCGCCACTGGAGCCATGTATTTGTGATCTGCTGAGCTGCAGTCTAGAGACTTAAGAGCTGAACTCAAGTAAATGAAAAACATTTGAATACTACACACTAAGCTCTTTTAAATGAACCAGGGGGCTGCAGTTGGCCTCTCAGATACAGTTTGGACACCCCTGTCGTAGACTGAAATCTTAGAAAGTTAATGTTTTGATATATTTGAACATTGAAATGTTTTTCTGATTTCCCATGGAAAATGATTTTCTAGTTTAAATAACTGCTGCCAAGAAGAACCAATTTGC
The DNA here is from genome assembly GCA_037902135.1 of Cetoscarus ocellatus. NCBI lineage: Eukaryota > Metazoa > Chordata > Actinopteri > Labriformes > Labridae > Cetoscarus > Cetoscarus ocellatus. The sequence continues at coordinate 193,533 of JBAMNC010000157.1, read as the reverse complement.
TTTCAGCTCTGAATGGATCAGCCTATACGTTTACCAAACAGCAGAAACCTGAGTCAAATCATTCATTTTGCTTTCTGTGTCCTTCAACTTTAAACACCACGCCAGGGCTGCATTCTGCTGTATCCACAAGCTTGTTTTTCACTCGCTTGCTCCTGCAAATCGCTGGCAATGCTGATACCATGCTGCATGAATTACTGCAGAACTACAACCGTTCTTAATTTGTCTTTTAGTTTGTCAACTATTGGTTTTGTCCTGTCTCCACTCAGACAAAAAAGCAAACCAGAAGAGCCCTCCATGCATTGGAAAATGCCACCATTTGAAGACATGAAGACATCTCCACTTCCAACGTTAGTAGAAGAAGAAACGTCTGATGTTAAGTCTCCTGATCCTGTTCCAACGGTCAGAGAGGAGGCTGATGGAAAGGATGATGTAGCTGAGGTAATTAGTCAGAGTTATTATGTGTTTAAACATTTTGTTTAGTGCACAGAAACACATACCTTAAAGCTTCACTCATCTTTGACAGGGTCTGGTGAACTCCAGTCAGTCTCTACTCAAGTGGTGTCAGAACATCACCAGCAGTTACAGAGGAGTAAAAGTCACAAACTTCAGCACATCCTGGAGGAACGGACTCGCTTTCTGTGCCATCCTGCATCATTTCCATCCGGACAAAATGTAAGCCAGATAATCTCTATTACTGGTTTGAGTGTACTTAAGACTGGTTTTAAATTTTAATTTGTTTTCTATTGCACTGAGGGGAAAACGTGTCGGAATATACATTTGTCCAGTAAAGTTTACAAAAAAAAAAAGGTTAAGAACTAGATTACAAGTTTTTAAAGAATTTCATGAAACATGAAATTCCAAACAGTCAGTTCTTACATTTTAATTTAATCAAATTGGATACTGATTTCAATGTGGCAAATATTTCATAAAAATTTTCAAAAATATCTTCAACTGAAGATCTTGAATGAAAACAGACCTGATGATGAAATGCTGAAAAGTTGTTTTTAAAAGTTTATAAGAAGTTTTTCTAAGACTTTTGGAACTTTTTTTTTTTTGTTTGTTTGAGCAGTTATTGACAACAGCTTGGAAACTGAAACCTTTGACAAAATTTTCAAATAAATTGAGGCATTGTCCAAAAAAATAAAATGAAATAAAAAAAAAGTAATTGTTAAAAAACATGATAAATTGTTTGAAAAAAAAAACTTTTTTGGTTGAAATTTTCTCAACCCAGACATTTTTTTAAGTTGCTGTTATACTTGTCAGGTTTTATGTTTTAGATGAAGTTAGGCATATGAAAATTTCTATTTGTGTCTCTGGTATTTCTTCTGAGGAGTTTTTGAAATGGTTAAATAGGGTGAGTTATTAACAAAAAGGTAAAAAACTGCCCTAACTTACACTGTTAATAAATCCTTGAAAATTTCAAAGATCCACACCCAGATTTGGATCCCCACCACAATCAAATCACTTTTCTCTTGTCCCATTACAAACATTTATTCAAATCTCATCCAAATCTGTTGAGAACTTATGAAAATGTGGCAAAACTGCCCTATCTGGGGATGTTGAGAAATCCTTGAAAAAATCCTGGATCTGCATCTGTATTCGGATCACCACTAAAATCACGAGTTCCCTGTGCCATGACCAACATTCCCTGAAAATTTTATCAAAATTTGTTCATATCCTTTTGAGTCCTCATGTTGACAGTTAACAAACGTGATTCAGACATAACCTCCTTGGAGGAGATAACAAGACTTTCAGATTTGGTTTAATGTTTCTGGCATATTCTTGTCATGTTTTTTTCCATCAGAGATTTTGACAGTTTGGACTCTCATGACATCAATCTCAACAACAAGAAGGTAAGAATTGGACCCATGCTTAATTCCCTCAATGTTTAGCTTTAAGTGTTATCAAAAATGTTTATGATGAACTGACTGATTTAGCTCTTACTGCTTTGTAAATATAAGGGCTGAAAAAGACTTTCTATCCTGTAGTTTTTATATCCTACTGCAGTAAGAGGCATAGAACAACCAAGAAATGTCCATCAGGATTGTTCAAGTTTCAACAACGGGTTATGCATCCAGTATATTAAGATGAAACTGAAAACCATAAATCATTACATGTCCTAGCCTGAAATGTTCTTTAAAGGTCATTTTGGCTCATATGCACCTTTCTGTGCTGTCCTGTGTCTCCTTAATTCAGTCTCATGTTACCTACAATGTCTTTCTTTGATATTGTTTTTCAGGCGTTTGATGGTTTTGAGGCTCTAGGTATCTCTCGCCTATTGGAGCCATCAGACATGGTTCTTCTGTCTGTACCTGACCGGCTCATCGTCATGACCTACCTCAGTCAGATTCGCACACACTTCACCAACCAGGAGCTCAGTGTGCTGCAGATAGAGCACAACAGCAGCCAGTCCAGTTACGGCCTCACTCCCTCTGGTCCTGGTCCTTCCACAGTGGACGCAGCAGCTTTCTGCATGTCCAGATTAAACGAAGGAGTGAGTCTGGAGGAAGGAGGAAGCAGCACACTGGTCGTCCCTCCACCGAGGACCAAACGCCTACTTAAAGGTATCAGACTCCGATGTCTCTATGCTAATCGCTGTGTTATAATACTCTTTTTGAGACCCTCTTGTAAGCATTCCTATGACAAGTTGGCAAGAATACAACAAACAGTTGCGTGAGATTTTGTTGAACTCAGTTGTGGTTAAAAAAAAAAAAAGTGTGGTCAGAGCAGACTTGAGCAGTTCTCAATTGACTCCCATTGTTGGAAAAAAACCTTCAAGACATTCCTGAAATACAGCATTGTTCAAAATGAGACGGACACAATTTCTTTTGGCCGAGGCTGTGTCTGGTGCAAAGTGGGAACATTGCTGTGTCTCCAGGGAACCGAGGAATGTGGAGAAGGACAATTAAAGTGAGGAGACGAGACAGAAAGACAATCAAATCATTAAATCAAGTTCACAGCAGCTCGATTAAGATTCTAACAGGACAGGCTAAAAGATGCCAACTAACTCAGGCTGACTTCTAATGAATCAATTAGTTTATTACTGCTGGATTCTGTATGTGTCTGACCATAGCAAATCATATCACTTCACACGGACAAACACACAAAGTTATAAAACCTGTGAAACCTTTAATTAAAATGTAAAATAAAAGGACAAATAATTTTCAGTGTTGGTAAATAAGTTTTTAAGACCTACCAAATGGTTTTCAGAGGGAAATTTTTAACATGTTGAGGTTTTAAAGGGTTAAGTATCAATTTTTTACAGTTGTTTTTCTCTGTTTTAAGTGGATGAGTCAGTAACCCTGGTCGCTCCGCCAAGGTCAAATAACAAAGCTGTTAAATTTGAACCAGCCAAGGTAACATTATCTGACTTTACTTTCCCTTAAATACAAACTTTGTCAATTTAAAAATGTTCTATCAGTGTCATGATTCTGGAAGTCGATGTTTGTGAAGTTTTGCTGTCTTCATTCTCTAGGATGAAGACACAACAACTCACCCTGCAACAGAAACCACAGATAAACCAGGTGGGTGCCTGAAGCCTGTGTCTTTCTGAAACAATACTCAATAAAACAAGAGTTACGAATGTAACTACGGTTCTATGAATCCCGAATGACCGCCAGAGGGCGGTGCTGAAAGCACTGAATGTTCCCTTCGCGCATGCGCAGTCCGAGTATGCATACCAACAATGTCACCTGTGACCCCTGGATGACCCGAGAAAGGTAATAAGTTCCGGTGTCACCAGAGGTTCGTTTCCTACAGAATCTTCTCGCGTGACCACGAGGATTCTGAGAGACAGAACGCTCTGGCAGTCATTCGGGATTCATAGAACCGTAGTTACATTCGTAACTCTCGTTCTATTTCATCCCTGCTGACCGCCAGAGGGCGGTGCTGAAAGCACTGAATGACTTATCCCAGCTTAGTCACGAGGAATCCTAGCTACCAACCTCAATGAGAAGCCTCTGAAGACTGAAGGACCACACCAAGTGGATGGGGAGTGGCGACATTCACATTATAGAATCTGGAAAATGTGCCAGGCGATGTCCAAGAGGCAGCAGCACATATTTCCTCCAGGGGGACTCCCTTCAGGGCAGCCCAAGATGTAGACACACTCCTGGTAGAGTGAGAGCGCACACCTGTTGGTAGGGGGCGGTCTGACGCCTGATAAGAGTGCCGAATGACATCCAAGATCCAGTGGGACAGGCGCTGCTTGGAGAGAGCAGAGCCCTTGTTTGGGCCTCCGTAACAAACAAAAAGCTGATCACACCTACGAATGCCTGCAGTAGCAGCAATATAACATCTCAGAGCCCTCACTGGGCACAAGAGTTCTGGTCTGTGTCCACCATCACCTGATGGAGGTTCATATCGTGCAAGCCTTATAGGCTGATTAAAATGTGAATTTGACAGCACTTTCGGAATAAAAGCAACATTTGGCCACAACGTGACGCCCATACCATCAGGGTGCCACTTCAGGCATGATGGGCTGATCGACAATGCGTGCAGCTCACTGACACGTTTTGCCGAGGTAATGGCCAGCAAGAACGCAGTCTTACGCATATCCACTGTGGCTCCGCTCTGTCCAGAGGCTCAAAGGGAGGCTGACACAGGCCATCCAACACCAAGTGTAGGTCCCATGCTGGGGCACGTGGAGCTCTAGGGGGGTGAAGTCTCAGAGCCCCCTTAAGAAATAAAGACACCAGATTGTGGCTCCCCACTGTGCCTTTGTCGACTCTAACATGTCGGGCTGATATTGCTGCCACATACACCTTTAGAGTGGATGGAGTTCGACCGTCATCCAAGAGTGACTGCAGAAACTCTAGAACCGTGGGAACTGGGCATAGCACTGGGTCCTCCCCGCGGTTGCCGCACCACTTTACAAACAATCTCCACCTATTGTCGAATTGTAGCCGAGTGGATGGCGCCCTGGCATTCAGAATGGTCCGCCTGACAGGTTCCACACAGCTGCTCAGCAGCGGGTCGGACCTTTCAGGAGCCAAACATATAAGCGGAGGCGGTGAGGATTGGGATGCCAAACCTGACCGCTTCGTTGGGATAACAGATCTTTCCTGTTGGGGAGACACCACGGTTCGCTGCAACTGAGCTTGCGCAGTAGGGGGAACCATGTTCGAGCCGGCCAGAAGGGGGCCACCAGCAACAGCCTGTGGCCCTCCTGAAGGACTCTCTGAAGTGTTGGCCAAATCAGAGGAAGCGGTGGAAAGGCATAAAGGAGACCCTCTGGCCAAGGGTGCGCCAGTGCATCTTGGCCGAGAGGGCTGGTGTTTTCCCTCAGGGAAAACCAAAGGGGACAGTGGGTCGATTCCTCTGAGGCAAAGAGATCGACCCCCGCCCTGCCGAAAAGACCCCAAATTGTGTGCACCACCTCTGGGTGGAGGCGCCACTCCCCTGGTGGAGGATTCTGACGGGAGAGGGAGTCCGCGAGATGGTTCAGAGTCCCTGGCAGATACATGGCCCGCAGACTGGCTAGACGGGGGGCAGCCCACCTGAGAAGGCGCTGAGACACCTCTAGGAGCCGTGCTGACTTGGTGCCTCCCTGGTGGTTGATGTGGAAAACAGTCGAGGTGTTGTCTGACCGTACCAGCACATGCCGTCCCCTGAGGTGTGGTAAAAAATGCTGGAGAGCCAGGTGCACTGCCCGGAGTTCCAACACATTGATGTGATCGGTGCCGTCTTGCACAGACCACAGTCCCCGAACTGTCCTGTGTTGCCAGACAGCCCCCCACCCTAAGAGGCTGGCATCTGTAGTGACAGTTTCGCGGCGGGCTGGGGCCACACCCAATGGAACGCCTCTTGACAGGAAGGCCTTGTCTCTCCAGGGGGCCAAGGCAAGGAGACACTGCCGTGACACTCTTAGCTTCCGGTGTCGATGCCACTTGGCGTCCAAATGGAAGCTGTTCAGCCACCTCTGCAGGGGGCGCAACGACAGCAGACCCAGCGGGACCACAGCCGTCATGGATGTCAGTTTGCCCAAAAGCCGCAGGAAAGTGACATATGGTAATAGTCTGCTCCCCTGGAAGAGTGCGAGGAGACGAAGAACATCGTCCACCCGGTGAGAGGATGGCTGAGCCCTCATGGCTGAGGTGTCCAAGGTCACCCCAATAAAGGTCGTCCTTTGGGTGGGGTCCAGACAAGACTTCTGGAAATTGACCCTGAGGCCCAATCAGGCCACATGGACAAGGAGCCTGGTGGTATCCTGGGCCACCTGGGCTTGTGATGGTGCACAGAGTAGCCAGTCGTCTAGATACGGCAACACTTTCATGCCGCCTGACTGTAGGGGTGCAAGAGCCGCTTTTACGCACCGAGAGAAGACCCTCGGGGAGAGGGAGAGCCCGAAAGGGAGAACTCGGAACTGCCAGTGGTGGCCTTTGTAAGCAAAACGAAGAAACCTCCTGTGCTGAGGTGCTATGGGAATGTGGAAGTAGGCATCTGCCAGATCGACAGACGTGAACCATTCCCCCTGGGCGACAGTTCTTAGGACATCTGCCGTAGTCAGCATGTGGAATGGTAATACCTTCAAATATTGATTGAGTCCCCTCAGGTCCAGTATTGGGCGATATCCACCAGTCTTCTTCGGCACGAGGAAATATATTGAATAGAAGCCTCTTGGGTGTACTAGAGGATCTACAGCCTCGATCGCCTTCTTTGCCAGGAGGGCAGACAGCTCCTGGTCCAGGGCCAAGGCCTTTGCCGGGTCGCTGATGACAGTTGCTTTGACCCGGCTGGAGACAGGGGGCCGGCGTCGGAACTGGAGCTTGTACCCATGGGTCAAGGTTGATACCACCCAGGGGTCCGAAGCAATAGCAGCCCAGTAACTGAGCTGCTGGTGGGAAAAGTAACCGACGACCGGCCCCCAGGCCTCAGTCTCTGGCCCTCCGGCCCCTAGGGGCCCCGGAGGGACGGTGGGAAGGACCCGCAGCTCGGGGTTGAGTGGGTGGCAAGCGGGGGGGGGGGGGGGGGGGGGGCGCGAAAGTCCCTGGCTGATCTATGTGAGGGTTGCCGGGGACCATAACTCCCCATGGGATGAACATGTGGTGGAGGCCGAGGAACAGCAGAGGGGCCCCTAGGTCTACTCGGGGGTGCCATGCTCCTGCTAAGGCCTGAAAGCTGCTGCCTGGTTTCACGAGCCCTCACGGTTCTCTCCAGTGCATCCACTGCAGCTGAACCGAAAAGCTCTCCTGGTTCCACAGGAACGCTTCGGAGTGTCCTCCTGGATGCCTCTGTCAGGGGGGACTGTGCCAGCCACACTTGGCGGCGTGTCTGAACTAGCAATGCTCTCTTGACATGAGCGCAAAAGCATGTAAAGCTGCATCACTAAAGCTCACAGCAGAAGGGTCTACGCTGCTATCCTGCAAAGTAGCAGAGAGTGCGAACATAAGATGGGCTAAGGAGTTTCCGATACGCCCAGCCCGTGCACCAGCATTATAGGTTCTTGTGAGAAGATCATCTGTTACTCGACATTGTGGTCGTGGGCATCTCACAGCTGGCCGGAGAGACTCCTCCGGGGACACAATGAGAGATGCTATGGCTGGCTCCACATCAGGCATCCGCTCCAGGCCGGCTCCAGCTGCATTATGCATGGCCGCCAGAGTCCGGCCATCCGCTGAAAGCCGGGAGAGAGCCCCAGTATCTCTCCAGCAAGCATGTAGTTCTCTCAGATAGTCCCCTGAAGGGGGAATAGAGAAAGCAGAGGAGGGCTGCCTGCGTCGGAAGAAGGCACTCTCAGGAGCAGAGTGAGTCTGCTGTGGCAAATCCAGGTGCAGACGTCCCAAAGCTGTGCGCATGATAGTCTGCATTGAGCTATCCATTGTCCCACTTGACGAGCTCCGAGCCGAGGATGGGGACCCCTGTTCTGAAATCATGGAGGCCTGGCCAACTTCATCATCCTGGAAGTGAGAGGCTGAAGCCGCCAGAGAAATAACATCATCCTCTGGGGCAAGCACTGGCATAAGCGGGGTGGACGGCCCTGCTCCTTCTGTCGGAGTGGCAGGCTCACGTTCTTGCAGGAGGGACCTCATCTCAGCCAACTCTGCATATAATTGATCCACCTCTGAGGCAAGCCGCCGTTCAGCTTTGGCCTTCTTCTTGGAGGGGCCAGACGAAGTAGCAGACACACTGCGGCGCTTCGAGCGTCTTGGTTGGAAAGACGGCAGTTGTCCTTGGGGGGAGGGGTTATCCTCGCCAACAGGGGACACCTGCTCCAGTCTAGCGACCCTCCTCTACAAAATAGAAGAAAATGGACCGCCGTCGCAGCCTTTGGAGGGCGAGTCTTCGCTGCTCCGACCAACACGGTCCCAAGGCTCCCAGCGACGGTTTATGAATCCGTATAAGCAATTCCTTTTTCTCAGTGTTGCTGTGTCCAGCGGTATGCGACCAGCACGCGAGAAGAAAATAGGAAACGAACCTCTGGTGACACCGGAACTTATTACCTTTCTCGGGTCATCCAGGGGTCACAGGTGACATTGTTGGTATGCATACTCGGACTGCGCATGCGCGAAGGGAACATTCAGTGCTTTCAGCACCGCCCTCTGGCGGTCAGCAGGGATGAAATAGAACTGTAAATACTTATCTATCTTGTAATGTTTTTGTCTTTGTGCTTTCCCCCTCTCAAACCTTGGTGTGTGTGTGTGTGTGTGTGTGTGTGTGTGTGCAGAGCTGCAAAGTGCAGTGAACACGCAGCCTCATAAACAGGAGGAGGAGCCCATGGTCAGTGTCATGTTCCTCTTTCAGTTTTCCGATCTGTGATTCTTTTCTTTGCTTTCAACAAACAGTCTGATCAAATTTAAATCATCAATAAATTAAATGTTTGATGTCTGCAGAAAAGCTCTAATTATATTTGCATGAAAGTTCCTAAATTCATGAAGATTTTTTCCCAAAAACATGAAGTCTTTGCTTTCACACCTTTGTTTCCATCCTTTCAGCCACATTCTAATCTTGGACCACCTGTCTGCTCTTCTCTCCTCCCTTTTTTTGTTTTGATTCTTCTCTTGGTTTCATGTATGTTCATGTGGGCTTGTGTGTGTATTTGCTTGTGTGTGTATGTGTGAAATGTGTTGATGGTCAGTGTCTGCAGGATACCAGTCAGTACGTGCTGAGTGAGCTGGCAGCTTTGGAGACGGAGCAGAAACACATCGACAGCCGAGCCGCTGTGGTGGAGAGACGACTGAGAACCCTCATGGAAACAGGTGAGTCATGCACAATAATATATCTGTAACTCATCTACGAGCTTGTGTAATTAAACATTTTAATTTATACGTAAACATAAGTTTTAAATATGTCAGTTTGTAGTATTTGGTTAGATGAAATTCAAACGTTGCAATTTTCACTCGGTTTGGTTTGCTTTCTCGATGAACTTTGTGAAGAAGACGAAAGCCGGTCAAATGTTGTGTAATCTAGCTACCCGCCACTAGCTGGGGCTGTAGCTGTGGCCTTTGTTCCTGTCCTCTGACCTTATGTTGAAATATGACCCAGAAATGGAGTGGTGCAGGAATAAGTCCAAAAATACAAAATTGAGTTAGCATTTAGCACTGCCTGGTTCCCAAGGCCAAACTGTATGGGATTTAGAATACTGGTTTTGGATAAATGTCTGAAATAAGGTTGGAGGTGAACACAGCAAGTGAGATTCTAATGTTTAATGGAAAATAATGAAATGCATTTATTGTTGCCGCTTTTGAATCTCAAACCACTGTTGTTCAAAACAGCGGTTACTGACATACTGCTAACAGGGACTACAAAAATGACTGGGGACCCCAACAGCAATTTAATCAATTTTTCATACACTATTGGCAAAGCCATGAGGACCAACTTGATAAAGTCTTTCAATTATGAGGAAACTCTCAAAGAAGAGGCCACAGCAAGACATTATACATTGGAAATATTATAGTTGCCTGCAAGTCAAACCACCATGTTGTACTTTCATGTTAACTTAATAATAGCTTTTTACTCTAGCTGATTATGTTTCAGCTTAAAAAATCATGAAAAGTAGGTGTGTTTGTTAAGATTATCGCAAAGACCAGGTCAAGTAAGTTTATTTATTTAATTTTTTTTGCTTCTGAGCTTAGACACAGTGAAAAATCTTATAGGCATTTAGTGGACTTGCAGTCTAGGTAACCAGAGTCATGTTAACTTCCGCGTTGGCCTACAAAATTATGTCATCCCTGCATTACTCTATATACAACTGGGCATTGGGGAGTTCAAAGCAGTTCTGAAGTATAATGAGCCATAAAATAAAAATAAAACTGCATTTAGGCTACATCGGGTGATACATTTATTACATTTTATAACAACTTGAAGATGTTCACTAGTTAAGAGGATCAGAGACTTACAGTAATGCTAATGTTAGCTACTCTGCGCTTGTTATTGTCAGTAAACACTATGTTGGCTAGCTTGCTGTGGTTATATTTAAGGCACAATACAGTGCTTTTTGGTTTTCTTGCCTTGTTTGTTTGGGTGGCTTTTACACTCACAGACTCTTGTTTGCTTGGAAGCAAACTGAGACCCCTGTTTTCAAGAGAACCAGAGTTTGGTTCTTTGGTCCACACCACAGCTCTTATGAGCTTTTACCCCACCCAAACACAAAAAGACTTTCTGAAGATGCAAACTAGAGTTTGTTTTGGCCCTAATAAAAGGGCACTTCTAATTAATGAAGAGAAACAATATATTTCTGTGAACAATTTTTCATGTATATTCAGGATTTCTTTTAGTGGAGATGTGTTTCGAACTGTGTACATGATCCATCAGTTACTTCTTCTCTCCATCCCTTTTTTCTCTGTGTTGGTCTGTAGGGAACACATTTCTCATGTACTAGACCAGTTACAAAAACAACGCCAACCTCTTACCAAAAAATCTATTTGAAAATCCCCAAATGAAAGTGCTAGAGTGCCAGCTCCCCTTCATGGTTTAGAACTTATTATTACACCCCTCTATTGAGGTTCAGTGGTGAAGTTGAAATATTGTTTAAATGTTTCATGTTGCTGCAGCCTCTTTCTCTTGCAGTCTCCAGTTATTGATTCACATAATCTTTTAATAAAAACTCAACATTACATTTTTTGTCATGCTTTTCTCCCATCAAAATACAAACACATTTTACAATACAGTTAGGACACTGTATCTTAAAAGATATGTTTCAAGTGTTGACCAACAAGTCCAGCACCCTTGAACTCCCTTTGTACATTCACGCCTGATAATAACCTTTGAACCTGTAAAAAAACAGTCCAACTTTCTGTCTCTTCAGGAAGTGATCGTGATGAAGAGGAGAGACTGATTCAGGAGTGGTTCACTCTGGTGAACAAGAAGAATGCTCTGATCCGCAGACAGGACCACTTGGAGCTGCTGTAGGATTTCTAACATATTAACAGGTTGCACATAAACATATACAGAGTTTGTACTACACACTTATTTCCCACTGTATTCTTACAGCCAGGAGGAGCAGGATCTGGAGAGGAGGTTTGAGCTTCTGAACAGAGAGCTGCGGGTCATGATGGCCATTGAAGGTTTGTTCCTCAAATCTTCCTGCTGTATTTTCAAACCAAAAATCCTTTTGTTTGTGAGTTTAACTTTTTTTCTACTTTGTCTGGCATCTGTCAGCCATCAGTGATACCACACATCAGTAGATAATATTGTAAAAATCATCAGTGTTTCTAATTGTCTTGCTGGCTTTCAAGGTCATAAATATATGCCAGTATGGATTTTTTACTCTTGTTATTTTGTTTTTGCAAAATAAAGAACATTACAAAGATAGTAGTAAAGTGATGTGAGGAGAGGAACTCTACTAATAACAGCAAATGCAACTGTACAGACTACAATAAAGACAAACATAAAACTAAGGCAGTTTGAAAACACAAACAAGTGAGAAATAAAGTAAAATACAACAGAATAAATCCAAAATAATTTACCAAACATCAGTATACCCATTCTTTGATAAACTACATTATTGCAGTTTTCTCTTATTTCAATCTATTTACCCTTTTCTATGAGCCCAGGCATTGGCTCCTCAACATCTGAGGGGGTTAGTTTATCATGATTGTGATGTGAGTTTTGTTTTATAATCGGTAAAAAAACAAACTCATAGGAGACGATGGTAACCGAGTTGCTATGTCTGGGCTCGCCACATACAGGGGCTCTTGACCCATGTTCAAGTATGGCCAGTGCCATTGATCACTTTCTCTCCTCCCAGTTTTTAACTTTATCTACAGTCCCTTTAAAACAAGAGGCAAGACAGCTTAAAAAATCATTTTTGGATAATTGTCACTTAAGTGTAAAGAAAATTTATTTTTATTACCTCCGCCAAGGAGGTTATGTTTTTGCCGGTGTTTATCTGTCTGTCTGTCTGTTTGTCTGTTTGTTTGTTTGTGTTCAAAATAACTTGAAAAGTTCTGAACAGATTTGGATGAAATTTTCAGGAATTGTTGGAAATGGGATATGGAAGAACTGATTAAATTTTGGGACTGATCCAGATCACCTTGGCAGAGGTCTGCGTTCTCTGAGTGCTTTTCTAGTTTTCAGAAAGCAACAGTCAAATACTGCTACAGGCGTAGAGAATGTTTTTTTCCATTAAGTCACTTGAAACAAAAGAAGAAATTAAGGAACATATTTGAATGTTTCCTAAATACATTTAAGGTAATAGTTAAACAGTACAAGCTATGACTGGAAAGTCATGAGAAATATGCACACTAGGGTTTTACAATTACAGAAGACTGATCAACATTATTTGAATTAATTTTCTGCTCTCGAACTTTGTTATGGTTCAGACTGGCAGAAGACGTCCACTCAGCAGCAGAGGGAGCAGCTGCTCCTCCAGGAGCTCGTGTCTCTGGTCAACCAGCGGGACGAGATCATCAGGGACATCGATGCCAAAGAAAGAGGGTGAGCATGTTTGTGTATGAGGGTGTGTATATAAATATGTAGTGGTGTGTGTTAGCAAATCAACTCCAATAATAGAACATTAACATTTTTTTGTATTTCATCTCATGTGGCATTTATGTTACTGTTAAATCAAGCGGGCTGGAAAAGCAGGAAGGAGGTCAGACAGATATGGAGGTGCGAGTTTGTGGATAGCATTTGAAGGAGTACAGACAGAGTTTGAATTAAATTCCCTGCTTTCGAGGGAGCCAGTGGAGTTGCTGTAGGATGGGAGTGATAAGATGGTATGAGGGGTTTCTGGTGACAATGCGAGCAGCTGAGTTTTGAACCACTTGGAGCTTATGGAGAGACTTTTAAGGGAGACCGAAGAAAAGAGATTAGCAATAGTCTATATTTGAGGTGAAAAGGCTGAGAACAATGCTGGAGGTGGTATGAGGGAGTCTTTTAGCTTTTTCTCTGTCAGTATTACTCTTATCTTTTTACCTCCTACTACTTTTAAGTCCCTCCTCTTTTATTTACATCTTCTGTGTTATGTTAACATATTAATGTCATTACTTACTTTTCATTCAGATTTTATCTAATTTATGATTCACCTTTGTAATGCTTTTTATCTTTTTTTAGATAACCTTTTAGGTTTTTTATTGTTTCATCTCTTGCTAATGTCTGTTATTCTATTTTACCATTGCTCTTATTATTATTATAATTTTGTTATCATTATTAATATCATCTTTTTATATTTGCTGCCCTGTTTTCTGCTCTAAACCCCTTTTTATTGCCTTTTCTTTTTCTTACTGATTTTATGTTTTTAACTTTTATTTCAGTCCTTGTGGTCTCATTTATGTTGCATGGCTCTTGTATTGTCTGGGTTCTTATGACATATGAGAAAGGCCTTCGATTCAGAGGCCTGGAGTCACTTGACTGCAGAAGCACCAGTTGCTCTCCTCTTAGCTTTTCTTGCTAGTGTCTTGTATGCCTTCTGTGTCTTTCTGTAAGAGTGCCTTGGTTTTTGCTGAAACTCTTGTGCTTTGTTGACTGTATGTTCTTGACTGTTTGTCAAAGCACTTTGTAAACCACTGTTTTTAAAAGTGCTACACAAATAAAGTTATTATTAGTATTATTATTATTATTGTTATAAAATCAAAAACATGTCAAATTTGTGTTCTCAGGGCTCTGGAGGAGGATGAGCGTCTGGAGCGCGGCCTTGAGATGAGGAGGAGAAAATACAACAACAGCAAAGAAAAATGTGTTGTCCAATGAGAAGAGAGAATCAACCAGCTTTTCAAAGATGTGTGGGATGTCACAAGAAAACTGCTTCTGTTGTTTATCGTTTAACTCTTTTGCACACATGATAAATTAGGAACATCATTTCTCCCCAAAAGTGCCTTTATTTTACCAGAGAAGTGTTTTTACCCTCGACCGTTTCCGTCCGTCTTAATGTAAACATATTATTCTAGGCTGTTGTTTTGACATGTTTTTATTTATTTTAATGATATTGCAGATTGTTGAACTTTTATTGCACAAGTGTTGATTGGTGTGTGTGTTTATTCTTTTGAGTTTCTCCCATTCTGTTTTCATCCTCTTCTATATATTTACAAAGTTTTCTTTAGTCATGAAATTACATTTTTTGAAGCCATAAGATATTTTAGAAATAATGTGGAGTGATGTAAACTAAATCAGGAATCACTTGCTGTGGTTTGAAATGCAGAGTTAAAATTTTAGACTATATTTTATAATTTGTGAGCTGGACTCAAAAACAGGATTCAGAGAGAACGGGGTCAGTGTTTACTTGCAAGACCCAAAGACTTTTCTCTTGCTGCAATGGTGTATTCTCTGTTAATCTTAGATGTTGAATGTTTACCTTTTTTTAACCTTTTTTTGAGCAAAAACAATGCTAGAGAGTATCTCCAGCTCAAGGTATTCATTTAAAGTGCTGTTTTATAAGCCGTAATATATAAGACTATGATGCTGATGTCTTCTGTATTTCACAGAGATAATCGCGTTTCCTCATTTCTGTGTCCTTTGACTGCTGTATTTGTTTATGCTGTTGAAGTGGTACTGTGCCTCACATCACTACTGTAAATATCACACACTGTAAGTCTGGTTATTTATAATGTGTAGATAAAATGACAAGTAGGATAAGTATGTTGAAAAAAATAAACACCGGTTGCTTGAGTAACTTTGGATATATATGTTTTGAGTTTACAGCAAAGGCTTTTGTAGCACTAAAAAGGTAAAATGATTAAGAATTATAAGAATGACATGATAAATGAGCTGTGTTTTAGTTACTCTGCAGGTGTTTTGTAATGTTCTGTCTTGCAGTTATAATCCAGTTGAATTTTAAATGGTCAAGGCGTACCATAGCAGGGTACTGCAGCTGAAACTACTCACGTTAGCATCTCTCTGCTCTCATGATTATGTTATATAGGGACACTACAACTCCTTTGAATGTCTCATTTCACTTTTGAAAAACTCTAAGATGGTGAAGCAAAGAAGTCAAAAGAAATCTGCACCATGCAATATCAAACATTTTCTGAAGCTTTTTTCCATTTTAGCTCTACTCAGAACAGGCTGTTCAACTGAAAAACCTCAATAACTGTGTCTAACCAGTAACCGGACAAACAATACATACCGTTCAGTATGTACTATACAGAATGTGATTCACTAGTCCATCTAGGGAACAGTCCATTGAAAGTGTTTGGGGAGGACAGAACCTTTCAAAACATGTCCAGCAAGTGATTGGATGATACTTCCATCTGTCACTATTATTTATGGGCCAATCATTTGATGTAATTAGGTGGTGTGGTAGTAGGGGCTACTGCTGCAGTGTAAAGGACCAAACATGAAGCTAAATCTGTTAGCACCAATGCTAATCTATGTCATCATGCTCCCATGTCCTTCTACTTTACAGGTGTCTGGGCGTCCGCAGACCAAGCACAATGCATGCAGCTTAGAGCTTGGCAAGATAGATCTGTCTAATTACAGACATTATCAGACGGATCCAGCTGCTGTGCAAGTTTATCTGACCACAACCATCTCAAGCAGTGGATGTGATTTTGGCTCTTGAGCACTGTGTACTAATGTTTACTGTGGCTGCACAGACATGCCATAGCTCATTCCTTTCACTGGACCAAACTAATACTTGGCCCAGGGAGCATTTCCCATCTGAGAGAGGTGGAATGCTGCCGTAAAGTCATTACTAGGGGAAAGTTTTCAGGCAGACTGTTTGAGCACTTTCTGAATGTGGAACAAGCAACAGAAGAGTTTTTTTTCTAATGTGGTTTGAAGACAGGTCTTGAACACACATTGTTGCATGGAAACCACTAAAAACGTGTATTTTGCATTAACACTGCCCCTGAAGATCGGTCGAGAAGCCGGTTAAGCATACCTATTTATGCTGATTTATCCTTAAAGGATGCAGCTGTACAAACTGTATTCTAGCAATAAGGTTTCAGTCACAAGTGTCCACACTTTGTACTGCAGGCCTTTGAAGGGTCAGTAGTTTGTGTTTGCCCCCAGCTGAGCATTAGAGTTAATCAGCTTAACTCTCTCCTCTAATCTGTAATGACAGACAGAATGTATCTGTCTCAAAGCATAATGAGCCTGTGTTAGCTGTAGCTCACCTAAAGCTCACTTTTAACCATTGAAACCTTAAGTTTTACCACACAGGAACCAGAACATGACCTAATGATAATAATGCAGGTGGAGGGCACTGAGACTCGATGCTGGGTGTGTGTGCTGAGCTGCTTTCTGCTCTCGTGTGTGTACGTTGGCAGTCTGTACGTCTGGAGAGGCAGCTTACCCAGGTATACCACTCACAGCAGATCGAATAATGTGCTGTTAGAAGGGAATATTTAACTGCTGCTTTCATTGTATATTTGTGTATGTGTGTACAGGGACCATCCCAGTGTGATAAAGCGTCGCTGTGTCAGTGTGCTGCTGGTCTCTGCGCTCTCACCTGCAGCAGTAAAAGTATGGATACACTGGGCTGATGTCGAAGTAAGCAAAAATGAAAAAAACATGTAACTATCTGCCTCTAAATCTGGATCTGTTTGCTTTATAGTCAGCAATATCTCATTTGGTTGAAGACAACTAACACCTTACACAAGACAGTGTTTTTTAGACAAGTGCATCAGTCTTTGGGTTGATGACATTTTTTTATAACCTGATAAATAAAAGAGATGGTTCAGTATTTGTGAGGTGGTGTTGTCAAGTTGAGAAATGCTCAGAAAACACCTGTTTGCATTCCACAGATGAACAAGTTATTAGGAAACAGGTGAGTGTCATGATTGGGTATAAAAGGAGTATCTCTGAAAGGCTCAGGTGAACCACTTAGTGAACAGCTGCAAGATATAGTCCAACAAGTTAAGAACAATGTTTCTTAATGTGCAGTTGCAAGGCATTGATGTAATATGGGTCACATCATCCAGAAAAATGTCTGCATGTAACTGGCAAGGCTGAAAAACCCACACTGAATGCCTGTGGAAAGGCCAAGGGCATTCAATGTGATCCCTCATGCAGCATTGCATCATAAACTCACATCATTCTGTAATGATGATTTAGTGGTGGTTTAGGGGTGTGTTATTGCCCATGCCATGGGTAACTTGCACATCTGAGAAGGCATTCATAATGATGACAGGTACATGCATGTTTGGAGCAACATATACTGCCATCCAACCAACATCTTTTTCGGGGATGTCCCTGTTCCTAAGACAATGTTAAGCCACATTCTGCTTGTGTTACAACAGCATGGCTTTGTAGTAAAAGAGTGCAGGTGCTAGTCTGGCCTGCCTGCAGTCCACACATGTCTCCCGCTGAAAATGTGTGGCACCCTATGGAATGCCAAATACAACAACAGAGACCCTGGACTGTTTAGCAACTGAAGTTGAACAAGAATTTCACTTACGAAGCTTCAACAATAAGTGTCCTCTGTTTCCAAATGCTTATTAAGTGTTGTTAAAGGGAAAGGTGATGTAACACACTGGTAAACATGATGCTGTCCCAGCTTTTTTGGAACATGTGGCAGGCGTAATGTTCAAATGAGTGATTATTTGCAAAAGAACAAGACATTAATCTGTTTTAATAATAATTATTAGTAGTGTATTTACTTGAATATAAGTCGAAAAGGATTTGCAAAGTCATGTATTGTGTTTTTATTTTTGTTTTACATGTCACAACTTAATTGGAATTAGGGTTTGCTTTTAACAACTCAAACACACCTTTTTTTATTCAATCAGGCTGAGAAATACTAAAAAAAGTGAAATCCTTTATACTACACAACAAAAAAAAGTTTGAACAGTGTCAGAGGGCTACATATGGGAGTGATTTGTCTTTTCAAGGGCACCTGACAGAGGGGCTGACCCCTGACCCCTGACAGTTCAGGTGAAATGCAGCTGTCCTTACTCCAGAGTTCATATTAATCACTTGTTAAGTGTTTGTAAGGTTAAACCTTGGGTCTTCATAGCTTAGCTAAATAATCACGTAAAGGTGTTTCAGAATCTGTGTTTAAGAGTCACGATCTGTTGTTTCAGGTGGACGTGTCTGTGTGGGAGCTGATGGGGATTCGTTTGGAGGGTCTTCTACCTGCAGCTGTACTGCCACTACTTCTCACTGTGGTAGGGGTTCTCCTTTCAGATCTGACATAAATCTAGCACGTTTGAAAGTCATAGTTACAAAGTGCTTAATAGGGACAGCAATAACTAAATCAAACATAACATACAACAGGCAGTTCATAAAATCATCACCATTTTTATATAAAGGTAATTTTGTGGAAGTCAAGCCATACAAAAGATGCCTGAATTTTACTTTTTTGCATAAAAAACATGAAAAATCTGATGTTTTTTTTGTAAGTTAGAAGTAAAGAAATCAGCAAAATGTTGCTGTCTCTTTAATATTTTAGGGACCCCTAGTAGTCACAGGCTCCTCAATTCTCCCTAACCTAACAACAAGAAGACACGTATCCAGGGATCTCAGTGTACTTGTTTGCTTGAAAAGTACAAAAGTTCAGAGATGTAGGTGAGGAGAGAAGTCATGAAAGGCTTTAAAAGTATTCAGTAAAATCTGAAAATCAGTTCTAAAACATACAGGGAGGCAGTTGTCTATGCTTAACATGGAAGTTAAAGAAAAAGTACAAAAATGACTTCAGATGTTACTGTAGTGTATTAACCTAGATTGAAAAAAAAAAAAATCAGTTACTTCCTTACAGATTGATGCACTGGGGCAACCAACCTGACAGTTTCTATTTTAAGCTGTTCAATGAAGAGCCTAAGAGTAAAAATTGTCGACACATTTATCTTTCAGGAAAATCCAGTTTCCCTTGTTGAACATCATGTTAGTGCACCCTGTATAAGGTTTTACATTTAATAGATTCAGTACATTCCCTGTGTGATGATGTGTTTCTTTATAGCCTCCATTAACAGACTGTAGTTTATAGACATATCCCATGAGCATGTTTAGGTCATACATCCAGAGATAAAACTGTGATAAAGTTTACATCCTCCCCAGTAATCTTTTTACCTCCACTGGTTGTAATAAACCTTTGTCCCCACTCTAAATATCAGGTGTTTTATCTGGGCCCTCTGGTTCAGTCTGTGATGGACAACTCCAGCGGCCTCACAGGGGAAGTGCAGTCTGTTTTTGGTGAGTTAAGTTAAAAATAAATCAGTGTCAGCAGGAGATTTAAGTGTGTGCTTGTAAGCATCTGTTGATGTATATGTCATCGTAAAGCCTTGACTTTTATTCCCCAGATGTTCAGTCCTGGAGGTTGTGTGTGGAAGATGCAGTGTGGCTCAGGAACCAGGTGGTGGCACCAGTGACAGAGGAGCTGGTGTTCAGGGGAGCCATGCTGCCCATGCTGGTGCCCTGTGCAGGACCCACTGCTGCCATCTTTACCGCCCCTCTGTTCTTTGGTGTAGGTATGGTATGAACACTAACAGGCAGCGAAAAGACTGAAGACAGTGCTATAGCAAATACTGGAGCTGCAGGGGTTACACTCCTGTACTTCACTTCCACCTCACATTTTATGTTTTTGTGAGGCTGGTATTTTTTAATTTATTTGCTGACATGATTAGAGGGGTGATGACTTACATTTTTTCTTTATCTGAAGTCAAAGTGGGCGGTAGTCTTGTTCTAGTGCATTACATTGGAGGATGCCACTATATGAGAGTAGGACAAGCATCAATCAATCAATCTTTATTTGTATAGCTCCAGTTCATAACATAACAAGTGTTATCTCAAGACAAACTCTTCATTTTATGGATAGACTTATGCATATATACATATAAAATACACATATACATATATATATACAAATACATACATCTAACACCCAACAGAGATTCTGAATTTTTTTTTACAGAATTCTAAGAAAAAAGTCCGAATTCTGACTTTAAACTCAGAACTCACTTTATTTTTACAGTGTCCCTAATCCTCCTCCGTAGGTCTTTTAAGTTTTTTCCAAAGAAAAATAAAAGCTGCGAAAATTACATATTGAAGAAATTTAACCGTCACACTGCAGGTGTCGTTGATGTGAAATATGAACTGTTAAGGACCAATTATTGAACACTTCAGGCTTAGTTAATGTTAAGTATTTTGTTTCTCCAATCAGCAGGTGTCCTGTTGTTTTGATTTCATTGTGTTTTCATGGTCCTGGTTGTCAACATAACAGAGATACGTTGTTGTCCTGTCACAGCTCATTTTCACCACATCATCGAACAATGGCGCCTTCACAAGGACAGCATGAGAGTAATCCTCTTGGTTTCAGGTGAGTCAGTCTCAAAACAGGTCCATTTGATTATCATGTCATCAAACACGATGTGTGAAAGAGTAGTTAGTCAACAAATAATTCTTTACTGTTTCACTTAAAAAAGAGGGAGGATAATATATTTATTTAGCTAGAGAGTCTTGTTTTTGTTGCTTCTTTTCCTCAATGGAGTGGTGCAGTATAAATCCTAAAACACTGAAATCATTAAACATTTTAATACTTTCTGTGCCCTCATCTCAAAATCAGTGGGATTTTAAAACCAGTTTTCAATTAAGTTCCCAGAATAAGGTCCATAAATACAAAGATACAATATTTTAACATTTTTCAACAACAAGAATATATCTTGATATCCCCCTCTTATGCCTTTTTTATGTCTTAAGATGGATGTTTGCTAACAAGTTGCTAATTGAGTTTGTTGATGACATTAAACATGCTCAGCTTTGTTTTTGACGAATAATGTTGGACACACAATTGATGCCATGGTCAGAATACATGAACTTTGTTTCTTTACCATGGTCATTGTGTCAGATTAGGCAATCATTGTTCCATATAATCGTGCTTTGACTCGACTGGTAGACATGACAGGCTACAAGGCTGCGTCTAAAACACAGTTTGACTGACATGTTGACACTGGAGGATGGAGGTGCAGCACTGAAGACCACAAACAAACACACAATCTTCATTTGCAGTTTTAACTAAGTTTTGTATTCATTAATGAGTAAGTGTTTCTTGTTTTTAGTTTTACCTGTTTTTTGTATTGTTGTGTGTATTTGGTTTGTATTGTTATGTCTGTAATTGTTGAGTTTGTTAGTTGTTTTTTTATACAGCATTGAACGTTGTTTTCTATGTCTCTGAGGGCCCATCTAGGGACAGGCATTGAAAATTAGCTCAGGCTGTAAATGCTGTAGTGTGCGACAAAGTTCTCTGGCTTCATACTGCCCTTCTACAAATAAATATCAATTAAAGATATGAAAAATAAATAATACTTGAATGTTTTTGTTTGTCTTTCAATAATTTTTGATGACACATTGACTGATGCTAATAGTAACAAAAGTTTCAGTCAGCCATGTTATAGTTCCATTATAACCTGGCATTGGCTCATGTTTCTACTACAGAGAATATTTAAGTGATGGTCATTTGTGGAGATGATCTTGATCAACACAATATGTCGGTATTTTACACATTTTTTTTTGCTACAGCCTTCATATTCAGCAACTAACCCAAACCCAATTGTCCTCAATTTTGTCCTTAACCCTTTAAAGCGTGTAAACACAAATTGTAGCCATAAAATTCTAATATTTTGGAGCTGAAATGCTTATTTCACTTTCTACTGAAATCCAAAGAAATCAAAATTTCCATAAAATTTAGCATATATATTTTTTGTATCTCATCTGATGCATTAGGTGTTTTTGGCAACTGATAATCCATTTGAGGACATTTTTATTGTTTATCTGATTGTAATCAGATGGTTTTTTTTTTTTGGTTTTTTTTTCAGAAATGTTTGATCATATTGATTAGACAGAGGTATCATGAAAGTATGTATCAAATATGATACAACAGGCTTTAAAGGGTTAATTTTGTTCTGGGAGCTAGCGTGATGATAGCTTCCTGGATGGCCTACAAAATGATATCATCCCCAGACCACCCTCTATGACTTTTTGTGATTTCCTGTTTTATTTTGATTTTTCCTTTGTTTTTATTTTAGATTAGATTAGATTAGATTAGATTAGATTAGATTAGATTAGATTAGATTAGATAGAACTTTATTAATCCCTTTTGGAAACATCCTCAGGGAAATTAGGATTCCAGTAGCAGTTTGAAAAATAGATAAAAGATATATATAAAAAAGATAGATATAAACAAACATATAAGTAAAGATAAAATAAGTATAAATAAAAAGTAAATATAAAAAATAAAAATATGGCTACAGACTGGCTACTGCTCCTTCCTGTCCTCTTTCTTCCTGTTACTCCTCCTCCCACCCAGTGAGGAGTTGTACAGTCTGATGGTCTGAGGGACAAAAGAGTTTTTGAGTCCGTTTGTCCTGAACTTGTGAGGGAGCAGTCTTGGGCTGAACAGGCTCTTCTGGTTGCTGATGATGGTGTGCAGAGGGTGACTGGCATCGTCCACAATAATAGATATGTGTATTTCTGTAATTTAATTTAGAAAAGTCACAGTCTGTCTTTTTGTTTTTTTATTTCAGGGATGCAGTTCTTATACACCACTGTGTTCGGTGCCTTTACTGCCTTTATCTTCATGAGAACAGGTGATTGATTGAGTTAAACTGCACATTCACATCAAATTGCCAGTGCCATACTGATCTCATTAAACCTTTAAATTCTTTCCTCAGGACATGTTGTGGGTCCAGTTTTGTGCCATTCATTCTGTAACAGTCAGGGCCTCCCTGACATCAGCTCAGCCTTTCATCACCCTCAAAAACCTGCTCTTCTGATCTCATATGTGATGGGTCTGCTGATGTTTCTGGTCCTCCTCTTCCCACTGACAGACCCCTTCTTCTATGGTGTTGCTCCAGTCTGCAGCCTGGCTCCCCTTCCAGCCTCAGTGTGCCAGATTTATTGAAATCAGACACATACACCCAGTCTTTAAACTCCTTTTCTACAGTTAAGTTCATCTTATGTTGGGCTTTCAAATAAATCTTATTTTCTTATAAATGGTGAGGGCGTGTGTTTTTGTCTGGCTCAAGTGTGTGCATGAGAAAAGAACTGTTCTGGCTCTGCAGACATTTCCTGTATGGCTGGAAATATTTCCTACTGTATTGAAACAGAACACCAGGACAGCTTTGTCTGGCTGAGGGAGAGAAAGAGAGCTGTGTGGCAGAGAAAAACAGATGAATTATGGGAGAGAAGTAAAAAATGGTCGGAGGGTAGAAGAAGACAAAAACAAAGACCATAGAGTGCCAAAATACACAAAAGGGACAACAGTGTAAAGTGACATTATTAGGGAAAAATAGGGAAAGTCAGGCATATGAGAAAGAGCAGTGCCAGCCAGAAGTAACAACAGAGAGAAGGAGCAGAGGAGGAGAAAAAGTAGCAGAGCGCAGAAAAGTGAGGCTGAAGTGGAGGATGGGGGCAAACATAAGTGTGTCCCAGAGGAAATTCAGAATGTGGAGTAGGAGAGTGGGAGAACTTGAGGGGATTCGGGGTCAGTGGAAACAGAGAGGGTTTAGTACTGAGAGGTGAGGGGTTGTGACAGACAGGCAAGATTAATGAGAGGGACTGATGGGGTAATTACAACAAGAAATACCAACAACCCAAACCAGGGGGGGCAGTTTATTCAAACATACTTCTGTAGGTCTCTTTCACTTCAAACTAGAGACAGGCAAAATGCTTATTAATTCAATGTCCTGTACTTGACACTTAGCTTTCTTTTCCTCTGAAACTATAAAATATATATACGTAACACTTAAGATACAAGCTCTTATTCTTTGCAGCCTCAAACTGTTGCTCTCTTCAAAGGTACGAATGGGAAGATCAGTTTATTTTGTATGACAGGTATAAGAAATTTAAAGAAACATTTCGGCTATTTCATGATTTACACCTCAAAGCCTTGGAACTTTTCCCCCCGCCAAGTGAACCATTCAATTTCAATAGTCCATCTGGGAAAGAGCCCATAGAAAGTGTTTGGGAATGAGCAGAAGAGTTCAACTGCATTTCCCGCAAGTGACTGAATGATCTTACAGTGAACCACAATAATTATAGGCCAATCAGATAATGTAGCAGGCGGGCGCTATTGCAGGGATGTAAAAGACAGAACATCAGCACTTCTTAAATCAAACTCACGGCATATCATGTCGGAACTGGAGTGAAAATATCCTTCCTATTGAGACATTTGTTGTGTTATTATATGTTCCTCATTTCATAAAGAAATGCAGTGCAGATCTGCTTAAACTGCTACTGAAGATGTTAGCATCTATGCTAATCTATGTATGAGCGGTCACTTCTGTTGTCGTCTCGATCATAGCTCCTAATGGTGTGTTCCAGTTGTACTGGGAAGTCGGGATTTCTGAGTTCCGAGTGGGAAATTTCAACTGGAACGCCCCTCAGGTCGGAATTTCCTACTGGGAAGTCAGGGGATCCTCACCGACCCCGAGTTGACAATCAAAGATGGCTGCCCCCAGTGTAAACAGTTAAGCTCCTGTAATAATCCTTTTAACTGTTAGCACTTCTGACTCGTGTTTGTCACACTAAATCAGCCGTATACATAGTACTGTTTGACTTATATATATATACATATATATATATATATATATATATATATATATATATATATATATATATATATATATATATATATATATATATATACATATATATATATATATATATATATATATATATACGTCGAACAGTACTATGTATACAGCATATATACATATATATATATCTATCTATATATATAAATGCTGCTGTAGTGTTATTTACATTCATCAAGTGCTATGTGCAAAGTACAACGCAGGGAATGTTAACAATGGCTAACACAATGACTAACAATATCCTGGTAGATCGGCACGTTTTTTCCGACTTTGTAACTGGAACACTGATTACTCCGAGATGACATCATTCCCACTTCCATCTTCCCAGCATAACTCTTTCCGCTTCAAAGGACTCTGACTCGGGTCGCTCACAATCCTTGTCGATTGGAGCTTGGCAAGATAGATGCTTGATTTCAGACTCTGAATCTGGCAATGTTTTTTTAAGGCCTTAAAACACGCTTTAACAGGCTGGGACAGATGGGTTGAGTTGACGTGCAGTAGGCAGTGTCCATTTGAGGGCATTCACAACTTTTCTAAGGCTCCTTTTGTTAATCAAACTGCTGACATCTCATGGCTTCATCCAATTCTTTTTCAGTCTATGGGTTGGAGTCAACAAAGGGCATAAGCCCACTTACAAATGGCCACAACACATAAGTGTTTGCTAAAAGTAATCATCTGTCAGAGAAACACCTAAATTCCTGATCCCTGGGCAGCAGTAGCTTAGCCTGTAAGGACGGTAAAGGTTGCTGGTTCTGACCTGGTATGTGTCCAAACATGGACCTGGATCTAGTTTAGGTTGACTTCCTAAGCCCTGCCATTGTGCCCTCACACAAAGCACCAAACCTCTTGCACACTCTTTAATGTATAGCCCCTCACCCCCTCTCTCCCTCTTCCCTCACTCTCCATTAAAGCAT
Organism: Cetoscarus ocellatus; assembly: GCA_037902135.1. NCBI lineage: Eukaryota > Metazoa > Chordata > Actinopteri > Labriformes > Labridae > Cetoscarus > Cetoscarus ocellatus. The sequence continues at coordinate 167,714 of JBAMNC010000157.1, read as the reverse complement.
GTGTTTGTGTACTTTGGCCTTTGAGTGTAGCATGATAAAACAACAGGATGTGGATAAATTTCCCCTCAGGGCATAATAACAAATAATGTCCTCCTCTGTCTTCTATAACTATCAGCCTTGATAAAATCAGAACAGATGAGTTGTACAATGCCCCCCACTCACGAAAGAGTGTGCAAAACCAAACACACTTTATATGATCTACTCCTGCAGCCTATCACAAAGATGTTGTTTTAACAGGCTGTGAACATGTTATTATCAGCTGTCACCATGGAAATTTTACCACGGGTGTAGGTGCTTCATGGGCTTTTGCTTCCAGCCCTACTCAAGCGGACAATGTAGGAACCGCAGCCTTTTCCACTCCACATTAGTTTCATTTTTAAACAAAGAAAGTTGCTGCTTGTGTTTGAATTCTTATCCTTAAATGGATAAAGTATGGTGTATGTTTTAAATCTGTATTTACAGGAGCAGAAAAAGTGATGATTTCTTATCATAATCCCTCCTTGCTGCACTTTCACTTTTCAACTCATATTTGGGATTTTTCCAGCACAACAAAGTCTTCAGCTGCTGGCTGATATTACTTCAGGGATTTGTGAGGGGGGAGGGGGGTGCTGCAGTGGATCAGCCTGACAGCTGTTTTTGTGAAAAGCCACTGTATTACCTATTTACTTTGAGAGCGTTTTTTCCAGAGATGTACTCTGAAATCAAATGTAAACAGTCCCATATTCTGCAGCTACCTCTGAGACTTCCAGATGACCACTGAGTCACAGTTGGGAATGTGAAACGAAGACGGCAGAGTAACTGAGAGCAAAAATTATAGACTGTTGTTGGGCTACCTTGCACGTGAGTGGTCTGCGGTTGGAGAGGATGGTTAAACTCCTTGTACGGATGCTGAGTCAGGCATTTTAGTGATTCTATGCAATTTGTTTTTGTTCTTATGAAGAACACTGAAAATTGGAGTGAGGCCACATCAAGGATGTGAGTAACAAAATATGCTGTTAAAGGGAGGAAGACCTGAGAGAAAAGGAAGAAATTGGTGCAGAGAAAAGTCAGATGTGGTGGATAATCTCAAAGGTCCTCACACATCCGACGCCTGTCTGCCTCTGCCACACTTCTGAGCCATTGTGCTTCTCTTTCTGTGTGAAGTCATCATTCCTTCTCCCCATTGTTAATGTATTTGCCATTAGTGCCTCATCTCAGGAGATATACAGCTGTATCATGAAAGAAACTACAAAGATGTGTAAGTGTGTCCGTATGTGTGTGTGCATGGCTATGACTCTGGAAAAGCTGAGCCTGTCATCTGGTAAAGGAATAATCTGTGAGGAGTTATCCTCTCTCCCAGCACTCGGCAACATCTCTCCTTCTTTTAAGAGTTTTCTGCAGATTTTCTTTCTGTTTGTTTGCCTGTGTTCTGTTTATGCACATGAGAATCCAGTTACAGTCCAGACAACAGTGCATTTTTGTCATCTGAGCCTTTGTTAGTCACACTCCCGTCTTATTTTTTCTTTCTCCAAAGCTAGGAAATGTCTGGCACAGCACATTTGGCTACTGAAATTTCCATCAGCAGCCATCATTGTTTTACACCAGACTTTTGAACAAGAAATGCTCAGTACTATAAATATATTTTGACTGTTTAAGATACAGTGTAAAACTAGAAGCAGCATCTTGCAGTTTTATGCCTCTGCATGGTATAAAACTGTCTGATGTAAAAGTATTGTGGTGAATCAAGGCTGAAGTTTGTGGTGGTTTAAATTGTAAAATTATGTAAATGAAGTGAGGGATGAATGGGAGGCTTGAAGACCTTGACCTTTGGAGTCCAGTGTCTGATCATTTCATCTGTAAGTCATAGTGGACATTTTTGCAAAGTTTGAAAGAAGTATATTTAAGTGTTCTGTTTGTTTGTTCAAAAGCAAAGGTTGAACCTGGTGCCCAAACCTGACCCTTGACCTTGCTCCAAGTTAGGGACCAAGGAATCAGGCAACAGGACAAATGTGTAAAAAAGAAGCGATTTCAATAAGCAGACACTTTTGTCCAAAGCAATGCACATCTTACAGTAAGTACAACACAAGCAGGAATCTGGACCAGAAGTCACAACATTAGTAGGCAAAACAAACTGCTTCAAGTGCGATTGGACACAGGTGCTGCCATGTTGTACTGAGGCAGTGCCTACATTTTTTTCTTAACAAGCAATTACTAGAAAATCTTTTCAAGTCACCTCCAAATGATCATCATGTCCTCATGTCACTGACATCATATGAAGCATCAAAATACTCAGTGCTGGCAGCGTGGTGGAGCAGCAGGTAGTGCGAGTGCATCACAGCAAGATGGTGACTGGTTCGATCCCTGTGTTGGTCAGGGTCTTTCTGTTAAGAGTTTGCATGTTTTCCCTGTGCATGGGTGGGTTTTCTCTAGGCACTCATTCCTCCCACAGACCAAAAACATGCTCATTAGGTTAACTGGTGACTGCAAAATGCCCATAGTGTGAATGGTTGTCAGTCTCTCTATGTGGCCCTGTGATTGGCTGGTGACTGGTTCAGGGTGAACCCTGCCTCTCGCCCAGTGTCACCTAAGATAGGCTCCAGCCCCCGTGACCCCTAAAGAATTATGCGGTATAGATGATGGATGGATACTCAGTGCATCGTTGTTCACAATTTTTTTAACTTAAATTTCAAAAATCAATAAGCAAACATAATTTAACAGAAAATGGTGGAGAAAACTACAAAAGTTAAAACTAAAAACTAAGCAAAAAGAACCCAACTTTGGACAAAGCCGAACATAATTCAAACAGACCTGACATTAACTTCTTCTTTTGATGTTTAGTGGCGGTTAGCAAACAACACACTGGTGCATTTCCGCCACCTGGTAAGGAGTGTGGATCAGAATATCTTATGTGTACTGTTTCAAAAAAAGGAGGGATATATCTGTTAAAAAGTAATAAAACTTATTTCCTTTCAATCAGCTTAGTCTGCCTAAGATACTAAAACTTAAACTTCTAATTTTCACTCTCAGGATTTTTCTGTAAAATTTCTACTATATCAAAATGTGCCCTTGTTCTCTCCAAGCTCTGAACCAACCTTCTTCTTTTTATTTTGTGTTTCTGACCAGTCTGAATGACAGGCTCTGCTGTTTCTCCACCCATCTTTCTTTAACCTCTGTTTAACAGTGCCCTTTTTCATCTCCATTTTAGTGTAATTAACTGTTCAATCAATTTGACTATTTCTTGTGGCCTCCTTTGCCCCTTGTGTGCTGGTTCATTTCCTTTTATTTCAATGTGTGCTGGTACCCATAAAAATATCCAGTGAGACACACTATTAAAACCCTGTGTAGTTTCTGATTTATTTCATTCAAAAGACCTGGTCTGCTCTCTGAGTGATTGTGTTTTAAACTGAGTTAACTGAGGATGAATCTGAACAGATGACTGACCTCAGAGATTTAATGTCCTCTGTCCACTGCAAGGCTAAATAAATGGCAATCATCTCCCCTGTATAAACCGATGACCCCTGCTTGACATGGACTAACACAAGTGTGGATATATAGGAAAAGGACAAGTCCAAAATTAAATCCAAAGGGTAAACTAAAGCAAAGTCAAACTTACCAACGAACATACACTCTGACAACTACAGCTAAACTATAAAATCCAATGGCAAACAAGAAACTAAATAATCTAAAGAAAGAAAGTTAAGACAATAAGCAGAAAATGGTGTTCATGAGTCCATGTCCCCTTCTTCCAGTCCTCACTGGGGATTTCCTGCACTTCCTGTGGGCAGGCTTAAAAAGCCATCTTGAAACAACAGTTAGCCTTTTGTCTCTTGAGGGGAATCTCAGCAGAGAAGAAAAAATGTTAGTATAATTGAGCACATGGCATGAATTAAAGCACTTAACTGAGTGTAAACTAAATGTCTGCATCCAAAATGAAACAAACAGTTAAGTACCATATATTTATATTTAAAAGAAAATATGTTGTGTAATAATCTTTACCAAAAAATGTTGGTCATGATTTAAGTTAAAGAAACTGTGTTTAACAAAACTACTTAGAATAAACCAAAAGTTCAAACAGGAATTGGTAGCAGCTCATGCTTCCACCATCAAAATCAGATCTGTTCATCATTTAGTCAGAAGTGACAATTGTGCACACTTTGACAGTAATCCTTAAGAACATTCTTAAGATATCACCCTCATCAGCAAATTAAAAATCTGATCAGATTGTCTTGAAACCGAAGAAATGTTTGTGCAAAGTTTAAAAAAGAAAAAACATCCAATTGTTTCTGAGCTGCCATGTTCAATGATAAATGAATTGACTTATGAGCTCCAAAACCTCAACCACCATTACTTAAATCAGACTACACGCTATCAATACAATCACAAGTAAGAGATGAACATGGGGCTCACCAGCCTTGTACCTTTTAAGTGTGATCAGGTCATTCAGAGGATTTTTTTTTCATGTTTACACTTGACAGGCAGCCTCAAAAGGGTCCTTGAGAAGTCATATTTTGAAGCGAAGGATAGTTATGAGGCTTAATGGCCTTGGTCTTTGAACCCCAAAATCTAATCAGTCCATCTGTAATAATCAGACTTGATTACTGACTTGATTACTCTTGACTGCAAGCCACATTCACACACTAATAGGCCATGCACAACTAAGCTGATGTCAATTTGGCAACACTGATGTTCGTTGGGTATGTCGACAAATTTCACATGAGTAAATATTTGAGACATTTGATCCAAAACACTTTTAATCACCAGCAACAGTTGACCTCTGTCATGAAACACACTCGTGGCACAAAAGAACTCAATGGCAGACGAATCAGGTCCGTGAGGCAGAAAACAGGGTTTATTGTTAGTCCAAGGTTCAGGGCACAAGCAGGCTAAAATAATCCAGGCAGAGGTATCAGGCAAACAAAAGGCTAGAGGCAAGGTACAGGCAAAAACAGGTCTATGACGCAAGTAAGGCTATGAAATAAAGTGCTGGAAAGTGGCTTGAAGTTCAATAATCTGGCAACAGGACAGGGGAAAACATGGAACAGGATTAAATACATGAGGTGATTGGGGGTGATGAGACACAGCTGGGGAAGAACAATCACGGATTAGGTGTGACAGCGCCAGACAGGAAGCAAAACCTACAAAGACAAGGAGAGACGAGTGAGTTCTCAAAATAAAACAGGAAGCACGAGACAAAACATAAAACATGAGAACAAAACGGGTAACTTAGCTAAGGCAGGAGCATGATCATGACAAACTCTGCTTACCTCGACAACCCTCAGTTACAGCTGTATCCATACCTTGAAAATGAGATGCTACATCTCAAGGGGCTATACTTTAATAAGTTCAAATTCAAACTCTAACCATGGGGCCTGTCCACCCGTAGGTAAATGTACATCAGCTCTGTTGGGTTGGGACTGTTTCCTATTCGGGACTGGACTCCTGTTGCATGACTTGAAGCGCCCTTTGAGGACAGCTTTCTTTCATCCTCCCCCTCAGTCTCTGTCAGAATACTGAGACCAGCTGCAGCTGCACATGTAAAATGACATATATGTCCACTTTTAAAACTTTCATTGAGTGACATCACAATACATTGTACAACTGTCTTGGATTATGGCGAAATAATTTATAGACGTGCAGCAGTTTCAACTCTCAAGCCCCTGGACTCGGTATACCACTCTGCTCTCCCATTCATAACTGGTGACAGGTACGACACTCATCATTGCATCCTCTATGAGAAGGTTGGTTGGCCATCACTTGAGCAGAGAAGGAACAGACATTGTTTTTTGTATATTTTCAAATCCCTTACTAACAGACTACCACCCTACCTCACAAACCTGTTAAAGTTTATGATTGCTCCTACATGACTCGTTACTCCGGTTCATTCACTCTGAAAGTTCCTTGAGTCTACACTGAACTTGGTAAATTGAAATTTTCCTTTGACGCCCCTCACTCATGGAATTTCCTCCAAAAACTCTAAAGATAACAGCCTTTCCCTCTCTTAAGACTTTGATTACTGACCACTGTACCTCTGTTTGTAATACCCCTTTCAGACTGGCCAAAAAACCCGTGTAAATCCGCCAACAGTCGGCTCCTGTCCGCAGTTTGAAAGGGTCTAATCGGCATTTCCACCTGGGTCGACTTACCCTGCAAGAAACCCGGGGTTTTCATCGGCTCGTCTGCAGTCGGCTTCGGTGAGAACATCACACCTGAGTCAACCCGCTAAGTTACGGATGACGTGCTCACGGCATAACAACGCGCCCGTCCCCTCTGTCTGTGACTTACGTGACTCTTTGCCATCTCAGCAACAAATTCCATCCGCCTTTGTATCATCAGCGCAGAGTTTGTACATTTTTAAAGAGGGACAAAAGTACAAAGAACAGAAAACCGTGTCCAGGGCGTCCATGCTCCTTTCCATTGTTTATGTGGTCATGTTTTGTCGTGCTGATGATGTCATCAACGTGATGACATCAGCCTGATGCACCAGAGGAAAAAAACAGCCACGCAGCTTGTCTGCTGCCGATTAGACCCGGGTCTGCTGGCAGTGGTAAAGGAGTCACTCGAGGGTTAACCGGCAATGAAAAAACACGCGTTGACCCGCTGATTTTAGTGTGAAAGCGGTATGACTGTTTTAATTGATTTCTTTGCTGTTGCGATTGATTGTTTGTGCTTGTTTATTGTTCATATAATGTCTGTGATCTCGACGACACTGAAAATGAGGGAAACCTCAATATCTTTTCAAGAATAAATGAAGGTTTGAATGAACAACATTCATCAGCGCCAAGCTATGTTAGGCCAAATCTCTCCTAAGTTAAGTACCCTACTCATGCATTACATCTACCTTGGCATATGTTTAATATTCGACTACAGCTAGTTCGGGCACTGGAAACCTCAAACTCCACCAACTCCATATTTATCTCTGCTTTAGATATGAAATGTACTTTCCCAGAAACTTTGATGATCAGTCAGTGTTGGTCAACATCAGCTATTATACCATAATATGTGACTGCCTCTTTATACTGTACAAATGTAACCACTTTCTCCCAAAGTCAGGGTGGACATTTGTGCAAAGACTGAAAAAGTCTATCACTGCATTTATTTTAGATATAAAATCAAAAAGCCTATAATCAAAGCACTTGCTTGCAAGTGCAGGAAAAATTAACCTGACACACCAGATAGACTGTTCAGGATATACAATACAGAATATATTTCACTAGTCCAGCTGGACAACAGCCTATAGAAGGTGTTTGAGGAGGGCAGAACCTTTCATTTTCATTTAATAAATGGGAAATGCGGTCCAGATCTGACAGAGCTGCTTCCAAAGCTTTTAGCATCTATGGTAATCTCTGTATGAGCAATCACTTCCTGCTGTCTTCATGCTTGCAGCTCCTGCCTCTTTCTGCTTTGAAGGATGCTGATTGGACTGTGCTGCTGCAGACCGAGCACAAACACTGTAGATTGGAGATTGGCAAAATGGATCTGCCTGAATTAGGTGGATGCAGCTGCACTGCAAGGTTATGTAATATCATCAAAAAAAAATTCCATTAGGTTTTTATAATTAAAAAAGGATAAACTTGAAACTTAGATTTTCCAAACCTCTGTTGTTTTTTATACCCAAAATCTTAAACCAGAGCTGCTCTATGAGTAACGGCCTGCATCTGTGTTTGCACTAAGCAGCTCCCAGGTGTCAAGGTAAGTGAAATTAAGCATGAAGAGAGAGGCCACGACTGGATTGCATGCTCATGTACACTACTTCAGGGTTAAACAAAGGTTAATAAAGGTCACCTGGCATGCAGTCACAACTTAAACATCGCCGCTAACCAGCAAGCTTTGAGCTACTATTGAAAATGTCCAAATTCTTTTAGCTGATTGTTTCGGGTAACTTAAGACTTCTGCTGGCCGGGTGATTATTCCTTCTGGATTAAACCTTTCAGCTGCGGCTCGGGCTTGTGCAGATGTTTGAGGTAAAGATTTGTTGACAGTCTGGGTGTGGAAGGAGGCGATCATGTCTGCTATGAAAGATGAAACATATGGACCTTGTAGGAGAAGGGGATAAAAAGTATCGTCTTTTTCCTGCACTCCTCCAAAATCACCAGGAATGCCTACACTCCATTATTTAACCACAAGGCCGCAGCTAATTGCTTCAGTGTGTGTCTGTGTCTGTGTGTGTGTGGGGGTTTGTGTGCGTGTGTGTGTCTTAGGACACCAGTGGTTGGGAAAAATGAACAACTGACGTGTCCTGCTGTATTTGATATTGCAGACAAGCATCAATAAAAGGCTGAGCGCTGAGAGTTCAGGCTGAAAACAAAGGGGAAAGACAAATAAAGTTTCCTGGAGCTCAGCATGAAGGCTTTCAGTCGTGGCACTCCTTTTTTTACTTAAAAGTGAAGTTATGAAAAGAGGAGCATTTAAAGTTTCAAAGCAGAGGATGAAAAAAAGTATGAAACTTGTAAAGAGTGTGACTGTCCAGACCGCTGGCCCATAAAACTTCACTTATAAAATAATGCTGCAGTGGTGTAATGGTTCTTTTTTTAGGATGAGATCTACTGACTCATGATCCCCTGACTTCATTCACATGGGCTGACATTTCTGGGGTATTTTAGTGAACTTACAAAAGCTACTGGAAAGTCTGACATGTGTTTGGCATTTATGATCCAAGGAGGATAGATCTATAGAGGGCCAAGCTTGCAATAATGTCTGGTCATCATCTCAAGAGCACGGGCCAGTGTTTTTATTATGTCAGGATAAAAGCAGCTTGATTTGTCATGATAGTTTTTGCCAAACTTAGCAAAAATTTAATTAATTTCAGCAAATGTAAAGTCTGTCTTGATTAAATCTGTCAGAACCAGTAACTTAACAATGATTGTGCTGCACTAGCAAATTACAGAAACTTCTAGATCAAACATTTTTTGCAGTGCTTGAAAAGTTTCCTACACATGCTCTCCTCCAGGTCTTTGCCATCTTTTTTCAAGATTATTTTTGTCTTTTGGACAGCAAGAGTGAAAAGGAGAGTGTAGAGGAATGATTTTTAGACTGATTTTGTCAAAGGCACACCTAAAATCAAGCCAAAATCAAAGGCACACAGTATTTATAATCAATGCAAAAATAGCCCAATTAATGCATGACTTAATGTCTGTTAGTCCGTTCCACATATTCAGTTTTATCTGCAAATTCCTATTTAAATATGAAACGTGACTTTCCTAATAAAATGTTTATTGTCAAAGATATCCATTTAAATTCATTTTAAACTTCAAACTCATTCATTAGTTATTTTTTAGTCGTATTAATAGCTCTTTTTCAAAAATTTTCCAAGGCACTACACTTGGGTTAAGGCACACCAGTGCCAGACCATTTAAGAACTACTGGTGTAGAGAATAGACCAGGGATGGGCAACTTTGGTTACTGCGAGGGCCAAATTTATTCTGAGTTTCAGAGGGGCCAAACTGTTATACACAAAAGTATACTGTCTATAAGGGGAAAAAAAGATACCTATTATTAAACAAAATAATTAATTTAACTTTAATAAATATATATAGTTACATTTTAGCTGGATTTAATGAGCTAAACAAAGATGCATCCATCCATTATCTATATTCCTTATCCCTTTTGGGCTGTAGATGCTGGGGCCCATCCCAGCTGACATTGGGTGAAAGGCAGGGTACACCAGCTAGTCTACATAAGCTTGTTTCCACTGAGTGGTCTGGTTTGGTTCAGTACGGTTTGGAGTGGATAACCCTGATCTTGTATGTGTTTCCGCTGCCAGCTGTACCTTCACTTGAGGGTGGGGATGTGAGCTGGGAAGTGAGGGTTGCGCCAGCTATGTAAATGCATGACGTCTTAGTTGCGCGACACTTTGCGATGGTCTGCAGAAGAGCGTGAAAGTAAACAAGGAGTAACAATGGAGAACTTTCAGCACACCAGTACTCTCTGGAGCATTGTTTCATGTTGACTTCTTAACAACAACAGCACTTAACAAATCACTCTAAATTCTCAGCTTATTTGAACAAGGTGAGGTATGTGTTTTTGTTTTCACCGCTGTTGCATGAGAATTGACAATTCTTGACTGCAGCTAAAAGCTCCACCTTTACGATTACACTCACATTACCGATTAACCCGACAATCATGTTTTTTTGGTCTGTGGGAGGAAGCTAGAGTGTCCCTGCAGAGAACACACGCATGCACGTGGAGAACATGCAAACTCCACACAGAGACCCTGACCGAAACCCAGATTGAAACAGCAACCTTCTTGTCTTGAGGCACATGCACCACCTGCTGCGCCACCCTGTCACCCACAAGTACATATAGTTTTTTATTAATGAATACATTAATTAAACTTAAATTTGCTTAACAAATAAAGAATCAAAATTTATTCCAAGAAATAACCAGGCCAAGGTATAGTAATCATAAAAATGTGGTTACTGACATTTATTTGAGTTCATCTGACTCATTTTTTTTTCCTCCAAATGTATCAATAATGCTTTATGGCTAAGTTTATACACCATTTCCTGTGAAGACACATTGAAACCATGTTTTTTTTTTTAAGATTATTGTTGAAATATTTTCCATTTTCCATTTCCCATTTTATGATTCATTTTGCCTGTGTACATGGTGTCATGGTGGCAAAACAGTATAATAATTGAATAAAGTTTAAGTGATGTTGCCATTTGCTTACTAAGGATGTTCACTGTAGCAGTCCATGGTCATCACTACATTGAAACTTCTGTTTCAAACTAGCTTTAAGTCAACAGCAAAACAACAAAACAAACAAACAAACAAACAAACAAACAAGGAACAAAGATGTAGAGTTAGGGTGTGCTTCAAGCTTTTTAACAACATCTACATCATACTGGCTGGCAGTCATACCAATCATGCCCCCTATTATTATATATAACTTATATTCTTCTTAAAACTAAAATGTTTCTTGAACCAGGCTGTAAATTTATGACGCTGTTTATTTCAGCTGTGGAAATGGGCATTTTAATATGGGGTGTGTTGGTGAGTAATGGTGGCCAGCCACAAGTGTACCCTTCAGCAAATAATTTTTTTTTTTTGCTTCCACATCAGCTTCATTCTTCTAAACCATGTGTTGATGTAGATCAGTGGTTCCCAAATGGTGAAGCTCCCACTGATTCGACTTCAGGCAAGTTTAGGAGTGCTGTGGGAATTTACACAACCATGAGTTACCAGTACAACCATATGACAACCAAGTTAGGGTTTTTTCTGGGGTTTTTCTGTCCTTGCTTTAAATTTTATATACGGATGCAAATTTTGTGTCTTCATAATATTTTTATGAAACCTTTAAGGGGACAGTGGGAAGTAACTAGAGAGAGGCAGGAGTGGAAGTTTAGGATTTCATTTTTTTTTATGAACTTTGGAAAAAAAGTGGACATCTCAGGAACAAAGTTGAGTATAACAGACAACTTCAGTCTTATTTTTTTCTGTATTTTCTTAAATTAAATTTGGTTTTGTCCTCGTCTCTGGTTTGCACCATCATGCCCAATGTTTTTACTATTTTCTCTCCAATCAAGCTTATCCTGACGTTTAATTCTAACAGTAATATAGACATTAGTTTAGTTTATTTGTTTGCACCATATTTCAAAAAAAAAGGAAACACAATCAATGAATAATTTACAAAACAGTGAAGGGAGGGAAGGGAAGTCCGAGGGCAAATTAATTCCATTTTTGAATTAACTATTGAATAAAAAAACAAAATAAAATACTACTTATTATTTTAATATAGTAATGATCTTGATAAAATGGTGATGATGATAATAAACCATCTACAATGTAAATAGATAAACAGATAGAGTGGTGCAGGAATGGGTCCAAAAACTGTTTTGGCTGAATGCCTTAAATAAGGTTTGTGATAAACACATTTTTATATCTTCAACCTGAAATATTAAAATGCATCTGATTGATATTGCTCGCATTTGACTATTAAAGCATTGTTGTGTGTTTAATACAACTGTTGTAATTGAACTGCTAATATAGAGCACAAAAATGGCCAGGGTTCCTATACTGCAACCATTTCTGGTCGTTTTTTATTATCAATAATTAATAGACTTTTGCCACAGCCATGAGGATCAAGTTGTTGGTTATTTGATTAAGAGGAAATTCTAGAACAAAAGATTTCAACAAGACATCATACATTGGAAATACTGTACTTAATAAGTACTTAATAATAGATTTACAGTTTCGCCGGTTGCACAGAAGCTTCAAAAAGTGTAAATAGTTGATTTCTTTGTTAAGATTATCACAAAGAAAGATGTAACAAGTTTTATACTTTTTTGATTGCTATAGTGCTTATTATCAGCAATGATCAAAAACACAGTAAAAAATCCCAAAGGCTTTTAGTCAAGGGAACTAGTGCAATGCTAACTTTCATATTGGTCCTCAAAAATACTTAATTCCTACACCACTCCATTAAGAAGCAAAAATAAAAGTCACAAAAGTTAAAGATAAATAAAAATAGATGATAGATAATAGCATAATAGATAATACTTTTGGTGATTTATAAATAAAAAAATACAAAGTAGGATGTTTAGCAGTCTCATACACCATAAGAGTAAATATATGCATATGAAACCAATTACAACAATTTAGTAAAGAAAAGGACTGTTTAAGTCACTTCTAGTCTCATGGGTGAGGTCAATCAGTCACTTATTGTCTTGTGTTCAAAGTGGAAAATGAAAAGGCAGCTTATGTAGCAGATGGAACAGACAGAGTGAAAATATAATGAATGGAGTTCAAGTATGGATACATTTGGGACAGGCTGTAAATGGGTTGCACCTACATTTTTCCAGTGGAATTGGGGCTAACATTTCTTTGATTCAGGTATAAATGATGGAGCTTTATACAACTTCCAATTGTGGAGAAGAAGTCTTTGAGCCTGAAGTGAGGCCAATGCTTTAAAAATTAGATCATCTATTTCTTGATTTAAGAGTAAAAGGCTGCATCTGAAATATAATTGGTCATATTGGTATATAATATTGATATATAATATTGATAATATTTGCAAAGATCTTTATGTGTCTACTTTCCTGTTTTCTATCTATTTACTCCAGTACATGTACAGATAAGAGCAACACTTCCAAAAAAAAAAACTGTACAAAAATATCAAACATGTTGCCCCTACATTTTAATGGTTTTCTCATCCAATCTATGTTTTTTTTTTATATTTCACTCAGCACATATGTGTTTGTTTACACTGTTACTTGATGATGGGATCAAACAACACCAATCAACCTGTAATCTGTACCTACAATGCCAAGCTGTCATTAGGGGGTGGGACAGGGTCCGGCCTGCAATCAAAGGGCACCTATAAAGAGACAAATAAGTAGTCATACTCACACTCACTCCTACATGCAATCTGAAGGGACTTATTATCACAAGCATGTTGCAGGACTGTGGGAGGAAGACAGAGAGTTTAAAGGTAGCCCACACTAATGTTCTCACAGTGATGTTATTCACTGGTTTCTGAAGTGGTTCTAAGGCCCATTGAAGGTGGCTGTCATATTAAAAATGCTGTCTCATAACTCACTATTAGGAAGCATAACAACAGACAAGGAGATGGAGGTGGGGGTGGCCTTCATCTTCAAGGCAAAAAGCTCCAATGACTTCATCAGCCACACCAATAATTATGATCCACTCTCAGCCTTGACATCATTAAAACAAAAGAGTATTTTTTTTGTAAATAATTACCTTTACAATGTGTAATGTCAAAACCGTGTGCTAAACTGCTGTTGGCCCTTTTTACATGGGTATAAGAGACTCTTAGTGCTTATTGAACTAGCATTAAGATGATACTCACAGAACTGCAGTTTTTTAAACTTCCACACTGGTAATCATACAAACTACACATGACAGTCCGCTCCTGCTGGGGATGTGAACCAGGAAACTTACAGACCAAGCTACCATCCTCTTGCATCTGATCATTATTATTACAAACCAACCAACCAGCCATTCATTTTTATTAATAACGTAGCTATATTCTTGTTCAAAACATGTGCTGTGTCTTTAGAGTATGAAAATATTGTTAATGTAACAGACAGCAACAATGTGTAATTTCAAACATGCTAGTTTTAAATTTGAGCTCCAACTTACACTGTTGTTAACCTGATAATCATAGTGCTAACATCTGTCAGCTATGGGCTGTCACTCTTCCCAAAAATCACACTTGAACAGTTTTTGAGCATATACAAAGATGTTCATTTACTTGAACACTTGATGAGGTACCAACTCCTCTGCCGTGCTTGGGTGGAAGGCCGACAAAGGGTCCACAGATTTGTCGTGGATGAGGTGTATGCCAGCTGCTTTGCACATAATTGACACACAGTCCAGTCTTGTTTTTTTTTTTTTTTTGCCGTAAGTAGTGTGGAACCCATAGTGCTTCCACAAAATGGCTTTGCCTGTCCCCCAATTTCTCAAGGTGTACTTCAGAAGTACTTCTTCCTTCTTGTAGATGTCAAGAGAGCAATGTACGGTTAGGTTGCACTCCGGGGTCAGACGGGGCCACTGCTCCAGGTGCCTTAATGTGCTGCTGCACTGAATATATCCAATTTAAATGTACATTTACAGTACAAGTACGGATTTTTACTCCAATTTCAAACAGACATCAAATATCAAGTATTAAGTGACAACCCTACTACCCACCACTTAAAGGAACACTCCAACATTTCTGTTGTTTTCTTGTCCGTCCTCACTCCCAAGTCCATGACAAGCAGGTAGGCTAGCCCACACATACACCACACTCCATGCCAGTGCGGACTCTCCCCTCAGCCCCTCATCTCTTTCTCGTTACTGGACGCACAGTCAAAAGAATGGTGTCTTGTCATGGACTCGCGAGTGAGGCAAGACAAGAAAACAACAAAAATGTTGGAGTGTTCCTTTAAGACATACACCCAGAGCTGGCCCCTGGCAAAGGCAGTATAGATAAATTCTAAGGTCCAGCAAAAAGATAAAATAAAAATAAAGGGAAGTTGATATTTTTACTATAAGAAATAGCAACTATCTAATTATGGCCCAACACCAGCTGCTTGATTAGGGGTAAAGATTTTTTTTTATCACACAAACATTTTATTTTGTCATATTTGATATACGCTTTCAGAATTTTTAAATGATTACTGATGTTAATACATACTATTTAAACTATTAGCTTCTGCAGAGACAAATCGACAAAAGAGACAGCCCAGTAACAGACACTGCATTCAATTGATGTTTTTGTGGACTGATCAAAAAAAAGTGAAAGCATATCTACGATAATATTCTGGGTTAATTTGAACATTACACTCAATCTTCTGTGTTGCAGCCACACTCTGACAAAACTGAAGTTACAGCTTAATCAGTTTTAATATAGAGTTTAGTCACAGCCACAGTTTAAGGTAGAACTTTCACAGCTGGTGCAACAGGCCATAGATTCCAACGGTTTAGGACCTCCAAAGAACTTCAGATCAGGAGCAGCTTTACAGCTGCTTAAAAATTGAATTTAGTGGTTGACATTAAACAGAGAGGATTTGGAGCTGGCAGGGTGATTTCAGCTGCTTGGAAGCTTAAAGTTGTCTGAGTATCATAGCCAGTAATGATATGTGGCAAGTAGTGAGGAGTTAAGGAGGTAGGGAGAAGGTGTTGACCTAGGAGGTGTGGAGAGTAAAATGAAGAGATCTGTATGTTCCATCAGAAGACTTTGGGTTGGACGATAGAGCGGCTTAGAGGTACTGTAAGTACATTAATGTGAAAAAGGGGAATTGAAACTGCAGGACCATGGAAAGAAGAAGTTTTGCCTGTTCTATCAATTACATTCGTGGTATGTGTCTCTGGGGGCGGGGGCTGTCTGAGCAGGAGGACGGGTCAAGCGGCCTGACTGATAGAATAAACAGAGCTCAAGTCGGAGGTTTTGGTAGAGAGCTGGGGGTCTGGGAGAGAGATTGCTGACTTTGGAGGCCAAATAATGAGCCCCTAAGAGAGGAGGGGGAGAAGATAAGGAGAGGGTGAGGAAGAAGAGGATGCAAGAAAGTAGACAAGGGAAGAAGGGGGAGAAAGAATAATAAGGAGAGGAGGCAGAGGAGAGAGAAAGATGGGGGGAGTCCAAGTAAAAGAGAAGTCAGGGGAGGACAGGAGGAGGAGAAAAGGAGGAGGGGAACCAGAGCAAACGGCTCTTTAGGTTCTCCGGGATCCTGAGGTTTGCTGTTTGTTCTCAATCTAGTTCCGATGGTTGTTACATAACTGGAGGAGACTGCTGAATACTGCAACTGTATATATTCTGAGTGCCAAAAATAACACACAGCTGCAGCCAGACAACTCATCTGTGGCCTCGGACACACACTGATAGAGCTAATAAGTGATGCAGCTACACACACACACACACACACGCTGCAGCACTTTTCCATCTCATCATCCTGTGGTTCAAAGCTGCAGCTGCTAAAACTCTGCTGCTGTTATTTTTTTAATTTGTATGCAGCCAGTCCACATCAGACCACACATGGGAGAAGTTGCAGCTTTTGATAATGACATCAAGCTGCATGGATTTTGTTCTGGCAGGTCACACTTTCCACACAGCGAAGAGTAATGAGGTTTCATGTGATGGGCTATTGTGTGCCTCAGCAATTTTCCACTTTTTGTTTGTGTTTGGTTGACTTTGATTTACAATTTCTCGCCCACTTGTATGACCCCAGCAACCTTGAAGCAGTATCCTCATCTTCAAAAACAACAGCTACCAGTTTCTGTTGTTACTCTTTGGCTTTACTTACCGCAGAGCCACGAGGATAAATAGATCCTGTTTTTCTTTGGATTATCCAAACTCAGCCTTCAACCTCTCACCAGGTGTACCATTCATTCATTCATGTTGGAGGGATTGTGTCACTGTTGGTGGTGTGTGTGTGTGGGGGTAGTGTTTGAGTGTGTGTGGGGGTGTGTGTGTGTGTGTGTAGCGGGGGGCTCAAAGTGGCAAAATCATGCATCAGAAATTGTTCCTGTAATTTAGGTCGAGTATGTTAGAGGTAAAATAATAGTGCACAAACCTCCACTAAAGCTTTTCCAGCATTGTCAGGCGAGCTATTGTCAAAAATGTGGAAAAACCTGCTTTATCTCTAGTATAAGAAATCCTTGAAAAAAATCCTGGATCTGCATTCAGATTCAGTTCACCTCTTTTAAAACAATCATGGCATCTGCCTGTGATAAGCAGAAAACATGCATGTTGGAAGAGGCCATATAGTTATTACATAATGAAAACCCAGGAAGCAAAAAACACACTGTAAAAAGGTTGTAAATTCTACAGTAACTTAATGGCAACAAGATGCCAGTAAGTTGCGATAAATGTCTTTACAGTAGCATGATTCTATTTTAATTTTCAGCATTATTGCTGTATTTTCTATAACAGTTTTATTACTATATTTTTCATTCAAGGTATCATTACTGTCTTTCAATTTACAGCATAATTACTGTATTATCAAAAACAGTATCCTTACTGTTTTTTTTTTTCATTTACAGTATCATAACCGTATTTTATTCAACAACTTTTTTAAATGTATTTCAAATTACAGTGAACTTGCTTTATGTAATTTATATTCATATATTTTTAAGTATTTTACTGATTATTTATTAGGACGATATCACTTTGTAAAAAAAAAGAAAAGAAATGTACATCAATTTTTATCAAATGAAATACATTTACTCAAACATTTGTTTCACCCAAAAATGTTACATATTTAATAAAAGAAACTTTCCTGCTATTGGTCAGTTTTCCTGGAGAAAAAAAAAAAAAGAATTTTCTCTTGATCCATTACCCTTCTCAGTAATTTACTGTGAAGACATTTTGCAGTAGGCAACTGTATATTTTATGGTTAAATGCTATTATGTTTTTGCTGGCGTTGGTTATTCTGTTTGTCTGTTTGTGTTCAAGATAACTTGAAAAGTTATGGACGGATTTGGATGAAATTTTTAGGAAATGTGTGGAATGGGATAAGGAAGAAATGGTTTGATTTTGGAACTGATCTGGATCACCATCCGGATACAGGAATTTTTTGAAGGATTCTTTAACATTGCAAGATAGGACCATTTTTGCCAAAGTGGACTGAAGCTACTTGGCGGAGGTCTGCGCCCTCTGAGTGCTTTTCTAGTTTTACAAGAATTAGTATGTTTTCCCACAATCTTTTGCCAAAGTTACGGTAATTTAGTGTATAGATTTTAACAGTAGGTAGCTGTAGATATTACAGTAAAATACTGTTACAGTTCCAAAAAAAAAGTTACAGTGCAGAGTATTTTAAGGGGCATTTCTTTAACGAGGCATAGAAAATGTCTCTGTGAACCGAGAGTTTAGTAAAAGGGGTCAGTTTCTTCTGATTTCCAAGCCCTGTCTACCTTACCAGACACACCAGATGGACTGTTCAATAGTGTTTGCTGTTAAGAAAACAGCACACTCTATTGAGTGCTGCAGCAAAGAGGAGAGACTGATGGTTCATTTCCACATTTAGACACAAAAAAGAACAAACTGCACAATGCTGTAAACTTTAAAGAAGTATTAATGCTTTAAGTTGACTAGCGCAAAATGCTTTGTCTGGACCTTGAGCTGAAACATAGAGCTGAGCAAATGTGCTCATGCAGCTATTTTATCCTGTAATCCAAATGTCTGTATTCCTCGGTCCGACTGGCCAAGCTTGGACACCTCTGCCTTAAAAGCAAAATGGTGAAGGGACTATACTGCTTTTTGCATGGGCCACCACGTGTCCAAATCCACCCCCAAATGTGATTATTTTCTGTGAAGGACAAGTGTGGGCCCAAGTTTTTTCCTCATTTCTTGTTTGCTTTACCTTTTCTAAGATTTAATCTTCCAAGCGTTTTTTGCTCAGCTTGTTAAATCCATATCCTTAATCCTCAAAAACAACAGGTACCAGCTTCCTTTTTAACTCCTTGGCTGTACTTGCAGGAAAAAAAGAAAAAAAGATCCTATTTTTCTAGGAAAATCCAAACTCAGCCTTTGACTCCTCACCAGGTCTTCATTCATTCAGGGTGGAGGGATCGTGTGACGCCAGTGGAGGTACCCCCAAACTACACTCCCTGACTCCCCCGGCTACTGAGAGGTCAGGCTGATGCACATCTGGCATTTCCTGTTTCCTTTCCTCACTGTGCCCCCGAGTGGTAACCACACACACACTGAAGATAACGTTACGCTTCCACATCTGCACCTAAACAAAGTCAATACATTAGAGCACAACACACTCACACTCATATAGGCCCAACAGGTATTCAGATGTTTCCATTTGATTGTAAAAAACTTCCAGCTGGTATGGACTTGGTTGAAAAAAAAAGAGAGAAGAGTGGGAGTTAGGAGGGAAAAAATTGGAAAGAGGGTCAAGACTTCAAAGTTGTTGAGCAAGTTATTGTCAAAGATGTGGAAGAAAAAATTCTGATCCACATTTGAATTCAGATCAACACCAAAATCACTTCTTCCTCGTGCCATGACCAATATCCCCAGGAAATATCCTCAAAATCTGATGAGAACTTGTCGAGATGTTGGTGAAAATGTGAAAATCTGCCCTATCTCACAATCTTAACAAATCTTTTGACAGTTCCTGGATCCCCATCTGAATCTGGATCACCAAAATCAAATCGCTTCTTTCTTGTGCCATGACTGAAAATCTTTGAAAATGTCCTCAAAATCTATTGAGAACTTTGTGAATGTTGGGAAGAATGTGGCAAACTGGCCATCTAAATTGAGATCTCCACCAAAATCTGATTGCTTCTTCCTTGTGCCATGACCAGCCTTGCTTGAAAATGTCATCTTAATCTGCTCTTCAGTTTTTAAAAAAAACAACAATTGCTGGCAAAAACCTGACCTCCTTGGCAGATTTAAGAAAAGATCATAAAGAGGCAGAAGAGATTGAAATAGCTGAAATAAAGACTAAAGGTGAAAGAAAAAAATGGGGGAAAAGACTGAGGAGGGGGAGACAATCTCTTCATCTCACAGGACTGACAAACACTTTCCACTCCTGCGGATGCTGTGCAGAGTAGCATGCACTTTTTGCAGGCTGTGTGTGTGTGCATGTGAGAGTGCACATGTGTGTCTAAGCCAAAGGGAAGACAGTGGGGGACAGAATGGTGCCGTATGGTTTTCATAACTCTATGAGGCTTTTTCAGTCACCCCTTCCCCTCCTTCACTCCGCCCCCCCACCCCAAACCCAGTCCGTCAGCCCCTCCAGCCTTCGCTTATACACTCACACACTTTACCAGCCCCCTCTTCCAAAAACACACAATTCTTT
Organism: Cetoscarus ocellatus; assembly: GCA_037902135.1. Classification (NCBI taxonomy): domain Eukaryota; kingdom Metazoa; phylum Chordata; class Actinopteri; order Labriformes; family Labridae; genus Cetoscarus; species Cetoscarus ocellatus. The sequence goes on along the minus strand of JBAMNC010000157.1, from coordinate 147,486 downwards.
TTCCTCTACGTAGACTGCACCCCCCCCCACCCCCCCACCCCCACCCCACCCCACCCCCCTCCCCCATCTGACTCCCTCTCTGAGGTTCAGTCAGAGCGTGCAGAGGCAGGAGAGCCCCAGCCGGATCAGATAGAGGAGAAGGACTCTGTCACTGAAATTCATCAGGCACATCAAATCTGGATTTTTTTTTTTTTCTCAAACTTTTCTGGAGTCTCTCAACGGGGAGACTGCACCATATAACAATTTGGACCCCTGGACCTTACTGGTGATTCACTGGACTTTGTTTTGGACTGATATGGACTTTAAAGGGGTCTCCACTTGACTTAAGATATTTCTATAAGTTCAGTTAAGTAGAGGATCTTGTAAAATTACTTCATAGTGGAGGCAATTTGCTGGTGAACAAAGTTGGATCGACTCTGCACTGTAGGACTATTTTTTAAAGTTTATTTTTTAAAGTTAAGGTGCATTCAGGTAATTCACTTTTTAAAATAAAATCCTCAAGGTGAGCTTAAACAAGCCATCATTAAGTGGTGGGTGTCAGAGTGTTAAATAAGTTGAGCACAGAATAATTTCCCTCATACAGGAGGTTTAAAAAGGTTGCATTCCCACTTTTTGGACAGTAATTTGAGGGTTCTTTTTGAATGAAGACCTAATTTATCCCATGTCTTGGTGGAGGATGCCAAAATCCATTAGTAGCGGGAGTAGCAACAGCATGAGTCTCCTGTGTGTCCTGTGGCTGCTAATGCTCTGTCTGGCTCCTGGGGGCCGAGCCCAGAGGCCGAGGGACCAGGATGGGGACCAGCAGCCTGCGGCCCGGGCTCAGCTGGCTGAGAGAGATGCGCTCTGCCACCAGGATGGATGCTACAGCGTCTTCCTCCAGAAGAGGAGCTTCAGGGAGGCTGGGCGGAGCTGCAGGGAGCGAGGTGGGACCCTGGCAACGATGCACACTCATGAGGCGGCGGGTGTGGTCCATGAGCTGCTGTCGGTCATCGAGTCACAGGGGTCCAGATCCAGGTTTCGTCTGTGGATTGGGCTGCACAGACCACCACGCCAGTGTTCGTCCACCAGGCCCCTCAGAGGATTCGTCTGGGTTACAGGCAAAGTCTAAAAGTCTTGACATTTTGACCTTTTGGTGCTTCCATAATCATTAACCACTTCAGTCTTTTTATTGGGTTTTAATGGGCTTCTAATCTACAAATCCCCTTCAAACAGGCTTCACAAATCACCTACAAAAACCAAAGCCTCACAGATTTTGAGAAAACCAAAGATGTCACTGACTAATGACAGGTCTGTAGGTCAGGGCATGCTAAGCTTGGTGATTTCAGAACAGTTTTATCTTTCCTATCTGACCATTCATCAAACTTTTACTATTGAGTGTCTCAGAAGTGATTTATCCTTCAAGGCCAACCTAGAAGTTAGCATCACTTGGAATAGCCTATTAAATGCTAGTGTTTTTTCATGGGTATTATTCTTAAAGTAAGCACTGTGAAGAAAAACTATTTCCAGTGTTTCCAGGGTATAGTCATAATAACGATCTGCACAAAAGAATCATACTTTCCTCAGTTTTGAGGCATTAACACAATCTTTGAAAGTAAAAAGCTAATGTTAGGCTTCACCATGCTTCTCTGTCTTCAATGTCCCCGCCGCTGTGTTTACATGTATTGTTGGACAACATGTCCTACAGTGGTCATTTCTGCTCAGGTACTGCATCTACATGCACTATTACATAATATGATTAAATGTTTTGTGTGATGTTGTAGCACTCTATGACGGGTTGGAGACTTAACAGATGTGATTTTCCCCCTTTTTTGGATGTCCTACCAGAACAACTTGGATAGATTTCTTGAACTTCAGTTGACACTTGCTTTGGGGACATACGGTAAATTTCTGTTTCTAATGCTATAAAACCATTTTGAATTTAAAAATATAGAATCAGATTTTTTTTTAGATTTATTAATGATGTGCATGACAGTCATTGAATTGATCGGAAGGTAGGGTTTCACTTCAACTCCATATTAATACAGACACACATATTAGGCAAACTTGATCCAAAGTTGATATTAGTGTTGTGACAATCATAGTTGAATGTTAGCAGTATCAGGACTCTGAGTCAATATGGTAAGATGAACAGAAAACACAACAGTGACATCCCCAAAGACTCTGGGCCTTTACACACTAAGGGCAGTGCGAATAAATGGCACAAAGTTCTGGACATTTTGGTGAGGTTTTTGACGCCTCTATTTAATTGCAAAACGTATTTGCATGCAGAGTCGATTCAAAATAATCATTAGGTGGAAGTCAAAACAGACTCAACATCAAGTGACAGACCAGGACTGAATTTAATTAAATGGAAAGTTAATGAGCACATATTCTGTAAAGGAGAAGAGGACTTCATGAGCTTCACTGTTTTAATTTAGGAGCTGAAACTACCACAGCAGCTTCAGGACCAACCACCGACAACAGTAGAAGCCTGAGTAGACACACTCACGGTCTTCATATTGCAGTTCCAACTCTACCTTCCTCCATATATTCCTCCATATATTTTAATTTAATTATCCTTTTCATTTTGATGACTTTGGTCAAGTAATTGTGCTGCTGTGATGCAAACACACCATCCAGTAGGCCACCATTTTACTGACTATAATGGACATGCCAACAGGAGTGCGCTCATTGGTCAAATGTGGGCTTACCGGATGTGAAACTTTAGAAAAATTAACAGCGGTCCGGAAAAAATTAAAGCTGCTTTTTCACTCCGTCATTACGTTGCTGGTGCTTACATTGACTGCCTTTGAGTTCGAAATAAATAGTTATGTGTGAATTATGCCTTCAGACTTGCAGGCAATTGCAACACCGTTAAATGATATATCTAGTCAATCATATTGTGTAATGTCAACAGGAGGAACTCCAGAGGATCTGGCACACTTTGTACCTGCAGATGGGATGACATGTAATGTCCCTTCCCTAAACGTATTAAACCTAATAGGCTATTTGTGAGCAACTGCCACATATATTGTAGGCTATGAAAATGCTTAAAAATTAAGAAGCTGGGCACTCCCACATCAATTTCATAAAGTCAAAGAACATTTTTAAACACTTTTAAGCTTGTGTTTACCACTTACTGTAATTTAGGCACCTAACCAAGAAGTCATTCACAAAGTAGACTTTAAGGAAAAGGCAATACATGCTTGTCAGTGGCTTAATCTGGTATGATCTACAAATATTCCAAAGGTTGCTGGCTCAAACCCAGCTCTGGCTGTCTGATGCCAAGGTGTCCTTGGGCAAAACACTTAACCCCAAGTTGTGCCAACTGCTGCGCCTGTAGCATGTAATGGATACTAAAGGGTGAGAGTGTGTTAGCAAATAATGATGGACAACTTGCACAGAAACTTCAACAGTCGGTAAGTTAGGTCAGGATGACTAGAAAAGCACTATACAATCTCAAGTGCATTTTCCCTTTCTGTCTTTTTTACAAGTGCCACTATCTTTTGGTTTCAATCAGTTCCAGTCAGTGTTTACATTTATCATCAGGTTTTTTTGACTACATACAAAATCATCAGTTTTAACCAGTGCCACCCTGATTAACCAATTAATCAATAAGTTGTGGTTTTGATGTTCATGATTTCAAACAAAATAAGCCAAAAGTAAAGTGATTACACTGTAATGTTAGAAAAGTTTTAAACTGTGCTTGTACAATTAAATTGTTCATAATGAAACCACTATCAGCGGTCACTTGGCAATAGAAGAGAGGAAGACTTTTTGAATAGGCATAAAACTCAAACGGTGTCAAAAGCTGTGATGGTAAGCCATCTGCCTTGTCTCAATAGGCTGGGAAAATGAGATCGAAAAAGAGACAAAGAGACTGATGGATGAGGAGGCTCCATTCATACTGCAAGTGATCGGACCGCTGGTTCTTCTCTTATGTAACTCAGATATTAGTTGGGTTTTTTTTGACAATTAAGCCTCCTCTATATGTGGATTTATGAAGTTCACAGGTCCCATTTTAAAAATAAGCAAACAATAAGATCTGATCCAAGTAATAAAAACAAACAAAAAATGAAATTGCATTAGTGGTGGTTTCCATTTACCTTGTAGCTTGGATATCGTGGCTGTGATGTAATGCTGAGTAATGCTGCTACACCACCAGCTAAAGAGTATTTCCTGACTCAATAGGCCAGTAAGCCTGTAACTATACCAATGTGATGTAATGAATACGGTAGTGTCACTGAAGCTTCCTAAATCTAGTGCTAAGCTGCCCTGAATGTAGGGGGGTTGCTCTTTTTTGACTGAATCTATGTGCTAGTACAGCTTTGTTCATGCCTTTGAACTCATGATGATCAATCTCCTTGGCAATAGCTTCTGCTCTGTCCTTGGTTGTTCATGTTAAAAAATATGCTACTTTAGCTTGCAGCGTGGCAACATGCAAAAAAGACCAATAACTAAAATCAGCCTCTGAAAGCCTGCAAAGTCCATAGTCTATTGGCATTCTGCTTCTGTAGCTTCACATGCAGCTGCTGTGTTCCTATTGGTCGATGAGTGGTGGAGCCTCTGGGGCTAAATGAGTCAAATACCACACCCCTGCAGTTAATCCCAAATTATGCAAAATACATTGAATGGTTTTTGCAGTAAAATATGTGTCTCTGGTCTACAATGAACAGATACCCAAAGCATGAGAGAAAATGTTTCTCATTCTCTGTTACCTGCTCCACCTTTTAAAAAATGTGTTATTCAGTCCAAATCTAGCCTCAGTGGAAGGAACATGTTTACACGTCTGTACCAACGCTGTAAACATTAGAGCACAGTGGTGTAGAGTCAGAGCCACATTCAGGGTGTGGTGAACACTGCTAATGAAGATTTACACTAAAACAGACTTTTTGAGCAGGGTTGAAACAGATGGGTTTATAACTATGCCAATTATTAATATCTGTGTGCATTTTTAGCAAGAAACTGTAAAAAATATGGTCTGAGGACACCTGGAGCCAGGCTAAACCTTTTGAAAAGGAGTAGAATATGTGTATGGAAAGCATTTGTCTAAACACTATGACCAAAGTGTCTCTTACAGATTTTGATGAAAACATATTGTCCCTCTACCCCTGGACCCTCACCTTTCGGTAGGATTCCGGTATACCTGGTCAGCCCTCCAGAGTTTTTCACTGACTAAATGTTTATTACATTAAGTTCTTTTGTTTCACAGAGCTAAAGCTGGCGAGACAGAGGGAAGTTCAATCCCTCCTCTGACCTCACAGCTACCCCTCAGCCTGATTTAGTCATTACACAAACACCAGACACTAAAAACCAGATGGACTATTATCACTCAGAGTGTCTGCCTTGGGCTTTAGTTTAAAAAAGCAAAGAGTTTATTTTAAAGAGTAATGTCACAGCTCAGTTTTCCATCAGGCATGATTTACGGGGTTGGTTTGTAGATTAAAACAACTTATTTTCTCCCTTTTTTTGCAGTGATTTTTTGCAATGTGAATAGTTGGTTTTGTTTGATAGGGTGATGACTTACAGCTTTATTTTCATGCTTCAGGGCAGAAAATGAACAAGTGGTTTTTCTACAGTGCTACAGTAGAAGAAATTATAATCAAATTCATCAGTTGTGATGAAAAGTCTGGCTTGAACGTTGCCAATTTCAACAAATTGTGTGGCCCTGTAACAAAGTTCATTCAGACAAAATTATCTTTGATTGGTATAAACTTCCTGGTACTTATCCTGGTAAGGTTTGTCATTTCAAATCACCAGCCAGAGAGCTGACTGATGAAGAAATCATCTGTTATGTTCAGAGAAGCTTTTCCAAATGTCGCCTACTGTAATTGAGTAGCTTTTATGTAAACTTCTTTGTTTTTGAGTAGTTTTTTAGCCAGTACTTTTACCTTTACTTTTACTTTGTTAAATTTCACATAAAATCAGGGTACTGAGAAAAAAAATGCAAAATCAAAGTTTTCTATCAACTAGTTATGCCAAAATTTATACTTCAATTAATTCAGAAAGCACATATAGTATCAAAATACTCAGTACTGGGAAAATACTTCCATCTAAAATGATTCTACTCAATCGATCAGAAAGAGGATGTTTACAACAATTGGTCACAGTTTTGAACTGATTTCTTATTAGGTATAGTAGATACAGATACAATTAGGTATTAGTATTTTGATATCTATCCGTTCAAATTATTGGTTTATCCCTTAGATTCTGTATCTATATTTATTTAATCAAAACTCAAATAATTCAGATACAGTGTGTATATGCAAATCTGCAAAGCAGACAGTACCTTTTCACTGTGACAGCAAATTGCAAGTCTGTTTATTTTTTGTTGGTTGAGTGAAATGCTATTAGACTATCTTATTTTAAAAAAAAGGAAACTGGATGACACGTTTTTTATATGATATAACAAAGTATGTTTAAAAAACTCATTACTTTGAGTACATTTTAAAGAAGTTGATTTTACTGTTACTTGGGAGATTGATGGAGTGTGATTTTCACCTCTGCTTGACAAAATATCTTATCAAACTAACTTATTATGACTTGAGTATAATAAGTTACTTTCTGCCCGCTATCATGATTTCATGTATATGCAGTGACTAGCTAGAAAGCTGATTACAAAATGGAAGCTGTGAGGTAACTAGTGAGGTTTTCTTCAATTATTCAAAGTGTTTTCTCTGTTTTTGAGATTTTGTATATAATAGATGCACAGACCATTGGTGACTTTTGTAAACTTTGTCTTAGACCTGTTGCAGAACAATTTTAAAAGTATTAGGTTACTTTAAAGTGAATCTTTACTGTGGTAATACATTTAAGCAAAGTACTATTTGTTGCAGTAACTTGCAAGATTAATGATTACATTTTTTATGACTTGTCCAAGGCTGACTTCTCCTTCTATTCAAATATTGCCATTCAAAATGTACTATTTATCATGAATAAGTTTTGTGAAGGTGAGTGGATATTTGGAGATTTAAATATTTTACTTTGGCGACCTCTGGTGGTCCAAACTAGAAATAAACTGTAGTGCGAGAGCACGCCGCTATATTTAGAGCCTTGATGAAAATGTCGACAAATTTGCTTTTCTTTCGCCGTTCTCTGTTTATAGTGCAGTAATTCCACTCACTTCTCTCCAGTAAACTTATTTTAGAAAAAAAAAAACTGACTTATTGTTTTTCATGTGGTGTCTGCAATCGTAATGTATTCAGTAAATAAAAGACTTAAATTAAAAGTTAAAAACTTTTCCAAGATAAATAAATCAAACTGTTAAACAAAACTGCATTATTTTACAGAGTTCATTTCTACTTTCATTGACTTTGTTCTTGTCTTTACTGTTCCTACAGGAGACCAGGATGGACAGTTTACCAACTGGCTCCGTGAGGACACCCCTGGGACATGCGCAGCCCCCCGCTGTGTGGCGATGACCGTCCACACTTCTGAGAGTGGCCGTGAGAGCAGTGATAATTTCCGATGGCTGGACGGCTCCTGCGCTCTGCCCTTGGACGGATATGTTTGTCAGTATAACTACAAAGGCATGTGCCCCCCACTGCGGGATGAGGGCAGAGGTCCAGCTGTTTATACCACCCCGTTTCACCTGGTCAGCACCCTGCTGACACACGTGCCCTATGGGTCTGTCGCTGCTGTCCCATGCCCTGCAGACAGCTCCAACCCAGACGCTGCCGCTGAGCAGACAGTGCTGTGCATGGAGAGAGATGATGACACGGTTGGCTGGTCCAGGGACGCCCCTCTCTGCTCGTCAGGCACAGCTCTGCAGAACCAAGACTGGTGCAGCGGGGATCACGGGTGTGAGCAGTACTGCCAGAACACAGACACAGACTACTACTGTTACTGCTCTGAGGGGTTCACGATAGACGAAGACGGGTACAACTGCAAGCCTGACCCCCTGAGCCAAACTGATCCACCTGAGTTATCGTCTGACTCAGCCGGGCCCACGGATGAGCCTCACCTCAAACAAGTCTGCGTAGATATGGGTTGTGAATACAACTGTATTGAAACATCTCGGGGAGTCCGCTGCACTTGCCCCCCTGGTTACCAAATGGCTCCTGATGGTCGCAGATGTTCTGATGTAGATGAATGTCAACAACAGCCATGCCCGCAACTCTGCGTCAACATCCCAGGCACCTTCCACTGCACCTGCCACAATGGGTACCAACCAGACGACGAGGGCGAGTGTGTGGACGTGGATGAGTGTCTGGACGAGGGCACATGTGAGGGGACCTGTGAGAACACAGTTGGGTCCTTTGCTTGTTTGTGTAACCCTGGCTATGAGTCTGACACTAATGGAGCATGTGTGGATGTAGATGAGTGTGTGGGCGAGTCGCCTTGCCAGCAGCAGTGCCTCAACTTCATAGGAGGGTACCAGTGTTTCTGTGACAGTGGCTACGACCTGCAGCCAGACGGACTCACCTGCCAGCCTGCACTTGATGATGAGGAGTACTCCACTCTCTCCCCTGACCCCAGTGACTCTGCTCACATACCCGATTTTGACCCCAACCGTGACATCCCCTGGTCCAGCTCATTCACCCCTGACCCAAACTTTGAAGCTGACACTAACTTTGACGTTGACTGGCTGACAGAAGCCCCTGAGGTGCTGTCTCCTGACATGAATCAGGGGTCAGATAACCATCTCAACCATTGGGATGCCATTTCACCTAAACGATACCAGACAGCCCCATCTCCGACGGAAAAAGGCAGTACAGGAAATGAAATCGATAGCGAGGCTCAAGCCAAGACAAGAGGCAGTGCTAACAGTGACGGGATAGGAGCTGAGACTGTTAATGATGGATCCAGTGAGAGCACGGAGGGGGAACAGTCTAGCAAAAATGGTACAGAGGATGGTAGTGGCACAGGGGAGGAAGAGTCTGGATCTACTGCTGGTAAACAAAAGCATGACAAGAGCTGGCTACTTGTTGCCCTGCTTGTGCCTCTTTGTGTGTTCCTTGTTATAATGCTGGCTCTGGGGATTGTTTACTGCACCAGCTGTGCCGTGGACAAGAGCTTGAGCTTCTCAAACTGCCATCGCTGGATACTCCCCACAACGCCTCCTGATACAAGGAATGGCAAAACCCAGGCATGAACCCTAAAATGAACAAACACAGATGTTTTGAATGCTCAGATGTTTGTTATCATTCCTCCTGTGGTGCAGAACTTCTCACTGAAACTACCATTTGGATAAAAAAAAAAATACAGCTGTGTGGCTCTCCCAGTCATCAAGAAATTTTTTTTTTCTTTCTGTTGCACATCCTTTGTAAATACATCACCATCTCATCATGTTTTTAAAATCCAATAAAACAAATACACTGAAAAATACTGTGTGGCTTATCCAACATTTCTAGATTAAAGCATGAATTGCTGACTGTTCATGAGGATAACAGAATCAAAGGTTGGAAAGAATGTGTGGTTATGGGGTTTTGTTTCCATCAGTGAAAAAAAGGTCTTTTTTTTTTTCCTTGGAGTGAATATCAACTTTCAGGGAGGGAGGGGGAGGATAGGGGTATAGAAAAGCATCAGGGCCACAAATGATGGGAGTTCCAACTTGCTTTAGTGATCCAGATCTTTTGACTCTGTTCATCTTGGTGATATTACTGAATTAGCCAAACTATACTTTTTTTTTTTTTTTTTTTTTTTTTTTACATATTTATGATATTTGTGCCTATATTTACTCTTATTTTACTGTTACCATAATTAACCCCCTTACCAATGAAGTTGGGACATTGTGTAAAAAATGTAAATAAAAACAGAATACAGTGAGTGCAAATCTTTTTCTAACTATATTCAGGTAATACACAACAAAGACAAAATATTTAATGTTTAAACTCATAAACTTGTGTTTTGCAAATAGTCATTCATTTTGAATTGGATGCTTGTTTCCAAAAAAGCTGGGACAGGGTCATGTATACCATGGTGTTGCATTGCCTTTCCTTTCAACAACAGTCAATAATTAAGGACACTTGCTTTGTTGTTCATTCAAGCATTCCTCAACTTTCCCAGTCTTCTGTTGCCACTGTTCCAGCTTTTTGGAACTTATTGCAGGCATCAAATTCTAAATGAATTAGTATATTTGCAAATAAATAAATAAACGTTAATCAGTTTGAACATTAAATATCTTGTTTTTGTAGTGTATTCAATTGAACATAGGTTGATAAATCATTATTTTATTTTTTATTATTTATGTTTTACACAATGTCCCAAGTTCGTTGGAATTTGGGTTTTAACTAACAGCTTTAAAAATTATATTTATTTCAAAGCAGGGGCATCATATTAATATTAGGCTGGGGCCAGATTTGATCAAATGATGCCTCTCAAACCCTTACTAAATTTGCCAAATGCGGTATGGAGAACTTAATCTTGTTGGTAATCCAAAACATCCAGGTCTTAAATCAGCTTTTTAACGAAAGACATATCATTGAGAGCCACAGATAATGTGAGTTTAGATCTAATTATCACTCAGGTTTCTAATTTTTCTCCAAGTTTTCATTTATAGCATCAATTCAGTCCCACAACAATATTTTCAATCTCAGCAGTCCAATGTTTTTTATAAGAATGATTACAAAGGGACTTCAGATTGCATGCCTTTTTTGTAGCTGCCTGTCAACTCAAAGGGCTTTTACACAGCAGCTAAAACTCACCCATTCACACTAAATTCACACAGCAGATGGTGAAGTTGTTATGTAAAGTGAACATCGGTATAGAGTGGTGCAGGGATAACACTGTGCTGACAAAACCCAAAGAAATTTTCATCCGGTCTTTGTATTATTGCCAGTAATAAGCTTTGTGACAAACAAACAAAAAATATTTATTTATTTGTTTGTGTGCTGCAAAGCGTATTACTGTCTATTCTATGACAATCTAGAGAATAATCATTTCATTTAAAAGTCATGGGTGAAAGTAAAATGCTACCGTCAGTCTGATGGAACTACAACATGGCAGCTCTGCTTAGAAACCACTGCTACATTTCCAGCGAATGTCTCACACTGTTACCTGTTGTTAAAGAGAGTCTCCTCTTAGTGCGACCTCATCAGTTTAGTGCTCATGGCTGTGGCAGTCATGCACAAGTAACACAGTTTAGCAAAGATGATTAAACTTGATCACATTTAAGGACCAGGGCTATTTTCATAGCCCTTGGTAGCAGTTTGCTTGCAACCATCCCTTTAAAGATGCAGAAACACTTAAAAAAATCACAAGTGAGGCTTTTTCAGATGCATTTTATTTTGTAGAAAAAGTCATGTTAAAATTTTGTATGCACATGTTCACCTTGGACCTTATTTCAGACATAATGCAAAACACCTGTGAAAAATGTCACAGACTTTGAGACAAGGGAACAGAAAGTGCTACAGTGCTAACTCATGCTGTGTTTCAGCACTCAATACTGTACCACTCACTAAATTATCACATTCATTCACATCAGCAAACACTTACAAGCCGATGAGGCAGAGGCAGGAGCAAAGTGGGGTTCATAATCTTGCCAAAGGGAAGCAGGTGATCAAAATTTAATACCTAAAATTTATTTTGCATAAAGGACCAACAATTATACTTCTGTTCAAATTGTTATTATTATTATTATTATTATTATTATTATTGTTATTGTTATTATTATTATTATCATTATTATTTTTTTTACTTAATAAGAGATTTGTTGTTATTGTAGTTATTATCATTATTAGATTATTTTTTAAAAGTAGAAATATAGCATTTGGCTACTCTTAAGGGTTAAATTTTTTTAAAACTATTTTTTATTTTATTTTAATATATGATTTTTTTTCTAATAAAGTGCAAAATTTGATTTTCACTTCCGCCCAAGGTAGTGACTTTAAACTCAGAATTCTAAAATAAGATTTTTTGTCTCAAATTGTTTTGATTGAATGAATAAGTTTGGGGGTGGAGGGGGCGGACATAAAGGAAAATTTGACCTTGGTGTCCTTCCGTACAGAGATGGGCGGAGCCTCAGCATAAGGATAGCGATAACGGTAGCGAAGTTAAACGGTCTGGAGAGAATTGTTGTCTTGCGCTAGCAGCGCTGTAAGAATGCACATCGATCGCCTATTGACACGATGTCTTCGTCCGTGGAAAAGATTGACGACGAGGATGGGATTCGAACCCACGCGTGCAGAGCACAATGGATTAGCAGTCCATCGCCTTAACCACTCGGCCACCTCGTCTGCCATAATGTCGGGGAGGTACACCTACTTCAACACACTATTTTAAACAAGTACTTTGACTCATTCTATCCTGATTTCTTTCTGAGTGGCTCTGGTCACTTATCCGAGTCACTAACCGTCCAAAGATCGTGTATATGGGGCTCTAAACTTTTGCAGAAACTAACGACACGGAGAATTAGGCGCGGACCAACGCAGCTACTTCCTAATTGGTTGGAGTTCCCGTCAACCACAGTATAGCGAGCTGTGATTGGTTAAGGGGTTGAGCTAACGGTCAATGAATACAGGAAGCGTGCAGCGTGAGACTGCAATTTGACGTTCGCCAGGTCTATTG